>CM064888.1:22230357-22830357 GCA_030347415.2 Decapterus maruadsi | reverse complement strand
ATTGTAGCATAATCTTGGCTAAAACAACCAGATTTAATGCAAGCAACTTGAATATCTCTGC
This sequence comes from Decapterus maruadsi, assembly GCA_030347415.2. Classification (NCBI taxonomy): domain Eukaryota; kingdom Metazoa; phylum Chordata; class Actinopteri; order Carangiformes; family Carangidae; genus Decapterus; species Decapterus maruadsi. The sequence continues at coordinate 22,830,296 of CM064888.1, read as the reverse complement.
TATTCCATGCACACTGCTTCCTGCAGGGCTGTTAGGATTTTTGCCTTCAGTACATTTGTAGCACTGTGCATTCCTCCATCACATGCACAGATGATTCCTTGAACCCTGGAGGCCAAAACTTTTGAGCCCAAAGCATCAAATTGAGGAGGGCTTTTTTTCATTGTTTTTAGGGACAACCAGGAGTTTTCTGAAAACAAAGTGTGTTCACACATGGAGGCTTACCAATGAGCCTCCGTGCACAGGTGCAAATTAGGGGTCATCCACGTGTAAACAGATAAATGGATAGCAAATCATAACCATAAAAAATCAATGATTTGGTGAATTTCTCATTTTTTATTCCCATAACCCACATCTCCACATAGCCTGCCCGGCTGAGCATCCCCAGCTGAAAAGACCAAAACTAAGAAATGCTGATCTCTGCCTCCGACCACTAAATCCACTGTCAAGCTGAAAATAAAATGGTAAAGACAAGATTTTTTATTAAACTCTGATAAATTACAGTTTGTTTTAAATGACCACCAATTTCTAGTTAATTCCTGGCTTTATAAATTCCCAATAAACTTCCCATTAATTCCCCCTCCGTTCCTCTGGAAAATGTCCAATTTGGAATATTTCCAAAATTCCCCAGCTTAATTTCCCATGGAAAGTTTCCGGAAATTTACCGTTAATTTATTGGAAATTTTCCATCCTTTGCAACCCTAACCTCAAGTAAAGAAAAGAAAGAGCAGCAGCAGCAGCAGCAGCAGCAGCAGCAGCAGCAGCAGCAGCAGCAGCAGCAGCAGCAGCATTAACAGCAGCAGCAGCAGCAGCAGCAGCAGCAGCAGCAGCAGCATTAACAGCAGCAGCAGCAGCAGCAGCAGCAGCAGCAGGGGGTCGAGGGTTCAGTTAACGAAGCAGTGAGTGAATCTCACGGCCTCTGGAAAAGAAGTGAACTTCAGCTGAGATGTCCTGTCTTCGATGCTCCTCAGCCTTCTGCCTGAGGGGAGGGGGACAAGCAGTCCATCTGCTGGGTGGGTGGTGTCCTTCATGATGGCAGAAGCCAGCATAATGGAGCTTTAGTCCGAGGAACCCAGATGGAGGTGTAGCATCGCACTGTATCCTGTTTGTGTACATGAGGCCAGGCATGTTGTTTCCTCTGGTTGCTATGGAGATGTGCAGATAAATTGAGTGCTCACCAGTGCCACAAGGCCAGAATCTCCAGCAGTGATGTAGAAAGCCTCTGGGTACTTGTTCTGGAGTGCACAGTTGTGATCAGGGAGCTCCCTGAGGGCTTTGTTGGTCTTAGCCCTCAGGGTTATGAAAACAATCACAGTCAACACCACCATAAACTCCCAGGGCAAATAGTGTGGCAGTTGTCCAGAGTTAGTGTTAGTAAATAAAATCAGTAGTTAAAAGAAAAAAGTGAAATAAGCTCAAATGTGCTGGTTGCCAAGAGCTAAGAAGCTGCTCCACTGCTGCCTGTGCCCATAGCGATATCAGAGTGATGAAAACTGGACAACACAGTGGGGGGATGACATGCTGGAGAGATCAACAGCATTTTACACATGTATGTGTTTGCTTCTCTTATATTTAGCTCCTTGGTGTGGAGCCCAGCCCCAGCATGAACCAGTATGTGGGTCTGATGGAGCTGGTCTGCTCCTCATCTCCCATACCAACTGCTGAAGTGCTACAGGATGTCTCAGTGCTGTACGCCAGACTTGGTAAGGACATGCAATCTGTTGTGTTGTGTTGTGATACGTTATAATACATTATGATATGATATGATATGATTTCCTCCACAACAGCTCAAAAATGTAAGAACCAAGTGCCAGGAGAACAGGACAACACCCCTCAGTTCATACTTAATCCGAGTTACTGCTCCACTTTGAAGGGTAAGTGTGTACGTGTAAACAGTTGTTAACAAGTGAGTTGTGTTTTTTTTGCCTGTGGACACTGATGGACCATGTGCAGCTGACTTCCTGTCTCCCTGTGTCCAGGTATGGTGTCTAATAAGAGGGTGTTCCCCACCAAGGAAAACACCTGGGTGAGTCTGGCATCTAAACCCATGGTTGCTGACAACAGAGAGCTGGAGAAGATCTTCAAACCTCACAAGACGGTCTGTCTGCTCCAGCTGCCGCCCGCTGAGAAGAAGGCTGCTCCCAGAGGAGGCAGGACTGGGAGCTCTGGTACTTGTTGCTACATTTTTTCTTGTTTTTAGGTTTTTCTCCATTGGTTTGGCTCAGTTCTTGAAACAGAAATTTACATTCTCAAAACTCTAAGATCATTTAGTAAAACAGTCTTCCAGTTCATAGCTCATCTCTCTCCAAAACAGTTCACTCATGGGTCAAAACTAAGCTCCTTTCTCATATTAAAGGGCAACTTCGGTTTTTTTCAACCTGGGCCCTGTTTTCCTATGTTTTCCTGTATATGTGAGTGATGGATAACACTTTTTTTGAGGTGTCTCCAGTATTGAGCGGGGCAGGCAGCCTGCAGCCCAGCTAACGCTCTTGCATGGGGCAAGTGGCTCCCGTCAAAGTTCGCCGTAAACAAGCATTTTTTTTTCAAACTGACAGGCTCAGATAGTTACAATGAGTGTCCGACAACACACTAGAGAGGAGAAATTAACGTAATCAGGGTTTTTTCTGGCCAAAATTTGGGTTGAGGCGGCCGCGGGGATACGTATCTCTCCCTCCGGTCAAACGCCCCGTCCTGATCCACATCCACTGCAAAGAAGGTGCCGCCAGCTGTAATAGTGAAACAACCGCGCTTTTACAGCCGATTTTAGGATCAAACTCTGAACATGACGTAGACATGGAGATCTAGCCGGGTTAAAATAGCCACCCATAGTTTCCTACAGGAGAGCCCGGCTTGCTACAGTAGCAGCCCTCCGTCTCCGTCTCCTCTTTCTCTCCACGCTCTGTGCCGGTGGGGTAAACAACGCCGCTGAGCTTCCAGACCGTACAGAGTTTCAATCAAGATTCCAGCGCGGCGGCTGACTATTTCAGCGAGGCCGTGCCGACCACAGGGTCTGGTATGTTGTCAGACACTCATTGTAACTATCTGAGCCTGTCAGTTTGAAAAAAAAAGCCTGTTTACGGCGAACTTTGACGGGAGCCACTTGCCCCATGTAAGAGCGTTAGCTGGGCTGCAGGCTGCCTGCCCCGCTCAATACTGGAGACACCTCAATAAAAGTGTTATCCATCACTCATATACGGAAAAACATATGAAAACAGGGCCCAGGTTGAAAAAAACCGAAGTTGCCCTTTAATAGTCAGTGCCTCCAAAATGCAGCATCTCAAAATGCAAGGAAATTCTAACTATTGTTATTCACACATAAAGTAACTTCCATACCTCAGAGTAAAAAGAAAATGTATACAACATGATGATGCTGACATGTTTAGGAGAGAACAACCATCTGACTGAGAATCAACAATCAGTTTAGATCAACAGGATCTATTCATTTGTAAATCATGCTACTGCAGCTACCTGTTTACATTTACAAAGACTTACTGAGACATTTGCAACTTGATGAAATGAATGAGAAATTCAACTCTGTTTTGAGAACGTCATTTCTGGTTTATGAAATGAATCAAACCAATGGAGGAAAACTTTAATAATTTCTACTCAGTATTATCAAACTGTGTTAAACTGAGAAATACAAATATATTTGTGTCCCGTAGTCCCAGGAGAACGACCAAACACTGTCTTCCAAGAGAAGGACCGATCCTTATTTCTGGAAATCTGTGGCATCCGCCCTCTCTCCCACTGTGTGAAGACGGAGCCTCAGACTGAGAACCTGAGGCCCTGTCACCCCATGCAGGCCATGGTGCGCTCCCTCATCCCCTACATCCAGAGGTTCCTCTACCACCACGAGGAGCTGGCTGATGTCTACTCAGATCTGACCGCCAACAACATCAGAGAGAAGATCAAACGTCTTTACTTTGGACAGGTATGGCACTCACAGCTTGTTGGACCAGAACAGGTTTTTGCACCTAGAGGTTGTTTCCTGTTTGATCAAGCAGCATTTCTAACTCTGATCCCATCCACCTGAAGGAGATACACATCCTTCAGATAAGGGTCAGCAAGGCCAGCGTGATTAAAGGATCATATATGGGTTCCCACTAGGGTTGCAAAATTCCGGGAATTTTCAAAGTTGGAAACTTACCATGGGAATTTATGGGAATTAACGGGAATATACGGGAATTAACGGGAATAAATCGGAAATTTACAAAATTGAAGGTTGGCAAGACCCAGACATAAAGGGTGTCCAAGTTGGTCAACAAATTCACAAAATTTGTCTATTTGCTGATGATGTCATCTTATTTCTTACAGACCCAACCCAATCTCTCACCAAACTTCAAGCTCTTCTGAACAATTATAGCATGATATCAGGCTACAAGGTAAACTATGAAAAAAGTGAAATACTCCCTCTAACTAAAATTGACCAGAGTGAATTACCCCAAACAAACCCCTTTAAATGGGCTCCAAATGGGTTTACATACTTAGGTATCCAGGTGGATAACAACTTAAAAAACCTGTTTAAACTGAACTACCCTACATTGATCCAAAAAATAGAAAAAGACCTTAACAGATGGTCAGACTTACCCCTCACCCTTTACGGTAGAGTCAGCTGTATAAAGATGAATATTCTACCCAAAATATTATATTTGTTTCAGTCACTCCCTATCCCAGTCCCCAATAGCATCTTTAAACCCTTAATAAAAGCATAAGTGAATTTCTCTGGAATCATAAAGTACCTAGAGTGAGTCTGGATAAATTATCATGGGATTATAAAATGGGAGGCCTCAGACTCCCCAACTTTAAATTCTACTATTGGTCAGCACAAATGAGATTTCTCTTGCCATTGTTTGAAAGAGACTCTACCCCCTCATGGACACAAATTGAAATGTGTGACCTTGATGAAGAGGTGAAAAGTGATTTTATTTACAAATGGAATCCCAAAAATATTTTTAGTATAACCAAAAACCCACTCACTATCCATCTAGTCAAATCATGGTATGAGGTACATAAAATTATTGGGGTGAAGGCTGATCTATCACCAAAAACACCCTTGTGGAAAAACAAACTCATTCCAATGTTCTCTGATAACAGAATTTTCAAACTCTGGCATGATAAAGGGATACGGTATTTTGAACAATGCTATAGCAATGGGACTCTGATGTCTTTTGAACAACTAAAAACAAAATAGACTTGTCCAACAAACATTTCTTTTGTTATTTGCAATTAAGAGCATTCCTGAAGAAAAGTTGGGGGGAACAAATGACATTGCCTGACCTAACAAGGGTGGAGAAAATATTTCACAATAGCAAAGGTCCAAGGCATTTTATTAAACGTGTGTATCTAACAATAATGGAGGAGTATCCTAAACAAAACATACATCGATCAAGAGAGAGGTGGGAATCTGACCTAGGCATTACAATACATGAGGACCTGTGGTCTGACCTGTGTCAGAACAGCTTATTTGCCACTATAAATGCCAGATTCAAACTGGTGAACTACAATTTCCTTCACCAACTTTACCTCACCCCCCAAAAATTACACCGGTATAATCCCTCAATTTCAAATATCTGTTTCAGATGTGGCATTGCAGAGGGTACCATGATACATTGCACATGGCAATGCACTAAAGTAACTACATTCTGGTACGATATATGTGACACACTGACTAAAATCATGGATACACCAATCCCACTAGATCCAGGACTCTGTCTCTTAGGAAATACAACAAACTTGAAATTGTGTCAGAGCTCCAAGAAACTCATTGACATAGCTTTCACTGTTTCCAGAAAATGTATTGCAGAGTTAACCTGGAAGTCGGATTCCTCCCTCTCTATATCGAAATGGATATCAGAAATGATGACTTGTTTACCCTTGGAGAAAATCACATATGTTATGAGAAACAGATACGACACCTTTTTAAAGATCTGGCAACCTTTTATTGAATATATAGAAACAACAGCTGTGGACTCTCTGTAACCCCTGAACTGGTGCAATTGTAAATTAACATTAATGTCCAGGTACAACGTTTAAAATGTTTCAGTGACATGTGTCACAATGTAATAGTCACTATTTTCCTTTTTTTTCTTTTTAATTTATTTTTTATTTTTATTTTTTTTGTTTCCTTCTTTTCATTCCATTATTATTATTATTTTACTTATCCTTCAAGTATTATTCTATTTCCTAACCATATTATCTTAATTTATTTATTATTATTTATCTTATCTATTGTTTGTCTTTATTTATACCATTTTGCCATGGGAATAAGTTGTACTATGTTTGCATATTTGAAAACTTTAAAATAAAGTATTCCAAAAAAAAAAAATTGAAGGTTGGCCCTTAACAGGGAACCTAAATATAGTTGGAGAAAATATATTGTAGCATAATCTTGGCTAAAACAACCAGATTGAATGCAAGCAACTTGAATATCTCTGCTATTCCATGCACACTGCTTCCTGCAGGGCTGTTAGGCCACGCCCCCTACATGCACTGTGCATTCCTCCATCACATGCACAGATGATTCCTTGAACCCTGGAGGCCACACTTTTGAGCCCAAAGCACAATAGGAGGGCTCCTTTCATTTAAAGGGACAACCAGGAGTTTTTGAAAGCAAAGTGTGTTCACACTATTTCCCATGAACCTCCGTGCACGGTGAAATTCTTGGACCGGCGCAAGACGGACGAACCATAAACTGAGTCATCCTAATGTGGCTCAATTTCCAATTTGGAATATTTCCAAAATTCCCCAGCATAATTTCCCATGGAAAGTTTCCGGAAATTTACCGTTAATTTATTGGAAATTTTCCATCCTTTGCAACCCTAGTTCCCACCCATTCACATTGCACTGTGTGTGTAACTAGCACCTGAGTAACTCGGTGCAGGTGGTGTTTTGGATCTCTGTGTTGTCAGATCTGGAGTGACTTGTGTCTGTTCCCAGGTGGGTAAGCTGTACATCCGCTACCAGCTGGATGTAGCTGACAGTGATGAACCAGTGGTGGAGCTGCAGGATGTCATCTGTCTGCTGAAGGATGAGAAGGAGCTCTACATCCAGAAGGATCACCTCTCCTCCAAGCTGGACATCTGCAGGTCTGTGTGGTGGAGACTCTGAGGCCTAATGAATTTCCCTTTGGGGATTCATACAGATTAATACATGCATTCTTATTTGATTCTTATTCCTTACTGTCTCAGTGTGTCAGTCCAACAAAACATTCAAGTTCACCAGGTGATGTTTGTATATTTAGAATCAAGATTACAGCTAATTAGCGTGTAGAGAAATTATGATTATTTAAAAGAAAACGAAACATTCCTTGAAATGTATGATGAATGTAACTTAAAGGATAACTTTCGTTTTTTACAACCTGGACCTTATTTCTAGCATCAAATACGATCATTTACTCATCATTTTAGTTTGGTGTCATTTGGAGTCGTTTTGACGAAATTAGCCCCAATCGAGCGGCGCGTATATCCGTATAATGCGAGAACACGGGGCACGCAATGCAGCCTCTAAATAACACATTATCCGCCGCAAAATTTGTTCATTTGGCCAATATTTAGTGATGATACACTAGTGTTATTCCCCTCCGAGCCCGTGGTGGCATGTTATCAACATCCTGCTCCTCTAGGTTGACCTACTAACCTCTGATCTGGATGATGTCATCTCCGACCGGTGCCCGGCTCGTTCTGATAATAATCATTGCGCTTCGGCATTCGGGTCCTTTTTAGCTCAACTAGCCAGAGCTGTAGTGAGGATCCAGGCTGAGGAGAGGAAGCCTATGGAAGCTGAACATCATCCAGCTGCTCATTTTGTTCTGACAAGTCAGAAACACGCAGAAACGGACCATAGCATTAGCGATAGCAAGTTAGCTGCGCCGCGCCGCCGTCGGAGATGACATCATCCAGATCAGAGGTCAGTAGGTCAACCTAGAGGAGCAGGATGTTGATAACATGCCACCACGGGCTCGGAGGGGAATAACACTAGTGTATCATCACAAAATATTGGCGAAATGAACGAGTTTTGCGGCGGATAATGTGTTATTTAGAGGCTGCATTGGGTGCCCCGTGTTCTCGCATTATACGGATATACGCGCCGCTCGATTGGGGCTAATTTCGTCAAAACGACACCAAATGACACCAAACTTGTCAGGGTGAGTAAATGATCGTATTTGATGCTAGAAATAAGGTCCAGGTTGTAAAAAACTAAAGTTATCCTTTAAATACATAAACTCATTAAAACTGTCCATAAGAAAGAGAATCAAATTCCTATGAAGACACTTTTCTTAAAGTGTGCTGAAGTCATCTGGGTGTTATACAGTAGATGCTGCTACAGATCTTGGACCAGTAACGGCCCAACACTCCAGAAATCATGAAGCTTGAACAAAGGAACTGATGATGTGATGCATTCTGGTGTGTGTGTGTGTGTGTGTTTGTCCTTTGTGTTACCATGCACCACTTTCTAATCCTGCACGTGTGTGTGTGTGTTTCAGGGAACTGGTGAAAATGTTCTGCACTGAGAGCAACCACAGGAAAGAGCTGACGGCTTTCCTGACGGCGCTGGTCACTATGCTGGATGTAAATGATATATGATCACTAATCCATATCCTGTCCCTCTCCATCAAACTCAACACACACACACACACTGCTGCCACCACGGAGCGGAGCCTATCAGAAACTAATAGGCTGTTTCCCTGGAGGGAGTCACATTTATCTGGCTGCTCTGCCTCATCTCTGTCACAGCCACACAGACCCAGGGTCAGAGGTTAAAACAGCTGTAGTTGTGTGGTAGCATCAGTGTCAGAATCTGGGTGAGGCTCAGTTGACTCATTTTGAAGACATTCTGCAGCATAACAGATGTTTAATACACTGGAGTCCGATGATGTGACACTCATTACATCCTTCTATCTGGTAATTACTGGAACTGGACGAGTGTCATTGGACATTTGGAGCACATGGTGTTGATCCTATTGATCAAACAAAGTCACTGGCAGGACGGGTTAATGAGGTCATCAACATTTTATTCAGAGGATCTGAGAGGAGGAGCTAAACATGTCCTCACATCTGGTCTTCTGGTTAAGCAGACAGTGTGTCAAAACATAGAGCAGTCATACATCATCGGTGTGTTGCCTGCAGTACATTCAGATCCATGTCCTTGTGGTCCTGGGAGGCTTGTGTGAAATATTTAATTCTTAAATATGAAACACATGTGTAATGTCTGGCATCGCAACAAGGTCATAAACTGTGTGTGTGTGGTTGTGTGTGCAGGACGAAAGAGCTCTGAAGAGACTGCTGCAGAAAGACGACATCAGAGAGCTGCCCAGAGAGGAGGAGCCGTGGGAGGTGCCCGAGCCCCCCAGACCAGAGCTGAGCCTGGAGAGAGGTACGGAGTCTGACATCTCTGTCACTGGGGGAGGGATCCTCCTCTGTTGCTCACCCTGAGCTTTCTCCTGGTTTTCCCTGTAAAAAGAGTCTTCCATGGAGTTTCTCCTCAGTGGATGTGAGGGTCTAAGGACAGAGGATGTTGTTACGATGTCATGTGAAGCCCTTTGAGACAAACTGTTTGTGAAAAACGGGCTATACAAATAAAATTGCCGTTCCTGGGAAAGGTTTTGACAGGGAGGAAAAGTGCATGGGAACAAAATACCGTATGTTGTCAGTGGTTCTGCGGCATGGTCTGGTTGTAGTGTCACATCTTAGGTCAGTTGGACCCAAAGGCAAACTCACAGACAGAACTGGCTCAGCTCCAGAATGAGTTCAACAAAGAAAAAACACTAACCAGTCTAAAGGGAAGAGATCAAACAAGTCAGCTGAAGTTAAAATAAACACACCAAGCTGTTGGTGGTGACATGAGTAAACTCTCCATCTTCACCAAACAGATGAGGCTGAAGTTATTCACTCTACGTATTGATATTATTAACTACATCCATCAAAAGACACAAGACAACCCCGTGTAGTTTGTCTCTCTGTCTCCTCCCTGGAATAAACTTTGTTCAGGAGGAAACGCTATCTGTTTGTTGTGGAGTGATCTATATTTGGTGCTGTGGTGACTGTGTCCAGCAGCTGAAAGGAGCGGTCCAGATCAACCACCAGGGCAGCAGAGTCATCCTAATGTGGCTCACAGTTTAATCATAACTCCTCACTGAAGATAAACAGACTCACAGGATGAGGCTGGTTATATTACATTTGATTGACTGAATCTTCCCAAACACATCGTTCAGTAAGAAGCTTGAGAAGCAGAGACAGGCCTGATGTGTCTGCAGCTCAGTGCTGATGCAGAGAATCATCTTGTGACTGGAACTGTGACATAACTGATCCTGAGACCAATCCTTAACATCTGCTGTTCCTGCAGCTCTCTGTCACATCTGCCCCCATTCAGCCATTTCATAACAAACACACACACAGGCACACACCAAGATACCTGGTGCATTTCTTACATTATGTTAAAGGGATAGTTCAACATTTTTGGCAAAATGGCCAATTGCCTTAATCTCTATAGTTTTAGGAAGAAGTCAAGTTCAAGTTTAACTTTATTATCCTCAAAGCCCATGTCAGATAGATAAAAAAAGAAATGGTTAGAATAAATACAAACGTACATACTTTTTTACTTTTTTTTACTTTATCCTTTATTTATTCAGGGAGGTCAGTTGAGAGCGAGCTCTCTTTTACAACGACGCCCTGATTACAAAAATACAACACATACAACACAATACAATACAATTTCATCATTACACAATTTCATTACAGTTACATCCAGGTTGTGGAACATTTGATAATACATTTTTAAAAGAATCTAAGGAAATAAGTTGATGCAGTTTCAGATGGCTTTGTAGTTTGTTCCATTTTTGGGGGGCGTAAAACTGAAAGGCAGTTTTCCCCAATTCTGTCCTGATGTTGGGAATTTGTAAAACCAAGGTGTCCTGTGTACGAGTACGTAAGTTACAAATTCTTTGTGTGATTAAACTGTTAAGATAACTAGGTAAAATACAAGGAGTAGGTTCGTTACTCTTAATTGTCGGTGCAAGCTATTTGTAGAATGGCGGAGCAGAGCCGTGAGCTGCTCAGAGCTACGCTACGGAGGCTCATGGGATTTCTTGGTTTCTCTCATCAAACTCATCAAATACAATCCAACAACTCCACAACGCTCTGGTGGACAAGTTGTGAGCTGCACATTCACCACACTATGAGCCAATAACAGAACGTTACCACACAGAGTTGTTTTAGAGGTAAACGCAGAGTGCCTGCTGAAAGACTGCATCCGACGTCAACACACATCAACAGTTTTGCAGGAATTACCCTGAAAACAACTCATCTGGTAACGTTCCGTTATTGAGCTACTGAGCAGCTCGTGGTTCTGCTCCACCGATCTAAAAACAGCTTGCACCGACAATTAAAGGTAACAAACCTACTGTTATGACTATAGGGTTATACAAAATGTTGAACTATTCCTTTAACTCAATATTGTTTACTGTTGGTGAGTGCACTATAAAAGAGCAGCTGTTAGCAGGGCTCAGAGAGCGAGGGGACAAGATTCCTCACTGGAGTAGAGCACACACACACACACACACACACACTCTCACACACATTACCAAGGATTAATATGATCAAAAGACGTCTTTGTTATAGAATATGTGAGAAGATTGATTGCTGTGTCACAGTTGTTAACCTTTCCTCTCCTTGGTTGGTTTTTAATTGTGGTCTTCAGTGATGTTGAGGAGTTACTCGTCTGTCAGTTCCCTGGCGGAGCCGGACCACGCTGCACCACAGACGGATGGGGAGGAGACGCTGGTCTGCTGGCCTCCTAAAGCCTCCATACAGAACACAGGAGCCAGTCGATCAGGTACTCACACAGTGATCGAAATGAAGGAAGACATGAAATGAAACTACATTTCCCATGACTCACAGTGTCTGTGTGCTAACAGGTCAGCCAGGTGGAGGCGTGGTAGACGCCGTCATGAAGATGTGGCCTCCTCCTGCTGGGCCCAAGGATAGGGACCCAGAGAGAGAGGCTAGATCCACAGAGGGCAACTACGCCCCCCCCCAGAGTCCCTGCAGCTCTGAGGGAAACCAGCCGCTCAGGACCAGCAGAACCCCAGACCAGCCCCTCCCTCACAGAGCCCTCAGCCAACCGGACCCCCCTCAGCCTGCTGCCGTGGCCTCCAGCATCCCCACCTCACAGCCACTCCCAGGTTACACATTTAAACACTATCTCTCTGCAGTACAGGGGACAAACAGTGACTAACATTAACTCTGATCACATTCTATAATCAACCTGACAGCTGACTGGGCCTAGCAGAGAGCTTTCATTGTTTTGTTGTGATGTCATAAAGTCACAGAAGTCCTGATGACTGGTTTTAAAGGGGACATGTTATGGAAGTATCACTTTTTGAAGGCTCTTTAAAGGGATAGTTCAACATTTTGGCAAATTGGCCCATTGCCATAATCGCTATAGTCATAGTAGTAGGTTCGTTACCTTTAATTGTAGGTGTAAGTTATTTTTAGTACAGCGGAGCGCAGCAGCAGGCTGTTCAGGGCTATGCTATGGAGGCTAAGGGAATTTCTTGTTTTCCCTCATTAAACTCATCAAATACAAAATCCCAAAACTCCACAGCGCTGTTGTGGACAAGTTGTGACCTGCACAACCACCACGCTATGAGATAATGACGGAACGATACGAAACGGAGCCGTTTTCGAGGTAAATACAGGGTAAATACGGAGACTGCTTGCTGAAAAACTGTCCCTGAACGCAACGCGCATCAGCGGTTTTGCATGAATTTACCTCTTTAAACACTCCGTTTCGAAGAATTCCGTTATTGTCTCATAGCGTCGTGGTTGTGCAGCTCACAACTTGTCCACAAAAGCGCTTTGGAGTTTTGGGATTTTGTATTTGATGAGTTTAATGAGGGAAACCAAGAAATTCCCTTAGCCTCCATAGCGTAGCTCTGAGCAGCCTGCAGCTGCGTTCCGCCGTACTGAAAATAGCTTACACCTACAATTAAAGGTAACGAACCTACTGATATGACTATAGCGATTATGGCAATGGGCCAATTTGCCAAAATGTTGAACTATCCCTTTAACATATACGTATCTGAGTGTTTGTTTTGCCTTCCGGTCCCAAAATATGAGAATTAACAAAAAAATCTGTAATTTTCAGTCTCTCTAGGTTAAAATCCATGTGGTTTTACCAGCTGTTCTCTCACTTATCTGGCAATGATGTCAATAGTTTTCGAATTTGCATAACCCCACCCCCACCTGGTACCAGTAGAAGGGGCGGGGCAAGCAGTGGTTCATTTGTATTTAAAGGGACAGACACTGAAAGCTTGGTGGATTTTGACCAAAGCATGTGACAGACATGTCTTTAAGTAGGGATGCACGATATATCGGCATTAATATCGGTATCGGCCGATGTTCGTCATTTTTTAACATATCGGTATCGGTCCGATGAGTAAAATTGGGCCGATATGCACAACCGCTGTATATCCGTCTAGTTGCTGTTTCGGGAGAGGGAGAAGGAGGGGGAGGGGGGATTTGGCGATGTGGCAAACGTTCAAAAATTCAGTTTGCATGATTTTCAGTCTGTACAAAAATTTATCATCACAGAAACTTAAAAAAAAAAAAAAAACACATATCGATATCGGTAAATATCGGTTATCGGCCATAACAGAAAAATTCATATCGGTATCGGCCAAAATTTTTCATATCGGTGCATCCCTATCTTTAAGACACCTGGGAAGTATTTTAATTTGTGGAAAAGGGGCAGAATATGTCTCCATTAACAACCCTCCCCCATCAACCTGACAGCTGAGAGCTTTCATTGTTTTGTTGTGGGTTTTAAGGTTTAAGGTTTCAGTTTGTGAATACAGGCTGGGTGTTTTTCACTGTGTACTAAGGCTTTAGTGCTTTCACAGTATGAATATAGAACCTAGAGCTGCTTTATAATCAAAGAAGACATGAGCTGCTGGTGACAGATCAGCTCATCTAGTCGTATCTGCAGTGTGACAGAGCAGAGATCCTCTGTAGTAACAGGAGTTCTTCCTCCTCCTCTGTCTGGCAGGATGCAACAAACAGAATGGAACCAGTGAGTCTGACAGAGAGGAGCGTCCCCCACATCCCACACCAGCACAGAGGCCTTCACCTGCACAGCCTGCTGACAGCATCACAGAGCAGCCTCCCCCCAGCAGCCTGTAGGCTTCTCCCCTCCTCCCACACTCTCTCTTAAAGGATAACTTTCGTTTTTTACAACCTGGACCTTATTTCTAGCATCAAATATGATCATTTACTCACCCTGACAAGTTTGGTGTCATTTGGAGTCGTTTTGACAAAATTAGCCCCAATCGAGCGGCGCGTATATCCGTATAATGTGAGAACACGGGGCACCCAATGCAGCCTCTAAATAACACATTATCCGCCGCAAAACTCGTTCATTTCGCCAATATTTTGTGATGATACACTAGTGTTATTCCCCTCCGAGCCCGTGGTGGCATGTTATCAACATCCTGCTCCTCCAGGTTGACCTACTAACCTCTGATCTGGATGATGTCATCTCCGACGTTTTGTTGTGCGGTTTTACTTGCTATCGCTAATGCTACGGTCCGTTTCTTCGTGTTTCTGACTTGTCAGAACAAAATGAGCAGCTGGATGAAGTTCAGCTTCCACAGGCTTCCTCTCCACAGCCTGGATCCTCACTACAGCTCTGGCTAGTTGAGCTAAAAAGGACCCAAATGCCGAAGCGGAATGATTATTATCAGAACGAGCCGGGCACCGGTCGGAGATGACATCATCCAGATCAGAGGTTAGTAGGTCAGCCTGGAGGAGCCAGATGTTGATAACATGCCACCACGGGCTCGGAGGGGAATAACACTAGTGTATCATCACAAAATATTGGCGAAATGAACAAATTTTGCGGCGGATAATGTGTTATTTAGAGGCTGCATTGGGTGCCCCGTGTTCTCGCATTATACAGATACGCACCACTCGATTGGGGCTAATTTCGTCAAAACGACTCCAAATGACACCAAACTTGTCAGGGTGAGTAAATGATCGTATTTGATGCTAGAAATAAGGTCCAGGTTGTAAAAAACGAAAGTTATCCTTTAAGTGTCAGGTTTTTATTTGAAGAGCACTTGCTGATTTTTATTTCATCTATAATCCTACTGTTTCTCAGTGTCGTCCCTGAGGCCGTGCTGCTTTCCAGTAAGTTCCAGGGGACTGCGGACACTCAGCGCCCCCCTCTGAACCTGGACTTCCCCATGTGGACCAAGCTTCCTCAGGCCACACTGGAGGACATGAAGCTCACCTGCCAGATCCCCAACACCGTCAGTACACCTGCCAAATGTATCGGTTTCCCATCAGCCCAGGGTTGGTCTGCTAACTGCTGTTGTCCTTCGCAGGTGGTGTTATCAGATGACACCGTGGATTTGGCGGGGATCGGCGAGTGGGGCGAGCAGCTGGTCAACTCCTTCCTGTGCCACTGGAGGGACAGCGGCGACGCCGGATGCCCCGCCCACGTGGAGTGGTGCAACCAGGTCGGAGAGAGCGGCCAGCCGTACGACTTCAAGCTCAGCTTTGGAGCCGGGGGAGGGGCGGAGGTGGTGTACGTGGAGGTCAAGTCCACTATAAAGAAGGAGAAGTCGTTCATCCAGCTCTCTGCCAACGAGCTGGACCTGGCTCTGAGGGTGAAGGAGCGCTACCACATCTTCAGGGTGTACAGCGCCGGAGATGCTCACAACGTCCGGCTGTGTCGCATCCAGAACCTGGCGCAGCATCTTCACACTAAAGACCTGGCTCTGTACCTGTTTGTCTGAGTCAGCTCTAGATTATTTGCACTAAAGTGACGGGTTCAGTGTTTTATTATCGTTTTTAACTTTACCCTAACTGCACTGGTTTAGATTCTTTTAATTGTTGTACTGTACTGCATCTTTATTTTGCACATTCCTTTTTTGTTTTTCTGTCCAAATCCTGTTTTTTATTGCCAATGAACTTGACACAGATGTGTGTTTTCTAGTCTGTGTACTGTTTTAAAAGGGTCAGTTACAGTTAACATAATGTTTTTTAGCCTTTTTTAATTCCTCTATTACGATGGTTCTTCAGCATTCCTTCAAAAATAAAAAAAAACATTTGAACTGAATATGTGAGTTTGCCTCATGTGTGAACAGAGATGCTGCTGTTCTGTTCAGGCTCCCATCAATCCTGCTTATGACACTGTCTGACATCTGGATGATGCTCCTCCACTACTCCTGTACTAGAGTTTACACAGTGTTCAGAGAAGAGGGTGTCAGTCCAGTTCAAGCCTGAACCACACGCACAAAAATGCAGAACCAGACACATGTTTTAGTTCTGGTAGAGAAAGGTCAAAGTTCAAGGTCACGAAGACTTTGTGAACATGATATCTGCAAAACACAATTTCACATTTTGTCCACAAACATTTGCCTGGACAGACTGCTAAGATTTTAGTGGTGAAAGGTCAGAAGTTAAGATGACAGTTCACTCCCACCTGAACACTGTCTCCACACCTCAATCTGCCATGTGGTACAAACTGATCAGGTTTTGGTGATCAGAGGTCAAAGTCACTCCTCGTCTCACAAAACACTTTGTTGTTTTTGCTAAAACTTTCATAAAGCAGTTGTGACAAAATTTCAAACTACCATACTCTTAGGAATACAAGTGCTACGTAGAGCCATATAAGGTTCCTCGTCTTGTCCTCATAGGAGAACCCTTAGTGTTACCAAGAACCATTTCTTTGGGGAAAGGGTTTTTAAGGATTCTCTGGATCAAAATGGTTCTTACTGGAACCCTTAGTGTTACCAAGAACTAGTCTCGCTCGCCAGACTCTCCTCCAAAGAAGAAGGAGAGTCTGGCTGCTCCGCCTATGATTCTGCGATAAGAGAAAAAAACGCTCCGGCCGTTTGGAATTTTTTCAACCAATCACAATCGCCTTGGTCGGCGCCGTAGCAACGCCGTAGTAAGGTTGCAAAATATTGCCGGTTGGAAACTGGATTTTGTCCTCAAGGAGAACCGTTGACAAATATTTATTCTTTTGTTCGGTTTAACGGCAAGAATTTCATCTTCTGTTCAATTCAAGACACAGATGTATAAGAGATCCACGGTTCTGTTCCTGTTGTTGTTTGTTGATGTTTCCCTTTTCCGGGGGGACTTTAAAAACTGCAGCACGGAGGCGGGACTTCCGCCGGGTGGCTCGTTCCGCCCAATCAGAGGCTAATCGCAGCTAAGCACTTCCGGTAGGCCAGACTACCAAGAACCCTCGGAAAGAACACCCTTATTTCTAAGAGTGTAGTTCCAGTAGCAGATCTGTACTGGACTGGTTGAGACCACTTTGGACTCTCACCAGTTTAGACTTGGACCAGTAAAGACTTGTATAGGTTCAGACCTGCACCAGTCTAAACCTGGTCGTTCAGACCTGCACCGGTGGGGCGCTAGTAGACCTTATACCATTCTTCCTTTGTTTCCGACAGTTCCTGAAGGCAGCATAGTCTGTACGGAGACAGCGGGCAGCGGCTGCTCCCGGCGGAGCAGCGCTGCGATTGGTCAGAGCGGTGAGAAGTAGGAGGGTTCTCCCCTCCTCCTCCTCCCCCCTCCCCTCCCTTCTCCTCCTGCAGGGCAGAGCGATGCGGAGACAATAGGACGCAGAGACGGAGGAGGCTGCAGGATGCTCGGCTTCACTGCCACACTCACACGGAGGCTCGGAGGTTTCTAACAGGACCAGGACCAGGACCAGGACCCCCCGCCCCCACCCCGGCTTACCTGCTGTTAGTATGAGCTCATCTGGTCCTGCGGGTCCAGCGGCATCCTGGGCTGACAGGGCGGACTCCACAGCCTCCATATGGGAACCGACTGACGGGTGAGTACGGGAACCGATCCGGGATGACAACCTGAACCAGAACCAGAACCAGAACCAGCAGCAGCGAGCAGACTGCCACTGTGTGTGTGTGACTGTGTGTTCAGTGCAGGGTCGATGGGCCCGTTACCTTCAGCGCAGCAACACACACTGACAACAAAGCTGCTCCTTCACTCTGTGTGTGTGTGTGTGTGTGTTGTGTGATCGCATTTTTCTAAAGGAAATCACACATTGTTTAGGCT
The DNA here is from genome assembly GCA_030347415.2 of Decapterus maruadsi. Taxonomy (NCBI): domain Eukaryota; kingdom Metazoa; phylum Chordata; class Actinopteri; order Carangiformes; family Carangidae; genus Decapterus; species Decapterus maruadsi. The sequence goes on along the minus strand of CM064888.1, from coordinate 22,812,213 downwards.
ACAGTCTGTGTGTGTATGCTGATGACAATCCTGCACCTCTAACACACCGACTGTGTTTTGGGGGCAGCCATATCTGCAGCAGATTGTGTGTGTGTATGTGTGTTTGTGTGTGTGATGTAAGGACACAGCAGGTGTGAGCTCTGACTTCCATCCTGCTCTGTGGATGCAGGTTTGCAGCCATGTTCGTGAGTGATGGTAAGGATGAAGTGTTGTCTCCATGGTGATGCACTGTTTTCATATCTGGGTTGTTGAATAGAGGTCAGAGTTCAGTTGTGTATCCAGCTGATCAGACTGACACACACACACACACTCACCATGACACACACAGATCACAATGTAGGTCAGACTGACGTGGCAGCCGGTGTCGGGCTCTGCAGTAAGAACAATATGTGATCAGATCTCACATCATAACCAGTTTACAGCATGTTCAGAGTTAAAGGGAGAGTTCACCCAAAATTCAAATTTCACTCATCATCTACTCACCCTCATGTCGACTAAGAGCTGTGAGAATTTTCAGAGTCCTCCGTTCCTTCTCTGAGTTACGGGGGGGTCCACGCAGCAGTATTTGTCCATATAATGGTTGTCAATGGACACCAACTTTTCTTGGTCCAAAAAGACACACCAAAAAACATCCAAATACCTCCATACTGCTCGTCTGTAATGTCCCTCTTGTATTGAAGCCCCCACATGAGAAATAGTTCCGAAAAAAATTAAAGATGTCCATATTTGGATGTTTTTTGGTGTCTTTTTGGACCAAGAAAGTTGGTGTCCATTCACAACCATTATATGGACAAATACTGCTGCGTGGACCCCCCCGTAACTCAGAGAAGGAACGGAGGACTCTGAAAATTCTCACAGCTCTTAGTCGACATGAGGGTGAGTAGATAATGAGTGAAATTTGAGTTTTGGGTGAACTATCCCTTTAAATACACTGAGCAATACTTTTCTATGAAACAACATAACTGTTTTCCTCAAATATATTCCTACTCAGCCTTTCTCCTTGAGATTTCCCATTAGTAATTGGACATGCCCCCCCCCCCCCTCCTGGTCAGCTCCTGTGTGTTGTATTCTGGTATCAGTTACTTTTTGCAGCTGTGAGGAGAATCTTGACCAAGTATTGATCTGTTATTTACATGTTTCCTTCCAAACGGCCCCAGTATAACAGCAGAGAGTGTGGAGGATTACAGACCTGGACCTGACTCACATCTGAATGGAAACAATCCCAGACATGTTATATTTTTATATGTGTGTAGTTTGGTTCCATGTGGTTACATAATCTCCAGCATAGCTGCAAAATTAGATCTGTTTACCTTTCATTTTAGGTGTAATAAAATCTCAGATTTGGTTTTTCCAGATAGATTCTCACCTGGTCTGTGATTATGTTGTGTTTGAGTGTTTTCTTTTTCCATTTAGCCTCAACATACTGTCTAGTGTTGAATTATTTTAGATTCCATCAAGCACATAGGACTGACAGACACAGTCACAGTATGCTAGTTTTCTTTTTGTAAATATTGAGAGAAATCTTCATTTGTAAGGTCATAAATGTTTTTTTTAGCATGCATGTGTAATATCATTCCCCATGCATCGCTATTTTCCCTCCACTGACTGTGGACATTCAGTATCTCTCCATTTGGCCACATAATCGATACCACAGCAGTACTCATGTTCACTGTAAATGAGAGCTCAGGTGGTAAGTTAGAACACTCCTAGCCACCAGTGCTAAAATGTCAATATACCAACGCTAGTGTATTAGATCTGAAACTACAGCCGGGGATTTAGTTTAGCACGGTAGAGTGGTGCAGGGATGTAGTCAACCCTGAAGTGAGCATCACACTGGTTCCCTCCGACATTTATCCATCCATCAGCTATAGGCCTACCACAGTCAGGGGCCTGACACTGTCTGTTTCATCACCATGATCACATGACTTCAGCATCACCACCACTGAACTTCAACTAAGCTTAAGGGGATATTTCAACATTTTGGCAAATTCCTCTATGACCATAATCCCTGTAGGTAATTGTCGGTGCAAGGTGTTCTTAGATTGGCGGGGCAGAGGCGTGAGCTCTGTATGGCCTGGGATTTCCCTAATCAAACTCATCAAATACACAATCCAACAACTCCACAACGCTCTGGTGGACAAGTTGTGACCTGCACATTCACCACGCTATGAGATAATAACACAACGTTACCACACAGAGTTGTTTTCAAGGGAAATACGTAGCCGGAACTACATTCCAGCCACGCGCTGGCTGTTCAGCGTGTCTTCAAAAGCAAGTGGTTCAGTAATTGCTTCGTATATTGTAATGTTATATAATTATACGTTATTATCTCATAGCGTGGTGAATGTGCAGGTCATCACTTGTGCACCAGGGCGTTTTGGAGTTGTTGGATTGTGTATTTCATTTGATGAGGCAGGAAATCCCATGAGCCTCCGTTGCGTTAGCTGAGCAGCTCACGTCTCTGCCCCGCTGATCTCAAAACAACATGCCCCGACAATTAAAGGTAATTGTTCTACTGCTATGACTATAGGGACTGCAAAAACTCAAAATCTTTCCAAGAATATTCGTGAAGCGAAAAGTGAAAATGTGAAAATGATCTAAAAACAAGTTCATTTTTAGGTGATGAGTCTTATTTTAAGTGGAAGGAGATTAGTTTTGACTAGAAGTGAGACATTTTGACAAGAAATAAGACAAATATTCTTGGAAAAATTTTGAGTTTTTGCAGTGTAATAGGTGGATTTGCTAAAATGTTGAAATATCCCTTTAAAGGAGCAGGACTGGGCAGTTTTAAGTTGAAGAATAAATTTGTCAAAACACCTTGAGCTTGTTGACACCAGCCTCATTTTAATCATCTAACCAACGGGTCAGGAAACAGGAAGTTTGAGCCACTGACCCTGAGCTGCAGCTACTGTACAACCTCACCTGATTGGCTGTTTATGATGAATGCCAGGTTCATGACGCTGTGGTCTCCTGACCTGGGATGGTGCTTGTCTCTATGCTAAATGAAACTAAGCTAAGAGTTTCAATCCTCTAACGGTCTTTTTCAATAAAATGTCAACTAGTCTTAATCCTAAGTAAACATAAACCTATTATGAGTGTTTATCTTCCATCTCAGGACCTGTTCACTGTCACTGATGGAGACACAAAAGACACTATGTGCCATAAACCCTCCACCCACACACCCTCCCGTCTGTCTCTCTCATACACACACACACACACACACGGACACTGTGCCACCAGGTTTAACACTGTGGCAGCAGAGCAGCAGAGCAGCAGCCAGCTGACTCCATCCCAGACTGCTTATGCAATCACCAGGCAGAGCTGAGGAGTCAGACCATGATCAGCTCTATCACCACACTACAGGATGGAATACAACGCTATGGAAGAATTCATCTGCCATGTTGTCGTCACTGTTTTATATGAAGGATTTGCTCTATAGAAGGTGAAACCTACTGATCCATATGGAGACAGACTGTTGATCTGACTCATCGCTTTATGATGCAAACCAATCAGGATGTCGGGGTGTCACATGACCTGTAGAGTTCCAACACACACACATAAAACAGAATTTGATGCAGGCAAAGGTGACGTCAGCAGGGAGTGTGTTTTCTAGACCTCACACACACACATGATATGGAGCTACAGTTAGGCCTGAAATATTTGGACAGTGACACAGTCTCCATGATTTGGGCTCTGCATGCCACCACATTGGATTTGAAATGAAACAACTACAACAGAGTTGAAGTGCAGACTTTAAGGTTTAATTCAAGGGGTTGAACAAAAATATATGATTAAACATGTAGGAATTGTTGCTATTTTTATACAAACACTCCTCATTTCAGGGGCTCCAAAGTAATTGGACAAATAAACATAACCCTAAGTAAAATGTTACTTTTCAATATTTTGTTGAGAATCCTTTGCAGGCGATGACTGGCTGAAGTCTGGAAGCCATGGACGTCACCAAACGCTGGCTTTCCTCCTTTCTGATGCTTTGCCAGACATTTACTGCAGCTGTCTTCACTTGTTGCTTGTTTGTGGCTCTTTCTGCCTTAAGTCTTGTCTTGAGCCAGTGAAATGCAGCTCGACTGGGTTGAGATGTGGTGATTGACTCAGTCATTGCAGAATATTCCACTTCTTTGCTTTAAAAAACTCCTGGGTTGCTTTTGCAGTATGTTTTGGATCATTGTCTATCTGTAATCAACTTTACTGCATTTGGCTGAATCTGAAAGTAACGAGTATTTTCAGCCGTCCTAGCAATGAACAAAAATATTTGTCTTGGAAATGTATTCAAGTAAGAGTAATAAGTAACAAAGAACTCCTTGGTTGAGCCATCAGTGCAGATCATTTGCGTGTTCAGCTGCTTTGACCATCAACTGTAGAACTATGTACCATATACACTAGTCAAATGTATCATCAGCGCCACCTACAGAGGAAATGTTGTCATGAAAATAACATCAGTTCATATTTCTGTGTGTTGTCTCTTGGAAACAGCTGTTAGCTGCTGCTGCTCTTCTTCTGGCCGAGCCTCCACGTCCCATTTTATCTCTTGGTCCGTCCCCTAAAACAGTCCCCAGCATGAGTTCCTCTCCGCTGGTGTCCCGAGCCAACATGGACATTCTGGATGAGCTGCAGCTGATCGCAGCCCAAAACCTGGAGAGGCTGGAGGTCAACAAGTACTACGAGGTGATCAGGGAGCTGGGCAAAGGCACCTATGGAAAGGTGGACCTGGTCATCCATAAGATCAGAGGTGAGAGGAGAGGGGAGGGGATGCTGCAGTGTAAAAAAAAAAAAAAGATTCTTCATTATTAAAAGAAATCTGTTCTGTTTTCTCCCCAAAGGCACAAAAATGGCGCTGAAGTTCCTGAAGAAGAAGACGACGAAGCTGAAGTCGTTCCTGCGGGAGTACAGCATCTCCCTGTACCTGTCGCCCTGCCCCTTCATCATCAACATGTTCGGCATCGCCTTCGAAACAGACGAGTACTACGTGTTCGCACAGGAGTACGCGCTGGCTGGAGACCTCTTTGATATCATCCCTCCACAGGTACTCCATCTGTCCATCCGTCCATCCATCCATCTGTCCATCCATCCATCTGTCCATCTGTCCATCCATCCATCCATCCATCCATCTGTCCATCCGTCCATCCATCTGTCCATCCATCCATCCATCCATCCATCTGTCCATCCATCCATCCGTCTATCCATCTGTCCATCCATCCCTCCATCCATCTGTCCATCCATCCATCCATCTGTCCATCCATCCATCCATCCACCCATCTGTCCATCCGTCCATCCATCTGTCCATCCATCCATCCATCCATCCATCCATCTGTCCATCCATCCATCCATCCATCTGTCCATCCATCCATCTGTCCATCCATCCATCCATCCATCCATCCATCCATCCATCCATCCATCCATCCATCCATCCATCCATCTGTCCATCCATCCATCCATCCATCTGTCCATCCATCCATCCATCCATCCATCCATCTGTCCATCCATCCATCCATCCATCCATCCATCTGTCCATCCATCCATCCCTCCATCTGTCCATCCATCCATCCATTTGTCCATCCATCCGTCCATCCATCCATCCATACGTCCATCCGTCCATCCATCCATCCATACGTCCATCCGTCCACCATCCATCCATCTGTCCACCATCCATCCATCCATCCATCCATCCATCCATCCATCCGTCCACCATCCATCCATCCATCCGTCCATCCATCCGTCCACCATCCATCCATCCATCCGTCCGTCCGTCTGTCCATCCATCCATCCCCCCATTCATCCATCCACCATCCATCCATCCGTCCATCCTTCCATCCATCCATCCATCCGTCCACCATCCCTCCCTCCATCCCTCCATACTACAGAACACTGACTCCCTGTCTTCTTCTCTGCTGTCTCAGGTGGGTCTTCCTGAAGCGGTGGCAAAGCGCTGTGTGCACCAGGTGGCCGTTGCCCTGGACTACCTGCACCGTAAGAAGCTGGTCCACAGGGACATCAAGCCTGAGAACATCCTGATCTTTGACAGAGAGTGTCGCAAAGTCAAGCTGTCTGACTTTGGCATGACCCGCCGAGCCGGCTCCCCGGTCAAACGGGTGAGTAACCGCCTCATCACCTCTTCATATGCGCTCCCCCCCCGGCCTCCACAGCAGTAACCCGTCTGCCTTCTCTCCAGGTGAGCGGCACCATCCCGTACACGGCCCCCGAGCTCTGCGACGTGTCCCACCACGAGGGCTTCTGCGTGGACTACAGCACCGACGTGTGGGCCTTCGGCGTGCTGCTCTTCTGCATGCTGACCGGGAACTTCCCCTGGGAGAAGGCGCTGCCCTCCGACTCCTTCTACCAGGAGTTCATCCGCTGGCAGAGGAGGAGGACCAACACGGTGCCGTCGCAGTGGAGGCGCTTCACCGAGCAGGCCCTCCGCATGTTCCGCCGCCTGCTGTCCGTGGAGCAGGACCGCCGCTGCTCCGTCACGGAGGTGTTCGGATACTTCAGCCACTCCTGGATCCTGGACACTGAGAACAACAACAACAATGGAAACAGCAACACAGGAGGAGTGTGTGGTGGAGAGAGTGTTGGTGGAGGAGGAGGAGGAGGAGGAGGAGAGGTGGAGGGCACTATTTCATCATCTTCATCTGGGGAGGAGGATGAGGAGCTGCTGGTGGAGAGGATGAAGCAGCAGACTTTATCTCCTCTGTCGCCCCACCCCCCCGTGTCTGCGGTGGTGGTGGAGAGGGGGGGCGGCGGCGGCGGGGGGACCAAGGCGGGGCTGATGGAGCCGGCCGGCGGCCACCACTACGTGTCCGTCTCCACCAACAGCTCCGTCTCGTCCACCAACAGCTCGGCGTCGTCCACCAACGGCTACGACCGCGTGCCGCGAGAAAACAGTTCCCCGGGCGACCACATGCTGGTGGCCACGCCCATCGAGATCTGTGTGTAACCTCACGACACACACACACAAACACACACAATTTTTTTTTACCTCTCATCAAAAACCATAGATGTGCATGCATGGAAACAGACACAGACATTACTAACAGCTATGTGGACACAGGACGTCCTCAGCTCATTCACAGAGGACAAAAACTAAAAGAGACAAATTGCTTCCATTAGAGATTTGGTCACTAAGACAACCTGAGGAGACCGAGGCCTAAACATCTTTCTTAAAGCAATACTACAGACAGAGAGAGTCAGAAAGCCGAGCGTCAGAGGATTTGTATTTTTGAAGAAGACAAAATTCGAGGAAAAACTTAAAAATTTCTAAAAAAAAAAAAAAAAAAAAATAGACGAATGAGTGGTGGTTTTAAATGTTTGCCACAAATGTGTGTGTGTGTTACTGTGTGTTCTATATGTTCCCCAAAAGGAGTGGATTTATTGTACTTCGAGAGTTCTATTATTTATTTGGATCGAAAAATATTTTTTTATATTTTCTTTCTGTTGGACTTCATGTTGTAGTTTGGTGTTGAGACCAAACCCACCTGTGTGCAGCAGCAGCAGCAGCAGCAGCAGCAGCAGCAGCAGCAGCAGCAGCAGCAGCAGCAGCAGCAGCACAGTGGGCTCATGGACACGTAGAGATCAGAGGGTGGCTACAGGAGCTGGGGCCCGTGGTTCCTACCAGCGGTGTCAATCAAAAGAGTTTCATCATGATAACATATCATATCCATTCAACTGACCATGACCCAGTGTCTGCAGACATCACACTATTGTGATTTGATTTGATTCAGGGATTAGTGATCAATAATGAGACAATATCATCATCCAACTGAAATGAGTTCTACAGTTTTCACCTTCTAAAAGGGAAACTGAAAGAAAAATGTGTGATCTATTTGTGTGACCCTTACTTCTAGTTAGAGTCTTAAAGGGATAGTTGAACATTTTGGCAAACTGGCCCATTGCCATAATCCCTAGCAGTAGGTTTGTTACCTCTATTTGTCGGTGCAAGCTATTTTTAGAACGGCGGAGCAGAGCTGTGAGCTGCTCACAGCTACGCTACGGAGGCTCATGGAATTTCTTGGTTTCTCTCATCAAACTCAACAAATACACAATCCAACAACTCCACAACGCTCTGGTGGACAAGTTGTGACCTGCACATTCACCACGCTATGAGATAATAACACAACGTTACCACACAGAGTTGTTTTAGAGGGAAATTCATTCTGTTCCCGTCGGGGGCAGTTTTTCAGACAACTCTGTGTGGTAACGTTGTGTTATTATCTCATAGTGTGGTGAATGTGCAGGTCACAACTTGTCCACCAGAGCGTTGTGGAGTTGTTGGATTGTGTATTTGATGAGTTTGATGAGGGAAACCAAGAAATCCCATTAGCCTCCGTAGCGTAGCTCTGAGCAGCTCACGGCTCTGCTCCACCGTTCTAAAAATAGCTTGCACCGACAATTAAAGGTAACGAACCTACTGCTATGACTATAGCGATTATGGCAATGGGCCAATTTGCCAAAATGTTCAACTATCCCTTTAATGCTATTGACTCATTTATCACTGGTCATTGACATATTGATACAGCCCTGTTTCCTCTGGTCGATGGATGTGGACTGAGAAGGTTTCTGATGTCTGTTCTTCGTGACAAACATATCTGCTTCACTGTTTCACTCACCCTTGAAATTCCAACCTCAGTTTCTATTTCCTCTGTTTGTATCGAACAAGTTACTTTGAATGCAAAGTATGGTCTGAAAAGAAATGAGTAATGTAATGAGTAATGAGTATCATCAGATAATCTTTCTTTCTTTGTTGATGGTTTTTTGACTCTGACCCCAGTTTTTTTTCCATTACAGTCTATTTTTGTTATCACTGTTTTATTCAAAGTCAGAATCACACATGCTTTATTCCCAAAACGTAATCACATTTTGCAAATTCATTTTTTGATTTGATTCATTTACCAGAGTCAATATATGGATGTTTTTATCTGTTAAATTACAAATGGCTTGAGGATCTTCTGATGATATCCAGACCACAAACCATCACTTCACTTCTCTAAATGAATCTGAAGAAGAAGAAAAAAATAAAAAAACTCTTTTATAAACTGCATGATAAAGTAGCTCAAACTTACCTTTACCAGAAATCTGACCGGAGCTTTATGGAATATATACAGAAAAAAAAGAATCATAAAATGTTATGTTGTGGAATTTTTGCTGTAGCATCACTGTCCTGAACTCTGGAGACATTTTAGGGCTTAAAAAAAAAAGGAACAATAATTAGTTTCTGTTGAGTGTGTAGTGTTTGTCTTGCTGTTAAACTCCTGCTCTCATCTCAGCTCTCACTGGAACAGAACAAAAGCAAAGAGAGAGGTTTTCATTTCAAGTCACTGTCATAAGGTTGTGTGGCACAGATGTTTTTTTAACCACTGAACAGTAAACAGGTCGTCCACTCTTCTTCTTGACCGATCAGCTGAAGAACCAGATGTGGAGCGTGCGGCTCATGTACAGGAACAGACGTTGTGTGTGTTGTTTTCCAGACCTAAACCTGCATGAGTGTGTCTTGCTGTGTTGTAGAATCTGCTCGGTGTCTGTAGATGTAAGTAGCGACCACATGTTTTTCTTTTCCCCTCAGCTCACATCTGGCCGAGCCTGCTCCGGCTCTCCCGGCGTACGGTGAGAAAACCCGCTCAGATCGCGTTCCTCACAAAGCTGCTCCCGGATCAGCCGGCGAGTATGCAAATGACCGCATCTTGTGACAAAATCTCTGACCTCATCGGCGGCCTTCTGACTCAGAACAATGGAGCAGCCTGACACAGACACGCTGGTCAGGCTGTGTGTGTCCATCAGCCAGCTGCAGACGCTGCAGGGAGGTTTAACAGGCCTGTGTCCCTCTGCTCTGCATCCACCAGTCAACATACAGGGACAGACAGGGACACCCACTCATTATGTTATGTTCAAATGAATTCCAATGTCCCACAATAGCCTGATTATTAGATATACACTCTTAGAAATAAAGGTGCTATGTAGAACCATAAGGTTCTTCGGCTTGTCCTCATAGGAGAACCGTTTTTGGCTCCCGGAACCCTTTTGGAGGGTTCTACTAGAACCCAACTGAAAGGGTTGTATCTAGAACCCAACACATAAAGGCTTAAACCTAGAACCATCTGTGAAAGGTTACACCTAGAACCCTCAATGAGAGGTTCTACAAAAATCCCTTTTTATGGTGTATTGGTTTCACCCAGAAGCCTTACTGGGGGTTTCATCCAGAAAATATCCCACTTCTTACGGTTTCATGTAGAACCCACACAGGGAGTTCCACCAAGAACCCTTTTATTGGAACCCTTAGTGTTACCAAGAACCCTTGAAAAAACATTTCTTTAGGGAAAGTGTTTTTCAGAAGCAAATGGTTCCAGGTAGAACCTCAGCCCTAGTAGAAGAACACTTTTGGAACCCTTATTTCTAAGAGTGTATAGCGAATACATTTGGGCTAATATTCAGAAATATTAATTATCGTTGCAGTATTTCCTTCCATATACAATGTTTTCAGGAAAAAAGAAACTGCCATATCATACTGCAGGCTCTAATCAGCTATTACACCACCTGCACTGGATGTACAGCGATATTAGATTTTGGATGTTGCCCAATCCTGTTCCTCTGTTCTTCCACTACTCCACTTTGCATCAAGCTACCATCTGACCTCAGATCTGATGCTGACATAACCACTTTTATTTTGAAAAGGCCACCCTGACCCTGACCACAGTGCATCATCTATCACCCTGTTTCAGAGTAGAAGGCAGTGCCTTCTGTGCCTTACATGGATCATATTCCATTTGTCACCATGTTGGAGCAGACTGCATCCTCCTGGTCCATCTCAATATCTTGTTGCTAGGTAATACAAATCACAGAATAGGCGTGGCCACTGTCCAAGATGACGGTTTGAATGGAAGCAAGAAAACAACAGGAGCAGAAACCAACAACAAAATGAGGTTTGATTCCAGATCTCTGCGTTGGAGCAAAAACTGGGACAAGTCAGAACCTGCTGCAGCTGAGGACACCTGAGCTCCGAGAAAGGATGAGTCACACCACTCTAGAAATTATGGGATGTGTATTTTCCCCCCCTCCCCTCCTCCTCCCATTGCCTGAGTCAGTCAGCGCTGCCTCCTCCACTCACCCACAACACTGTTGTAATGGAGTCAGTGACATATTTCACAGCATCAGCATCACTTGTGTGGCGTTTAGTGAGTAGAAGACCACAGCACTAGAACTTGTACCTGGTTCTGTCTTTGCAATACAACTGTCTTCCTGTGAACTGACATTTAGTCAATAAAATGAGAATTCTTGGTCAAATTCTGGTGTTAGAACTTTGGATGAGTCTTCTGTGGCGGGTTATGAAACAGATATGCAATGAAAACTCTCTAATTTAAAGAGATAGTTCACTCAAAATTCAAATTTCACTCATTATCTCCTCACCCTCATGTCGGCTAAGAGCTGGGAGAATTTTCAGAGTCCTCCGTACCATGTCATATGGACATGCACTGCTGCACCAAGCCCGACTGGAACTCAGAGAAGCCACGGGGGATTCTAAAACTGCTCACGGCCCTTAGTCGACGTGAGGGTGAGTAGATAAGTGTAATTTGAATTTTGGGTGAACTATCCCTTTAATCCACCATAAAATCAGCCTGTTGTTTTTACATATGGTTGCTATCATCTAGTATGTAGAGAAAGTAACGATTAGATTCATTTTGCTGCATTCAAAGAAATGCATTTAAAGGGATAGTTCACCCAAAATTCAAATTTCACTCATCTCGACTGAGAGTCCTCCGTGCCTTCTCTGAGTTACGGGGAGGGGGGTGTGTCTATTTGGAGTAAGAAAAGTGGTATCCATTCACAACCATAATATGGACAAATACTGCTGCGTGGACCCCCCCGTAACTCAGAGAAGGAACGGAGGACTCTGAAAATTAGCTCTTAGTCGACATGAGGGTGAGTAGATAATGAGTGAAAGTTGAATTTTGGGTGAACTATCCCATTAATAAATGTCCCCTTATAAATATAATGAATTATTTTATACTCTTGTCTACAGCTTACTATATATACAGTATGCACGCAGACACACACACACACACAGTTCTGTCCTTGATTCATTTGTCAGTCACCAAACAACTCACACAAAAAACCACAATGTTGAACAAAATATTTATTTTTGACAATTACATGATCTCTGACACTCTGAGGTGAGTCAGAGAGTACAAAATGTTGTCATAAAATTAAATTTAAAAATAAAATAAAATAAAAAGTGACAAGTTGATAGTTCTAGTCCCATGTTAAACGTAAAACACCACAGCACAGACACACACTGAAGAGAGGTTGGAATGTGATAGTAGTGTGTACCAGGACATCCTGCTACAGCTATCATTGCTCAAGTCAATGTGGGGGGAGGAGGGGGGGTCACACAGAAAACAGGAAAGAGATCAAAATCGGAAAAACAAAATTCATCTGAGATTCAGCCCTGAGATTAACACACGGACAAAAGAGTTTATTAAAACAAATATGAATATTTCATTAAAAGAAAATCATTTTCCAAAAGCCGTAGAAAAAAAAATGTTCAGGCTTTGTGATAAAAAAAAATTTTCAACTGTAAAAAAAAAATATTTAAAAAAACATGGCACAAATGAAGAGAAGTGGTGTTTCCAGAAGAAGCAGATCTTGGTGTGTGAGTGTGTGTTGTGACCTGCTGCTGGTGAAACCTCCCACTATGTGTGTGTGTTCTGACAACACAACACTGCCCCCTAATGGCTGTGGTGACAAGTACACATGTGACACACTGGACCTCTCTAAGGTAAACAGGTGAGCCCACTGGCCCCGCCCACTGGCCCCGCCCACACCTGGCTGCTGAAGAACTGCTCTGAGTCTGTGCTCCACAGAGCTCAGTGTGCACTTGCGTGTGTGTTTGGGGGGGGGGGGCAGTAAAGAGGGAGCTGGTGTACATCCACTGATTTGTCTCTGCACCACTGTGAGGAGAAGATGTGGACTCAGAGACGTGGACTCAGAGACGTGGACTCAGAGACGTGGTCTCGGCGACGTGGTCTCAGAGACGTGGTCTCAGAGACGTGGTCTCGGCGACGTGGTCTCAGAGACGTGGACTGGGCTCCTGCAAGTCAGTAAGGCTTCAGATAGTAACAGTAAGTTGAGCAGCATGCTGATGGAAACCACATCCTGTTGCAGTGTAGTGGAGCTGTGAGGACACCGCCGCTCCACGTCTCTGAGCTCAAGAAAAAAAAAGTCACATGTTGGCATGGTGATGGTTCACGGACTGGTCCCTGAACGTCTCACAGCAACATCAGAGTGTGTCAGGCTCCGCCCACATCCATACTAACACATCACAGTCATGTAGACAGGGTCATGTAAACAGGAAGTAGATTGTCCACTCTGCAGTTTAATTAGTTAAAGGGATAGTTCACCCAAAATTCAAATTTCACTCATTATCTACTCACCCTCATGTCGACTAAGAGCTGTGAGAATTTTCAGAGTCCTCCGTTCCTTCTCTGAGTTACGGGGGGTCCACGCAGCAGTATTTGTCCATATAATGGTTGTCAATGGACACCAACTTTCTTTGTCCAAAAAGAGACACCGTGAAACATCCAAACACCTCCATACTGCTCGTCTGTAATGTCCCTCTGGTATTGAAGCCCCCACATGAGAAATTATTCTGAAAAAATTAAATAAATCTATATTTTAGGCTTGTTTTGTAGCGGAAGCTCCTCTTCCTGGTCCATCCACTTTTGACAAACTGAGAAGAGGAGCTTCCGCTACAAAACAAGCTTAAAACATAGAAATCTTTAATTTTTTTCGGAACTATTTCTCATGTCGGGGCTTCAATACAAGAGGGACATTACAGACGAGCAGTATGGAGGTATTTGGATGTTTTTTGGTGTGTCTTTTTGGACGAAGAAAAGTGGTGTCCATTCACAACCATTATATGGACAAATACTGCTGTGTGGACCCCCCCGTAACTCAGAGAAGGAACGGAGGACTCTGAAAATTCTCACAGCTCTTAGTCGACATGAGGGTGAGTAGATAATGAGTGAAATTTGAATTTTGGGTGAACTGTCCCTTTAAGAAAGAAAGAAATAAAAAAAAAATACTCCAAACAGGGAAGAGCGAAGACACGGAGGTCAGTAAGACTTCAGTCATCATGTTTTCATCCAGTCACTCAACAAACTCAAAGGGATCAGCAGCGCTTCTGTTTTCAAATCAAAGTGTTGTTGTGTAGACGGTAATACTGCAGCTGGAGCCGAGGACCGCGGGTGTTCAAGTGCCACTCCAAAGTGCTTCTTGCAATAATACATTCAAACACACCGTTGAGTTCCCTCCGCGCCGACGGGCCCGTGGTTCCGTGCGAGTGCGATCGGCCTCGTTTCCCAGGAAACTCAACTTAATGCCGTGTGTGATCCAGAGACGTGCTGTTTTTTTTTGTTTTTTTTTACATGGAACCCTGTTGTGTTGATAACGTCCAATCAAGTACCTTGTCCCGCCCACTTCCTGTCCCGGCGTCTCCTCGACTGGCCTGAAACTTCAACGCTAAACTGCTTCAGCAATAACTTAAAACACACACACAATCAAACCTCTTTGATGAACTGCTAAACAAGCCAATAATAAATAAACCAAATATAATCAAATACTTAGAAATCTTTTAAAAAATTAAATATCTTTGATTATTATTCATATCTAATCCAGGAAAAAAAAATCCTCATAAATAACTAGACAAATGACAAATTCAGCAAGTTACACTTTGACCACTTGAAGTGAAGTGTGGCGACTGGGCTGCTGCAGCCACAGCCTGGGGGGAGGGGGTGGGGTTAACAGTGCAGCTCAAGGGCAGAGGGTGAAGTTAAGGTTGGTGGGTGCTAGCTGTCAGTCAGAAGAACCCTGGTCCACTGTCACCATGGTTACCAGCAGGAGGGGGAACAAGAGCCACTGCAGGATGCTGCAGGTGAGTGTCTGGAAGAGGAGAACAAAGCCATCATTCATCACACACACACACACAGAGGTAACACTGATGCACATTAAAGGGCAACTTCGGTTTTTTTCAACCTGGGCCCTGTTTTCATATGTTTTTCCGTATATGTGAGTGATGGATAACACTTTTATTGAGGTGGCTCCAGTATTGAGCGGGGCAGGCAGCCTGCAGCCCAGCTAACGCTCTTACATGGGGCAAGTGGCTCCTGTCAAAGTTCGCCGTAAACAGGCTTTTTTCTTCAAACTGACAGGCTCAGATAGTTACAATGAGTGTCTGACAACATACCAGACCCTGTGGTCGGCACGGCCTCGCTGAAATTGTCAGCCGCCCCTGGAATCTTGATTGAAACTCTGGGTATGGAAGCTCAGCGGCGCTGTTTTCACCCCACCGGCACAGAGCGTGGAGAGAAAGAGGAGACGGAGACGGAGGGCTGCTACTGTACAGCTGGGCTCTCCTGTAGGCAACTATGGGTGGCTATTTTAACCCGGCTAGATCTCCATGTCTACGTCATGTTCAGAGTTTTATCCTAAAATCGGCTGTAAAAGCGTGGTTGTTTCACTATTACAGCTGGCAGCACCTACTTTGCAGTGGATGTGGATCAGGACGGGGCGTTTGACCAATGAGGGAGAATTTGAATTTTGGGTGCCTCAACCCAAATTTTGGCCAGAAAAACCCTGATTACGTTAATTTCTCCTCTCTAGTGTGTTGTCAGACACTCATTGTAACTATCTGAGCCTGTCAGTTTGAAAAGAAATGCTCAAACTTTGACAGAACCACTTTATTATTACGTTAGCTGGGCTGCAATGTCTAAACCGCTCAATACTGGAGCCACCTCGATAAAAGTGTTATCCATCACTCACATGTACAGGAAAACATATGAAAACAAGGCCCAGGTTGAAAAAAACTGAAGTTGCCCTTTAAAGGAGAATTCCGGAAATTTACAACGTTGTCCTGATGGCCCGATTTATATGAGAGACGTCAGGACGTGAACGAGGGGGGGTCGGATGGTGGCTCACGTCACAAACTTTAATTTGACAGACAGATGTTGATTTTGTTAACAGTGACCTTGCTGCCCATAAACATTATCATATACGTCATATCTGTCGGCTGCTGTCTTGTCCTGTGCAATCACCTTTTTTTTTTGGACAAAATTTGAAACCCCCTTCAAATGTTGCTTTTGAGGCTTTCAGGGTTAGTCCGCCCTGTATTTCACACACTGGGGCAGATCCTTGGGGACAGTAGTGGAGACACCAAGGGAGAACCAGGGTCTGACACAACACTGACACATATGCAGGGAAATGACAAGCGCACCGCTACGGCGTCGTTGTATTGTGATCACACACGTCTATATTAAAAGTAATGGGTTTGTGCGCACAAAAAAACTATACATCAACGCCCCTCTATGCACACACACGTTTTAACCAATGTAGAGTGAAATTTGAATTTTGGGTGAACTATCCCTTTAATTGGTGCTGATTAAACCTGTAAATTAATGCTGCTCTGTATCAGATTGTGGATTCCATTCTTTCATCTAGTCTGACTCTTTTAAACATTGGCCAAACAACAGAACCATTTTATTATTACTTACAGTCAATACTGAAATGTCTAAACTACACATGTGGTTTAACAGAAATAAATGATCACTAAACCTGGCAAAAACTAAATTCATACTTTTTGGGGAAAAAAGGCTACAATAAGAGTATAAATATACATGTGAATGGGGTAAATATCGAAAGAGTTAGTGAGAACAAAGTCTTAGGAGTAACTATGTTGTGTAAAAAACCCTGACCCAACACTGGGCGACCATCAGGACAACCATAAGGGCTCAAAAATGACCGGAATTCTCCTTTAAAGGGTGAAGAGGCGTTCACTGACCTCATGCTGCCTCTGCTCAGTGTGTCACCTGTCGTCCCACCTGCTCCCTGGAGGGGTCTTCAATGTCTTGTTCTGAGGAACAGAAGGTGAGTTAAAGGACGGTTTCCTAGGATTCTAGGTCTAACAGAACATGAATGGGAGCAGACAGATCTTAGGCTGTTCAGGCTGTTTAACAGGCGCTCACACTCACCTTGTGCTTTTTACACTTCATGGAGAAGTTCTCTTCATTGAGGACACAATCTGCTGGAGGACACAACAGGGACAAGGTGAATGTCTTCAGGTGGGGACACTTGTCAACAGAAAGCAGGCTTTGATTCATTGATTGATTGATTGAAAACTTCAATGAACTTAACCAATGTTCAAAAGGATTAAAAACACAATTATTGTGTCTTTGGGTCAGTTTGGACAGATGTGTGTCAGGCTGTCAATGGTGCGTTCACTCAATATGTTCAGATTTACAAATGAACAAGAGCGAGCGGTGTTCATACTGGCCATTAGGGTTGTAAACCGATAAACCGATGCGACCGGATATTCGGTTTAACAAGTGAGAGATTCGGCTGTATCGGTAGCAGCCTCCTGAACCGATACAAATTAGCCATGAATTCTTAGATGCATCGGTTGTAGGGTCATGAATCGGTTATCGCTATGGGCTAGAGTGCTTAGCCGTTAGCGGTCTCTTTAATAACTCATAAATCAATCAGCAGGCCAAATAAAAACTATTTTTTTCAGCGAATATCTTAGTTACAACACGATTCGCTAACTAGAGTAGTTTCATGTTGTGTCCGATAACAGGAGGGAGGGGGGGTTAACAGATGACGTCCTGATGTTATGCTGCGTTCGATTGCACTCGGAACTCGGAAAGATCCGACCTCCAACTCCGAAAAAAAGCAATAGAACGGCCCTTGAAGTCGGAACTCCGACTCGGGAACTCGGGTTGGATCCGAGCAGCCCGAGTTGGTCGCAATTACGTCACAGCACTATGGCGTTGCACACCGCGAGATGTATTTATTTATTTAGGCTATTTGTTTTCCAACCTAGAAGGGTGAAGTTATGGAAAAGGGAATATAGCCTAGTTTCACGTGTATTGCAGCAAGAGTTGAATCTGCATGGCTCGCTGTGACACAATGCAGGAATCCTCTCTATGCTGCGTTCAAGACTGTGTGTTGCAGAAGTGGCGTTTCTGTTTCTCTCTCTCCCCCAAGCAGCTAATGTTCTTCCCCAGCAGAACTTTTTGATGCTCTAAAGACATCAGCTTACTGTGGCCCGCCATGTTTTCCGAGGTTGTGCAATGAAACGCATTTACCTCGGAAATCGGAATTTCCGACCGGGATCTTTCCGAGTTCCGAGTGCAATCGAACGCAGCATTAGCTTTGCTGCTGTTGCTGTTAGTTAGCACACTCCCCATCCAGGAGCTGCTCCTGTGTCTGCTGCTGCTACAGTTAGAAAACCTGCTCCAAACTGCGGGTGTTGAACACCGGACCCGACGTGGAAGCATAGACTTTTGATAACTCTAAACCTGGCTGAAAAAAAGCAGCCGTGATCGCCGTGACGATGACCGACAACTACGTTTTGACGGCAATGTTGTGAGACGAGCGTTAGCTGCTGTTAGCCACTGCCTGTAGCTCAGCTTGTTAGCTTCATCAGAGACATGGCTTCATTGATAAACTTTTATACAGTCTATGCTCTGTATGCGCTGGTCTTGTTGCTATGGTAACCTTTCTCTGACACAGCAAGGAGTTAGTGCTGAACCTAGAACTAGCAGTACTGGCTCTGAACCAGCACCTGAACCAGCTGGGTGGAAAAGGGGTCGCATGGCTCATTTACATAAACGTTCTCACAGAAACTGGTCCATGTCTAAATATGAATACATTGACATGTGATCTTCTTATTCTTTTTTTCCTTTCTTTTATTTCTTTTTTGCCAGTGCTTTAAAGCAACAATGCCTGGAGATATGTGCTCTTTTATATATTTGAAAAGAAAATATTGTACTGTAGAATGGTAGTCACTTTCATAGAATTGGCTTCTTGATCTACAACAGATATTAACCGTAGAATCGAATCGTCCTACACTGAATCGATTCGAATCGAATCGGTCTGTAATAAATGGGTATCGTTTTTGAATCGAATCGTAATCTGTGTAGATTCGAATCGAATCGTTTATCACAAAGAGATGTGCAACCCTACTGGCCATGGTGAACGCTGCTCATGTTTTAGGGCATGATGCATGTCGTCTCCATGGACACGGCCCAGAATCAATGCCATGTTTCTTCATATACTGTGTGCTTGAGCTTTCAGCAGAATAAGACATTTCTTCTCAGAGCGGTGGTCGTCCTCCCTGCCTCTTCATCCTCCCTGACTCTTCATCTTTTCCTCCCACTTTTAGTCAACACTGAACATTCTACTCTGATACTCTACACCTGTACCTGTTGTTGTACTCAGTTCAGGTTTTACCATACTTGAGCAGAGAACCTGTAGAACATATATGCTGTAACCGTGTTTCCATCCACTTGTCGATCGGATTATCTTAGGATCAATAAAAATATGAATGTGAATAATGCCGGTCCAAGTTCATTTCCATCTTCAGGGCTTGACATTCGCTGCAGGATTGCGGGTTTCACGCAGAATTTAACCAGTTCCCACAAATCTAACACTCATAATGACACATCTCAAACCAGGCAACTACTGGTCCACACTACAGGAGCGCTGAGTCAGACGCTCCTGCCTATCTAAGTGATTTTGGCCACCACCTAAATGGTTCCAGCGGCCATGGGGGGCCGTTCAGATGTAGCGTCTTGCACCAACTCCCCGTTTAAAAGGAGAAGGAAGCCTGTATGTGGAAAGAGTCGCCTCTGAGATGTAGAATGTGTTATAGAAGAGAAACACACAAGTCAGGACCGCTGACTCACATAATCAGAACTGACATATCCTGATTTTCAGCCTCCTTTCATATGTAATATAGGTTACCTCGGCACGTGACAAATACAACTGTTGCAGCATCATTTATATCTGAAGCGTAACATGTAATATAGATATCTGGATGAATCACGGTGAGTGAGTGTGATTTGTTGTGTGTGGACTTACTTGACTCCAGAGCACACCTGTAGTGGTACTTGTTGGGACAACCTTTGAAGAAGCAGCCCAGCGTGGCGCCTGGATCACAGCATGCTGTACACACCTGACAACACAGCACACACCAGCTGGATCAAGAGCCTGAAAACTGATCTGGAGTATGTTTAGTCTTACTTGGATCATATATTACAGGTTGAGTACTGTTTGCTCTGTGATCACAATATGTCCAACACAGAAACTGCTGTTCATCAGTCAGCAAAATTCTAACATTGCTGTTAGCCATTACTCATCAATTATGACATCATTGGACACTAATGGTTTATATTTTTCATGACTCTATATAAACAAGGATTTAACCTGAAACTAGTCAAAGGCAGATAGCAATGAACCAGAGATTCTAGTTTCTAACTGACTTCAGAGAAAAATAACCTTTGGACTATTGTTAAATGATCTGGCTCCCTCCACCCAGTTCTCTGCATTTTGTTAAGTAATAAACAAGCGGGTGTGAAAACGTGACCTCCCCAGTGGAGGGAGTTCATTCTGGTCTCACCCCTCCTTTCATATGATAACACAACACACCACAGGCTGTTAGAGGCACACAAATCAAGTCAGGACGATTCATACTTTCCTCTTTACTCCCTTACAGCCCCACAACATCTCCCTGTGGCGTTATGTAAAAACATATTAAATCCCTTTAATATGTTTTTACATAACACAGGAGATGTTCAATATTTCAACAACATTTTGGTAAATTCGCCTATTGCCATAATCCCTATAATCTAAAGAGTAGGTTCATTACCTTTAATTGTCGGTGCAAGCTATTTTTAGATCGGCGGAACAGAGACGTGAACACAATGGAGGCTCATGGTAAACTATTTCCACGTTTCCCTCATCAAACTAAAACACTCTGGTGGACAAGTTGTGACCTGCACATTCACCACATTATGAAATATGTAACATTATGACATGTGAAGCAAATACTCTGAACTACTTGCTTCTGGAATCACTCCACCCAGAAGCTGTGTCTGGAATGTAGTTTCGGCTACGCATTTGCCTCGAAAGCAATGTGGATTAATGTAATGTAATAATGTAATGATCACAACTTGTTGGATTGTGAATATTATGAGTTTGGTGAGGGAAAGCTGGAAATACCGCACACAAAAACAGCTTGCACCAACAATTAAAGGTAATGAACCTACTCCTTAGACTATAGGGATTATGACAATAGGTGAATTTGCTGAAATGTTGAATTATCCCTTTAACATGACAGGTTGAAGTACAGCTTTACCGTCTCTTGTGCCATCTTGACTGCCTCTTCCAGTCCGTAGACTTTGCCCTTCACCAGGAACACGCCGGCAGACCAGATCCCACAGTCTTCGTGGAGCCAGAACTCCCAGGGCTCCAGGGGCAGCAGGGGGGGGCTGTACCAGTCCTCCACCTCCACACAGCCGCCATCTAATCGAGGCTGCTTGGCCGCGGGGCTGCCGTCGCCCTCCGCCGGGTGCTGGCTCTCCCTCTGCTTGAGCTGAGCCCCCGTCCCCCCCGGCCCGTGGGACCACAGCGAGCGCGGACCGGCGCTCTTCCTCTTCCCGCCTCTGGCGCCGCAGGACGAAGAGACGTCCGAGTCGCTGTAGTCGTCCTCGTTCTCTTTGAGGTCGGCGGCGCCGGCTGGCGTTTTGCCGCTGGGCCGGTAGCCCTCGGGGTAGTAGGGGCCGTGGAGGTCCCCCAGGTCCATGGCGTTGGCCGACTGCCCACACAGGCAGCAGACCAGGGAGCGCTGCTGCTTGCTCTGCATGGACACCCGGCCCAGCTGGAGACACGAGCTGCTGGGGACGACTGCAGAGATGAAGCCACCGGGGTGACCCTCCTGCTGCTGCTGCTGCCCCGGGCCTTTTTTGTGTTGCCCCCTCACCTCCTCGGGGTAGTTGATGACAGTACAGAGTGACGGCGAGGACTGCTGCCGCTCCACGCGGACAAACGGAGAGAAGCTGTCCAACCTCAGGTCCCTTTTCTCCTCCTTGTAGTTGATGTACTTCAACTTGATCTCTGGCTCTTTGGGGGAGAACATGGAGGACGACTGGACTCCTTTGTGTTTCTTTCTCCTCCTCTTGGGAGTGTGAGCTGCTTTTGTCTTGGCAGTGGGGGGCGTTTTGCTACCTGCAGTCTTGCCCTTGACTTTCCCTGGACTCTTCTTTGGAGACTTTGCCGGCGGCGGCGGCGGCGGAGAGGACAATCTAGACACGTGACTTTCCTCTGGGAGTTGAGGGTTCTGGAGCTCCGGCTCCTTCTTCGAGTTCTTGTGCAGAGCAGCCTGAGGACTCGACTGGGATGAGGGTGTCCGCTTTGACCTTCCGGGGATGGTCTGTGGTGAATGGACAGGAAGAGAAGCGTCCTCTGATTCTCTCTTTGACCTCCTGTGCACAGTAAAGTGAGGACTTTTTGGATGTGTGCCACTGTGTGACTTTCTAGAATGACTTAGGGTTTCAGGATCAGAGGTAGAGCCTTTGCAGCTGTCAGTGTTAATATTCTTAGAATTGTCCCTTTTCCCTGGACTTCCTGCTTTTTGTTTGACTGTGTTCACTGAGACAGACGTCCTGCCGCCCGCCGTCGCCCCCCTCCTCCTCGTCTTAGGGCTGGCCGTGTTGTTATCAGCGGGTACTGATTGGGAAGCAGCTTTCTTAGCGCTGCGTACGCATCCTGACACTTTGTACTTGCTGGAGTTTATGTTCATGACTATGGCCTCTAAGCGCGTCCCTCTGCTGGAACGCAGCGGCAGCTTCTTCTGCTTTAAAGTCCTTTGCGCAGCCTTTGCATTCCCGTTCACGTGGGGGGCGACGGTCTCGGGTTTGTCCTCTGAAATGTCCAACACACAAACATCATCCGTCAAATCAATCAGAGGCTCTATCACGGCCTTCCGCCTCCGTACCGCCGGCTTCTTGTCCTCTTTTGAATCCAACCCTGCGGTAGTATTGCGGACGCCGGAGGCCGACTGAACGCCGTCCTCTCCGCTCGAGACGTCCAAAACGATGACCTCTTCGCTCTCTAGGTAAGAGGCGTCTGCGCTGGGGGAGCTGGAGGCCTGAGGCAGGATGAACACATCCTCCACATCATCCAGTGAGGTAGCGGAGGGGGAGACGGGGTCCTCCAGAGGACTGACGTACTCCCTGCTCAGTGTAGAGCGGTCTCTAGCGCGCACGCTGTCCACGGGGACAACCGGGTCCTGTTTGCTTGACATGACTACGAGCACCTCAGAGCCTCCCCCCTCATCAGTCTGTACTGTGGTGGGGTAGACGGTCTCGGGGGAGGATTCGACACCTTCACCTGAACTTGTCTGACTGTCACCTCCACCGTTCTCCAAACACCTGCTGCTTTCCAAAGAAAGGCTGCATTCCACTTTCTGTTCCGCCCGGTCGTCCCGCATGTCCTCATCGACGGGGATCACTCCCCCGTTCACCTCATGAAGTTCCTGCGTTGGACACGCATCATCCTCTGGTCCCACCTGAGCCTGAGACTGCAACAGTTCCGTCTGAGTGGCGAGGTGGACCGGACCCTCGGCCTGCTCCACGTAATGCTGGTGAGCGCTGGGCGAGTACCCGGTCTCCCCGAGCCCTTCATCCGAGTCACACGGGGGATGGAGGGAGAACTTGCTCATGGGCTGGATGCCACACAGAGGGGAGTGTTGAGACAGGGAGTCTTGGGCGGGGAAGACGTGAGACCTGCTCACGTAGGACAGGGTGACCGTAGTGTGGGAGAAGGCATTGTCTGGTTGGATATGATCCCCTGATTGGAGCATGATGTCCGAGGAGCCGGCATCCGGAAAAGCTAATCCTGGATTGCCGGTCGTGGAGTTTGGGTACCAGCCCGGGTTCTTCACCATCTGCAGGGACGTGGTGTTGAGGACACATTCTTCACCTTTCCTGGTCAGATCGATCACAGCGGGGAGGCTGGAGGTGGAGAGGTCCTGAGGCTGTAGATCATCCAAGCTCCCAGCTGCCTGCTCCATAACAACTGCAACAGATGGAAGAAGGCAACAAACATGAGTGTCAAGTCTGTCAGTAAAAAAACACGACCAGACACTAACACTTCCCCCCGTGGATTCTCCAGGTAGAAAGGTCACAGATAACAACTTCACACCACGAAGCTCCTCAACCCGCCATCAATCACTGAATAAAGTTAAAGCACAAGTAACACAGCACTGACATTAGCTCCATTAGCGACGTTGCAAAGTGGGGGTGAAATGACAATTAAAGTTAGAAATTATTTTAACATAAGTGGATGTCAAGTTGTAAGGTTCAGGGGGAAATACCTGGGACAACCGGCGGACTTTTTACTACCAGCGTTAAAGAGTCAGGTGGGCGAATGGGTTAGCTTAGCTTAGTTTAGCCACAGTTAACGTTAGCTGCTAGCTAGGCCCAGATTAACGTAAGCTAACGTCACGTTCCGTCGAACGAACTACAGAGGAAACACGTCAATTTAAACGTTTTCTCCGTTATGACATAGAATTACAAACAATTTAACACAAAATTAATGTTTCTGATGTTCAGTAGAAACTAGAGTTTAATTCGGCTGACTGTTCACTCCTTCTAAGGGTCTTAATTCGGTAAAATGAGAACTTTTAAAGCTCAGTGGTCCGCACTGTCCGCCTCGGCTCACTGCGGCGGTTGGTAACTTTGTTGTAGGTCCAGCTGGACCGGTTAGGACCATCTACACCTGGGTCCAGGTGGAGTTTTTATGTACTGTATTACACCGTCTCCGAATTGTACATGAGATCTTTATAGACTCCCAGCATTATACGCTGTTATGTCCGCGTACCAAAACGACGATGATGACGAGTATCGGTACACTGCAGAGTACTTTTCATTGAGTTTGGTTCCACGATCTCTCCGTGGAAGAGAACGGTGCGCAGCGGGGCAAGGCCCGGCTGCATGGAACAAAGACAGAGCGGAGGGAGCGCGCTGCAGGCTGCAGCAGCAGCAGCGGCAGCAGCGAGGAACTTACCGGGGAGGGAGAAGATCCACACGGTGTTGAAGGTCCCGTTAATAAAGTGTCCCCCCCTGCATCTCTGTCAGCGGCTCGTCTACTCTAACAACACCCGGAGAAACAACACGGATACAAAGAGCCAAATTAAAGATCCACACACTTTCCAGGAACACACTACTCCCGTGTCAAGTTGTTTAGAGAAGAATCTCAAACTTCCGGATCCCCTTTCACAATAAAACAATAAATTGTATCGCTGATTATCATTATCTGGAACTATAATAAGTACAATTAAAAATAATTAATAAATGAATAAAAACATACTAATGTTTATTTACTGAGCATTTTTGATTGTTTAACTTAGTCAAGTCTGGGATCATTTGGACGTGAGCCAGCTGTTGCATGTGAAGCGTCAGTTAAGACAGCGAGCCCGGGCTGATGTGCTGTTTCTCTGGAGTGACGTCATTTATCCTCGTTCAACTGGGTGCTGTCTGTGGATGTGGACGGCGTGTTGCTGTATCACTGCGGGCGACTTGACAAGTGGACGGTGGAACAGTTGTTTCTGATCTGGAGCAGAAAGGCATTATGGGAGCAGACTGGTGGGACCTGCTCCAAATGAAATGATAGACTCTGTGTCACGTCATTGCCTCATAAGGCAGCCATGGATCTATATAGTCAGGGAGCCACAGGCTCAAAAGCTCAAGAAAATGAGTTGAACCTGACATGGTCTGTTATACTTTTTATTTGTGTTTTTTCTGTTAATGTTGACACTAAGGAACAATAATTGATCTGTCTGGGTATCGCGGTGGCCATTTTACTGATTTTTTTTTCGACAGGAAATTGTAAAAATTGATTTTTTCTTCAAATCCTCAGTAGCCTGGGTAGGCTCTCAATTAATGCATTTCAGATACACAGAACACACGTGGTAACAACATCCACTGAAAAAATAACCCGAAAACACATTTTTACATGATTTTATATCAATTTTATGGCAAAAAATTAGATTTTTTCCAATATTTTCATCTTTAATTGGCAATCAACTATGGGTCCAGGTTATGACATCAGTCAATTCATTTTAAGCAAACAGTTTCCAGTGAAAAAATTATAAAAATCCAACCAAAATCATTGATTCTATGATGATTTTACTACTAGCTGGCGATCAACAGGCTCAGTGCCTCAATAGAATTTTAGGCTAGGCCTACTCACAAAATTCCATAAGACATAGTGGATGTTTAGCATCATCATACACTCACACACATGAGCTTAGTATTTGAGTGAGTTTGAAACAACAAAATTTACATTTAATGTCACAAAAACACTTATATTACTACTAAATACTTAAAGGGATAGTTCACCCAAAATTCAAATTTCACTCATCATCTCCTCCCCCTCATGTGGACTAAGAGCTGTGAGAATTGTCAGAGTCCTCCGTTCCTTCTCTGACTTACGGGGGGGGTCCACGCAGCAGGAATTGTCCATATAATGGTTGTCAATGGACACCAGGTTTCTTAGTCCAAAAAGACACACCAAAAAACATCTAAATACCTCCATACTGCTCGTCTGTAATGTCCCTCTTGTATTGAAGCCCCGACATGAGAAATTGTTTTGAAAAAGATAAAATAAGTCTATATTTTAAGCTTGTTTTTAACCAAGGGGGGAGTTGTCGGTCTGAGAAATGAAGCCAGGTGAAACTCACTTCCGTGTGCAATCCCCGCGGATTCCTGTGGGGGCTGGTGTCAGAAGGCAGGATGTGTCATGGGGGTCATTGACCCCCATTTTTGGCTTCCAAGAGGGCACTTTAACACACATTTTGGCTGCCATGAGGTTTACTTTAGCACATGTTTTGGCTCCTAGAGGGCACTTTAATACACGTTTTGGCTGCCTTGAGGTTTACTTTAGCACACGTTTTGGCTCCTAGAGGGCACTTGAGCATGCATTTTGGCTCCCATGAGGGCACTTTAGCACACGTTTTGGCTCCAAGAGGGCACTTGAGCACACGTTTTGGCTCCCAAGAGGGCACTAAGCATATATTTTGGCTCCCATGAGGGCACTTTAGCACACGTTTTGGCTCCTAGAGGGCACTTAAGCACGTGTTTTGGCTCCCATGAGGGCACTTTAACACACGTTTTGGCTCCAAGAGGGCACTTGAGCACGTGTTTTGGCTCCCATGAGGGCACTTTAACACACGTTTTGGCTCCTAGAGGGCACTTGAGCATGCGTTTTGGCTCCCATGAGGGCACTTTAGCACACATTTTGGCTCCTAGAGGGCACTTAAGCACGTGTTTTGGCTCCCATGAGGGCACTTTAACACACGTTTTGGCTCCTAGAGGGCACTTGAGCATGCGTTTTGGCTCCTAGAGGGCACTTGAGCATGCATTTTGGCTCCCATGAGGGCACTTTAGCACACGTTTTGGCTCCAAGAGGGCACTTGAGCATGCATTTTGGCTCCCAAATTTAGCACACGTTTTGGCTCCAAAACTTGAGCATATATTTTGGCTCCCAACACTTTAGCACACGTTTTGGCTCCTAAACTTAAGCACGTGTTTTGGCTCCCATGAAAACACACGTTTTGGCTCCTAGAGGGCACTTTACTTTTCTCCTAGAGGGCACTTGAGCATGCGTTTTGGCTCCCAAAACTTTAGCATGTGTTTTTGCTGCCAAGAGGGCACTTAAGCATATATTTTGGCTCCTAAAAAGTTTTGGCTCCTAGAGGGCACTTTTTTGGCTCATTTTGTTCTGACAAATCATTACTGAACAGGAAGAGCAGTGAACCAAGACACTGAGAGCTTCTGTTACAAACATAGCCTGTAAAAAGAATGGACGTTAGCATCCGTACGTCACCCATTGGTTTTGTGGATTTTTTTTGTGACTCAAATCAGACTGGACAGCGCCATGTTGGGATTGGCCGGCCGAGAACCCGCCCTTGGCCTCGTGTCTCTGTGCCGCTCTGGACCTGTAAACTTTTCCACGCCCTGATTGGCCAGAATCTAATCCTAATAACAGTAAATCATTAAAAAATAACTCACCCCCTCAGAGTGTTTTCAGATTGAAACCAAAAAACGTCCTGACACCAGGCTTTGATCATGTTTTTGGAGGATGTAAAGTCAGATTTTAACATGAGGGTCTATGGAGACATCCTGCCTTCTGACACCAGCCCCCAAAACCTTGCAGAACCTGGCTTCATTTCTCAGACCGAAAAAACAAGCTTAAAATATAGACTTATTTTATTTTTTTCAAAACAATTTCTCATGTCGGGGCTTCAATACAAGAGGGACATTACAGAAGCAGTATGGAGGTATTTGGATGTTTTTTGGTGTGTCTTTTTGGACTAAGAAACCTGGTGTCCATTGACAACCATTATATGGACAAATCCTTCTGCATGGATCCCCCGTAAGTCAGAGAAGGAAGTCTGACAATTCTCACAGCTCTTAGTCCACATGAGGGGGAGGAGATGATGAAAATTTGAATTTTGGGTGAACTATCCCTTTAAGTATTTAGTAGTAATATAAGTGTTTTTGTGACATTAAATGTAAATTTTGTTGTTTCAAACTCATTCAAATACTAAGCTCATGTGTGTGAGTGTAATGATGCTAAACATCCACTATGTCTTATGGAATTTTGTGAGTAGGCCTAGCCTAAAATTCTATTGAGGCACTGAGCCTGTTGATCGCCAGCTAGTAGTAAAATCATCATAGAATCAATGATTTTGGTTGGATTTTTATAATTTTTTCACTGGAATGAGTATACTGTTTGCTTAAAATGATGGCATATTGACTGATGTCATAACCTGGACCCATAGTTGATTGCCAATGAAGTAAAGATGAAAATATTGGAAAAAAGTGAGAAAACGCCTAATTTTTTGCCATAAAATTGATATAAAATCATGTAAAAATGTGTTTTACGGGTTATTTTTTCAGTGGATGTTGTTACCACGTGTGTTCTGTGTATCTGAAATGCATTAATTGAGAGCCTACCCAGGCTACTGAGGATTTGAAGAAAAAAATCAATTTTTACAATTTCCTGTCGAAAAATAAAGGGTGCATACAGTAAAATGGCCACAATTTTTTTTCCATTTCCGGCAGAGCAGACCCCTCAATTATTGTTCCTTAGTGTCAACATTAACAGAAAAAACACAAATAAAAAGTATAACAGACCATGTCAGGTTCAACTCATTTTTGAGCCTGTGGCTCCCCGACTAATATGAAGGCAGCTAAAACCCTCTCATTCTAACAGTCACTGTCTGGCAGATCAGTGGGTGGTGATTAAATAAATATATAAAGATATAACAGCTCAGAGGAGGAAGACAATAAAGCAGATTAAAGGGATGTTTCAACAATTTAGTTTACAATTCTAAAAAGCAAAATTAATGAATAGAGTGATTTCTTTTATTTATCATGGCTCACTTGCCTGTGAAATCAGAGCTCTGATACAGCTGTTCTATTTGATGTTGGATCCTTCGTGGCCTGGGGACGCTTCAGGAAAGTAGCCAGGTTGTTGCTGGGTGATGGGATGTCTGGAGCCCTCTGCTTAACCTGCCAACACCATCACCAAACCAACAGTGGGGCAGAAGGTGGATGGATGTTCCTTCATATAAAATGAGTTTGTAGTCCACTGCTGCATTAAAGCTTAAAGGGATAGTTCACCCAAAATTCTAATTTCACTCATTATCTTCTCACCCTCATGTCGACTAAGAGCTGTGAGAATTTTCAGAGTCCTCCATTCCTTCTCTGAGTTACGGGGGGTCCACGCAGCAGTATTTGTCCATATAATGGTTGTGAATGGATACCACTTTTCCACACACCAAAAAACATCCAAATACCTCCATACTGCTCGTCTGTAATGCCCTTCTAGTATTAAAGCCCTGACATGAGAAATTGTTCCAAAAAAAATTAATAAGTCTATATTTTAAGCTTGTTTGTAGCAGAAGCTTCCAGTGTCTCAGTTCACTGCTCTTCCTGTGTCAGTGCAAATTTGCAGTGACACAGGAACAATTTCTCATGTGGGGGCTACAACACAAGAGGGACATTACAGACGAGCAGTATGGAGGTATTTGGATGTTTTTTGGTGTGTCTTTTTGGATGAAGAAAAGTGGTGTCCATTCACAACCATTATATGGACAAATACTGTTGTGCGGACCCCCCCGTAACTCAGAGAAGGCACGGAGGACTCTGTCGACATGAGGGTGAGTAGATAATGAGTGAAATTTGAATTTTGGGTGAACTATCCCTTTAAAGGAGTCATCACCCGGAAATCTCAATTTCTCTTGTTAAAACATGCATATTGGTGTTTGACCTCAGTTGAAACTTGCCTGAAAAGCTGGAGTTTGAAAGCGGCGCCGTTTTTTCGCTTAGCACACAATGGTGTGCCTTCCTAAAGCAGGAGATTTTGATTCTGCTCCTACGGTGACCTCACCGTGGAGGCTACTTGCCTCTTTCACCACCCAACCCCGGCCCGTCCGCTACCTGAAATCGCCGAAGCGGTACCAGGGGGCTGTTTATGTTTTGGAGTCTGCTTGCAGGCAAGCCCCCCTCCCCCCCTGGCTCTGTCCTTCCTGCGGCGAATCAACGCGTGCCTCATACAGTGCACATCCGGACCAGTCAAAACCTCGCGTGATAAAGTCGCGGTAGGAAAAAGGGTCAGAACAAGCTCAATGTTTGATTAAAATTTTTTTTTTTTTCTAATAAGTTTTACGAATTGATCCAAAGCGATCCAAGGGGGGCTGGATACGTAAAAAAACCAGGTGATGACTCCTTTAAGCTTAAACCATGAAGATACATTAACCAATGAAAACATAACACTATCTGGAGCCATTACTCCTCTGAGTTGCTGTTTCATGTTCCCTGTTCAGATAACACGACCCCCGCTGTGACTGGACATTATCAGTCATAGACAGGTTGACCAGACGTGAACCCTCCCAACTCCATCTGCTGAGGAAGACAGTGCAACACAGTTGAAAGCTCCAGAAAAAGCCACACACTTGCGAAGGGTGCAAAAATATTTATTGCTAATAAACCTGTAGTCAGTTGGTGTATATTTGCTTAATATTTACAATAATAGAGTACAGAGTAATGGGAATGTGAAAGAAAAATCCCAACCATTTAAATAAATACAAAGGGAGGAGGACTGTCACTGAAAAACACTATAGACATGAACCAACTCCATTAGCTCCTGCGCAGCTGGACCAGCGGCTCCAGTGAGAACTAGTCATACATGTTGAACGAATCCATCCATGTTCGCTCGGCTGTCCCTCGTCGAATATTTTTTGGATGTGAAAATGGTCAGAGGAGAAGAGAGAACGCGAAGCGACATGGTGGGTTTGACGAGCTCTTTGTAACAGTAACAACATGGTTCCTATGCTTTTGTCATGTGAGCATCAGTCGCTGCTCAGTGTGTAGCTCTAGTTTAGCCGCTAAACATCACATTCATGCCTTTGGCTTGCAACAGTCTATTAGAGTGACACAGTAGCTTACACAGTCAGAGTTTAGTGTTCGTGGCAGATTAAAAACGTAAAGTATTTACAGTGAGACGTGGCAGCAAAACATCAACAATACAAAAAAAAAGTCACAGTTAACTGAAGTGCATGGAATGCAAAGTCTAGACATGAAATTCAAACTTCATACCATGTTTGTAATAATGTACGATCTGTGTTTGTGACCAGTGTCTACTGTTACTAAATAAAGTCACTACAGAGCTAAAATATAGTGGACTTGTACACATGCAGCGAGACGGGAGGTCACAGCGTCAGTGTCAGAACTCCTTAGTGTCTTTGTTGTCAAACAGGTGGAGTCTCTGCTCAGGCGTCAGCCCCTCCTTCAGACTCTGGAAGGAGCAGAGAGAGAGGGAGCAGATGTTAGTGCTGGACAGGAGCTCAGACATGGGCTGGTTACAGGTTTCTAAAAAAGTCACGCACACTTTCTCCTTTGTGCTTCTATACTCAAACAACAGAATACAACATAATACCATTATATACCCACAGTGTTTTGGAAAACAGACACGGAGCGTTGTAAAAGGTTTGACACCAGAAATGATATCTAGGACCTTCAAGGATTAAAACCTGGGTGGACAACCCGGTCAACGAGCTGCAGGAAAGCTACGGGGTCCAAAACCCTCTTCTTGGCTCATTTTGCTGGTGAAATTATGTATTTGATGTAATTGAAATTATTTTCATGAAAATTATTATTTTTCAGCACTTTATGGAGAACATTCCTCTTTAATGTTTCCTCTTTAATGTTTACGTAATTTAATTCATCTGAACTAGTCCTCTTTTTTGTCTCTCCTCTCCTTACCTCTTTTCGTGTATTTATTAAGAGTTGTGTCATCGCAAACGTAAGTTATTATTAATAACACCCCCCCCACCCCATGTTCTTAATTCTTCTTCCATTTTTTATTATCATTACTATTATTATTTTATTTTTATTTTATATATATATATATTTTTTTTTTTCACTATTATTATTTTTATTTTATTTTATTTATTTTTTTCTATACCTTGCACTAGGTATGTGATCATTATTTCTCTTTTGTATAATTTATTTGGTTTAGATCAAGGTGAGGTCATGCCATAAGCCTTTCGGGTTTCAGACCTCACCTGCACATTTCTTTTCTCATGTTATATTTCTTGCCTTATGTTATATGTGCAAATAAATAAAAGTCTAAAAAAAAAACATCATCTATACCTAACATGTATATAGAAAATGTCTTTAATTCATAAGCTTCCATTTGAGTCCACTATAGGCTTTCTACTAGCTACTGGAAAGCTACAGGCTGTCTCCAAACAATGCAACACCTGTTGTGAA
Source organism: Decapterus maruadsi (assembly GCA_030347415.2). Taxonomy (NCBI): domain Eukaryota; kingdom Metazoa; phylum Chordata; class Actinopteri; order Carangiformes; family Carangidae; genus Decapterus; species Decapterus maruadsi. The sequence continues at coordinate 22,779,535 of CM064888.1, read as the reverse complement.
AAACTCCATGTTAACTGGCCCATTAGAATACATTGTATCCCTAAAGTGAACAGATAGAGAGAAGAGACTGTTGGCCACAGCAAGTGGGGGTTTTGAGATAGAAAGGCTAGCTTGGACTCAAATGGAAGCTTGTGAATTGAGGAAGTTTTCTATATACATGTTAGGCATAGATATTCTCCATAAAGTGCTAAAAAGATAACTTCCTTTTTAATTTTAATACTTTTTTGGGTCTTTTTTGGGATGTTGAGGGTGATATCTTAAAATCAAGTTGCAACAAACCCCAGAATCGTTTTTTCTTGCCTTCCCCTATGTGTCAAGATACTCTCTGCCAAATTTTATAGTTGTACGACTATTTATGCCATTGTACCTAAATATGTACATTAACACAATTTCACCAGCAAAATGAGCCAAGAAGAGGAGTTTTGGACCCCGTAGCTTTCCTGCAGCTAGTTGACCGGGTTGTCCACCCAGGTTTTAATCCTTGAAGGTCCTAGATATCATTTCTGCTGTCAAACCTTTTACAACGCTCCGTGTCTGTGTTTTTTGCTTTGCCTCCTGGGTAAATGAAAGAAAATGATTCTTAGCAGTAGTACGGTAATAAGACAGAAGGTTATGATACGGTCAGAATTTCATAGCGGCCCATGTCTATTCAGGACAGAATGTGTGAATCTGTTGTCACCCAGTGAAATCCACACCACATGTCAACCGACAGCCCCCAGTGTGCTGCTGCCCCCCAACTCACTGACAGCAGTGAGGTGTATGAGACGACTCCAGAGTCACTGAAGATCGCCAACAGACCTGTGATGTCACGGTTTTAGATTTTTACTACTAACCTCCTGTCGATCAAAAAATAAATTCGATCTTGGTTCATTTTATTCATCCATCTATCCATTTTCCTCTTCTTATGTCCCTTTTTTCTTGCATGTTCATTTAAAAGATTTCAGATTTTAGTTTGTTCACATGATGGACCCCTACATGGCTGTGTTCCACAGTAAATGAAGACACCAGTAATTATGTTCTGGTTCTGCTGAAACCAGTTGTCAAAACCTGTCTCAGATGATCTCATCACAGTGGACAGCTTTAAAGGGATAGTAGCATTTTTTTTTAAGTGGGGTTGTATGATCTCCAAATAGTACCATAAAGTACTGTAATTGCAGTAGAAGACTCTCTGCACTCCTCCTGTTAGCAACGCCAGCCCATAGCCCTGCCCAGAGATTTACAACATACATTGTTGTGAATGGATCCAAAGAAACGGCCTATTTTCACGACCTAAAAGAGGTTTTACCTGAAAAAAAATTACATTACATTGTTCGCTATAATATTTTTTCCAGCCCCTCAAAGTGCAGGAAAAACACAGTTTTTATTTGGACCTAACCAACTCACGTATCCCTCCGCCCAGGGTTAGCGCCCACAGGGTTTTTCCTGCACTTTGAAGGGCTGGAAAAAATTATATTATAGCCAACAATGGAACTGTGTTTTTTTTTCAGGTAAAACCTCTTTTAGGCCGTGAAAATAGTCCGTTTCTTTGGGTCCATTCACAACAATGTATGTTGTAAATCTCTGGGCAGGGCTATGGGCTGGCGTTGCTAACGGGAGGAGTGCAGAGAGTCTTCTACTGCAATTAATGTACTTAGGGGCTATTTGGAGATCATACAACCCCACTTTAAAAAAATGCTACTATCCCTTTAAATGTGAATATTTCTGGTTTCTTTGTTCCTTTATGACAATAAACTGAGTCTCTCTTTGGTTTGTGGACAAAACAAGACATTTGAGGACATCGTCTGGTAGTTTGTGAAACATTAACTAACATTTTATTGACCATACAACTAATCGATTAATCGTTTACATAATCAACAGATTAATCAATAATGAAAATAATCTTTAGTTGCAGTCCTACTTTTCATCATCAGTTGCAACACATGACGGGACTGAGCTCAGACCTCCTATTTGACTTGAAACTGTGCAAACTATCATTGGCCCCCTTGTATTCTGTTAGAAACATTCATGTGCTTTAGCGTTAGCCACCTAGCTCTGTTGGTGTCTGTCATGTGACAACATGTGAAGACCTTAACCCCATGGGAATGCCCTGTGATCAAGTGCAGAAGTGACTGTGACGTGTTGAGAGCTTTAGAGGGTGGGGGACAGGTGGGTGTAGGTGGAGGAGAGGAGGGTGTGTTGACACCCTGTGGTCTGGTTACCTAAGAGAGGACGGGGGAGGCCTACAGGTCCTCAGCAGCCCTAACTGTCCCACGGCAGGACTCGACTCACAGACTGAGGACAAAAGGGGGGAAACACACCAGTATGTGTGTGTTAGTCCACTGTGCTTTGACTTTGATCACAACACTGCAGACCTGATGGAGTCACAGGATGGACAGATAACACGCAGCCCATCATGATGCAACAGTCAGCATGCAACGCTGCATGCAGCTCTGCAGGTGGCCAGTAGGTGGCAGCAGGTCACAATGGACACACAGCTCCATGACAGACTGTGATGACGACCATGGTGGGATGGAAGGTCAGACTTTACACTGAACAGAGTGACCTGACTGACCTTTGACCTCATGGTGCGTTCGGAGCGTTTGGCTGCAGCAGCCGCCATCTTGAGGATGTCGGGGTTACTTTTGGACTTCATGATGTCTGTAAAGGAAAAGGATGGAGTTGTTTGAGAGATGAAGCTCCTCTGACTTTGTGTTTGGCTGAATGTGATGTGAGAGCGAAGCTGAGTGTGTGGGTACCGTATCCTCCTCGCTCCACCTCCTCCAGCGACGGCTCCCCCAGTGCCTCGTGGGCCAGCTGCAGCTGGTCTCTGAGCCGGCCCAGGTCCCGCTCTGCTTTGGCCTTCACAATGCTCAGCTCTGTGTAGATGTCCTTGTACTTATCTGTTGCATATTTCTTGTCCTGAAACAAATAGTGAAGGCAGTTCAGATGAAGGGCACTGATATGGTGGGAATAAATAATGTAAGAGGGCAAGAGGGGGGGCGTACTCTTTGGGCAGCTTGGAGCTCGTCCTTCAGGGAGTTGATTTCCTGCTTCAGGTACTGGACCTCAGACTCCTTCACCCTCAGCATCACCTGGAAGACAGGAAGAGAACAGGGATTACTGCCTGGTGGTGGAGCAGCACCCCTCACCACACCTGGCTCTGAGATGAAACTCTAGGATTTCTGTTCCAGAAAGAAATCCCACTGAAACTCTGAGTCAGTTACTATGGTAACATACTCTGTAAACCTAACCTGCTGAGATTATTTCCATCTCCTCCTGCTGAGTCTGGGGGGGCTGTTCTTTCATTATCAATCTGATCCATTGAAGTAGAAATAATTCACGTAGTTTTACATCAGGAGAATTCCTCTCCATGTAGATTAAATAACAAGGACTTCAAGGGATAGTTCAACATTTTGGCAAATTGGCCCATAATCCCTATCGTCATAGCAGTAGGTTCGTTACCTTTATTTGTCGTGCAAGCTATTTTTAGAACGGCGGAGCAGAGCCGTGAGCTGCTCAGAGCTACACTACGGAGGCTCATGGGATTTCTCGGTTCTCGGTTTCCTCATCAAACTCATCACTCATCAGCGGTTTTGCATGAATTTCCCTCTAAAACAACTCTGTGTGGTAACGTTGTGGTCACAACTTGTCCACCAGAGTGCTGTTGGATTGTGTATTTGATGAGTTTGATGAGGGAAACCAAGAAATCCCATTTGCCTCCGTAGCGTAGCTCTGAGCAGCTCACGGCTCTGCTCGCCGTTCTAAAAATAGCTTGCACCGACAATTAAAGGTAATGAACCTACTGCTGTGACTATAGGGATTATGGCAATGGGCCAATTTTCCAAAAATGTTGAACTATCCCTTTAACTGCATGGTACTGCTTCTCGTCACAGTCCGTAGCAGCCAATCACAGCTCGTACACGGGCTGCAGACATGTTGGGGGGGGCTTGGCAGCGGTTCATAGAGGGACCTGACGGTGTATCGTCTTGAAGTTTCTGACCAAGTCACAGTTTACTTTCACTTTCATCGACTTACTGACTGTAGCTTTAAAGCAGATATCAGTGGAATGTTTTTGTTAATATAAGTCCTAAATAGTCCTATTTTCCGTCAGCAATCACTTACATGGAGTGTTTCAGCCGTAACACGAGTCTCTCCGTCACTCTGCTCTGCTGTAAACCAGGAGAAAACTTTCCTTGTGGGATACAAGTGTTATCCAATGAGGAGAGAGAACGGCATGAAGGGCTGTGTGTGCAGCCAAGGGATTTCTGAATGTGGTGACGTAGCACGAGGACCAATAGATGCCTGACGAGGGCGGAGGCTGCTAACTCATGGTGCGTTCAAGGAAACTCGTAACTTGTGTTTTTCCTTCCTGTGAAGTCATACCAGTTTGATCTGGTACGAGTTCACGGGTCGGAAGTTACGAGAGGCTGTTATAGTGACTTTCACAGGCAACAGGACGGTAAAAACACGAGCTACGGGTTACCTGGAACGCTACAGAGTCGTAGTTGTGACTTGAAGCTGTAACTTACGGTTTCAAAAGCCTGCCTTGAACGCAGCATTAGCCGAAACGGCCGTACCGCTGATATCTGCTTTAAGGATTTGGCATTTTCCAGCCGTACGTCACTATTACGCACCGCTGACGTGCATCTTAATTCTTTGCTTTGGTCCTTTGTTTTAATCACATTGCAGATCAATCACCTCTCCAGCAGTCAGTCACATAAAGAGAAATAATTCACAGTTCATTCATTGTGTACTGACTGAAAAATGTGACCACCTCAAGTCCACTGGAAGTTCTATCAAGGCGTTACTGACAGACTGATGATTCACATGGTTCTACTTGAATGTTTTAGTAATTCACCTCTAACTCATAGAGCTCCTTCCCCTGTATTGTTGTGTTGGTGTCTCCCATTCCGTCCTCAGATGTCATCGAACGCATCTTGGTGATCTCTGCTGCCAGACGGTTGTTCAGCTCCTGCAGAGAACGGGACATTTGGAAACGGAGCGGGTGAGTTTTGTTGCTGGTTAAATAACTGCACACGGGTGTGTTGTGTGTACACCAGAGTAGGTGTGCGCACCTGGTTGTGTGCGTTGAGCTCCTGGTTCTCTCTCTGACACTGCCTGAGGGCCTGCCTCTCGGCCTCCAGGGCCTGGGCCAGGTGGGCGTTCTCCAGGCACTTCTGGGAGTACTGCTCCGACAGCACCTCGATCTCCCGCTGGAACGAACACAGCTCCTCCCTGCAGCGCAGCACAGCACAGAAACATGACAAAGCTCCGTTTGATTTACCGCCGACGCCTGCACAGGTGTCACGGCGTCAGCTGTTGCGTCACCCTGACAGGTGTGCACTAACACAGGTCCCAGCAGGCCGTGACTCACGCCGACACAACTTGAGCTGCGCTTTATCAGAGGAAATTAAAGCTTCAGTCAGAAGAATCAATTACTTCAATACTCCCCTTTGACTTTGGACCAAGAAATCTACTCAGTTTAACAAAGTTTTCTTGTGGTCTTCCAGAGATATTGTGTTCACGAGGCCAAACTGCTTCTTCTGAGGTCATTGTGACCTTTGGGCCCCTTCGGCTGCTGCTGGCACAGAGGTAGAAAGTACATCCTCCATCTGTGATCATCTGTTCAGACTCCCCTCCTGTCCTCACCTCCTCCACAACAGTCACAATCTGCTCAGCTTCACTGATGTTAGGACAGAGCAACGAGACTTTGTGAGCTCAGAACCCACATGTGGAATAAACCCTGCCTCTTCTTTTCTCTGTGAACTCTGTCTCCTCTGTTTGCTCAGAAACATGTTGCTCTCACTGTTGTTCCCTGACAATTGAAACTGGATTTTTTCTCATTTTGAAAAAGTTCTTTTTAATGTTTCTAAGAGGAATGTGTTTACTGTCAATACAGGTGAAGGCTGACCACCTCACCAGCAGCAGTAGTAGATGTGAGCTAGGATTCACGACCCGTCTAAGTGCTGCCTGATTGGCTCGGGGTCCTGTGCTTACTGATGACACACATTACAACAAATCTTGATTGGTTGTAGTTTGGAAAGTTGGAGAAAACACTTAAAGGGCAACTTCGGTATTTTTCAACCTGGGCCCTGTTTTCATATGTTTTTCCGTATACGTGAGTGATGGATAACACTTTTATTGAGGTGGCTCCAGTATTGAGCGGGGCAGGCAGCCTGCAGCCCAGCTAACGCTCTTATATGGGGCAAGTGGCTCCCGTCAAAGTTTTTTCAAACTGACAGGCTCAGATAGTTACAATGAGTGTCTGACAACATACCAGACCCTGTGGTCGGCACGGCCTCGCTGAAATTGTCAGCCGCCGCGCTGGAATCTTGATTGAAACTCTGTACGGTATGGAAGCTCAGCGGCGCTGTTTACCCCACCGGCACAGAGCGTGGAGAGGAAGAGGAGACGGAGACGGAGGGCTGCTACTGTAGCGAGCCGGGCTCTCCTGTAGGCAACTATGGGTGGCTATTTTAACCCGGCTAGATCTCCATGTCTACGTCATGTTCAGAGTTTTATCCTAAAATCGGCTGTAAAAGCGCGGTTGTTTCACTATTACAGCTGGCGGCACCTACTTTGCAGTGGATGTGGATCAGGACGGGGCGTTTGACCGGAGGGAGAGATACGTATCCCCGCGGCCGCCTCAACCCAAATTTTGGCCAGAAAAAACCCTGATTACGTTAATTTCTCCTCTCTAGTGTGTTGTCAGACACTCATTGTAACTATCTGAGCCTGTCAGTTTGAAAAAAAAATGCTCATTTACGGCGAACTTTGACTGGAGCCACTTGCCCCATGTAAGAGCATTAGCTGGGCTGCAGGCTGCCTGCCCCGCTCAATACTGGAGCCACCTCAATAAAAGTGTTATCCATCACTCACATATACAGGAAAACATATGAAAACAGGGCCCAGGTTGAAAAATACCGAAGTTGCCCTTTAAGTATTTGTGTGTGAAACACTTTGACAGGCATTTCTTATGTTTCCTATGCATTTCTCTACTTTTTTTTTAAATTTTATTGAACATTGTACAAAGCTTTCTTTTTTTCTGAACTTCAACCAATCAGAATTGCCGTATAGCGTGACATCACCTGTGGGCACAGGGTCCCCAGCACACCCGGTGCTTCCACTGGGACCGGTCTAAAAGCCTGAGTAACAGGAGGCAGTGGAGAGAACGTACTCGTGCTGTCGGTGGATCTCGTCCATGTCTGCGTTCTCTGCGTTGCTGTTTGCCTTGCGAGCCTTGTCCAGCTCCTTCTCCAGCTCTGTGCGGTGGGCGTTCTTCATTGCCTCGATCGCTGTGACAACAGAGAGAAAGAGCTTAAAGAACAAAAAAACTAACAAATCTTCCGTTCTTCTTTTTTAGGAAATTTCATTTGTTATCAGTTTTCAATGTGAACATCTACCAAACATGTGTGTTTATGTATAAGTATGTATCTTTATCTCATGATTTAATTCAATTTATTTAGGATAGCCCCTTGAGATGCAGCATCTCGGGGTCCCACATAAAAAAATAATTCCCATTCATTCCAGAATTTTCCAGACAGTGTGTTATTCATGCAAATATGTTGTTGTAAATTGTATAGTTACAATAAAATGGCATATATAATTTGAATTACATTGTTTTGACTCAGTTTGTCCCATGAATTGGAATATAGATAGACATGGAATATCACAATATATCGCAAAATTTGGATATCGCAATATCATATCGTATCGTGACTCAAGTATCGCGATGCGTATCGTATCTCCTGTGAATTTCTGTATTATCTTTTTCCTCTGAAGACCACCGCTGTTGTTTTTTACATGGGGAGGTATTTTTATAAGCCTTTTTTGGCTTCTTCCTCTCCTGTTTAATTTTACTATTTTCACAGGGTGTCCACGGGGTTTTAAAAAGTATTAAAAAGTGATAAATCAAAAAAGCAAAATTTAATGGCCTTAAAAAGTGATAAATTTGGTCCAAAGGTATTCATTTTAAAGAATAGGTTTTTTTTTTCTTTCTTTTGGACAATGACTGGTTTTATTTTGATGAAATAGGCGTAATAAAATTAAAGCATTACTTGCTTGCGCCGCTACTTAAAAAAAAAAGGAATGATATTGACGTCATATCAATTCATTGTATTCATTGGCCGCTAGAAATCTAAAATCGTCTTCGCGCACATAGTTGTCAGGCGGATAGAAGTGCTAGTGAATCTCTTTCTGATTGATACTTGGTGCAACTCGATGTCGTGGTGGTATTAAAAAAAATCTGAAGGTAGTGAAAAAAGGTATTAAATGGTAGTAAATTGACTCAAAGATTTGTGTATAAACCCTGTTTCATTATTTATGCTATATAATGTGCAAATAAATATAACTAAACTAAACTAAACTAACAACACGGTGTGTATTGAACAAAAAATTCTGGTGCATTCTGGGTGGATGCCAGCGTTACCGGCGATGGTGGCTGCCGTCTCCTCGGCCAGCAGCCTCTCTTTCTCCTCCTGCAGGTTCTCCAGCTCTCTCTGGTGCTTCCTCTGCAGCTCATCTATCACCTTCTGATGGGACTCCTCCATGGCAGCAAAACCCCTCTCGCAGGTGGCCTGAGACACAGGAGGACATGGGACCGCTGTAAGTGTGAAGGCCGAGCTGGACTCAGACCAGAAGGCCCCCCCGCTCCCCCTCAGGCCTTTCAGTGCCAGCCAGTACAGATCAGACATGTATTTCCAGCAATATCTAGCATGCTACAGCCGGTTAGCCATGAGCGAGTAGAGCTTCCGTGAGTACAAAGGGCTTGAAGGACAGGATACACAGTTGAGTGAAGGAATGCAGAGACAATGAGAGAGGAGGGGGAAAGAAAGTAGCACTATAGGCTGTTTCCTATCACGTCACAACATCCTGGTGTTTAAAGTGATAGTTCACCCAAAATTCAAATTTCACTCATTATCTACTCACCCTCATGTCGACTAAGAGCTGTGAGAATTTTCAGAGTCCTCTGTTCCTTCTCTGAGTTACGAGGGGTCCACGCAACAGTATTTGTCCATATAATGGTTGTCAATGGACACCAGGTTTCTTTGTCCAAAAAGACACACCAAAAAACATTCAAATACCTCCATACTGCTCGTCTGTAATGTCCCTCTTGCATTGTAACCCCGACATGAGAAATTCTTCCGCTGGTCAGTACAAATCAAGTGAGAATTGCACTGACACAGGAAGAGCGGTGAACTGAGACACTGGGAGCTTCCGTTACAAACAAGCTGAAAATATGGACTTATTTAATTTTGTTCGGAACAATTTCTCATGTCGGGGCTTCAATACAAGAGGCACATTACAGACGAGCAGTATGGAGGTATTTGGATGTTTTTTGGTGTGTCTTTTTGGACAAAGAAACCTGGTGTCCATTGACAACCATTATATGGACAAATACTGCTGCACGGACCCCCCCATAACTCAGAGAAGGAATGGAGGACTCTGAAAATTCTCACAGCTCTTAGTCGACATGAGGGTGAGTAGATAATGAGTGAAATTTGAATTTTGGGTGAACTATCCCTTTAACCATATCAACAACCTACTCATTCCAGCTGCAGCTCACATGTCTATTCTGATGACTCTGACTCAGACAGCACTGGTCTGCTGGACACCACAGATACTGGACGGGCCTGTCCTCAGCTCTTCAAGGTTAGGTCAATGTGGCGTTAGAGGAGGGAGCACCAACTGTGCCTACAAACACACTGCAAGTTTCCACAAGAGGGGATTTCAATGGGCCGACCCAGAACCTAGACCTGCTTCCGCCCTCTATTCACTGCCACTAATCTGAGGACTCAGCTGACGGCCGCTGCTCGCCGTCCCCCCAGGCCAAACAGGGGAAATGGAGGACCAGTGTGTGTTCACAGGGACAAAACCTCCCCGAGAGCTCAGCCACTGAGAGAGAAGGGGTGAACGGCCCCCACCCTCAACCCCTGCTGTGCAAATGTAAACTTCCTGCTCTGACATCAGACAGCCAGCAGATTTATACACAAGTATGTTGAGTTTTCTTGTGCATACAGAGAGTTGACAAAGTCTGTAGTGTTTCCACGCTTTGTTGGAGTTTCATGATCAAATAAAAATACAAATTTTGCTCTCAACAATCTACAGTTGATTCTCAAAAATGACAAAAGCGAGAACTGAATTTAACAAATATGAAATATTTGCAAAGTATTAAAGGGATAGTTCAACATTTTGGCAAATTGGCCCATCACCATAACCCCTATAGTCATAGCAGTAGATTTGTTACCTTTATTTGTCGGTGCAAGCTGTTTTTAGAATGGTGGAGCAGAGCCGCGAGCTGCTCAGGGCTATGATATGGAGGCTGAGGGAATTTCTTGGTTTCCCTCAAACTCATCAAATACACAATCCAACAACTCCACAACACTGGTGGACAAGTTGTGAGCTGCACATTCACCACGCTATGAGATAATAACACAACGTTACCACCGCTGATGCGCGTTGCGTTCAGGGACAGTTTTTCATCAAGCAGACTCTGTATTTACCTCGAAAATGGCTCTGTCTCGTAATGTTCCATTATCACGCCAGAGATGATAACATCATATGATCATGGAGAAATGGACTGGTCTGAGCTAGTGTGTGTATGTGTGTGTGTTAACTGTTCAACACTCCTTCAGGATATCTCACTTTTCAAAAGCCACAGAATCTACACATGGTTCATCAGAGCAAACTGACTCTGGAGCTAGGTTGTCATTTTATGTGATTGTACAGACTTGAAGTGAAGCACTGTGTCTAATCACTGAAGTGCCGGGCTGCAGTGATTATTGGTCATCATTAAAACCTGGTCTGAACTTCATGAACCATCACACTGAAATTTAAATTAAAAAACTGAGTGCATCCTGCGTACAGGCTGCAACAAACATAAACAAAACACAAAGAACAAATGGAACACCGTCTGGTCTGTTAAAAACTGTACATTTTTGTGGATTTCACTTGAAGTGTCTGCAGAGCTCACATCCTTACATGAGAAAGGCTTGACAAATTTTGAACTTTTAGTTATTCATACAGTGTTGTGACCCGACCCAAAGAAACTGGGTCCATTCACAACAATGTATGTTGTAAATCTCTGGGCAGGGCTATGGGCTGGCGTTGCTAACGGGAGGAGTGCAGAGAGTCTTCTACTGCAATTAAAGTACTTAGGGGCTATTTGGAGATCATACAACCACACTTAAAAAAAAATGATACTATCCCTTTAAGAGCACCATGTGTATCTGTGGCTGACTGACCACTGCTCATGTTAAACATGTTGAACACTTGTACAGACTTTGTACTGTGACTCAGTCCCTGTAAATGCTCACCACAACACCAAATGTGTTGAGAATAGTTAAAAAAATATATTGCTTGAGTAATATTTGCCCTGTTGGGTCAGTTCTGAGACGGTTCAGGTCATTTCATGGGATGTTGAGAGGGAAAACAAAGAAAAACTGCAGCCTCTCATATATAAATATATAAAGAGGTGGGTAATACCTCTTTAAGAGTTCATTTGCAAAAGCAGATAACTCTGTTTTTAAAAAATTCCAGAGTCTTCATTTTTAATTTTTAATTTACATAAGGTGATATCAGTCAAACCAAAGTTGAGTGACTTTTAGATGTAACAAAACAGACATATCTCAAAAAAATAAACTTTCATTGAAAACAACACTATGCAAGGAATAAATACAAAGCCTCAGCTCATTTTTTTCAAAATGGCACTTATCTGCTTTTGCAAATGAACTCTTCTTGCTATTTTTGTTTTTGTTGTTAATATAGACCCCATCGAAAATGAGATGGCACATCTCAAGGGGCTATCCTGTGAAATAAAGTCAAACTCCATAATACAAAGAATTTAAATTCAATCTGACCACATTTTAGAGAATAATGCAGATTGATAAGGTTTGATTTGTAAGCGCAGAAAAACAGTTTTAATTGGGAATTTTAAATTGAATGCTTCAGAATTTCCTCTATTGCAAATAAAACCTGGACTATCTGCATTTCCAAAGACTGTCATGAGATGCAGTTGAGTGATGAACATGGTTAAGATCATCTCATCGCAAAACTGAAATGTCAATAGCTGTTATTCAGAGAAAAGTAGAGATTACATGTAGACTGTTAGTAGAAACTGTCAGAGAAAAGAAGACATGGTCTATTTATGTTAATATGACAGGTGATCTGGATACTAAAATGATAACAAAGGTAGCCCTCAACACTAAGCTGAGGTGTAGCTGAGTTCAAGGTTAGGTTAATAAGCACTGTCGACTACAAACGGAGGAACTCATTTCACAGCAGTGATGGTGTGGAGGGACCTATCAGGCTCTGTTGCATTGTTTTCATACATACAATCAACAGTCACTGTTTGAGAAATGATGGGGATGAAGCTTCAATAAAATGGGTTCCTCAGTACACAACTACTGCAGCATCAAAGATCACATGAACCTACAGAGGGTTACTTCTCATGCAACACAGGAAACAGGGTTTTACAGAACAAAGAGCCAGATGTGGGTGGGGTTAGGGTTAGGAGGGGGAGGGGTGGGGTTAGGGTTGGGGGGAGGGAAAGGGATCTGCGAATGCCACAAAGGTACACAAGGCATCACAGAACGCTTCCACCTTCAGGTTCTCCAGGTCTTTCTCGTATTTCAGCCGGTGAGTGGTAACGTCGCCCTGCTCTTCGCGCCGCCTCATCTCTTGGGTCATTACTGAGACTTGGGTCACCAGCTCCTGGATCCGCTCCTTCAGGGTCGACGTTTGGTCCGAAGGCGGATGCGAAGGTTCGTCCTGGTCTGTGGAGGTCCTGTCGGGGTTGATAGGACTCATCATGCTCCTCAGCTCCTCCATTTCCCGGTCAAATCTCTCCATGAGGTTTGTCCTCTCCATCTCGTGCTTTTTCTTGAGGTCCTCCATGCGATTTGTCAACGAGTCAATCTCTTTCACATTCTCTTCTGAACGGAGACGTAGTGTCTCACTGGCTTCATCCATTTCCTGCTTCATCTTTTCAACTTCCTGTTGGTAGTGGTCTTTGACCTCTTGAAGCTCCTTCCTGTGTCTGGCGGTCATGTCATGGAGCTCAGGGGTTTTATCCTGTGAGTCGACGGGCTCTCCTTCAATCCCAGTTTGTGGCCCTGTACTTGTTTCCATAGATGCCTCACATGGTTGAGTCTGAGCATCAGCTAGTTTAGACTGAAGGTCACTGACAACTTCTCTTAATTTAGGGCAATTTGGACACTCCAAGTTACAAATCTCAACCTCCACCTGCTTTTGCTTTAGTTCTCTCTCCTGCTGTACCCTCAGCCTGATGTTCATATACAACATGTTTGCTTCTGTCAGAGCTTCAAGCAGATAGTCTCGGCCCTCTTTCTGTTCGCTACCAGACTCGAAGCTTGCTCGAGCCAAAGACAGGAGCTCTTCGTCTTCATCCAGCATTAACCTGGATGCAGTCTTCTTCAAACCATTAGACCTGGCCTCCAAGGTCTCCGTTAGCTCCTTGAGAACCAGAGCGAGGGTTTCATCGTTAAACCAACTGTCCATGGATGCCAGGTCTGGCTCTATCGCTACCTCACTCTCAGCCTTTGCTTCTGGACAAATGCGACCGATCGAGATCATCAAGCGTTTCTGCGCCATCATCTGCTCTACCAGATCTCTCCCCCTGTTGGGTCTGCTTTCCTCTGGGCTTGTTTCCAGCAGCTGGCTCCAAAACTCTCCCTCAACCACCCACCTCATGTCTCTTTGACTCACTTTCAAAGAACCAAATAAAGTGCTTTTTAAATCACTGCGCATTCTCTCTACGTTAAAGTCTACCTTTGCTAACATCTTTAAAACCTGACTGAAGGCCTCAGCCTTCTTCTCAACCTCTTCTACTACTTTCTCTACACGTCCTTTATCGTCAACCTGCTCTTCTCCTGCTTCCATAAACTTACTATCGGTCTCACATCTACCTAACTTTTCTTGTAGCCTTCTTATTTCGTTTTCTGCCTCTGCCAGTTTCTCTCTACTAACTTTCTCAGACTCCTGGTTGAATGTGATTAGTTCCCTGTTCCTGGCTTCCAGCGCAGCGCAACGCTGCTCTGTCAACTGCATCTTAGCCTCCATCTCAGAGAACTTAGCTTGCAAGACTTCCACTAGCTCTTTCTCTGGGTGTGCTTCCACATCCTCATAATCGTTCTGGAAGCCAAGACCTTTTAACGTGGCCTCCTTCAACTGCAGCTTCTTCTCAGTCTCCTTCAGGGTGCTGCCAAGTTCCTCCAATGTGACCAGAGCTTCGTGGAGCCTCATGGATTTCTCGTTCAGCTCCCTCTCGTAATACTCCCTGTCGATGGCGTTGGCCTGGTTGTCGGCCAGTTGGGCCTTGAGTCGTTTCAGCTCCTCCATGATCAGATGATGCTGTTTGCTGCCCTGTTGGCCGATCAGCTCAGCCTTCAGTCGATCTATTTCTCTGTCGGCCTCGGTCAGCTGGTTCACTATCTCCTGGCAGCGTTGCTTCAAAGCCCCGTTTTCATTTGTTAAGAGTTCGACCCTCTGCGAGAGCATTCCGACCGTCTTCTCAGTCGTCTCCGGGTGGTTTTCAATCAAGACGGGGCTGATGGGCCTTCTTAGAATTTGCCTCTGAACCTTTCCCACCAAATCTTCCATGGTTAAAAGACGAGCTTCATATTCACGGATGCTTTCTCCGGCCCTGGCTAAACTTTTTTTTAATGTTTCATTTTCTATCTCCTGCTGGTACCTCCAGGTATCCAGGACCTTCTGAAGCTGATACCTTTCTGGTGTCTCTCGATTACAACTATGGGATTTCAACACTTTCCCCAGCTCCATTAGCGTGATGGGGTCACCGCTTATCAGGCCTTCTAGTTCTTGAATCGCCTCTGGTCTGTCCTGAAGCAGGACGCTAATAGTTTTCTGCTCAGGTTCTGGGGGAGGATCTTCCAGAACAGATGGTGTTTGGGGTTCAGAAAGGTAAGGCTCCTTGTCAGGGAGGTGAGAAAGCGAGAGGCCAAGCTGTGCCTGCATATTGCGCTTTTTCAGCTCTTGCACTTTCAGGAGCTCTTTGGTCTCCTGGTACTTCCTTGTTAAACTCTGTGCTTGAGAACTAACCAGCTCAGGCTTCTTCATCTGGGGCATCACATCAGCCTCCAGACACAAAGGGGGCGCCAGCTTGGAAAAGGGGACCAGACAGTTGGTTAACACACAGCAGGGGAGACACAAAGCTTGCTAATAATTCTCAGTGTTAACTACAAATCATTTCCCTCTAAATCTATTCAACATGACAGTTAGCATTCTCACATTATCCAGTCCCTCCAGGATTTCGCAGGCTTTTTTTCTTGCCTAAAAAGCCTGATTTTGCGGCCACGTTTTGAAAAAATTGCGGTGCATGTTCCGATGTTTTAAGCGCTTTTGTCGCGATTAAATTGCGGGAGACAGCGAAGGTGGCAAAAGTTGCAGGTTTGTTCTGAATCAATTGACAATTTTGAAATGTCACAATAATGTGAGGTCCTGTTATACCAGCAATTTTCCACTTGTTGAGAAAGGCACAGGAAAATTACATAGAGTTGGAAATTGTTTTACTTTTAATTTAAATGTCAGAAACAACTGTTTTAAAATGTCATTAAAACAGTCCAGTCTTTGAATATAAAGGGGAGGGTGGCTGGCCTTAGGATGGGGGGAGGGGATCCTGGCCGCCGGCTGCTCTGCTCCGGCCCTGCTGTCAGCCCAGCCACGCTGTTCCACTGTGGACTCACCGCTCTGTAACTCGCGGAAAGCACCGACGATTGGTCCAATTTACGGAAAAGTTGCGGTGATCGGGGCGGTGCGTGGCGCAGTGGTTAAGGCAGCCGCCCCATGTATATGCAGACGCAGGCGTCCCCGGTTCGCGTCCCGCATCGGGCAGACCTTTCCTGCATGTCATTCCCCTCTCTCTGCCTCCCCCTTTCCTGTCTATCTCTACTAATCTATCAAATAAAGGCATAAAACGCCAAAAAAATATACTTAAAAAAAAAAAAAAAGTTGCGGTGATTGAACAAAATTGCAAGATCGTAAAAATTTGCGGGGATGGGTTGAATTTGCGTTAATTGTTGCGATCGCAACGTCGCAAATTCCTGGAGGGACTGATTATCATTTACTACGCAAATGAACAGTGAATCCAAACAAATACAAAATTCCTTTAAATTTAATCTAGTGAATTAGAAGCAGAGGAAAGAGACTGATTGGCCTTGGTTAGTGAATCACAGTAACATGCACATTAAATGGTTAAAATTACTTTATGGAGTAAGTAATGCAATATTAGTTTCAGCTTAATGGTTTACTCAAGGATGGAAGACAAACCAGGTCCTACACACATGTTCAGGTTCTCTGGCCCCGGCTCAAGTGTCCCACTAAAGACAGCGAATCATGTCAAGTCTAATGTTACATAATACATTTTCTAATTTTCTCTATAGATGTTGTATGTCTTAAAAAGAAAGAGTAATGCAAAAATGCAAATACTGCATCTTACTAAGAACATCGATACTAAGTTTGACGCAGCCATGAACAAATGATCATCTATCATTCAGCCTCGCTCTGGCAACCTCATCCATACGTCAACTCACAGGCAGAAATTCATCCAACATCACAGATTTATGCCGTTACAAAGCGATGCACAGTATCTGTTAACAGAATAACAAATGGATGGTCTTCATAGCAGTTAATAAAAGATGAGAATCTGACGTACATGCAAATAAGTAGAATAGAAGCCAAGAGGTTATTCATTCATTTTTAAGCCAAACATTACAACCAGTAAACCTACAATCCAGCAACTATTCAGGAGAATATCACTCTTCTTTCAATCTTTACGAAACTGTAACTACTGAGGTGAACCAGATTATAATAAATCACAAACAAGGAGCAAAATTATAATTTTTTTCAATTAAAAAAAATAAAAACATTAAAGTGATAATACTAACAGAATGAATTATTAAATGGCAAATGGACTTTAAAATTAAAAACTTTTCCTTCTTCATTTGCCTTTTTTTATATTTTAAACAGTGAAAATGATGATGATGACAGTGGACATGAAAGAGAGAAGCATGAACTAAAAGAAAGCAGCACTTCATGCTTTTCAGGTTATTTTACTTTCAAATAGATATTTTTGTTTTTTGTTGTCACCTCATGAATCCATAGTAAAACTAAAAATTTGATCAGAATAAGATTTTTATTCTTTATTGTTTTTTAAAGGACAATTCCAGGCAAAATCAACTCGCGGGTGTATTTTCCAACATTTTAGGTCTAAAAGAAGGAATGTGAAGATTTTCAGTTGAAAGTATATTTTTTTGGGCTTTTATTGCCTTTATAGTACAGTCGAGAGAGAGACAGGAAATGGGGAGGCAAGTAAATAAACTTCGGCACATGTTTGAGTCGCCACCTGACGCTGTCTGTGGAGAAAAAATTACACTTGAAGCAAGTCAAGAGTTGTGTTTATGACACAAACGGTAGCTCCGACTGCACCTGAACACACCGCGCGGCAACTGGGTCTCGCGTGAGACTCTGGGAGACTTTGAATTAGATCTAGTTTTACAAACATGTCGGCTTGTTGAAGTAAATAACTTCTGGTGCATGTTTGAGTCGCCATCTGACGCTGTCTGTGGCTTTGAGGGATGGAAACAGCCTTAGCAGCAGAACTTCATCTGCTCCCATTCATTTCTGATGCGGGGACAGACACAACTACCGTAAAACAGGAGACATTAAACTGAAAATCTTCAGATTCCTTCTTTTAGACCTAAAATGTTAGGAAAATATAGTCCCAAAGGTGAATTTGCCCAGAATTGTCCTTTAAATGGTCTTTTCATATTTCTGTTGTCTTTTCCCTTTTACATCCAGTCTAATTCTAAGAGGCTGGATTAAAAGAATCAATTACTAATTTATCTTTTCATTTAAAGTGCAACAATTCTCTTCAAGTCACATCAACCAATAAACATGTTGTTTGGTCCACAAACACTAAGTGAAAGCTAGCATGAGTTCAGGTATTGTACAGACCTATGACACAGAGGGAAGAGATTAACGAGTAGAAGCCAATTTAGTAACAAGATTTCAATGTTTTTTTGACATGCAATGAACTCATGCAAAGACACATGACTGGAGTCACTTTGTTGTTTCAATGTCAGTTTGATGTTTTCTTACAATAAAAACCAACATGCAAAGAATGTTACAAAATTAAGGGGAGACTATTCTCAATTCAAACTTATTGATAATTCTAAACTCAACTCTACCAACAGACTCTTCATCTGAAAATGCAGCTGCTCACGGAAGACACAGAGATTGAAACTCACCGGAGAGATGTAGCCTGTCCGGACGTCCTGCTCTCTCTCCAGAGCCGTTCTCAGCTGGAGCTCCAGCTCCTGCTTGTGCTTATTGGAGTCGAGGAGCTGGTGGTGACAGCCCTCCAACTGAGACTTCAGGTCCTCGATCTGCAGGAGCAGCAGGGACAGTGGTCAGTTTGGCATTATTCAGAGGACTGGAGCGTGTGGGATTTAATCCTGTTAATGTCATTTTTCATGGTGGGAATGTCACGTAGAAAACATAGAAGTGTAAAATGTTATCTGTGTGCAGAGATGGGAATGACATGGCGTTACTAACGGCACTGATTTTTTCAGTAATCAAAAAACTGTTTCTGTTTTCACTGTTACCATTATTGACAATAAAATGTGCCGTTACTTGACTCAATAAGTCCCGCCACAAAATAATACACACATTAAAGTGTAACTTATATAGGCTACACATTTTTTCAGTCCATCAATGGAAAAAAGTCTAACCAACCAACTCACTCAGTATTCCTCCGCATTCCCCCGCATTCCCCCGGTTGTTGCTTGTGCGTAGGGATACTGAGTGAGTTGGTTAGTTCCAGATAAACGGGAGGTTAGAGGATAATTAGTGTTTAGAAGCAATAGTTGCTTCTCCTAGTAATTAGTTACTTTTATAATGTAGCAATTAATTTATAAATAGGGATGCACCGATATGAAAATTTTGGCCGATACCGATATCCGATATGAATTTTTCTATTATGGCCGATAACCGATATTTACCGATATTGATATGTGTTGGGTTTTTTTAAGTTTCTGAGATGATACATTTTTGTACAGACTGAAAATCATGTAAACTGAATTTTTCCTTTATTTTCAGAATGTATTTTACTTCCAAATAACAAGGTTACAGGCTACCATCCTCCTCGCATTACCTCAACTTTGCAGGTTTTGCATACAGATATATATGGGCCGATATATATCGGCTCAATTTTACTTATCGGACCGATACTGATTTGTTAAAAAATGATGAACATCGGCCGATACCGATATTTATGCCGATATATCGTGCATCCCTATTTATAAACTTAGTTTTTTGGGTAAAGTAACTAGTAACTACAACTACTGACTTTTTAAAAGTAATGTGCCCAACACTGTGTGTGTAGCTGAAACAATGAGCTGCTCTGCTTTTATTCTGAAGGTTAAATATGGAGATTTGCTCTCTGAGGAGAAGAGGAAACATAGTCCAGGTCATAGAAAGGAGAAACGTGCCCCCTGCTTGTAGCTCTCCAGCAGCTGCTCCAGCTCGGCCGTCTCTCTGGTCTGTCCTGTGGAGGACAGAGGCACCCTCCTCTCATCCCGTATGGGCGTCTTCTCCACCTGTCGCCAGTGTTGTTCGATCACCTCCTCCACCCTCTGCTGCCTCTCAGGAGAAGCGGGACCAGGTGAATCTAAGTGTCCGACCCTGTCTCCGCTCTCATAGTCCGTCCTCCCGCCTTCTGTGGCGGATGGATGCTCCGCTGACGAGCTGGCCACCGACTCATACCTCTTCCGCCTCTCCTCCCTCCTGCGGCCGCGCTCTATCTCCCCCAGGTCGGCCTGGAGGCTCTCGGCCTCCTGCGCCCTCTGCTGAGCCAGAGCCTGAGCTATAGGTCTGAACTCGGCCCAGTCGAAGGTCTTGGAGCGACCTTCTCGTCTGCGCTCACGTGCCCGACTCTTGATGACGCCCGAGGCAGATTCTCTCTCGACAGAGGAGGCCTCGGAGGAAGGCGAGTCTTGGGTGAGATCTGGCCGGGCCAGAACTTCCAAAGAGGAGAACGAGGCGTGATCTTCAGTTGACCTAGAAAAGGGAAAATACGTTTGATTGAAACCAGGTAACAGGGTCCTATTCAAGAGTCCACTACACGCAGCTGGGTCACAACTGGTTCATGGTATTGTGATCTTTGAGAGGTAACACACAGAATTGATCAAAAATGGACCAAACTTAAAGGGATACGCCAACATTTTTTTTTATCGTGTCTTACCTCACTCCTGAGTCCATGACCAGCAGATAGACACCATCCTTTTGACTGTGTGTGCAGTAACAAGGGAGATAGAGCCGTATCGCCTGTAATTAGCTTAGCTCAAACACTGGAAGTGTATGGGTAGTGTTAGCCTGCCTCCTACCCAAGCTGAAATCAGCAGTGGGTTAGAAGATGATTTCATTTTAGCTCTAAACTCTGTAAACATATCACTTTATCAACATTTCAAACATCTTTAGGTGAGAAAGTAGCCGTTTAGATCAGCAGTGTGTCTTTAATTTGTCTAAATACCAGCTGTTTATTATTTTGCTCGGACGAATTCGGCGCTACTCAAGCTAGCCGTTGTGACCAACGCACTTCCGGTTACTTTCACAAAATAAAACACCCGTTGCAGCATACAGAAGTGCTTTTACTTTGAAATAGGAAGCTAACCTACCCTCGATGTAGCTAGCTTGAACCAAAATAAACCTTGTAATAAGTCTTTGCTTGAACCCTCTGTTTTGAACGATCTTGTCTCGTTACCAGCATTTGACCGCTCAAGATGCCTTACCGGAGAGTTTTGTCAGCTCTGAGACGAAGATCGGTCAGTTTAGAGTTGCTGAAGAGTTTCTCTGATGACTTTAGGAGGAGGCAGGCTAACACTACCCATACACTTCCAGTGTTTGAGCTAAGCTAATTACAGCCAATATGGGTCTATCTCCCTTGTTACTGCACGCACAGTGGAAAGGATGGTGTCTATCTGCTGGTCATGGGCTCAGGAGTGAGGCAAGACACGAAAAAAAAAATGTTGGTGTGTTCCTTTAAGCTTCTACAAAAAACATCCATTTTGTGTTGATTTTGGCGACCCATGTCGACCGAAGCCGTAGTATTTTGCCAGAATGTAGACTGATGAAGTTCTTGGTAGGGGCTTTAACTAATTAGTGTTATCAGCAAGTCAAAGGAATTTTCTGTCATTGATCTATCAGTTTGGGGCCTAATTCTGACCGTTGTGGCTCTCCACAGGTGGTGTTCATTTGATGTCACCAATCTATGAGACAGTGATGAACACACCAGCAGGGTTAGGCACCAACTGCTCTTATGCTGTTACTGCACATTCTGGTTGACAGACGTGTGCGTTACTGTTGATGTAGCCGTACTAACCTGGCCACATCAGGGGCGGTGGAGGGTCTGACGTTCTTCATGACAGCCTGGATCCAGTTCCTGCGTATTCCTGCCGTCATGGCTGACAGAGTGTGGACTCCCTCCTGGGTCTAAACATTTTAAACCACCAGGAAAAATCATTTAAAACAAAAACAAAAAAATTCAATATATACACTAAGGTCCCACACAGTATGAAGGTAGATGTCAATGCTGCCTTTGATTATAAAGCTATATTAATACTGTGAAAGTAGGCAGGACTTGGATAAATATATATATAAATGTATGAAATCTGAATTTTTTTATTGGCTTGGGAAGCAGTCAGCCAATCAGAGGAGAGGCTCAGAGCCCTCTTTCTTCTGACTGGCTCACCGATCCAGAGAGAAGCCAAGGGCCAGGGGACGGGGCTGAAGACCAACAATCACCTGTGGCCCAGTGACAACAGAAAGAATTTCCATGAGGAACAGAAAATGTCCCCACCAACATGGAGGATCAAAGGGCTTTTATGTTTATCTTTTCATGTACTTACAGTAATATAAGATGATATACAGATGGAGCAGTGACTACATAGGCATCAGTACAAAAACTGAGATCAGACTGTTCTCCTGTTATTCTCCTCTTTTCTTATTTCTGATCTGATTACAGCTCCAAAGACAGGTAGTTAACCTTTCTGTTTGTTTTAAACACATTTCTTTGAATGCAGCAAAATGAATATAATCGTTACTTTCTCTACTAGATGATAGCATATGTAAAAACAACAGGCTGATTTTATGGTGGATTAAATTGCCTTGGAGACACTTTGGTTTTGGATGGTGGTGAGAACAAGAAACAGTGCTGCTCTGAGGAGGCGAGGTAAGATATCAGAGCTTTTGCACTTATTTTGATGTCAGGTAAAAAGTCCTCTTACATGTATTTGGAAGCCGTAGTTGCGTTGAGCCTGGTACTCAGTCACACTGTAGCAGGTGGAGAGGTCAATCTCACCGTCCAGGTCAGAGGCCTGAGGCAACACAGATAAACAACATTCAATATGTTGACCCTATTATCGCAATATGCAATACCAAACATAATGTTAAAGTATAAAAACACAATGAACTCACCTCCTCTGCAATTGAATCCTTATAGTATCTCAGACTGTGATCTGTCAACACAAACCAGTATTTCTTCCACTACAACACGGAAAGGAAAGAAAGAGAAAGTCAAAACGAAGTTCAGAGACCAAGCCAGTTCCAATATATAGTCACGTCCTGTCTCATCCATATCTTACAGTTGTCCTCCATTGGTTTGGCTCAGTTCTTGAAACAGAAATTTACATTCTCAAAACTCTACGATCATTTACAGTTCAGCACAACACCATAGTCCATTAGCAAAAGCTCATATCTCTCCAAAACAGTGATGAAATGAATGAGAAATTCAATTCTGTTGTGAACAATTGCCAAGTGGTTTGGAGGTTTGTCCATGTTGTTTTGAGAATGTCATTTCTGTTTCAAGAAATGAGCCAAACCAGTGGAGGAAAACTGTCATGTGTGAAAGGCAAAGTATTCAGAGACTGCCAATATACCCCAAAGCCTCTAACAGAATAGAAGTGAGCCGTACCTGTCCTTGTTCGTCCAGCTTCACCATCCAACCTTTCTTAAAGTTCAGTAAATCAGGCTGAAAAAAACACAGAGAGAATACTGATCAAACATCTGTGGAAAAAGAGTGAAAATATTCAACATGCAACAGCAACAGTCAAATGCTGCAAACAACGGCATGTTTGTGTAGATTACCACTGTGACTTACCTCTACATATAGTAACATAAAGACAAAACAGCAGCCAGAAACAGATCCTAAATTTAAAGGGATAGTTCAACATTTTGGCAAGCTGTGCAAGCTATTTTTAGAACAGTGGAGCAGAGCCGTGAGCTGCTCAGAGCTACACTATCATGTTTCCCTCATCAAACTCATCAAATACACAATCCAACAACTCCACAACGCTCTGGTGGACAAGTTGTGACCTGCACATTCACCACGCTATGAGAGAATAACACAACGTTGCCAGACAGAGTTGTTTTAGAGGGAAATACATGCAAAATCACTGATGCACGTTCCTATCAAGGGCAGTTTTTCGACAGGCAGTCTCTGTATTTGCCCTTTAAAACAACTCTGTGTGGTAACGTTGTGTTATTATCTCATAGCGTGGTGAATGTGCAGGTCACAACTTCTCCACCAGAGCGTTGTGGAGTTGTTGGATTGTGTATTTGATGAGTTTGATGAGGGAAACCAAGAAATACCATGAGCCTCCGTAGCGTAGCTCTGAGCAGCTCACGGCTCTGCTCCGCCGTTCTAAAAGTAGCTTGCACCGACAATTAAAGGAAACAAACCTACTGCTAAAACTAGCCAAAATGTTGAATTATCCCTTTAAGTGACTAGGTGTAAAGTCATGTTGTCATGGTTCAGAAGCATACCGACATGCTCACTCAGTCAGCGCAGGGGAAAAGTTGACCCTGTTAGTGGATGAACTGACCACAGATCAGGGACAGCTTCTGCCTGCTGCTCTGTGCTGCTCCAGCTGAGGATGCACCAAACACCAACACACACACACACACACACACACACAGGTGAACTGTGCCCTCAGGAAGCAGTGGTTAGTTGTGACTGACACATACAGACACGCGCGCCCACATCTCTCTCTCCTCCAACAGGAATATGATGACACACACACACACACACACAGGGCAGCAGAGTGGGTGCAGTAAACACACACAGTGGTCAACATCTGCAGACGGGGAGCAGAGTGAGGAGTATAACCTGGAGAGGCCTGCACTGCCCCCTGCAGCACGGAGGATCGGTCTACATCACACAGGTCCCGCTTCTACAACTCTATTTAACTACAATAGAAATCACACAGGGACAAGAGCTGTTCTCAGACCAGACAGGTTCTAGCACTCAACACAACATTTGACTCACGCCACCCATCTCATTAAGACACACAGAAACTGACATGTGAAGTGGCTGCTGAGGGACATTCACTGTTTAATCCTCCTAACCCCCGGTTTCCACTGGATCCGTCTCCGCTCTGTTCTGACTCTGATGCGGTTTAGCTCCGTGTGGCGTGGTATCAACCCCTCGCACACATCTCCGATCCGCCCGGCACCCGGAGCAGCAGAAAACCCCAGATCACGGCAGAACTACAAACTGTTGCTCGTGTAGAAAGTCAATGTAAACAACAGATAACTTTGTCTTTCTGAGGGTGATTTTCTGGCAGGCTCTGTGTTGGTTGTTTTACTTTTGTTCTTGTAGATCAGGTGTGTTGTAAATAGGGTTGCAAAATTCTGGGAATTTTCAAAGTTGGAAACTTTCCATGGGAATTTATGGGAATTAACAGGAATATACAGGAATTAACGGGAATAAATCGGAAATTTACAAAATTGAAGGTTGGCCCTTAACAGGGAATTTAAATATAGTTGGAGAGAATATATTGTAGCATAATCTTGGCTAAAACAACCAGATTTAATGCAAGCAACTTGAATATCTCTGCTATTCCATGCACACTGCTTCCTGCAGGGCTGTTAGGCCACGCCCCCTACATGCACTGTGCATTCCTCCATCACATGCACAGATGATTCCTTGAACCCTGGAGGCCACACTTTTGAGCCCAAAGCACAATAGGAGGGCTCCTTTCATTTAAAGGGACAACCAGGAGTTTTTGAAAGCAAAGTGTGTTCACACTACATTTCCCATGAGATCGGTGTGTTGTAAAATACTGCGGTTTTCATAGAGTGTTTGGTCTGTCAGTCCTCCGTGCACGGTGAAATTCTTGGACCGGCGCAAGACAGACGAACCATAAACGGTGATTTGGTGACATTATTCCCATAACCCACAGGGCAGCATCCGCAAAACCAAAACTAAGAAATGCTGGGCGACCCGACCACTAAATAATAACAAAATAACGTTAAAGACAAGATTTTTTTTTTATACAGTTTGTTTCAATTACCCCCAATTTCTAGTTAATTCCCATAAATTCCCAATAATTCCCATAATTCCCGTGGAAAATTTCCAATTTGGAATATTTCCAAAATTCCCCAGCTTAATTTCCCATGGAAAGTTTCCGGAAATTTACCGTTAATTTATTGGAAATTTTCCATCCTTTGCAACCCTAGTTGTAAAATACTGCGGTTTTCCACCTCAATGGTTAAAGCAGAATGTTTGTGTTATTATAAGTCTTAAATAGTTCTGTCTTCCGAGAGCAATCACTTCTATAGAGTGTTTAGTCTGTCAGTCACAAAACTTTCCTTGTATCCTACAACCTTTATCCAATGAGGAGAGAGAACGTTAAAAGGGGCAGTCCTCTCTGTGTGCACTGGCGACGTAGGGACGAGAGCGGGGACTGCTAACTCCATCCGCTGACAGGAAGTTAGCCAAAACCACCGGATCGCTTACTTCTGCTTTAATCTTTTTTCATCCATGCCACCCTGTGAGCTTTAGGTCCCTCTGATTGATTGATGACTTGTTTCTTGTGCCAGTTGGTGAAACTAATGTCGACAAAGTGATGATTTACGATGGCAAAGTTTGTCATTGTGTTTTATTTTGAAATTGAATTCCTGCGTGGGGCGATCTAATCAGCGTGATGGCTCCGTCGTCCGGCAAAAATAGAGCTGCTGCGTATTTCTGCTGGACACCGGAGCTGTGACGGACTGGAGACGGACCACAGCGCGGCGGTGGAAATGCTCTGACTGACTTGAACGGGTGTGAGTTGTGGCGCTCGCAACAGAGTCAGAACGGAGCGGAGACGGATCCGGTGGAAACTGGAGGTAACTCTGTTATCTAACAGGATTCAGCCACTGGGTCCAGACACCAGCTCAGAGACCTCCTCCTCTCTGCTGCTGACCCGCTGGTCCACAACTTCACAGGAACAGGAGACGCTTTGTCTGGAGCCCACAGACACACTGAGACTTAGAAGGAATTTGTGTGTTGAACTGACACCTGACTTGCTGCTGATTGAATTACCCATGATCCTTCTTTAACACAGTCTCCTCTTCAAGTGCAAAGGTTTGTTTGTAGCTCATGTTTAGGTTTGTCAGCAGAGTTCCAAGTAGCTGAGCTCGAACCAGCAGCTTATTAACTGTTCAAAAGAAAGTTCATGTTCACTTTTAGTGACACGTTTTCAAGTAAAAGTCTCAAATAAAAACACAAATTACTTAACTGATCCCAAAACAAATGAGGGTAAACTGAATGCTTTGTCAATAAAATTACATTTTATTGCCTCAACGACTGCCTGTATTTGCTGATTAATGGTCCCTCACTGATAATAATGTACTGCTGGTGCAGTGTTTCTCAACCCCACTTCAAAAAAGCCGAACTATCCCTTTAAAGGGATAGTACAATTTTTTGTTGTGTGGGGTTGTATGATCTACAAATAGCCCCTAAGTACTTTAATTGCAGTAGAAGACTCTCTACACTCCTCCTGTTAGCAACGCCAGCCCATAGCCCTGCCCAGAGATTTACAACATACATTGTTGTGAATGGACCCAAAGAAACGGCCTATTTTCACGGCCTAAAAGAGGTTTTACCTGAAAAAAAAATACACAGTTCCATTGTTTGCTATAATATCATTTTTTCCAGCCCCTCAACGTGCAGGAAAAACGCAGTTTTTATTTGGAGCTAACCAACTGCTGATCGGCGGGCGCTAACCCTGGGCGGAGGGATACGTGAGTTGGTTAGGTATGTTGTAAGGGCTATGGGCTGGCGTTGCTAACGGGAGGAGTGCAGAGAGTCTTCTGCTGCAATTAAAGTACTTAGGGGCTATTTGTAGATCATACCCACTTACACACAAAAAAATGATACTATCCCTTTAAACAGACTGCAGCCATGTCTTTAGTGTGTGTGAGTTCACCAAGTCAAGTAGTCATGTTAGTGCATGTACAGTAATGCTGGAAGTTCAGCTGAGTAAGATATTGATCCTATCAGTGAGTTTGTGTTTGTGTTTTAGGACAATATTATTTCTTCTCTGCTGCTGCTGCTTCCCTCGGTCCACACCCTCCTCCCTTGTTTACCTCTTAGAGTCACAGCAGCAACCACAACATGACTGGTGTAAATCATGAGTTTGTCTGGAACTCGTTCTGGTTTTGCAACAACAAACCACAGTCGGCAGCAACAACCAACTCAACCAGTTGATTTCAATAGAAGCTTTTCAAACAGAGGCAGCGGCCAATGGGAGACATGTGTGTCGCTGCAAGACACACAAGAGATGCTACATTTTACAAACACTGACTAAAAAGCAGCTGGATGATTTCCCACTGCAGCACTTGTGAAAACACAGAGAGCTGGTGGGAAGTTCAAAGTTCTGTTTTCAGGCGCTGTTGCCCAGCCCTAACTGAAGCTAGCAGTTCTTCCTCCTGACTGGTTCAGTTGGTCTTCACCCACCTGCACTTTCATTATCAGTGCATGTGACTATGTTCATAAGATGCTGGTTAGGTTGTTTTTTTTTTTAAATACATGCACACACCCAACCCATTACAAGAGCCAAGCCACAAAAATGTGCTCTAATCAACCACATGACCTGCAAACCCTTGGATGTGTCACACTTATGGAAGAAGATTTAAAAGGCTTGATTTATAGTTGAGATTTTTATTACCAATTGTGACCACTGACACCATCCCATAGTCACACTCCTCATGGCCAAGAGACCTTTGATTTAATGTGGGTCCTATGACGTTTCTTTGCTCTGCTCTGATGAGTTTTTAAACTTTTGGAGTCACATTACAAACCATGTGAGAACGTTCCACCTATTGGTCAGACTGCCTGAAAAGAGAAACAGGAAGAAGGTTGCGGGAACCGTCTGGTTAGAGGTGCATCATTTTCTTAATTTTGTGGGATAATTTTGTCTTTTTTCTTATTTTTCTTATTCTATTAATTATTCTATTTTTCTTAATTTTGTCCATACTGCTGGTCTGTACTGACTAGGGTTGCAAAGGATGGAAAATTTCCAATAAATTAACGGTAAATTTCCGGAAACTTTCCATGGGAAATTAAGCTTTAAGCTAATATTCCAAATTGGACATTTTCCACGGGAATTATGGGAATTTATGGGAATTATTGGGAATTTATGGGAATTAACTAGAAATTGGGGGTAATAGAAACAAACTGTATAAAAAAATTCTTGTCTTTAACGTTATTTTGTTATTATTTAGTGGTCGGGTCGCCCAGCATTTCTTAGTTTTGGTTTTGCGGATGCTGCCCTGTGGGTTATGGGAATAATGTCACCAAATCACCGTTTATGGTTCGTCTGTCTTGCGCCGGTCCAAGAATTTCACCGTGCACGGAGGCTCATGGGAAATGTAGTGTGAACACACTTTGCTTTCAAAAACTCCTGGTTGTCCCTTTAAATGAAAGGAGCCCTCCTATTGTGCTTTGGGCTCAAACGTGTGGCCTCCAGGGTTGAAGGAATCATCTGTGCATGTGATGGAGGAATGCACAGTGCATGTAGGGGGCGTGGCCTAACAGCCCTGCAGGAAGCAGTGCATGTAGGGGGCGTGGCCTAACAGCCCTGCAGGAAGCAGTGTGCATGGAATAGCAGAGATATTCAAGTTGCTTGCATTAAATCTGGTTGTTTTAGCCAAGATTATGCTACAATATATTTTCTCCAACTATATTTAAGTTCCCTGTTAACCTTCAATTTTGTAAATTTATTCCCGTTAATTCCCGTATATTCCCGTTAATTCCCATAAATTCCCGTTAATTCCCATGGAAAGTTTCCAACTTTGAAAATTCCCGGAATTTTGCAACCCTAGTACTGACCCAAGTGTCCTGAAGCACAACATGAAAATGTTGTTTGAAAGAAATGGATGTGACGTGTGTTTTTATCCTTGTTGTAGCAGTAGCTCCCAGTGGCTCTGCTGATGGTTGTGCACATGCCTGAGATTTCCTGCCAGATGTTGGTTCATCGTTGTAAACCACTGGATGTTAATTGAATTGAATACCTTTATTGTTATTCATACCAAGGTTGTAAAATTCAAAAGCAAACCTCCATGTGTTTTAAAGCTCCCATATGATGAAAAGCAGGTTTTTCTGAGTTTTTCAGACTCAGCTCCTGTGGTGATGTCACCACAGGAGGCCAGCCCCTCAGCGCCAGAAAACGCCTACCACCTCTATTTCTATGGCTGCAGTGTATTTTTGGGGCATTTATGCCTTTATGGATAGTAGAGTGGAAACCTAATCCAGCCATGTGGCTGATGCTGGCAGATGGAATGCTCACCGTCATGACTGATTCTGTGGTCCTTCGGTCCAGGGACTTGGCTCTCCTGAGAGGGGGCAGGGTGGACGGGAAGTCCAGACCTTGACTGGCATCGTGTCTCTGTTCCTGCACAACATACACACACAAACACACGTGAGCTTTTCTACACTGTTACACCTTACTGTGGGTGAACCCACTCACTCTGGCTCGCACAGTTAAAAACAGGAAATACATTCAAAAGAAACATCAAGAGTCGACTTTTTTAAATTATTCTAATCTGTGAGACAAAGATCCAGAGTCAAGACAAAAGAAATGCACAGATGTCCTATGTGTGTGTGTATTGGGCTTCCACGTCGCTAAAGTCAGACTGTCTCTCGGAGCGCTCTCGGAGCAGGGTGGGAAAGGGAAGCAGAATGAGCAGGGGAATCCCAGCTCAGATCGGAAAGTGGAAATGAATCCAGGCCGGGCTGCTGCCCTTTAACCCAGCAGCAACACAAAGACAGGACAGAGAGGGACAGAAGGAGGCAGGGGGGCACAGGGACAGACTGCTGGGACAGGGCCCAGGGGGGGGGGGGGTCAGGGCCCAGGCTGGGGGGTTCAGGGTCCAGGCTGGGGGGTTCAGGGTCCAGGCTGGGGGGTTCAGGGTCCAGGCTGGGGGGTTCAGGACCCAGGCTGGGGGGTTCAGGACCCAGGCTGGGGGGTTCAGGACCCAGGCTGGGGGGTTCAGGACCGGGGGGGTTCAGGACCCAGGCTGGGGGGTTCAGGGCCCAGGCTGGGGGGTTCAGGACCGAGGATGGGGGTTTAGGACCGAGGATGGGGGTTTAGGACCGAGGATGGGGGCTCCAATGCTGAGCTTACATCCACTCCACCATGTCATCTTATTCAAAAACAGTGTTTCTCCGTTGGCTTCAGAGTGCAAACACACACACACACACACAGAATTGTATATTTGTGAGGTCACTTATTGAAATGCTCCATCCTCGACTGAACCATAATCCTCTCCTGAATCCTAAAAGAGTAGAGTAGCCAAACATTTTACTCAAGTAAGAGTATAGTTACTTTAGAATAAGTAAAAGTAAAAAGTAGCCATTCAAATATTTACTGACTCTCAGATGAACATCTGAGACAATAAATGAAATCTTGACAAAGTCACGTAAGGTAAGATGTGTCTGATTCAGCCACAGTAACTTCCATCTACAGCAGACAGAGTCTGTACGTCAGTCTGTACCGTCCAGAAACTCTGTGTGGTTGTGACTCTATGCGTGTGTGTGTGTGTGTCTCATTTGAGGCGGAGCGGCCGCCTTGTTGAGCGTGCAGACGGCCTGGCTCTGTCTGATTGGTGACATGGAGACAAACGTTGCTAGTGGCGACATTTGATTGGTCAAACACAGTCATGTGACAGAGCCTCTGTGTCTCCATCAGAACAAAACAAACACATCGTACTGGATCAATACAGAGAAGTAGTGAGTGGAATGTAGCCCAATGTGTTTCTTCCTCACAAATATACTTGAACTCAAGTTCATCAAAAAGTTCCTCAAGTAAATGTAGCGCGTTACTACCCACCTCTGAAAACCACACACACACACACACACACACACACACACACACACACACACACACAGTGGGTGAGTCTTACCTCTCTGTGGAAACGTCTGTGTTCACTTCGACCCTGTCTGGTCCCCCCCCTCCCAGACTCCTCCACCTCCATTTTCTCCTGGTTCTCCAGCTCCAAGGCCTCCAACTTCTCAATCACACCGGAGCGACTGTGCAAACATTAACACACACACATACAAATGCATTCATATATGTTTTGTTTTTTCAGCAAACGTGATGTTTCTGGTCGTCAGCTGGCAAAAATCATTATCAATTCATCAAGTTTTGTTTGGGTTGAAGTTAAATTACAGACCGTTTAATCATTGATGTTGGGTGTTATGCAGCTAATCACTTTTCGATATTCAAGGTCATGTACGTATATGTGTATATAAAAGATGTAGATAAATAATACAGCAGGAAACAACTACTTCTTATGTAAAGATATTCAAGGTTCAAGTTCTATTTACTGTCACTGTGAAACAGAAGCACAACATCTTGATTTAAATCCCAGCAGTGCAATAAAGTGACAGTGAAACTCCAAACTTTAGAAACAGAACCAAAGAGTGAAAGATAAGCAAAGTTAAAGGAATAGTTCAACATTTTGGCAAATTGGCCCATTGCCATAATCCCTATACTCTTAGCAGTAGGTTCATTAGCTTTAATTGTCGGTGCAAGCTAATTTTTGATCAGCGGGGCAGAGATGCGAGCTGCTCAGCAGACACAACGGAGGCGTACAGTACTGTCGCGTTTCCCTCATCAAACTAAACACATAATCCAACAACTCCAAAACACTCTGGAGGATAATAATGTATATTTATGCAACATTACAACACATGAAGCAAATACACGGAACTCCTTGCGTTTTTGAAATCACTCCGCCGAGCAGCCGTGCCTGGGATGTAATTCTGGCTACACTTTTGCCTTGAAAACAACTCTGTAACATTCCATTATTATCTCATAGCGTGGTGAATGTGCAGGTCACAACTTCTTTTTTTGGAGTTGAGGGAAAGATGAAAGTACCACATGCTGTGCAGAGCTCACGTCTCTGCCCCACCGATCTAAAAACATGCACCAAGGTAATGAACCTCCTGCTAAAACTATAGGGATTATGGTAACAGGCCAAGTTTCCAAAATGTTGAACTATCCCTTTAAAGATGATAAAGAAGTGGTTGCTGACCTCCTCTCGGGGCTGAGGATGGCCTCCCTCTCCTGCCTGTCTGGGCTCCTGAACCGGCTCCTCTTCTCAGCTTTCCTGGCCTCGGCCTCCTGCCGTCTGGACCGCGGCGTGTCGTGGTGGCCTCCGAAGGCGTGGCCTCCCCTCTGATTGGCCGGATGGCTCTCGGTGCTGGTCACCGTGCTGCCGCTGGTGTCCGAGTCCAGCGAGCTGACGGAGCCGCTGATGTGGGAGCCGTTGGAGAGCAGGGAGCTGCCGGAGGGGAAGGGGTCGCTGGGGGCCGGGGAGAGGCAGCGGGGGACTCCTCCCAGGCTGGAGCAGGAGCCGGTGGGGGAGAGCAGGTCGCTGGGGGGCTGCAGGGCCGAGCTGTGGGGGGCCACGCCCCCCCGGTCCACCTCGTCACCGTTCACTGAGCCTGCATCTGAGCCGTGGCCCATAGACGCACAGTCACCTAGACAACAGAGAGATAATCAGTGTTGGGCACTTAAAGGACAATTCCGGGCAATTCAAGTCGGGGCTGTATTTTCCTAACATTTTAGCTCTAAAAGAAGGAATCTGGAGATTTTCAGTTTAATGTCTCCTGTTCTGCTTCTTTTTTTTTTAAATAAAATGCTCAAATATATCAAATTACTCGGACTGTCCCCCCTTAACCCCTAACCATAACCCAAAGCCCCCTTTATCTGGACCTGGGTGAGTGGGTTAGTTCCAGATGAGTAGCTTTTTTCTGACAAGCTGATGGACTGAAAAAAATGTGTACATGACAAACACCAGTCAAGTAATGGCGCATTTCTTGCTCGGTAACGGTGATAACCGGGGAAACAGTAACTTTTGGGTAATGCTTTCATTTACAGGACACTAATTACGTGATCATTATGTGATAATGTCAAGAAATTCCGAAGAAATAACTGTCAATTTCATAGTAATGTCAAGGTTTTCATGAAGGCAAACGATTACAGATGCTTCTCATGCTTCAGCGTTCCAATCTTTCCTGCATTTTTTTGGAAAGACCAGGATTTTTCTCCACCAAGTCCTTGAAATTGACCGTTACTTCTGGGCTCTTTCTACACATCAATAGTTATTTCTTGGCAATATGACCATGAAACAACTGTTATTTCTAGGCTCTTTCTAAACATTATGATGCAATTACCTGTTATTTTTTGACATGATCACACAATTAGCAGTAGGGCTGCACGATTAATCATAATTTCCGATTTTACTAAGACTTACAATCTTTTGTTATTTAGAGAATATTTTTCCTCATCTTTTGTTGTGTAATGCAGGGAGGGCTTAGCTCCACTAGCCCATTGATACCAGCCGTCACTGCTCGTTACGCTGTTATTCCCATCACTGTGATAAACTTGACTTTCTCTAACTGCTACCTTTACTACATCTGATCCATCAACAAAGTACCGTTGTTTAAATAAAAGCCGTTGTTCCTCCCTACCTGTAGAGGGCAGTGGTGATCCTGGAGGCAGGTCAGCAGCGGCCCACACAGCCGCCCCCTCAGCCTCCCTCTGGTTCAGCTCCTCCTGCCAGATTATGGAGCTGGAGTCTGGGATCTTGTCGGCCTCAGGGATGCCGGAGCCGGTCACTGCTACCTTGGCCGGACCAGGCTCCTGGACATGAACACATGGAAACATCAGAAACAGGAAGAAGAGGAGGAGGAGGAGGAGGAGGATGAAGTCATCCAGCTCTGTCTGTTACCTGGGAGGTCGTGGGCTCCACCTTGCGTTTCTTCTTCTGGTTCTGTTTGTTTGTCCGCGGGTACACCACCAGCTGTTCACTCCACCTGAAAACAAACTCTGGATCTTAGAACTCTGTAAATGAAGCTCCGCCCCCTCCCGGACCGTGGCCGGTCACGGAGACGCCACTCACCCATTGATGATCTCTTTGTTCTCCCCTCTGATGAAGTACTCCTGCTCCGGCGTGATGATGCACAGGGAGTTCTTCTGACCCGTCTTGGGCTCGGCGTCGATGACGTCCGTGCAGAGGTTCATGTTGACGGTGCCCTGAGGCAGCGTGCTCGGCTGCAGGGGAACAAACACCTGCTTAGTGGACATCTATTGTATTCTCTCGTGTTACTTCACCCATGCATTTAAGTTAGTAGAATCACGGGGCGGTGTATATCTCAGTTGGTAGAGCACCCACCCCATGTGTTGAGGCTATAGTCCTCACAGCGGGCGACCCCGGTTCGAATCCCACACTGAGTAGCCCTATCCTGCGTGTCACCCCCCCCTCTCTGCCTCCCATTTCCTGTCTGTCTGAACTATCCTGTCAATTAAAGCAGATATCAAAAAAACCCTAAAAATATTTCAAGGCAAAAACCGTAAGTTACAGCTTCAAGTCACGCTACGACTTTGTCTTCCAGGTAACCCGTAGCTCGTGTTTTTATCCTGTTGTCTGTGAAAGTCACTATAACAGCCACTTTGACCCGAAACTTTGTCACAGATCGAACTGGTATGACTTCAAGGAAGGAAAAACACAAAGTACATTTCCTTGAACTGAGTTAGCAGCCCCGCCCGTCAGGCATCTATTGGTCCTCGTGCTACGTCACCACATTCACGCGCACCCCTTGGCTGCACACACAGCCCTTCATGCCGTTCTCTCTCCTCATTGGATAACACTTGTATCCCACAAGGAAAGTTTTCTCCTGGTTTACAGCAGAGCAGAGTGACGGAGAGACTCGTGTTACGGCTGAAACACTCCATGTAAGTGATTGCTGACGGAAAATAGGACTATTTAGGACTTATATTAACAAAAACATTCCACTGATATCTGCTTTAAAGGCCAAAAAGAAAAAATATATATTTCCAAAAAAAGCTACTAGAATGACCTCTTGGTGGTTGTCTGCCTCTGTCTCGTCTCAGGTTACACCACTGTTCATCCAGTCATGTCAAATAATAATCATTTGTGTGAAATTTTGTCACAATTGCTGTGTTAAAGGAGAATTCCGGTCATTTTCTAAGTAACGCTCAAGAGCCCGAGGTCCCTAGGTGCAACTATAGGAAAAAATCTGTGCAGACCGGACCGAGCCCTCCTCCTGCTAGCTGTGCTACACTGCAGTTAAACAGCAAAGTAATGGGGGCAGTTCTTTGGTCTCTATAGGCTATACGTAATTAGGGGTGTAAGAAAAAATCGATACACTTAAATATCGCGATATTTTTTTTCGCGATACGGTATCGATATTCGGTTTTCCGTATCGATTTTTTTTTACTTTATTTTTTAGTAAAACATGTACAGAAATACAAAAACACAAGGGGGGATAGCACTAGCCTAGGTCTTATTTTTTTCATTTCTTCATGCAAAATTCCTGCCAATGCTTGTATTTCTTCAGCAAGCCGATGTTAAGCATGTAACAGCATGTGTGTGCTATGTGCTACAATTTTCTTACAAATAAATTCTTTCAAAGAAACTCAATATATCGTTGTTCCTACAGTATCGTAATATATCGCAATATATCGTATCGCTGCCCCTGTATCGTGATACATATCGTATCGCCAGATTCTTGCCAATACACACCCCTATACGTAATAGGGATGGGACTTTTTGTTGACAAAATGAACAACATTCGACACATGCTCCCATCGACAAAAAAAAAAAAGTGTTGAGGGGGCGGAGTTTGTGGGATTTTCATGTGTAAATTGCATTTTTAGCATGAGATGCTACTTGACTCTCATTCTATTTCACATGTGACGTGAGTGTGCCCGCTGCATGCTGACAGGTGACAGAGTCAAGAGATCTGCTGTCTGGGCTCCCTGCAGTCTCAGGTGATGGTGCGCTGTTGATGACAAGTCCGGCTCTGCAAAAAGGGCAAAACCACGGGCAAAACAGGTGGATGCAATAGTTGCATTCTTCACTGAGGACCGTGGACATGCACGAAAAAAAGAGAAAGAAACCAAATGCGTGCTGCCTCGTCCGCTCATGGATGCTGCAAAGCATGTGTAGTGATATTTTGAGCATGATAGATGCCAAAGTCACGGTTAGAAGAACTGCCCCCATTACTCTGCTGTTGAACTGCAGCTAGCAGGAGCAGAGCTGCGTCCTGGCTGCACAGATTCTTCTCAGATTTTTTTCTATGGTCGTGCTCGGGGACCTAGAGCTGTAGAGCGTAACTTGTAAAATGACCGGAATTCTCCTTTAAGTCACCTCAACATTTGATCGCCAAAGTCTCATCAGTTCATCCGTGAGAGTGGAAGTTTGTGCCAAATCTGAAGAAGTTCTGTCTGTTATTGACATACAGTATTGTGACCATGGGAATGAGACAGACAGACGGACAGACAACAGGTCTGAGACTAGACTGTATTGTGAACTTATTGTCTCATCAGCATCAGAGTGAAAACATCCTCTGGACTTCCTCTGTGACCTGCTCTGGGATCTGCTGCTCAGTTATCAGCCTCTGCCTTGCTATAGATGTAAAACAGGTGCTGGGTCTCTTTCCAGCTCCTTTTAAGGCCACTGAACACAGATCTAGCTTTATTAAGATCTGCCTGTAAACCCCTAGGGGCTACCAAATATGGCATTTACACTGCGTCGCACTTCAGACACTGAGGAAGAATTTCCTCTGCTAGAAAAAAAACAAACTGGTGGAGCTGAAGAAGTAGCAGTCGACAGTCTGAGCATTGTGAGGAAATCTGAGAAACCAGTGCAAATGTACACAAACATACATTCAGTAGCTATACAGGTGTGGACAGACTGGAGCTGAGACTGTACAAAGGGATAGTTCAACATTTTGGCAAATTGGCCCATTGCCATTATCCCTATGGTTTTAGCAGTAGGTTCGTTACCTTTATTTGTCGGTGCAAGCTATTTTTAGAATGGCGGAGCAGAGCCATGAGCTACGGAGGCTCATGGGATTTCTTGGTTTCCCTCATCAAACTCAACAAATACACAATCCAACAACTCCACAACGCTCTGGTGGACAAGTTGTGAGCTGCACATTCACCACGCTATGAGATAACAGAACATTACCAGACACAGTTGCTTTAGAGGTGGGAAACCAAGAAATCCCATGAGCCTCCGTAGCGTAGCTCTGAGCAGCTCACAGCTCTGCTCCACCGTTCTATAAATAGCTTGCACTGACAAATAAAGGTAACGAACCTACAGCTATGACTATAGGGATTATGGCAATGGGCCAATTTGCCAAAATGTTGAACTATCCCTTTAACCAATCCAGAAAATGTTCTGTGGATCAAGTAAAAATGCACCTTGTCTGTGATGAGGACTGATGTGAAATAGAAGGAGGGATGCAGACGTAGAGAAGAGTTGTGAAAACTACACAGACTGCTTCTTTAATAAAATACTAACCCGTTTTTTGTTGTTTTCAGCTTCACAAATGTGCAGATTTGGTGTCTTTCATCACCATATGAGAAACAACTGGACGAATAACACACAACAGCTGAACACATCTCTGTGGTCAGGAGGAAAACAACATAAGCAGGCGATTCATGGAGATAGAAATAGAAGTGATGAAGCTCCAGCTGCTCTTCACCTCCCACTAAATTAACAACAGTCTGTCTCTCCTCCAGTTAGCAACACTTCTTTAACTGGAGGAGTTCCTCACTGTGAACCTGTTTGACACCTGGAACAACAGTAAATGACC
Organism: Decapterus maruadsi; assembly: GCA_030347415.2. NCBI lineage: Eukaryota > Metazoa > Chordata > Actinopteri > Carangiformes > Carangidae > Decapterus > Decapterus maruadsi. The sequence goes on along the minus strand of CM064888.1, from coordinate 22,741,566 downwards.
AACACAACACACAACATGCTGCTGATGTTCTGTGGACTGCATGGAAGTGTTACTGTGAACACCAACGATCCAAAAGAAAAATGCAACATTCAGATCAGTTTAGTCCTTAATCGGTACAAAGCAAACGAGCCACGGGTCTAAATACAGATTTTATTTCAGGAAAATTCAATTCAGCCTTTAAGGAAATTAAAGGATGTTTCATGTAACCAGCCCCGGAACCTTTAGGACACAACAACATATTAAAAATGTATTTGCTGTTGAACCGAACAGTGGAACTTTCCACTGGGCTCACAGTGATGTGTGGGACTTGTTGGTGCGGAGCCTGGGTTTGTAAAGTCCTGGTATCCTGCTGGTAAGTATAACAGCTCCGTATAATGGCTGCTGCGGCAAAACAAAGGGGATGTATCAGCCAAGGCTTCCATTCAAACACAAACAAGTGGTTGTGGATTTGATTTCTACACAACTGGGCCAATTCCATATCCTCCAATTGTGTCTTCCATCAGGATGCCTATTCTTAGCTCTACTATGGTGAATATTAAAAGAAAAGACTTTCTCTAAGACGCCTCAGCTGCTGTGGGCTGTAACGCACAGACACAATAACCCAGAAGGGACTGAACTAGATTCACCTCCTCGCCATTGTCTGTCTCCACCACAGACGAGTTCAGAGTCTTGTAGAATATCAACCATTTGTGTGAGATTGTGTCACAATTGCCGACAGAGGTGGGCAAAAATATCAATATGGCAATATATCGCGATACTTTATATTGCGATAAGATATTGATATTCAAAATTTGAATATCGTATTTTTTGGGCTTTTGATGCCTTTATTGATAGTATAGTTGAGATAGACAGGAAACTCTACATGGGGCGCCTGCTTAACCTCCTGCTCCACTCCACGCCCCCAGTGTTGATATTTTTTCAAATAATAAATCATGTTTCAAATTAGGGGTGTAAGAAAAACGGTATTAAATATCGGTTTTTTTCCGTATCGATATTTTTTTTTATACGGTTTATTTTTTTCCATGTAAGAAATACGAAAAACACAAGGGGGGATTTTTAAGCACTACTTAGTCTTATTTTTTTCATTTCTTCATGCAAAATTCCTGCCAATGCTTGTATTTCTTCAGCAAGCCGATGTTAAGCATGTAACAGCATGTGTGTGCTATGTGCTACAATTTTCTTACAAATAAATTCTTTCAAAGAAACTCAATATATCGTTGTTCCTACAGTATCGCAATATATCGCAATATATCGTATCGCTGCCCCTGTATCGTGATACATATCGTATCGCCAGATTCTTGCCAATACACACCCCTATTTCAGATGTAAATCCAGTACCACTTCTGCATCTCTGCTCCGTGAGGTGTCACTACTGCTCAGACAGTGTGTTGTTCATGCAGATATTGTTGTTGTAACTTGCACTTGTATAAAATGGCATGGATAATTTGAATTACATTGTTTTGACTCAGTTTGTCCCATAAATTATCACTATCATCTGCTGTAACTCGGATTTTAAGATGGATACTGCCTTTACATTTTTCAGTGAACTATGTAGAATATCGCAATATATCGCAAAATTTGGATATCGCAATATCATATCGTATCGTGAGGTCCTTGGCAATGCCCACCCCTTATTGCCGAATTTGGTACGGACTTTTCTGTCTGATCCCAACCAAATTTACAGGTATGAAAGCAAAGACTCAAAATTTGGTCCGACAAAAAGAGACGGTCGAGGTCCAGACCAAACAAACCCATGGTTTGGACTTGAATGCAACAGATGAAAAACTACCTGGGTGCATTTCAGCAGGAATTCCTAAATGTTTCCCTGCTCCAAAGCTTGGGAGTGTTTGGTAGGACTAGATGTGACTACGAGCAGGTAATTACCCCCATGTTAAACTCTTTATGTCTTATTGCAGCTCCGCCTTCCAAAAGAAACTGTAAAAACTGCATTTTAAAAAATCACAAGAGGCAGCTGTGGAGTTAAATGGAGTAATTCACTCCATAAAAGATAGATCCCCCAGGAGGCTTTTACAGGCTAATTCAAGGCAAGGCAGCCGCAGACAGCTGTGGAGAGGAGCCTGCTGGCTCCGCCATCATCAACAGAGATGTGCCACACTTACATTATTCTCATATCATTCTGTGAAGTTGGACTTTTTCAAATAGGAAGCCAGAAAGAGGCAAACGTGGACTCAAGTGGTTCCCCCTGTGCCTCCTTCAGCATGTCCTCATGGTCACCGACCTTTTGACCGTTAAGCCTGACTAGTTGTGTATATAACAGTGATGTAGTTGATAAACTGCTTGCTCTAACTGTGGAGCTGTGGAGCTGAGGAGCTGGGTTCTGGCGGTGGCAGGCCCTGCCTGGGTGGAATGTTTGGGTCTGGGGCAGCTCTGACGTCTCGGCTGTGGTTTTTAGGGGCTGGAGCTCCTTTCTCCTGCTCTCCTTGGTCCCGGGACTGCAGGCTGACTGCAATTCACCAAATAAGGGCATTGGAGGAGGAAGGAGGAATGCTGCTTTAGACCTCAGAGTATCTTTCCCTTTGGTCGTGGTGAAAATAATTCAGCTTTGAGAGGCCACTGCAGATAGCACCCTGCTGTCTGCCGGCCAGAAATAGAAGACCATGTCATCTCTTGGACCTTGGAGGAGCATCGATGTGGGAACGACCGATCCGCTCAGACATCTTTGATCTTTATCATCTAGACCTGAAAACGATACGTCCTCTGACGTTTCTATCATTGTCTTATTTGTGTATCTTTTTTGTGTAATTTCAATGATCATGGATGGACAACAGTGCTGACCTTTAAGTCAATAGTTGTAATGTGAAGTGGGGTTGTGTGAGGTACTGATGCCTGTAACACTGACTGCACTGCTTTTCATCCGCTCAACTCCTGTATCACAACACTAGTGCATTACTCTGCAGAGCAGCTGTGTAGAAAAGTGAACAAAAGTGTTTCCATTACACTTTTGCGATACACGTTTGTATCGATACGTCTCAAAAACCACCTCATGAGAGCGTAACAACTTTTTAGCGATATTTGAGAGTTTTTCAAAATGTAGGTGTTTCTATTATCAGTTTTTCATTTCCATATTTAGGTTTTGTCCGTTTCAAGGGGTAATGGAAACACACCTTCTGCCTCCACATTTCCTCTCTCTCTCCACTGTGCTAGCAATTAAAGGCAATAAAAAGCCCAAAAATATACTTTAAAAAAAGTAATTAGTTATAGTTACTTTCCCCAAAAGGTAACTGAGTTAGTAACTGGGTTACTATGATAAAACTAATAAATTACAAGGAAAGCAACTATTGCATTACTTTTTTATAAAATGTTCAAATATGTCAGAAGACTTGGACTTCCCTCCCTGACCCCCGTCTATCTAACTACTGCACTAACCGACTCAAGCCTAATTTACACCTGGCGCGTCAGCAACGCGGAACGTCAGCGGCGCGGTTTTGCTCCGTCCTCTGCGCGGTGTCAATCCCCACCGGACGTGTTACAGCGGCGGAACGGCTACGGTAGCCGGGGGTGAGGGGGGGGGGGGGTTGGTGATCGCGGCGTATTTATCCATTTGGCTTTTTGTCGTCCAGCGCGACCTGTCCCTATAGCGCACCTGTGTGTGTGTGTGTATGTGTGTGTGTGTGTATGTGTCCGCCTGCATGCGAGAGAGAGAGCGAGAGGAGGGGCTGACTGACAGAGGTAGGAGTCGCTGTTGAAAAAAACTTTTTTTTTCTTTTTTTTTCTGTGCAAGACTGTGTAAACACTTAATCTTTCTTATGCCAAATGAGCTCGGACCCCAGCACGTCTGGTAGTAGCCTAGCCTGTAATCAGGGTGCGATTTGCCCCCTCCCCTCCTCTGTTTTCTCCTCCCTTCCAGTACGTCTCTCTGTCATGTAGGTAGCGGTAAATTCTCATGAATAAATAAAAAAGCCGAGTCTCAATTGGACAATTAGCTAGACGCCGGGTCTGTTTAGATTTTCTACAAGTTTTTGTGAATGAACAAAACAAGTGCTTCATTCCTGCTACAACAGACCCGACCCGATCCGGCCTGTCCCATAAACGCTCGTCTATTAACGTATTCACATGTTTATATCTATTCACAGTTGATCAATTGACCGTTGTCCTGGTAACACCGGTAACATTCATGACGTTAAGTTGTTGTGAAGTCATACACAATCTATGTTGTGAAGTTAGATGACATGCATGTTGTGTTTTATTTTGAAAGGGGGCGGAAGTGTTTTACTTTGACATCGTGTCTGACTTCCTGTCTGGCGCGATCGGCTCTGTTGAGCTTGACGCGATTTAGCAACGGCAGTGTCAAAAATAGAAGTGCTACTGATTGATAGCGCTGCGGCGCGGAGAGCCGCGGCTGAGACGCAGCTGAGACGCTGCTGAGACGTGTCGCGGCGCTTCCGGTGTAAATATTGATATTGATTAGAGTGGAACCTATCGGCAGCGGCGACCGCACCGCTGACGTTCCGCGTTGCTGACGCCCCCGGTGTAAATTGGGCTTGAGTATTCCTCCACACAGACAGGCTCCACGATGCGCTGCATCACTCCACCTCTTCCACACACCGCCGTTGTTTTAAGGTATAATGAATATTAGAAAAAGCTCCTCCAGATAAACAGTTTGTGGCAACATGTGGCAACGTGATGATCAGTCAAACCCCAATGGTGGAAAACAACAAGGAAATAGTGACAGAAATCTGATATTTCCGTTTCATCAGATGAATGGAAACCATTCTAACGATTATTCTAAATAATTGCGGTCAGCTCAAGTGATTGTGATCAGGCCACCATGTAGAGAGTACAGTAAAGTTGGTTCACCAAAAAGAATACAAAGACTGCGTGCATAGATGAAAGTAATGACAAATCCATCCCAGCTGAGCTGACGGGACAAATGGAGCAAAGATGTTTCAGTCAGATTAAAATGCTTCAGTACAAAGGCATCCCACAGTCCAGACACACACCCACAAGCCAAGTGTCTACAAGCTGTGAAGAGCAGCAGGCAGTCAGTCAGTCACAGCCTGCACCTGTCTGACTCTCTGACCTGAGATCAGCAACACACCCTGAGATGCTCAGGTAAAGGTTTAGAGTCTGTTCCAGGAAGCAGCTAGAGGTCAGAAGGAACTAAGGTGCTTTCACACCTGTTTAGTGCGCGCCAAACGTTAAACACACACCTTTACCTGAGCTTTACTGCTTTAACTTCCACATCACTCTGCCTTCAAATGAACTCAACTCACTGCTTTCAGCTTTACATATGGATGGCATCTGACCAGGGTTCTTACACATTTGAAATTGCAGAATTCCACACGTTTTCCAGGCCTCAACATCCAGTCTTCTCGGTTAAAAAAATTCCAATTCATGACATTTGAGAATTAAGATGCGTAACATGTAAATAATTTATGCAATTAATCATTTGTTTTCATAGACTGAATTTGTATGACATTATGTCACCAAATCATTTCCAATTCTGGCAGGAAGTCACACAAAGAAACACGAGAGAATCCGGTCAATTTTCAAAGTAAAAGCAATTTTCAAAATAAAATACCACGATTGACAAATACTAGAGTCCAAAGTGTGTACGTTTGTGTTCATTAATCTAAACCGAGCGCAAGAGAGGAACACACACACACCTACACTCACACACAGCTGAGGGACGGAAGCGCTTGACACCGCTGCAGAGAAATCGGCGTCTGGTGTGAACAGGAGGGACGCGGCTCGCGCGCGATTTGTGAACCCGGCGTACGGTTATCACAACTATAACGTGCTGCAAAAGCTGCTGTGACCAGTCGACACACACAAGCTGGAGTTGTGAAACCTGGACAGAATCATGTGCAGTGAGGGAGTGTTTCACAGACATGTGCACCGTCACTGGGTTCCAAAACATCACTGTGTTTTGTTTTAGATGTGACAACAGACAGCAGTGATCTGCTTCAGTCTGAATTCATGTCAAACAGATGAAGAAAAGATTAGGAACCTCTCGTTCTATAGAATCTGAATAGATATTCATTAGAGGATGCTGCATTTGTTTTCTCTTTTTATAGAATAAATTGATAATTGAGTCTCCGCCACAGCCGTGCTCTTAAATATGTGGTCCAAACTTTTCTGATCAGATATTTGCTATCTATGATTAGCATCTCTGTCCTGTCTGTCCGTCCTGGCTGAGGGATCCTCCTCTGTTGCTCACCCTGAGCTTTCTCCTGGTTTTCCCTGTTAAAAGGGTTTTCCATGGAGTTTTTCCTCAGTGGATGTGAGGGTCTAAGGACAGAGGATGTTGTTGTGATGTCATGTGAAGCCTTTTGAGACAAACGGGCTATACAAATAAAATTGCCTTGCCTTGCCTTTATCACCAGAATACAGCAGTGAAATGAAAATGTGATTATTAGAAGACAACTGAACAAAAGAATGAAAATAAAAAGTAGGGATGCACGATATATCGGCATTAATATCGGTATCGGCCGATATTTGTCATTTTTTAACATATCGGTATCGGTCCGATGTTTAAAATTGGGCAGATATATATCGGCCCATATATATTAGTATGCAAAACCTACAAAGTTGAGGTAATGCGAGGAGGATGGTAGCCTGTAACCTTGTTATTTGGAAGTAAAATACATTCTGAAAATAAAGGAAGACATTCAAAAATTCAGTTTGCATGATTTTCAGTCTGTCAAAAATGTATCATCTCAGAAACTTTAAAAAAATCCAACACATATCGATATCGGAAAATATCGATTATCGGCCATAACAGAAAAATTCATATCGGTATCGGCCAAAATTTTCATATCGGTGCATCCCTAATAAAAAGCATATCAAACTTGCAGTTCTGAGTGATAAAGTCAATCAGTCCACTTGTTACATGTTGTAAATGTTCAACAGCTGTGGACACAACCATGTTCAGATGAACTCAAAACTAAACATGAAGGAGCAGACCTGAACCCTGCTGAAACGTCTCAGCATGAAGAGCCAGAGAAGAGTTTCATGGACAAACTGTCAGCAGCAAACACCATGTGATCAAAAGAGCAGTCAGATCAACAGAGAGGGGGCGTGGCTTGTGTCATTCTCTTCTCTATATAAAAAACAAACACAAGAGAGGAGTGGGCTCTGCGAGTCCACGCCCTCAACCCTGACCTCAGACCAGCCACATCTGTCCTCCGCTGGTGGCTGGAGCCGCTGTGTAAACAATGATGAGTTGAATGAGATCAGGAGCGTTAACGTGTGGTTATCAGCTCCAGTGCTGGAGAGAGTTCCTCTCCTCAGGGTCCGCGACACAAAGCAGCCGTTTCCCTGACCCACTTCTCCCGCCTTGTGCAGCACATGAAAAGAGCTCAGGACAATGAAGCAGACAGTTTTGGAATCGGTGTTACAATGAGAGGAAAACACAACTGCACACCCGCATGGGTGTCACTGGAAACACATGACACAGTGGAAACATGCACACACACTCCAGCAAATACAACCAGGTTTCCTCCCATTGTCATCGCTGCTAACACAAAGAGATCCACCACATGTGACTTCAAATGGCTGACTCGCACACACACACACACACACAGGAATGGTTCATGGCTCCTAAAGGTTGTTAGTTAAACTCCCAGTTAACTAGTACTTCAATCAGACTCCTTTCAGGTCACATCTCTGTGTCAAGACTTGTGGAACCAGTGACGTTGACCTTTGACGACCAAACCCTAACGTTCAGCCTGGAGTTCCACAGGATATTTGTGCCAAATGTGAAGGGACACACTGCATCAACATCTCATCAGTCCATCCTTCAGTCCAAGTAGGAGTGGACAGTTCACTTCACAATAGCGATGTCACCATTACTTGTTTTCACAATTAATCCCGGGATTTAACGCCACAATTAATCTATCGCAAAGATTCCTAAATACCCTCACTTCCCAAAAAGGATTATGTTGGAACCATCTATGCACAGATACTGGTCTGTAACAATGAATCAGTACGAATTTAAAAGTTTGCATGTCATTTGCAATTGAAAAAAACAATTTTTGGTAAAGACAATATATACAATATAAGACAATATAATTGCTTTATTAATAGTTGATTATTTCTCCCCCATCTCTGCCAAATCCCATTTCCTGTCACATCCCTATCCTTCAAATAAAACAAAAAAGCCAAAAAGAGCTTATTTAAATAAAGCCCAAAAAAGATTATGTTGGAACCATCTTGGCAAATGCATCAAAGTAAAGGTAAATGCACAGATACTGGTCTGTAACAATGAATCGGTATGAATTTAAAAGTTTGCATGTCATTTGCAATTGAAAAAAAAATGTTGGTAAAGACATAGACAATATAATTGCTTTATTAATAGGTGATTATTTCTCTGACAATAATCGTACCAAGCAAATCTATAATCGTGACATCCCTACTTCACAATAAAACAAAAGCTTAAACAAGAGCTTAATTAAAGGAGTCATAACCTGGTTTTTTACGTATCCAGCCCCCCTTGGATCGCTTTGGATCAATTCCTAAAACTTATTAGAAAAAAAAAAAAAATGTTAATCAAACATTGAGCTTGTTCTGATCCTTTTTCGTACCGCGACTTTATCACGCGAGATTACGTGCGAGGTTTTGACTGGTCCGGATGTGCACTGTATGAGGCAAATTCATGCAGGAAGGACAGAGCCGGGGGGCGTTGCTTGGGACAGTTTTTCATGCAGACTCCAAAACATAAACATCCCCCTGGTACCGCGAAACGGCTCCGATTTCAGGTAGCGGACGGGCCTCATAGGTTGGGTGGTGAAAGAGGCAACTAGCCTCCACGGTGAGGTCACCGTAGGAGCAGAATCAAAATCTCGTGAGTTTAGGAAGGCACACCATTGTGTGCTATTCCTGTTCCAAAGCATAGCCCTGAGCAGCCTGTTGCGCCACTTTCAAACTCCAGCTTTTCAGGCAAGTTTCAACTGAGGTCAAACACCAATATGCATGTTTTAACAAGAGAAATTGCGATTTCCTGGTGATGACTCCTTTAAATAAAGCTGAGTAATGATCTTTGTAAAGGATGTCTTGTTCAAAATGAAAAATGAACCACATTTGCTCCATCATGTAGGAGTGTGTGGTGAAAGACACTGTCCCAAACGTAGCTACTCAGCTAGGAAAGGGTTAATGAAGTTACCACACCCTGAGCAAAACCAGCACAAAGTCAAGCAGCAGCACCACCGGAGCACATCCCATAACCACTCAGCCATGCATTATTTAGCAATGCTAATATACAACAAGGATAAGTGGTGGTGAAGTGATTAATATGACATCATAGCACCGACTGGGACAGATTCAACGTGTTAGTGGGACGGACGGAGGATGGACTGTCCTCTGTGCTGCAGGGACAGGTCAGTGTCTCCAGGACAGACATGCAGCTCCTGGTGTCAAGTCTACAGATCAGACAGCTTATCACCTGTGTCCCATCCCCCTGGTGACACGCCACCAAACAAACACAGGATTACAGCGGGCACAGAGAGTTCACCCCCCCCCCCCCCTCTCTCTCTGGCCACTAAGGAATCTGTCTGTGCTTCAACAGATCAGAGTTTCACCAGTAGACTTTGGATGTGACAAGATGTAGAATGACTTGGAGTTTTCAGTGAGGTTGTAGTCTGGTGCTTTTCATCTGGCCTGAGCCGACAGACAGAGCTGGGAACGCTCCACACCGCTCTGACAGACACACAACATGACTGAGGGCTTCAGGTTGGAAATGCCAGGTACATCATGAGCCTTGCATTGAGCACATACCAAAAACAAGCCATAAGCAGTGTGCGCCGTCTACACTGTGAACCAATGAAGCGTTTAAACATCAAACCTGAAATGTGTGACAACAGCTTCTGAAGCCCCGTCATTGGCCAACTTTTGGATTTACTACTGTTGGTGTGTGTGTGTGTGTATGTGTGTGTGCTCACGACTTACCGATTCATCCAGGGCAAATCGTAGACAGCCATGTTCATACAGCACGAAGAATCTCCTCTGCCATTTCTGTCAAAACAAAGTGTTGCTGTGAGAGGAGGCTGCTGCTGCTGCTGCTGCTGCTCTTTGCACACTGAGTCGGTTTTTTTCGCATGCGTTTTTCGTCTCTGTCATCCGACAAAAAACGTTACGTGCAGGCTCCTTGCACACCGAGTCCGTTGTGTTTTTTCGCATGCGTTTTTATTTTGTGTTCTAAATTTCGGAGAGGGAGACAAAAATCGTCATGCAGTGGTGCACTTTGTGGTTCTCTCACTTGTTGAAAAATGAAAGAAAAAAGAGTCCATGCTGCGAGGACGCAGTAGCGAGGGGATCTGCTGCTTAATGAGCAGCGGGACCATCATGATCACTTCAACTGTATTTTAGGATGTCAATCTCCACTTTGATAGATATTGGTTATTAGCTCACACAGTAAACAGAAGACGGCCACTTTATGATCCTGATCCTGATCAGCGACAGACACACTCGCAGCAGCGATCCCCCCACACCCTCCTCTCTCTCCCTCTCCAGCCTCAAAACGGGATTGGTCAAACAACTGTTAAAGGGCTCAGTGTGCAAAGGCCTTATTCATTTTGTCATGAGGTCACAAGACTGTGCAGAGGGATTTTCATTTGCAATTTTGGAGACACTTGGAAAAATGGAAAAAGTAGATTTTTATTTATTAATGATTTACTACTGACATCCACCTGACATAGGTGTGTCAGGTCCCTGCGCTCCAGCTCCCAGCTGGTTTTCTGAACAGTGTTTCTTCAGTGGGGGTTAGGGTTGGGGCAGAGATCCACAGCCACTGTTACATATGGACTGCAGCTGCAATAGGGAAGTACTTAATGGGCATTTAGTAGTAAGTCTCCATTGGATTCAGCTGTTAGTTGGTACCCTCACAATGTTGCCCCTAAAAACAACTGTTAAACTATCCCTTTAATGTTAGGGTGCATTAGCTAGTGGGGGTGGGAGGGGCAGAGACCTTTCTACTGCACCTAGGGTACTTAATGGGCATTTGTAGCTCATACAACCCCACTTCAAAAAAAGCCGCACTATCCCTTTAATGTTAGCATTAGCTATGTAGCCAAACGGCTCCTTTAATAAAGGGTATGTAAAACCATATCCTTGTACTTGAAATCTGTGCGTGTCTTAATTAACAGCACAAACAGGCATTCTTACCCGGGACCTCTGCATAGGATTGTCAAAGTCCGTTCCCTCGGGCGCCAAGCACAGCCATCCACCATAAATAGGTTTAGCCTGTGAGAGCGGGGAAAGAGAGAGAGAGAGAAAAAAAAAGAGCAATTTAGGTAATCATTTAAACTACATGATAGTGTGAGATGAGGGGGGGATGGGTGTAAATATGGGGGAGAGAAGCCTTTTGGGGTCCAGATGTTGCCGTGGTTCTCAGAGCTCATATTGCAGCCACACGGTGAGCCTTTTGGTTTGATGACATGACTGAGTCTCTCTACAGCAGAGACCAGTTTGACAAACGCTGACTTGACTGGTGTCATTCTCAACACACACACACACAGCTACACACTGGCTCTAGATTCACCTCCTAGACTTGTTTGACCACAAACTATGCATCAGTCCAAGAGCTGAAAGACATGGAAACATGTCAACAGAGTCGGCAGTCGCTTGCTCTCTTCTGTTCATTAACCACCACACTCTCTACTTTCAGCGCCAACCATAAGCCTACAGCTCTCATACCAACACTCACCGCCCCACCTCCTCCACCATCCTAACTAGGGTTGCAAAATTCCGGGAATTTTCAAAGTTGGAAACTTTCCATGGGAATTAACGGGAATTTATGGGAATTAACGGGAATTAACGTGAATAAATCGGAAATGTACAAAATTGAAGGTTGGCCCTTAACAGGGAACTTAAAGAAGAAGTAAGTGGTCCGGTCGTTTTCGCTAATGCTGCGTTCCAAGCAGGCTTTTGAAATCGTAAATTACAGCTTCAAGTCACAACTTACGACTTTGGGGCAACCCACTCGTGTTTCTCCGAACCGGTGAAAGTCACTATAACAGCCACTGTAACTTCCGACCGGTGAACTTCGAACTGGTACCACTTCACGGTCGGAAAAATACGAGAACGCATAACAGTCCTCGTCCCTACGTCGCCACATTCACGGCGTTCCTTGGCTGCACACACAGCCCTGCATGCCGTTCTCTCTCCTCATTGGATAAAAACTGTAGGATACGATAAATGTTTTCTCCTCGGCTCAGAGCAGAGCAGAGTGACTGACAGACCCGTGTTTTGGTCCAAACACTCTATGTAAGTGATTGCTGTCGGAAGATATAACTATTTAAGACTTATATTAACACAAATATATCACTTACTTCTGCTTTAAATATAGTTGGAGAAAATATATTGTAGCATCATCTTGGCTAAAACAACCAGATTTAATGCAAGCAACTTGAATATCTCTGCTATTCCATGCACACTGCTTCCTGCAGGGCTGTTAGGCCACGCCCCCTACATGCACTGTGCATTCCTCCATCACATGCACAGATGATTCCTTGAACCCTGGAGGCCACACTTTTGAGCCCAAAGCACAATAGGAGGGCTCCTTTCATTTAAAGGGACAACCAGGAGTTTTTGAAAGCAAAGTGTGTTCACACTACATTTCCCATGAGCCTCCGTGCACGGTGAAATTCTTGGACCGGCGCAAGACAGACGAACCATAAACGGTGATTTGGTGACATTATTCCCATAACTCACAGGGCAGCATCCGCAAAACCAAAACTAAGAAATGCTGGGCGACCCCACCACTAAATAATAACAAAATAACGTTAAAGACAAGATTTTTTTTTGATACAGTTTGTTTCAATTACCCCCAATTTCTAGTTAATTCCCATTAATTCCCATTATTCCCGTGGAAAATTTCCAATTTGGAATATTTCCAAAATTCCCCAGCTTAATTTCCCATGGAAAGTTTCTGGAAATTTACCGTTAATTTATTGGAAATTTTCCATCCTTTGCAACCCTAATCCTAACACATCTCTAAGAGAGAGATCTGATTATTCTAATACTGGGCCTGTTACCCCTCCATGTCACTGCATGCCTGCCATAAATATATACATGCCTTGTTTCAGCTTGCATGGACATGCCTACGAAGGCAGCGTCGATAACCTGAAACCATTAAAAAGTTATTATAGAGGGAAAGGAAGTCGTGACCTAAATAAATCACTGGGTTTATTTTACAGCTAACGATCAGCGGTGTTAGTTGGTGTTCTGACGTCGTGCGCCGAGGAAGACGCCATCGAAACGACCACCACAGGAAGCAGACATGGTGCAGCTGGTTCTGAAACTTTCTGAAACAGGAATACATCCCTGGATATATCCACACACTTACAACAACACACAATGGTGTCAACTTCCTGTGCACGGATTCTCCTGTGAACAGCACCACTGCCCCTCCAGCCTGGACACGTACAGGATGATCACTGATAGTAATAATAGGAATTAGGAAATAATAATAGGAAAATTAATGATGGCTGAATTCCATTCGGCTGTTTTGGTTTCAAGAAAGGGGAGCGATCTTGTCAAAAGATCATATAGCAGTCTTTCTGAGTGGAACCACAACCAATGATGTCAACCTCCATCTACTTTTACTCTACTCTGAAACTCTGACATCTTTGTGTCAATTTACTCCTTCTTTGTTGAACAAACTGTCACAACCAATCAGACCTTCTAGAGTATCAGCATGGAGAGCTCTGTCATTTGTGAGGTGAGGTGTGGTGGCATTTCAAAGTTTAGTTGGTGCATCTGCTCATGGTGCTGTCTGTCTACCTGCAGACGGACTGTTACTCCACTGCTGTGGACACAAGCTGCTGATCTACTCAAAGAGATGATATGAAACGCCAACTTTTTTTCATGTCTTGTCTCACTCCTGAGTCCATGACCAGCAGATAGACACCATCCTTTTGACTGTGCGTGCAGTAACAAGAGAGATAGAGCCGTATCGCCTGTAATTAGCTTAGCTCAAACACTGGAAGTGTATGGGTAGTGTTAGCCTGCCTCCTACCCAAGCTGAAATCAGCATCAGAAGCTGATTTCATTTTAGCTCTAAACTCTGTTAATATATCACTTTTAGATCAGCAGTGTGTCGTTAATTTGTCTAAATACCAGCTGTTTACAATTTTGATTGGACAAATTTGGCGCTACTCAAGCTAGCTGTTGTGACCAACGCACTTCCGGTTACTTTCACAAAATAAAACACCCGTTGCCCTTTACATACAGAAGTGCTTTTATTTTGAAATAGGAAGCTAACCTTCCCTTGATGTAGCTAGCTTGAACCAAAATAAACCTCCGTCTTGTGAGTTTCTCTGATGACTTTAGGTGGCGGCAGGCTAACACTACCCATACACTTCCAGTGTTTGAGCTAAGCTAATTACGGGCGATACGGCTCTATCTTCCTTGTTACTGCACGCACAGTGGAAAGGATGGTGTCTATCTGCTGGTCATGGGCTCAGGAGTGAGGCAAGACACAGTAAAAAAAATGTTGGCGTATCCCTTTAAGAACAACAATAAACTCCACTTTTTCCCCAAGTGATTAAACTAATTATCCAAAGTTCACAGAGTCGAGTAACACATAAGAAAACATTCCACATGTTACCTGACAGACATACTGGCACGAAAGTACAACCACACACATTAAAAGCTCTATATTTGATTGTTTGTTTGTATTTTAAAGGAGTCATCACCCGGAAATCGCAATTTCTCTTGTTAAAACATGCATATTGGTGTTTGACCTCAGTTGAAACTTGCCTGAAAAGCTGGACATTGAAAGCGGCGCCGTTTTTTCGCTTCACTTCCTAAAGCACGAGATTTTGATTCTGCTCCTACGGTGACCTCACCGTGGAGGCTACTACCACCCAACCCCGGCCCGTCTGCTACGTGAAATCGCCGAAGCGGTACCAGGGGGCTGTTTATGTTTTGGAGTCTGCATGCAGGCAACCCCCCCCCCCCCCCCCCCCCGGCTCTGTCCTTCCTGCGGCGAATCAACGCGTGCCTCAACATTGCACATCCGGACCAGTCAAAACCTAATCTTGATAAAGTGTTCAGAACAAGCTCAATGTTTGATTAAAATTATTATTATTTTTTCTAATAAGTTTTACGAATTGATCCAAAGCGATCCAAGGGGGGCTGGATACGTAAAAAACCAGGTTATGACTCCTTATCGTGAGCAGCTCTAGCTGTGAGCAGAGGAATCAGACTCTAACATCACTGTATGGACTGGCCCAGAGCCAGGGAGAGCAGCTAGTGTCTCTTTAGCATGAGGATGAGCAGCCTGCCGTCAGTGGCTGTGTCACAACATTTGGTATGTGTTAGAGCTATAGCTCTGTTAAAGTTTGACTCCACTCTGTATCCATTAGTCATGAGCTCACAGAGTGGGATGTGGAGCGGCAGCCTCTGGGAACCTCTACTCTCATTTCCCAACCCCACACTTCCTCTCTCTCCCTGTGACTCCTGTTCTGTTCCCACTCCTCCAGTCCCACCATTCCCCTGCCTGTCTTTCTCCGTCCCTCCCACAGACATGTAAACTCTAGCCTGCCTGCATCCTCCATCACTGTCCTGCCTCCCACTCCCACCACCTCCACTGTGGATAGTGTGACCAGTGCTCCAATGACCAACACCTTGACTCTCAGAGGACAAATGTGAAAACCATGACAGCAGGACAGCCGGATCAAACACTGCTCTTAGAGCTCATTGACTGAAATAAAAGATTTGGGTCCAGCTCTACATCAGCCCCTCCCCCAGCCCACCTTTTAGACTCGCAGTGTTGGACAAAGAGTTTGTTTATATTGGACTCTGTCCTTATGACATTCAGCTCTGTTCCCTCGGCATAACTTTTCCATGCGGGCTATCTGCTTCAAAGTTGTCACATCAGGCTCCAGCTTCTTTTAAAGGGATAGTTCCGTTTTTTTTTAAGGAGTCATAACCTGTTTTTTTACGTATCCAGCCCCCCCTTGGATCGCTTTGGATCAATTCGTAAAACTTATTAGAAAAAAAAAAAAAAGAAATTTAATCAAACATTGAGCTTGTTCTGACCCTTTTTCCTACCGCGACTTTATCACGCGAGATTACGCGCGAGGTTTTGACTGGTCCGGATGTGCATTGTATGAGGCGCGCGTTGATTCGCTGCAGGAAGGACAGAGCCGGGGGGGGGGGGGGGCTTGCCTGCATGCAGACTCCAAAACATAAACAGCCCCCTGGTACCGCTTCGGCGATTTCAGGTAGTGGACGGGCCGGGGTTGGGTGGTGAAAGAGGCAAGTAGCCTCCACGGTGAGGTCACCGTAGGAGCAGAATCAAAATCTCCTGCTTTAGGAAGGCACACCCTTGTGTGCTATTCCTGTTCGGAAAAAGAGCCGAAGTGAAAAAACGGCGCCGCTTTCAAACTCCAGCTTTTCAGGCAAGTTTCAACTGAGGTCAAACACCAATATGCATGTTTTAACAAGAGAAATTGCGATTTCCGGGTGATGACTCCTTTAAGTGGGGTTGTATGAGGTACAAATGGCAACCAAGTATACTATCTGCAGCAGAAAGGTCTCATCTCCCCCTCATTGAGAAACACCGGCCCCTAATTGTTGTATTTTCGCCGCCTATGAGAAGTCAGGTCTCAAAATCATACACTGGTTCCAGAGTACGGTAGTAAACATTTACAATGCATCAGCTGATCGGAAAAGTTTGTTTATCTGGAACTAAAAACAGCTGATAGGCAAATTGATACGCTGATTAATGGTCCCCCATTCACAGCAGTGTACTGCCTGTGTCTCGGTGCCGCACTATGCCCCGGTATTTCTCAGCGGGGAGAAGAAGAGAGCTTTCTACTGCAGATATTATACTAGATGGCCATTTGTACCTCATACAACCCCATTAAAAAAAAAACTGAACTATCCCTTTAAATCCTGATTATCTCTCAGTTCATTTTTAGGCTCAAATTAACACAGTAAATTGCCTATTCCCCATGTTTTAACAGCATTGCTTTGTGTTTTACTGGTTTCTGAACAGTGGGAAGGGTTCACAATGTGTTTATGTGGTGTTACAACACACACAGCTTTAGAGCAGTACCGGGCCGGTGTGTGTGTGCAGCGCTGACTGTCTGAGGGGCTGGCCAGATAGAATCGTTACAAAAGCTGCTTGTGCAACTGAGCTCCCTCCTAACTGTTTGGATAGCTGACAGAGTGCAGACATTTTCAAAAGCCTGTGGGCAACTGGAACAACAGTGATGAGCCAGCACTGACGGCAGATCAGTGTCGCAGGCTGGGGGGCAGTAGGACTCTTTGGTTCCAGGTGGCGTCTGGCTGGGGTGTGGGAAAGTCAAGAGGTCCAGTCAGGTCACAGAGACATTAGAGGAAGTGATGTAACCATCTATCCAGACTAAGGAGCACAGCGTTTTAAGGGTTAACACGCAATAAACTCAGTGGAGCAAGAGATAGGCGACGAAGAAATGAATCCCTGCCCTGCACAGAGGCAGAGGATGCTGACATTGCTGTTTGGGTCTTGAGCCAAGCTGAAGGGCCCATCTAGCCTCCTCATGGTCTTGGATCAATCACAGGACCCAACAGGGACAAGCTAATGATCCGAGAGAGAGGAAGGGAGACTCAGGAAGCTCCACTAGCTGAGTGGAGCCCCTCTTTATCTCTGCTCCACTCAGCTTCAATCAGGTTCCCAATAACCTCCACACAGTGGTCTCCAGCCTGCCTGGAGAGCAGGGCGACAACAAACAACTGCAGATAAACAACAGATGGAGGTTATTAACTTAACACTGGGGCCAAACTAGTGAGCAAATGTGAATTAGAAGAAATTCACTTTCACCAGTCAGAGAAAGTTACAGAGAAGACATAGAAAGAGCACAACCTCCCCTACTTCATAGCAAGTGAATAAAAGCATCCACTCTCTCTAATGGACAAAGTATTGATCATTATGATGAAACCTTTATTAATATTTATCCCATTAAGGGCGTCAGCTGATGTTTAAAGCGCGTCGGTTTCCATTCTAACCGTCAGCCCACATTCCCACAGGCTTATACAATAATACTGTCAACATTTGGGCAGAAAGGCATTTAATGAAGGGATTTAAAGCTAACAAGGACACCGGGGATCTGAAAGTTAACGTTTGCCTACCTGGGTGAGATCCTGGTCGGTCAACAGATGCAGCTCCCGTGGTTTGAAGCAGTTCTGACATTTACTTTTGTTGAAGAAGTTCGCCTGGAATTTCCTGCAAGGGTTTTCTTTAGCGGTAGACATCATATATCGACTGTGTTAATTTCTCTATACGGGGATTTTAATGTAGTGATTCCTCCCTTGTGCGTCTTTTTCTGGACTAGATCCGGTCCATTTAAGTGTCAAGTAAAAGAAAAAGGAGTTGAACTCTTCGGGAGTGTGGGGGGGGGGTAGTAGTGGTGGGGGGGATGTTCAGATCAAGCCCTTCTCCAATTGCTGCTTCCCAATAAATAATCGGCTGCCATCAAGCCAGCCTTCTCATCACTTCAGTCAGTGATGAACGCTCCTCAGTCCATGGCCTGCCTGCACCACAAAGCGTAGAGAGAAAGGTGGCTAATATCCTGTTAGCTCTTGCCAATGGACTCCCAGATCAATAACGTGATGCCGCCAGCCGCAAAAACAACATTTGCACAGCGTTATCGCCTTCCAGCTCCGAGGCGATAGCGTCCGTTAGGCAACAACAGCACCACACTCCCATGTGAAAGACCCAGCCCGAAAGAAAGCTGTCGGTCGGGGCATTAGGGCTGCTCTCCCATCCGCAGCAGTCGCTCCATGCGAAGTTCACCCAGCGCTCCTTTGCTAGGCTAGCTAGAGGTTAGCTCGGTTCGCTAGCGTATGAAAGCCTCTCCTGGCTCCTGGCGTCTTCAACTTGACTTTTAAAAGGGGATAGACTGAGTATCCACACGGTTCCAGCGCTTTTCTCCCTAAACAGACTGCGCTGCATGCGGGCGGAAGGCCGCTCCAGCTCGGTCACAGTTGGCAAAAGGAGTATTTAGGGTTTGGTTCCATAACTAGCCTCATTAGCAGCATTAGGTTTATTTTCTTCTCTCCCAACGGAGCGAGCGAGGAGGAGGGAGGGAGGGAGGGAGGGCGAACACAGCACACACACATACACACAAGCTCCTGGAATTCCGTGGGATCTCGCGATAAGTGCTCACTGTCGCCGCCCACACAGAAAACAGTCATGAGCCCATTGTAATGGTTTTACAGTTTTCCCTTAATCATTATGATGCAATTCACTCAGCAGAAACCACGTCAGTGACATGATGTATAGGGAATTAATGATATGTCCCATCAGAATCAGAATAGACTTTGTTGTTATTGTACCATGAAATTACAATGAAATTATGAATGGTTAAATTTTGTTGACCTTGGAATGTTCATTTCTGCACAAGCTGGGGATTGAACCCGTAACCTCTGGAACTAAAGACTGTTGTCTATCGCACTGAGCTAATTGTCAAGTGGCAGTGCCATAACAAATTAAGTACACCATTCACCGGAGGCAACGTTTCTGAAAAATTCTGATGTTTGTGTCAAACATCATCTGCTATGAGTCTAAGATTTTGTTCAAAGACAATCTGGTATATTGATGTAATATACTTATCACCTGAACTGGGGATCGAACCCACAACCACAAACCAACACTTAACTCACTGAGCTAATTATCTGGGAGTGACACATGGTGTGTGTCTTCTCAAATACACTCATAGAGCCAGCGTCCGGGCAGCTGTTGTGGAGGCAGATTTCAGAAAAGGTCAAAATGTCAGAAATTCTAATATCTAAACAAAAAATCTGATAATACATAAATTGCATCTAGACAACGGACATGTTGGTGATTTGTTTTGCTTCATAAGAGAAAATCGGATGTTTAAAAGTGTCACTCTGGGATTGACTGCAGTTGTTCCCATGAGAGCAGCATTCGGGTTGTGGTGAGCTTTAGAGCATCGTCCGATCTGCTTTTTTAATTTAGAGACTTGCTGTGATGTCACCGTGAGGATTCTGGCATTTTTATGTGTCATTGTCTTCGTCACCCATGTTGGGTCTTGAACCCACAAACCCTCGCACCACAAACCAGCGCTCAACTCAGTGAGCTAATTATCTGGTAGTGAGACATTGTGTGTGTCTTCTCAAATACACTCAAGACGTCAGCGTCCAGGCAGCTGTTGTTGAGGCAGATTTAAAAAATAGTCAAAATGTCAGAAATTCTAATATCTAAACAAAAACCTGTTAATACATAAATTGCATCTACACAGCATGGAAATGTTGGTGATTTGTTTGTCATTTTAAGTGTTTTGCTTCTCAAGAGAAAATGTGATGTTTAAAAACTCAAAATGTTCTAGAAAATTCCCTTTTTGAGATAAAATTCTGATATTTTCCAAACTTCATTCTACAATGTTCTCAATTTTTTTCAGAAAGATAGAAAATTTTTAGCAGGAATTTGATTATTACAGTCAAACGTTTTCATGCACTTCTTAATTTTTGATTAATCAAAAATCCGAGAAACAAGTTTTGTGGAGGACAGTCTGGAGATGATCTGGAGAAAGTTTGGTGACAATTGAGCAAAAACTTTACATTTTAAAAGTTTTACACTTATTGAAAAAAACAGAGTGATGGACTTCATAATTTGTAATAAGTTTAAGTTGACAAAAGTTTCAGCAGAGGCTACATTGTGGTGAAGTTTCACAGCTGTAGCATCTACCGTTGGCTTGGTAGGAATTTTTTTTGTAAAGTTTAATTTTAAATGCTTATTGTGCCCCCCCTGGGAGGGGGGGGGCACATGTCCTTGGAGTTGAGTGAATCTGGCATGGGACTGGACCTTTGTGCAAAGTTTGGTGAGTTTTCGTTTTTCCTCGGAAGAAGAAGAAGAAGAAGAAGAATATCAGCAAATACAATAGTGTCCTTGGCAGCTGTCGCTGCCCGGACACTAATGAATGGTTAAAGTAGATAATGTGATCAATTTACAAGCCTAACCAAGATGAGCATAACACATGGATGAAAGTCAAACACCATATTGTCAACTTTTATCTCCATTAGCACCTAAACGAGTTGAGAAGGATACTAGCCTAATAGAATCATTTTTATGATGCATAATTGTCTG
The DNA here is from genome assembly GCA_030347415.2 of Decapterus maruadsi. Taxonomy (NCBI): domain Eukaryota; kingdom Metazoa; phylum Chordata; class Actinopteri; order Carangiformes; family Carangidae; genus Decapterus; species Decapterus maruadsi. The sequence continues at coordinate 22,720,511 of CM064888.1, read as the reverse complement.
CTTTATTCTATGATGTAGACCTATAACTAAATCTTAATCCTCAAAGAAGGCTCTATTGTTCCTTTATAATAAAAATAGCAAAGGAAAATTATAAAGTAGACAGATAGATAGATAGATAGATAGATAGATAGATAGATAGATAGATAGATAGATAGATAGATAGATAGATAGATAGATAGATAGATAGATAGATAGATAGATAGATAGATAGATAGAAAGAAGGAATGGACAAATTGATGAAAATTGATCAGCAACAGGATAGTCAAGTGAAAACGTCAAGTGATGACGTTTGTTCTTCCATGCTGGCAACAAGGAAACATGCCTCAGATAGCTACTACCCACCACATGTGAGTATTAATGGCTGACTCCAGCAGGGGCTATTCTAAGCAACAGGTTCCATTTGACAGCAGTGGGGCAAACACAGACTGAGGAGGAGAGCTGTATGAATGGACGGAGGGCACAGAAGGAGGAGAAGAGACCTGTTACCTAACTAAATCCAGAAAGAACAACGGTCAGTCCTCCTAAAGGATTAGCTTCTGGTCTGTGCTGTAAGTGAACCAAGAATAACACAGATTACAAGTGTGTGTGTATGTGTGTGTGTGTGTGGCTACAGTAGACGTATCAATCACAGGTCGACTAACTCAATAATGCGCTTGCTAAGACGTGGTGGAGCTGAGCTCGGAGCTGGGTCTCATATGTCATCATAAATACAGGCTTTAGTGTGGATTAATGTTTATCTCAATGTGTTTTCCAAAGTAAAGCGGGACAAGTAGTTTATAAGTATGAGCTTCCCCTCTGCCCCCCCCCCCCCCCCCCCTCAGGGTATCCTATGACAATATGCTGGAGGTGACAGTGCAGGCATTCTGTGGTGGCTGGCTGCACAGCCAGAATATATTTAGCTGTTCTTCTCCAACTCACTTTACATGGTCAAGTCATTCAGTGAGTCACGGCTAGATAGATAGATAGATAGATAGATAGATAGATAGATAGATAGATAGATAGATAGATAGATAGATAGATAGATAGATAGATAGATAGATAGATAGATAGATAGATAGATAGCATTTCCTGAAGAAAATGCGTGTGAATGCAGAATGCAATGCCGAATGAGCTGAAGAAATTGTTGAAACAATGCTGAATGAGCTGAAGACATTGTTGAAAGAAAGACAGAAAGAAAGAAAGAAAGAAAGAAAAGAGAAAAAGAAAAGAACATGGAAAATGGAAAGGGTAGAAAGAAAGAAGGTAGGAAGGAAGGAGAAAGGGGAAGGAAGGAAGTAAGGAAGGAAGGAGAAAGGGGAAGGAAAAAAGAAAGGAAGGAAGGAGAAAGGGGAAGGAAGCAAGAAAGGACAGAAGGAAGGAAGGAATGAAGGAAGAAAGGAAGGAAGGAAAAAAGGTAAGCTGGAAGGAAGGGAGGGAGGAAGGGAGGAGAAAGGGGAAGGAAGGAAGGAAGCATAAAAGGTAAGCTGGAAGAAAGGAAGGAGAAAGGGGAAGGAAGGACAGAAGGAAGGAGGGAAGAAAGGATACAAGGTAAGCTGGAAGGGAAGGAAGGGACAAAAGATTGTGGAAAGAAGGAAGAGAGAAAGGAAGGAAAGAAGAAATGGGGTAGAAGACAGAAAGAAGAAAAAGAGAGAGGGGGATTATAGATAGATAGATAGATAGATAGATAGATAGATAGATAGATAGATAGATAGATAGATAGATAGATAGATAGATAGATAGATAGATAGATAGATAGATAGATAGATAGATAGATAGATAGATAGATAGATAGATAGATAGATAATCTCTTGCTGAAAAGGAGGATTTTTCCAACTTTCATGCCATTAGTTTCTGATACAGAACTAATAACTCTGGCAGTTGAAAGTTGACCTACATATTACTCAGATTTCACTCTTCACAGTGTAAACAGGAAGAGACACATGATACAAAGAAGTGTTGTTTCTGAGCCTGAGGTTCACTCTCAGGAAGGTACTGTCTTCCACACATGATTGCTTCTCACAGATAACACTGATATCCTCTGAATTGACACTATATTATAGGGACCCTCACTGCTCCCATGGAATACACTGATAAGGTGAGAGCTGATAGAATCCACCAGCTGTTATTGGTGTCCGTGACTCAATCAATACCAAACACAAAGAGCATTTATAGTCAAAGGAAGTGCACACAGAGATAGTGGATTTTGGGCTTTAAGATAAGTCCATTTGTTTGTTACCAACAGCTGAGACCTAAACTCTGATCCAGACCTAAACTCTGATCCAGACCTAAACTCTGATCCTTCATGAAATCAGAACAGAAGTGTGTTCTCTCCTCCACAGATAACCATGGCCCTGCCCTTCGTGGTGGTGTTGCCCCTGCTGATAGTCGTGGCAGCGGGAGTCTACTACATCTACAATGAGGTCATGCGGTTCATGTCCAAGTCCTTGGTGCGAAACAAAGTGGTGGTGATCACAGACGCTGTGTCCGGAGTGGGGACTGGTAAATAATCCTTCATGTGTTTTTAATATTTAACTTTGCTTTCATTACCATGGAGGGGTTTTTTTTTTTCAACATGCCTTTTAGCAGAACAGTTTCCATGAAATAACACCAGACTTTTAAAGCTTGGAGGCAAAGGAACAGTCATTTACACAATGCTGTGATTCAGATCTTGTGTTCGTGTCATTTGAATGTGTACATCAAAATGAAATTAAGAAGAAGGCAATAGAAAATTCACTTATTTGCTTATTAGAAGACATCACTGCTAAAGACAGACAGGTGGGGAAAATGAAAGATTACTATTTTATAATGCATTTATGTACAGTACACTGATCAGGCCTAACGTTCTGAGCACTGACAGGTGAAGTGAATAACAGTGAATGACACTTCATCATGGCTCAGGCAGCAGATGAACATGTTCTCCTCCAAGTTGATGTGTTAGAATCAGGAACAGTGTTCAGTGTAAGGATCTGATCCAGTTGAACCAGGACGACTGGGTCTCTCATGTGCTGCAGCTGCAGCTCTTGTGGATGGTTCCCAGGGCCGTAGCAGCAAATTCTGGGCCCTGTGCACTGGTCATGTCAGTGGCCCCTATCTCTATCTGCCAGGGCACCAAGCACAGAGTTGTTTTTGAGGTAAATTTATACAAAGCCGCCAAAGCGCGTTTCTATCAGGGGCAGTTTTTCACCAAGCTATCTCTTTTCAGCACTATAGCCTTGCATTTACCTCGAAAACAACTCATAACGTTCTGTTATTATCTCATATATCGCCGCCGTTCTAAAAATAGCTTGCACCGACAAAGGTAACAAATCTACTCCTAAAGCTATAGGGATTATGGCATTGGGCCAATTTGCCAAAATGTTGAACTATCCCTTTAACAGTTGCTTCCCCTAATTCTGCCTTCTTTCTTTTTCTGATACCCCGATTGATGTTTTTTTGGCGGCATGATGAAAGCTAGTCTCATTCAGTCTGGGCTCACTGACGTTACACTTGTCGCTGGCTGCTGTCTATGGGCGGACTAAACCATTTTACGCCTCCCTATGTTGGGAAGACTGTGACACGGAGTTTATTCTCTCAGTTGATGAAATAAATTATGACACCAATTAATTGGGTGACCCAATTCATTCGAAATAAAAACTTCACACAAAAAAAAGAAATTCAGGATTTTCATGGGCCCTCTCCCTGCTCGGGCCCTGGGTAGTCAGGCCCCCTTGTCCCCCCACGACCACGCCCATGCTGGCCTGTGTGCTCCATCCAACAAGGGACCAACACAATATTAGCCAGGTGGTCAGAACGTCAGACCTGATCGCTGATTATGGGCTAGATTTATTTTGCTACATTAATAACACCTGTAACTGACCGACCATAACTCAGATCCATTTTCTGTTTGACGTGTTTCCTCTCTGCTGCTCTGTTTAGAGTGTGCCCGTCTGTTCCATGCGGGCGGGGCCAGGCTGATCCTGTGTGGGCCCAGCTGGGACAAACTGGAGTCTCTGTATGACTCTTTGACCAGCGGTGCTGACCCCAGAGAGGTGAGGAGCCCCTACAAACCAATGTCAACTGTTTGTGTCAGTAAACATTGTCGTCATTCCCTGTTATAAACCATAAAAGTTCCCCAAATATCCATTAAGTAACTCATGACCCTGACATGACAAGGTGGCTTTAAGCTTGAAGCGGGAGAAGAGCAGGTCATGTCCCTGAATCTGTAGTCCTCTGCTCTGTGGCCTCCTCCCACATGTCCATGCCGTCCTCTGATCCAGACAATAGCAGGATATCCCGTCTGACAACACTGTCCCTCTTGAATCCTCTGCCAGAACAGATATGTGTGTATGAGAAAACAGTAGATAGCACTTAACAATATCACAGGATTTACAAAGATATGAACGCACAGACATTGACGTTTAGTTGTCAATAACATCCACTATTGACAAGGAAAATTGACTTTCCCTGGGATCATCATTGACTGGAGGTTATAGCTCATTTTCCTCTGATGCATACGTGACACATTCATCTATCTCTAATAAGACAATACAGTACATTTAGAGTACCTGTCATACTTTGGTAAAAAAAACAAAACAACAACAACTCATTTTGACCTGTACCGCCTGGGAGGCAGCCATCAGTTATGCAGGATGCAGAAGTAACAGATGGAAGTTATGATGAACCTTAATGTGAAAAACATGGGTCTGATATTTTCAGCTCTTTCACACAATTCCAACATGTTATCAATAAATGAAATTTCCTCTTGTGTATTTTAGCTGCTTTTATTAGAGAGGGCAGGAAATGACAGGGCACGAACGGGGAATAACATGGAAGGAAGGTCACCGAGGATCTGAACTCTTCATCTTAATCTGGAAAGTTGTATTCCAGGATGACCTGTGTTACATTCAATATGTAATACATACAGATATCTATCTACATAGGCCTATATGTTTACTGTTTATAGACATGTCACACTTCCATATGAAGTTTTTGGGAAGATTGAGGACTTGGACTCTGAGTGGACCATAATTTCTGTTGTTGACGATTGTTCCACAAGTTTAATGTTGATTATCATAAACATGACCTGGGTAAACTGTAGTGTTTAAGATACAGTTCCATAGGGAGACTGAGGCTACTGCTATAGACGAATTCGGCGAAATAACCATTGTCGAGCAGCCGCCATTACTGTGGTGTCAGCTCCCAGTCAGGCAGAGAAGGGCTCTGTGTGTGAAGCGGCCGTTTGAATGGAAGCGCCAAGAAGTGGACCTTTTTTCTTCTGTAAATATGTCTAGGAAGGCTGGGAGGACATGTGCCGTCCTCAGCTGTTGTAATATCAGCAGAATACAACAACTGTAGACATAACACAGCCCCTTAGGCTACTTCAGGAGGACTGGCCGTGTTTAGACCGTAACGTTACGTGATGGTCGTCTTATGGCAATGGGCTTATTTGCCAAAATGTTGAACTATCCCTTTAATCTCTAAACTAAACTATCAAGTCACACACAGTGTGTAAATGTACTATGGCAATAAACCAGTCATGTGTCTTCCTCCTTTTTCTGTAGGCTTATAGGCTGTAGACAATTTTTATTTATTCATATTTAATTTTGTTTGTGTGTGTGTGTGTGTGTGTGTGTGTGTGTGTGTGTGTGTGTGTGGGCGCTTCACATAAACAAACAGAACTATGGTCTAAATGGAGGTTTTACAGACGATGAACCCTATGTTGCGGTACAAATAAAATGATAGCTGACTGCATCTTTATTTTCTTTTTGTCATAAACATTTGTCCTCCCGTAGAAGTGGCAGAGTGGCATCGGACTTGGAAACTGGGCCTAAAAACTATGACTATTGTGAGCTATAATAAACATTTGCTTAGAATTGTGATAGGATGGAAACTGGTAAAAAGAAGGTGAGAAATATCTGAGCTTGCGCATCTTGATTAAGGGTCACCAGAAATTTGTGATGTCAAAATGGGGTCATGAGCCAAAAAAGGTTGGGAACCACTGCACCAATGCAAACAAACCCATGTCTCTTTTATTCCCTCACCCAATGAGAATCGCGAAGGAATCGAATCGATAAGCAATATCGATAATGGGATTGGAATCGCTAAATTCTTATCAATTCCCATTCCCATGTTTGTTAAATATGGAAACAGCTTATTTTAGCAAATGGACAGCAGCAGTAAGGGTTTGCAGCATGTGGATAGTGATGTCATGCAAATAACAAACTGTTGTTAGTTTCTGTTTGTAGATTGACTAAACTAACAACATTCTGATCTGGACAGATCATCTTCAATCCTCTCATTATAAACACACTGACTGATGGAGCATTTAGAGTGATAAATGATGAACAGAACATCTTGTCCACACAGTAACACAGTGTCATGATGTCTCCCCAGACATTCGCCCCCAAACTGGTGATCCTGGACTTCAGTGACATGAGCAGCATGGAGGACGTAGTGTCTGAGGTGCTGGAGTGCTACGGCGGCGTGGACGTTCTGATCTGCAACAGCAGCATGAAGCTGAAGGCACCCGTCCAGAGCGTCTCCCTGGAAGTGGACAGAAACATCATGGATGTCAACTACTTTGGTCCTAGCACTCTGGCCAAAGGTAGACACACAACCACAGTATCAATAGTGATCATTCATCTCTGTCATCTAAATCCTAATATGTTCAAATAATGTGGCAGGGGTTCTTCCAACGATGACTTCAAGAAGGTCAGGACACATCGTGCTGGTGAACAGCATCCAGGGCAGACTGGCTGTCCCCTTCAGAAGCTCATGTGAGTTCTCACCTCAGGTCTCATCATCTCATCTCCACTGAGACACAGAGAGGATGATGAAACATCTCTGTTGTGTTGTAGGACTGGATTTGCAATGTGTTTTTTTGTTTGCATGTGTTTTTTTTTTAAGTTGCAGTATGTTGCGCCCTGCGGGCCACCATATCTATTACAGAAATAGAAAATGTTCTTCAACAGATGTACTGTTACTTTATGGTATTTATATCTATTCAGTAATTCATTGATAATTTATCTTAGTTTGTATAAACCTAATACATCATATCATATCCAGTTCAGGTGATTACTTGGCTCTGTGATAATTTTTTAAGGCAGCTGTTTCTTGTAGGGCTGTTTTTTTTTTTTTTTTTTTTTTTTTTTTAATAAGTTTATTTGTAACAGGGACAACGTACAAAATAACATTAGTCTCAAGATGAGAAGAGATGCTTTGTACCAGATTTAGCTTACTAGCTACTTTCCATCTGTAGTCCCTGGGCAGGTAGAAAACAATAAAAGAGTAGAATAGAAAAGGTAAGAATTAACAGTTTACATAGCATTCTATACATATATACACCATGTAACACATCACAAACATTCAAGACATAGACCTAAAGTACTACACACTTTACCAAGGTTAAAAGAAATTATGGCTTATAATTAATGCTGACATGTCTGATTTTTTATGATCCATTGCTTGACCTCCCAGGAAAAAACATTGAGGTCTGTGATAATTTTTGGAAGACTGTTCCATGATTTTACAGATTTAAAAGAAAAGGCAGATTGAGCAAAGGCAGAGCTGCGTTTAGGAATATTTTGTGCTGAACTGACAATTTTGACGATTTTTGTTCAACCCAACGGTGGATCGGATCACCTGAAAAAACCTAATGTCTAAGGAACATTATTCCAAGTATGATCATAAAATTCTGACTAAAATAATAGTTAGCATACCTATTGTGGTGAATTTACATACACACAGGTTCTACCTAAAGACTACATTACTGTAAATTTGAATGAGGTTTTAAATGTGAGCTCCATAACTCACCACAAGGACTTTCTCCTGAGGCCCTTTCAGATACAGTCCTGGTCAGCGGGAGTTACATATAAAAAATGTCAATGCATAGGCTGTAGTAGGCTACTTTGTTTTGATGATGATGTTGTTAACTATAAAAAACACAATGCTGCTGCTAAAGATGTTTGTATAGCTGATGCTACTTAACTCACAGCTAGCATCTCCAGCTGTTCAGGCTACATTAAAACAAATAGTAGCTTTTACTGAAGTTTTGGTTCATGCCAAATTATGCAGAACGTTAAGCCTTAATCTGATTAACAAGTAAATGATCTGAAATGCAATAAAGGAGAAAATTAACTGTAGAGACTGTTTGCACCAGGCTGTGAACATGTTTATTTCTGCTGCATTTTAACATTAGAGCCTATGTGGAGTGACTAATTGTAGGAAACACACTCTAGTGGCCATTAGAGGAACTGCAGTTGGATTTTGGTTGAAGTGTGTAGGCCTACATTAAATGTGGGTGTTTAGCCTCTTCCTCAGCACTTTGCTTGGATAACAGGTGTTGTAGAGAATCTGAACTGGATTTCCCATGAGAATTCCATGTATTATTACTCTGGATCCTTCCTCCCCAATGCAGTAAATCTTGTTAGCTAAACAGTGGTTATACCATGAGTTAACAGATTCTTTCCTTCATTCTTTTTTCCAACACCTTTACAGTAAACTGAATTATATACACTGACATCCCTTAGCAAAAAGTAGTATACTTATTTTATTAAGTAGTCTATGCTTGAGTATTAGAGTAGTAGTATAATCTGGAAGTGCAAGTTATTAAGGACCCTTATTTCCTTCCTTATCGCTTCAGCAGGGTGGGGATCAGTCTCTGATGATGTTTCAGGCCGGACAAAGACAGAGTCTGCTCACTTTCTGTCTCAACTGTTCAGGAATTTAACTGCTACGTTATAAACAAGTAAATGAAAAAAGTCAGGGTGACATTTACAACATAAACACACACACACACAGGCTAAGGTAGCTAAGTAGAATTGCTTTTTACCAGTATATTTAATTTAAAATTTATTCAGATATTTACTGTTGATTTTTCAATGTAACTTTTCACAGTTTTCCTTTTGCTGCAACTGCTTCTCTTTGTTACATGATGATCATATGCTATTCCCATGAGATCCAGTCCTCACACTGTTTAGTCAAAGACAGAAAGTGCTACACTTGCATTACAACTATTATAATTAAAGCAGATATCAGTGGAATGTTTTTGTTAATATAAGTCCTAAATAGTCCTATTTTCCATCAGCAATCACTTACATGGAGTGTTTCAGCCGTAACACGAGTCTCTCCGTCACTCTGCTCTGCTGTAAACCAGGAGAAAACTTTCCTTGTGGGATACAAGTGTTATCCAATGAGGAGAGAGAACGGCATGAAGGGCTATGTGTGCAGCCAAGGGGTGCGCGTGAATGTGGTGACGGAGCACGAGGACCAATAGATGCCTGACGAGGGCGGGGGCTGCTAACTCATGGTGCGTTCAAGGAAACTCGTACTTTGTGTTTTTCCTTCCTGTGAAGTCATACCGGTTCGATCTGGTACGAGTTCACGGGTCAGAAGTTACGAGAGGCTGTTATAGTGACTTTCACAGACAACAGGACGGTAAAAACACGAGCTACGAGTTACCTGGAACGCTACAAAGTTGTAGTTGTGACTTGAAGCTGTAACTTACGGTTTCAAAAGCCTGCCTTGAACGCAGCATTAGCCAAAACGGCCGTACCGCTGATATCTGCTTTAATAATTAGATGAATTGTGTCCCTTGAATTTCATGGAATGAGACTTGTGTAGAGCTGAGTCACTCCTCCCTATGTGTTGTGTATTTGCCAGATGCGGCGTCAAAGCACGCGGCGCAGGCCTTCTTCGACTGCCTGCGGGCTGAAGTGGAGGAGTTTGGGATCGTCGTCAGCACCATCAGTCACACATTCATCAATGCATCTGAGCCTGAGCCCAAGGCAGACGGGGGGCCCAGCCCCAAACCCAACTTCCTGGCTGAATGTGAGTGAAGCAAGGAGGGAAGGAAGCAGACAAATCATTTCCAAATGTCTGAATGATCCTTCTTCATATCTATATGTATCTGATCCTCCACAGTTATTGTCAGGCAGCTGACCCATGGCGTGCGCCCATCGGTTCTGGCCAATGAGATTCTGCAGACGGTGAACAGAAAGAGGAAGGAGGTCGTGCTGGCCCACCCCATCCCCAGGGTGGCTCTCTGCCTCCGCTCCTTCTGCCCCCCCTTCCTCTTTGCTGTGCTGGCTGCTGGTGTGAAGGACTCAGTGCTGGCTGAGCAGATGTAGGAGAGAGACGAGACTTATTCAGACACAAGTCAATTAAAAAAAAAAGCGTCAGGTAGATGGAAACAGTAGATGTGATTGTATGTGCTTCACAAAGCTGGATGACCAAGCAGGGGAAGTGGACGACTGCCCCCTGAATGTTGGATGGTTAATGCTGATTGAAAACAACCATTAAAACATCTTCTTATGTCTAACATCTTTCTTATGTCACTGGGGGGCAGCAGAAGTACGCTTATTAAGTTTCTATGTGAATGCAGATAGTTGCTTTTTAAACAAAATCTAGCAAACGCAGTGCAACATTAGTATTTATTCAGACTCATGTATCCTCTTTCCTCTTGGTGTCCTCCACGGCCCCACACCTTCGTCTCAGGTCAACATATGCCTGGGTTGGCCTGAGCCCGGCCCAGGTTCTTCTGCATGGGAGCAGACTCTGGATGTTATCCTCCAGAACTGACTGACAGCTGAAGGATTTTCTCTGAGTGAGATTTGGTCCAGATCCTGAGGTAGCATCTGACAATCCTGCTGGATATGGGCCGGATCCAGGCCAAGGAGCCGGGTTTATAGTTGGCCAGAGGAAAACAAGTATGTGGCCTGAGAGAGGGTGAGATTTATTTTGCTATCTACCTCAAAACTAAGAATATTATAAAATGTACTCATTAGAAACATCTTCACAAACTCAATATCAGACTTAATGTTGTATTGGTTGGTTTTATACACTCTTAGAAATAACGGTCCCAAAAGTGTTCTTCTCCAAGGGCTGAGGTTCTACCTGAAACCATGCTTGGGTTCTTGGTAACTGTAAGGGTTCCAGTAAGAACCATTTTGATCCAGAGAACCCTTAAAAACCATTTCCCCAAAGAAATGTTTTTTCAAGGGTTCTTGGTAACACTAAGGGTTCCAGTAAAAGGGTTCTTGGTGGAACTTCCTTTGTGGGTTCTAGATGAAACTGTAAGAAGTGGGATATTTTCTGGATGAAACCCCCAGTAAGGTTTCTGGGTGAAACCAATACGCCATAAAAGGGGTTTTTGTAGAACCTCTCATAGGGGGTTCTAGGTGTAACCTTTCACAGATGGTTCTAGGTAGAATCCTTTATGTGTTGGGTTATAGATATAACCCTGTATGTTGGGTTCTTGAACCCTTCAAAAGGGTTCCAGGTAGAACTTTTATGGAGCCAAAAGTGGTGGTGTCAGCACTCATGCCCAAGACAAGTTTCCTGTCAAAGACAAATAAAGTATATCTTATCTTATCTTATCTTATCTTATCTTATCTTATCTAAAAAGGGTTCTCCTATGAGGACAAGCCAAAGAACCTTATATGGTTCTACATAGCACTTTTATTTCTAAGAGTGTCGGCTACTCATTTGAAACATCTTCACAAACTCAATATTATATTGGACTTGATGTTGTATTGGTTTTAGGTTATAGGTGTATTCAAGAAAATAGATAATAAAAATAATTAAATGTAATAAATAAACAAACATCTTTACTGTTTGCTGTTACAGGGAAAGTTAGATATGTGATGGCTCCATCCAAATCACAAGAAAAACACATGAAATAAGGGGATGGATGACCAGACTGGGCCAATCAGAGAGCCAGTTGTACACACAGCAGACACAGAAACAGCCCAAGCAAACTGGGAGTACACAGCACATGTATGTAGATAAGGGGAGAGAGACACAGGTGCAACACACATGGGGTCGACAATCCCAAGGGGCAGGAAACATACTATGGCAGGAAGTAGAGGAGAGATTACCAAAATAAAACCTGGAATAAAAAACATGATGTCCAAAAAAAAGGCTATGCATTTTTGTGTCAGCAATAAGAAGAGAAAAAAACCCATGTATGTAGTTAATTCATATTTATTATATTTCTTTCATACAGTTAGAACATAGCAGTAAAATATACAAGTAAGTAAGTAGAAAACCTATAAATTGATGAAGTAAAAAACAAAAAAACAGGAGATCGTTCATGTACTATATATAGTATTTTAGTACATAAAACAAACTGTGTGCTCAGTTACTGTATTTTACACAGTGAGTATCATTCAACATACTGTGTGTCCTGTAGGTGGCAGCATCGTGTAGCTATTAATGAGCATAGGCTGAGAGGCTGGCTGGTGAATTTAACCTTTGAGACGTCCTGTCACAATGAACTGTGTGTCTGAGGGGAAGGGTCCCAGTGTGTGCTCTGCTGCGCTGAAATATGAAGCAATAATGAAAAGTGTGATGAATAAACATGAAAAGATGAAGTATGACCCGTTTTCTTGACTTCTCCTTAATGTTGCAGTAAGTATATACATATATCTCTTTTATATATAAATTGGGGATTTCACAGACAAAGAGCTGTGACATTCTCACCGATGTAATTCATGCAGTTAGATGTCACTGGTAGATGTATTGCTCTCATCACCTCAGGGCCAGAGGACAGAAGCTTCCGCCTGGTATAATGTTAGAGGATTACAGTGGTGGGATCAAAGATCTGAACATGATGTATATGCTCTGTGTATGAAACATACTGGCCACATAATAAAGAAAAGAACATTTGGTTACACTTTACTTGATGTCTATCTCTATAACACATAACTATACTTATAATGAGTTATAATGCAGTTATTACACTGTATAACTATAGTTATAAACACTCATAAATGATCATAATGCTTTATAACAATAATCATAACACACTATAAAGCATTTTATTGGTCAGGTATTATAATAGGTTATAATTGTTAGTAACTGGCTGACAATAACCACATTTATAATGCATTATAAATATAGTTATAATGTGTTATAATTGACTTACAAACATGTATAACTATCATTATAAACACTCAGAAATCACATAAGACTTTATAACAATAAGCACAACACATTATAGAACATTATAACTCTATTATAATACTAAGAACTTATAAGCCATTATAAAATGCTCTATGATGTCTTATGTTTATTGTTATAAAGCCTTATGATAATTGAATGTGAATGAATGAATGAATGAATGAATGTTTATAATGATAGTTATGCACGTTTATAAGCCAATTATAACACATTATAACTATATATAATTGTAACTATATTTATAATGCATTAATGTGGTCATTGCCAGTTACTAACAATTATAACCTATTATAATACCTGACCTTATAAGTCATGATAAAATGTTTTATAGTGTGTTATGATTATTGTTATGAAGCATTATGATCATTTATGAGTGTTTATAACTATAGTTATACAGTGTTATAACTGCATTATAACTCATTATAAGTATGGTTATAATGTGTTATAGAGATAGGCGTCAAATAATGTGTTACTGAAAAGTTCATACACAGTGTCCAGCTCTGTGACAAAAGCCCTTTGTGAGATGATTGTGATGTAAATTCATTTCGGACCTGTGCTGTGCTGTGCTGTGCTGTGCTGTGTGTGTGTGTGTGTGTGTGTGTATGGAGGGAATACTGCTGTCAAGTCCAGCTGGTATGCGTGGGCCTGTCCTTTAGGTCACTCTCCTCTGGGGAGTTCAGCATCTTTTGTCTGCAGTGCCTCTGGACAGGAATGTGCCTCTAATGTTGACGTGAATAGAATCAGCTCAGTGACATTTCCACATGTCAGACAGGAAGGACTTGTTCAGAGCACTCAGCTGGACTCTGCAAATTGGCATTTTGATTAGACACATTTACATATGTCACACAGAACAGCCACATCATGTATGTTTCATGGCGCGAGATGGAGGTGAGCCCCTCGGATGAATTATTGTTTAACAAGATTCCAGGAGCAGCGTCTTGTATTCTATCAGCCATGACGCTGTCAGATTTATTTTCTGCTTAAAGGCGAATCAAGCTGAGGAGTATGGAGGTGTGGAGTAATATCTGAGAATGATCTGAGCCTAATAGTTTCCCTCCATCATCTGTCGGAGCTCTCTGGTGAGCAATATTTAGATAAGCCCCAAACAGGAGGAAGATGATGGTCCAGAAGCAATAGAGAGTAATGCATCCTGAATGACTTATACATGAGAATCACCTCAGCGGGACGTCTGCTGCTCACAAATTGTCTTTCCATGAGCGAGGTGATCACCCTTATCAATTTTTAAAGCTTGCCTTATTGACACTAACCTGACTTATGGAGGTTATGCAGAGGCCATGGTAATGATTCCCTAAGCTTTCTCACATACAGCACCAGAGGGGCCGGCTCTTACTTTAAAATATTGGTTGATAGCCGGATGTTATTGCTCCAATGAGTATTACAGTAATGTCTGTACAGTGCTGTGCTTCTGTGTCCATCTGTTCTTTCTCAGGATGTTTGTATTCTGTCCTGTGGTGAAACTGTAGAGACGGACGGTCGAGAACGTGCTCAGTGTTCACACATCAACGCTCATGATGCTGATCTTTTCTTCAAACTGAGCAATATCAAAGATTTTCTCTCTGAATGGGAACAATAAAAGTGTCTTGAACATTTCTATTTCTATTTTAATTTTCAAGTTGATTTATTCAGGAATCTGTAGCAAATAAAATGTCAACATCATTGGCCTGAGGCACTGGCAATATTTATGGCTGGTCTAGCCCCCACAGGGGTTACCATGACAGCATGAAAACAAAAAAAGGAGAATGTGGTTTCAGTGTAATACAAGTCTTTGAATGTATTCTTGATATAAAAAAAGCAAAGCTGCAGTGACTACATGTTTATTCACAGCATTTAACTGGTTGTTTACAGTGTTCAAGCAGTGCTTGTGGTTTTGGTAGACGTTTGTTTTAAAGGGATAGTTCAGCATTTTGGCAAATTGCCATAATCCCTATAGTCATAGCAGTAGGTTTGTTTCCTTTAATTGTCGATGCCACCTACTTTTAGAACGGCGGAGCAGAGCCGTGAGCTGCTCAGAGCTACGCTACAGAGGCTCATGGGATTTCTTGGTTTCCCTCATCAAACTCATCAAATACACAATCCAACAACTCCACAACGCTCTGGTGGACAAGTTGTGACCTGCACATTCACCACGCTATGAGATAATAACACAACGTTACCAGACAGAGTTGTTTTAACCGCTGCACATTGCCTTCAGGGGCAGTTTTTAAGCAAGCAGTCTCTGTATTTCCCTCTAAAACAACTCTGTGTGGTGACGTTGTGTTATTATCTCATAGTGTGGTGAATGTGCAGGTCACAACTTGTCCACCAGAGCGTTGTGGAGTTGTTGGATTGTGTATTTGATGAGTTTGATGAGGGAAACCAAGAAATCCCATGAGCCTCCGTAGCGTAGCTCTGAGCAGCTCACGGCTCTGCTCCGTCGTTCTAAAAATAGCTTGCACTGACAAATAAAGGTAACAAACCTACTGCTATGACTATAGGGGTTATGGCAATGGATTAAATGTTGAAATATCCCTTTAAAGCTCTACGGTATAAAGGTAGATGTTTGTATTAAAGCTCCATACAGTATAAAGTGTCCATGTGTAAGGTTCTATATTAATACTGTGAAAGTATCAAAGCCTCAGTCCAAAGAGAAATGCACACAGCCTGTATTCAGAGACTGAGCCTTAAAATCAGCCATCAGGACTTCCTGTCATTTGTGATGTCACAACAAAGCAGTCACCAAGCCACGCCCACCTGTTGTTCATCTAAAATCTGCTATATTTTTATTAGATCACTCAGAAATTAGTTGGATCTTCTGGTCATATATGATACGGGATCAACAATACACAATAACTGCTTTGAAGGAACTTGATTAGCTCATATTGAAACCTGTTTATTGAGTAATATGACAAAATTTGCTTTTTTAAAAGTTTAAATATAGTACTGTACCCTGAAAAAAACTTCTGAAACTGTAAATACTAAAGTAGAATTATTTAGACGGACCAACCTGTCAGTATACAGGATTAAAGTACTCTTTAATGGCATAATCTCAGCATCACGTCATCTTGAGAAGGAATTGTATCGTATGTGGTAGAAGTCAGCCTAATCCCTCAGGCCAGTTTGGCTTGAAGATTACATATTTAATCTTTGAAGAAAAGTTTGCCTTAATCTATGATCTTCCAGCGTGCGCTGCTTCTCATGTCCTTTCACCTCAGAAACACTTTCTCACTGTCTTCACATGAATAAGGCTCCACTGGCAGTTACAGATTAGAGACTTTGAATGTTTAATCCTTCAATTTTCTTGCTTTGGGACAGAAAAGCATTATAATGTTTCTCATAACCCTCAAATCATGAGAGAACACATATAATTATGTTACCAGCGGATGTCAGAGAGATTTAAAACAGGGTGAACTATGGGGAATAAGCCTTACAGCTGGCCCAGGAGAAATCCTCCATGTGGAGCAGGAGTCCTGCGTCTCTCAGAATAGATGAGGATTAATATGATAACAACAGGGTTTATCCTTTGTTTTTTAGTATAGCAACAGCTCTGTGGTTACATGTCAGAGGAGCTATTGATCAGAGTCCAAAGGGAGATGTTCACAAAAATAAGCAGTGTCTGTATTGATTGACTGGATGGTAACATCAGTGTTTATTGTTAGGGGCTGGCCCAATATGTCATCTTTTATTATGGCCCTAGTCTAGTTCTGATCAGTTGTTCAAAGAACTATTTCTGTTTTATCTGACACTGGTGATCTGATGAGATATGTCCTAGTTCATCTGCAAAGGTGGTTGCTATGACTATACATGTTATTACAAGGTGACATCTAGTAGTCATAGTAATTATGACAAGAGCAAATCTAAATGTCCAGGGCTGTATAAAGAACAACAAAATCCACTTAAGTAAGAAGTAGAGGTGCAAGGATGAGTCTCAAGATACTTGGTTGGAGCTAACGCCCTGTTGACAGCATGCTGGGATTTTATTGGACATCAGTAAAAGAAAATATGAGGTTATTTGTTTCCACTCATGATTATCAGGTAAATACACTCTTAGAAATAGGGGTTCCAAAAGTGTTCTTCTACAAGGGCTGAGGTTCTACCTGGAACCATTTGCTTCTGAAAAACCCTTTTCTGAAGAAAGGGTTTTTCGAGGGTTCTTGGTAACACTAAGGGTTCCAGTAAGAACCATTTTGATCCAGAGAACCCTTAAAAACTCTTTCCCCAAAGAAATGTTTTTTCAAGGGTTCTTGGTAACACAAAGGGTTCCAGTAAAAGGGTTCTTGGTGGAGCTCTCTGTGTGGGTTCTAGATGAAACTGTAAGAAGTGGGATATTTTCTGGATGAAACCCCCAGTAAGGCTTCTGGGTGAAACCAATATGCCATAAAAGGGATTTTTGTAGAACCATCAGGTGGGGATGTAGGTGTAAAAGATGGGAAACCCTTTACGTGTTGTTCTAATCAAAACCCTTTATGGAAAAACAAGTTGGGTTCTAGAACCCTCCTTATATAGTTCTACATAGCACTTTTATCTCTAAGAGTGTATCACATTAATTTTGTCTGTTCTTAATTTAAACTCAGCTCCACAGCTGTATAAGCAGTTAGAGGACCTACATTCATAAATGTACCCAAAATATGACATATTACTTACTTTGTGTGAGTTATTATGGCCTCCATTGTTTGGACTGGCTGACTTCACAGAGCCGGTATCCTGGGCCTCAGTCTGACCCGTCCTGACACAGTTTGTAATGAACCAAAAATACTTCTATTAAAGGGCAACTTCGGTATTTTTCAACCTGGGCCCTGTTTTCATATGTTTTTCCGTATATGTGAGTGATGGATAACACTTTCAACCGTGGCTCCAGTCACGGGGCAAAAGCCTGCAGCCCAGCTAACGCTCTTACTAGGGGCAAGTGGTTCCAGTAAAAGTTCGGTTCTTTTTGGAAACTGACAGGCTCAGATAGTTCAATGATGTCTGAAACATACCAGACCCTGTGGGATATTTTCTGGATGAAACCCCCAGTAAGGCTTCTTGATTGAAACTCTGTACGGTATGGAAGCTCAGGGATTTTTTAGAACCTCTCATTGGTGGAGAGAAAGAGTGTAACGGAGACGGACAGATGGTTCTAGGTAGAACCGGGCTCTCCTGTGTTGGGTGGCTATTTTAACCCTTCTCCATGTTGGGTTCTTCAGTTTTATCCTAAAATCGTCTGTAAAAGGGTTGTTTCACTATTAAGCTGGCGGCACCTACTTTGCAGTTCTGGATCAGGACTTTTGATCTCAGAGAGTGTATCACATTAATTTTGTCTGTTCTTAAATTTAAAAAAACTCAGCTCCACAGCTCCTCTCTAGTGTGTTAGAGGACCTCATTCATAAATGTCAGTTTGAAAAAATGACATATTACTTACTTTGTGTGAGTTATTATGGCCTCCATTGTTTGGACTGGCTGACTTCACAGAGCCGGTATCCTGGGCCTCAGTCTGATCCGTCCTGACACAGTTTGTAATGAACCAAAAATACTTATATTAATATAAATGGACAGAATTAATTTAATTGTAGAGCCGATTCCCTTTTGTCTCAGTCAGTCACTGATGGGTTGATGGGTTGAAATGAAAATAACACATACTGTAGCTGTTAAAGACGCAGGAGGTGAGAGCTGATCACAAGTGGTCGTTTCAGGTTGAGATGCGTTTTAAAGCCTGATGTGAACTGATGCACTCAGAGATGAGGATGCATCTGCTAAGGTTGTGCTGCTAACCTGTATGTTCATATGCCAGCACTAGACTCCATCTTCACAGAAATGACAGTTTAACATTATAAAACTCAAAACACACACACACACACATTTTGGCCGATTGCACACACACACCTGAAACTTGTGAGATCAAATGTGACTTCTGAGGAAAACCCACATTGTCAGCTGGCTGTCTTGTGTTTTTTATGCAGCAAAAAAAAACAAACAAAATGCGACACTTTGCAGTGTGAAGTATATGCTACATCCATTTTAAGATGCTTCCTGGTCTGCTCACTCTCATTGGCTATTGGAGGTTTTTCTGTTGTAGGCAGACCATCTGGAATCGTACAAACATCAAACATGATATTTACAATTTGAGATCATGAGGTTCTGACTCGATCCTGAGCAGTAAAATAATTGTACTGATGCAACACAATTAAGGATTATTTGGACAAATAGAGAAGCCTTGAACCAGGTCACAGTCACTGGGCTCGACTAATCAGGCCTAAAACCATCTAGCATGCAGGCAGACTCACATGTACCCACCCCTCTTTATAAACCTGGCCATTGATTGACTGGCCATTGACAAATTGGCAATTCATAGACTGGCCTAAACCGCCCCCCACCCCCACCCTATTACATTGTAAAGAAATGTTGTTAAGCAGCTGCTGGGGCGTGTTATATTAGACAAGTGGGAGTGTTGCTCAGTAGAATTTGATCATTAGGCTGTGGCTGTACTCACTGATCATTTTGCTTTTAGTTACTTAGTTCCAAATTAATTGTAATTATTTGATACTTTACTGATACTGGCCTGTTTCAGGATGGTGATCACAGAGATTCTTTCTGTGTGTGGCCCCTCCAGGCCCCCATATATCTTGAAGAATTGCAGTATACAAAATAAAGACTTCAGTTCACTTCATCTCATGTTCTTTATTGCAAAGTAAAACAGTGATGGACAAACTCCACATGAGGACGTCTGTAGACAGGAAGGAGTTAAATATGACACGTTCTACCAACAGGAAATCAGTGTTTATGTAATGTTACTAACAGCTAGCAGTGGTTCTCAACGTGGGGTCCGGGGACCCCTAGGGGTCCTTGAGAGATCTGAAGGGGGTCCCCAATTTATTTCTTGAAATTTTAAAATAAGTTTTTATTTTTTATTTTACCACTTTTTCAAGATCTTTTTTTTTTTTTTTTTTACTTTTTTGTTTTAGAAATTTTTTACTTTTTTATTTTTATTTTGAACATTTTTAAAGCCCCAGTATGTGAGATTTACCCCCATCTAGCGGTGCGGTTGCATGTCGGCACGTATTCTTGCTGTTGCGTTTACGTAAACTCGGGCAGAAGTCAGAAAAACAACCGACGCTGCATGTAACAGGATAAACAAGCCTCTATGTAAACAAACGGTCCGCCAGCACGAGGCAAAACAATACCGGCGTGACAATATGTTGTCATGGTAACGTCGTATTGTTTACCTGGCCCACGTTTTACCGTCTTTCTCTCGTCGAGTAAAATAACATCCAGTTGGTTTGCCGACGGCGTCACTCACGGCGTCATTCAGGTGTCTGACTGCACCTGAAGGCAACACCAGTGCCTCCGTCCTTCCTCACACTAGCCTACACGGTGGTGACAGTTTTAACAGGCGCTGTCTGGAAAACTTTCTCCCCGAGCCGACAGCTCCGCTGAGTTTCCGTGGTTCCCTACGGCCACGGTGACACTGAACGTAAAACATGGCGATTCAACATGGCAGAGAAGGTTCGGTCGCCCCCCCCTGTATGTTTGTAACGACTTGTAACAACTCAATTTTTAAGCGCTCGTTTGTATGCGGGCGCGATTCCACTTCATTGAAATACGTATTTATGAAAGACATATTTGATTTTTGTCAATAAAAAGCCAGCAAAGTCCCATACTGTCCCTTTAAAGAAAAATTTTACCTTTTTTTTTTTTGGAAAAAATGTTTACTTTTTTTTGGAGAGAATTTTTACCACTTCTTCCTAGAAATGTTTAAATGTTTTTGGAGAAATTTGACCAGAAATTTCCCAGGAATTTCTCTCTAATATTTCATAAAAATTCACGCCATTGGCCCAAATTTAGAGTTAGGGTTCTTCAGTCTCAGAACAAATATTTGTGTATTTCTGGTGTTTACTAAATTTGGTCCAATGGGGGTCCGTGGTCTAGTTGGTGTCAGTTTAGGTGTCCTTGATGTACAAAAGGGTGAGAACCACTGAGCTATAGGAGTCTAAATACAACAACACTGATGGAGAACACACAGGAAATAAACTTCCTACATGTTCCTCCACCCACCCCCACCTTCACATACACTTTCACTGCTCCCTCAGGGGGGTGGTATAGTGGGAGGGGGGGTTTAATGAAACAGAAGGGGCACAGGGCGAGCAGAGATTTCTAAAGCCTGCCATCACTGGATGCCTTGACCCCGGCTCAGCTCCTCACCTTCTCGTCCCCCTGGGAATCTACACCCTGACCAAGCAAGACTCAAGAACATGCCAGAGCCTTTCAGACCTGATTGGATTTTTCTGTGAAAGAACATCCGCCGGGGAAAGAGTCGCTCCGATGAGTCATGATCAGAGAAGGAAGTTCAGCTTCAGCATGGCTGTTTTTTTTGTTTGTTTGATTTTTTTCATCAGTAATAACTAACAGACATATTTAATGTTTTAATGCTTTTGTAATAAATAAATAAATAAATCTGCAAATTTTCTTTACATGCAGGTGAACAAGAGGTCAGATACGCACACAGACACACACACAGACACACAGACACACACACACACAGACACACACACTAGATAGGGAACACCAGAGGGCTCTCAGAGAACGAAGATGAACGGGCACAGGAGACAGGGAGGGAGCACACACTAATTACACCACAGGGAAAACAATAAGACACATTAAGGACGACAATCACAGGGGTCAGAAACACGACAAGACGTTACACACTAAATAAAAGAGGAAGTGACAACAGATATGAGCAGAGAAAACACAACTAAACATCAGGATGGGACACGATGACACTAAGGACCCTAGTGACCTGGTGGTTGTTAGTATGAGACATGAAGCCCCTGCCCCCAAATATGCCATATAACAGCCAATAATGTTCTATTAAGTGTTGACTAGCATACTGTTGTGAAACATTAAAGGAACAGTTAAAGAAAACTGAAATTCAGTCATGTGACTGAAGTGACTCCCCCTCATGCTGATGAATACTCTGGAGTAGTTTTTTATTCCTCAAAGTTCATCTGGAGACCTGGGAGGCCGGTTCCTAGTCCAACCAAAACTTTATATGAGAGTAACAGGGCCCTGAAGTGTCCTGAAGGGATATAGCCCAGAGTTTACTGGGGGGGGGGGGGGGGGGGGTTTTGCACTGAATGCAAATACAGGAAGTGACACTGGGAGCTTCAGCTACAAACAAGCTTAAAATATAGACTTATTTGTTTTTTTCTGGAACAATTTCTCATGTTGGGGCTTCAATACAAGAGGGACATTACAGACGAGCAGTATGGAGGTATTTGGATGTTTTTTGGTGTGTCTTTTTGGTCGAAGGAAAGTGGTGTCCATTGACAACCATTATATGGACAAATACTGCTGCGTGGACCCCCCCGTAACTCAGAGAAGGAACGGAGGACTCTGACCATTCTCACAGCTCTTAGTCGACATGAGGGTGAGTAGATAATGAGTGAAATTTGAATTTTGGATGAACTATCCCTTTAATAGTTAGTAACATACTGTATTTAACATCAATCACGTGTGATTGGTTAGACCCACAAAAAGTAGGATTGATGTGAAACATATTCTTATCTGTACATTTCAGTGAATAAAACATTTACATATTCATGCATGGAAGTGGACCATGTGTGCTACATTTATTTGCCAGTTTTAGTTGGAGGCAGGAGAATGTAACATTCCACTTTGGGTTCCTTGATTGTCACTGTGTAACTCCCACTCAGTTTGAGTTGCTTTAGTGTCCTGTCAGGAGCTGACACTGTAAACAGCTTGGTGGAGGTCTGGGTCAGGGGTACAGAGGGGCACATGCTGGGGGCTTATGGACAAAAAGGGGAAGCATGCATAGACACTTAGATGGACAGAAGTAGGAATCCTAATTGCCCGTTGAGCAGACTTTTGTTCTGTTGCACAGCGCTGACAGAATGTTTCTTTATGTACTCACTAAAAGGTTCAGTGTGTGTGTGTGTGTGTGTGTGAGTGTGTGTGCACATGTGCACATCTCTTACATGGTCGCTAACAGGTCTTGGATCACTGGTTATGAAAAGAGCGGCTGCTAACAGTTGTTTTTATGCTAGTGGAACTCTGGCCTTTGATTGGCTGGCAGGGTGTGTGCTGTCCCTGCAAGCAGGATCAGTTATTCTGGATTTGGGGATGGGGGCCATGTGGGCTGCTGGGTAACCGCTGTCAACAGGGGGGACCCAACTTGGAGCCTCAGCTGTGTGCATGTGTTCTCATTCACTAAGCTGCTGTCAGCAGGTGGAGATCTACATTTCATCATGTTTTACTCTGTTTCTGGTGATTTCTATGAGCGCTAAAAAAAATAGCGTTGACGCCTATCTCTATAGACTCTAACGCATTAAAACCATATTATAATGAATTACAATGTAGTTATAACAATGTATAACTATAGTTATAAATGCTTTATAACAATAATCATGACACATTATAAAGCATTTTATCATGACTTATAAGGTCAGGTATTATAATAGGTTATAAATGTTAGCAACTTACTGACAATGCCCACATTGATAATAATTATAAATATAGTTATAATGTGTTATAATAGGCTTATAAACGTGTTTAACTATCATTATAAACCCTCAAAAATTATCATAAGACTTTTATATATACGCATTATAACGATAATATCATCATACTTGACCTTATAAGCCATTATAAAATGTTTTATGATGTGTTATGCTTATTGTTATAGTAAAGTCTTAGATAATTTATGAGTGTTTATAATGATAGTTAAAGTCGTTTATAAGCCAATTATAACACATTACAATTATATTTATAATGCATTATCTTATACAGTGCTATAACTGCATTATAACTCATTATAAGTATGGTTATAATGTGTTACAGCACAAATAAAAAACCAAACCAGCTACCTAATTGTTTAAAACAGAACAAATGCTATGAACTAAACTTTAAACCAGTTGTACTGTATATGTGGCTGGTTCAACAATGTCAACAGTGAGGGACAGGGGAGACAGCTCAGAGCAGAGGACACTGGGAAGCCGGGCTGTCATCACTGAGCTACTGGCTCTGACTAGATGATGTGCCAGGCAGTAGTGTGGGGTCATGGGAGTTGTTGTCTTCACCATCTCTGTAGTGACTTCTGAGTCTTATATAGCATGCTGCATGATGTCTCCTAACGGCCCGACATCAATACTGTATGTTGCTGCAGTACAGACTCACTCCACAGACCTACAGACACCTACACCTGATGAAGACAGTTCATTTCAGCATTTGAAGCTCTTTTATGAAATATTCTTCTCATACTTGAAATGGCTGGTTGGTACAATTGACAAAGAACAGAAACCTATTCATCAAAATAAATAAACAAATAAATAAAGCAATAAAGCAACTGAATGTGAACTGTTTCAATTTTGCAAAACTGAACTTTGTTTAAAAATGTGAACTAATTCCTCTTCATCTCTATGAAATGAACTTTGAACTTGTTATGAACTGACACAACACTGGACATTGTCTTCAGAGTGACCTCTGGGTCTGTAACATTTACTTGTGAAAGCACTGTGGTCTGGGAGTCCAGACTGCGCTGCTCTGTGGTGCCCTGATGATGGAAAACAAGTGAAGTACTGAATCCTCTCCTCTTTATCTTCAGAGAGCACCTCACATAAAGCCCACAGCATGTCAATGAAAACTCAATGATAAGCCAGAAAACCAATGAAATAAAATCACAGCTTTGAAACCGAGTAAAAAATGTAAGATGATGTAAGAACACAACACAACAACAAGAACAGATTGTCTTTAAATTTTTACATTTGGAAAAGAACAGACAGACAGACATCCGTCCGTCCATCCACCCTTGTGAAGGACAGATGTCTCCACAGGAGTCCCCTCCTCTGTACCTTTATGTATGTGCTATTAAAGGCTGGTGGGCAGCACCAGGAACAGGGCTGGATCAGGAGCTGGGATGGAGGAGGTTCAGCCATGCATGATGAATTTTGATTAAACATAACCTGCTTCTGTGACCTGACATAAATATGGGCTAATAGTCAGTTGTCTAAAAACACAGTCAGATGGAAAACTAACGGGTCAGTGAGGGCAAATAAATTCATAATGAGATATCAGACAGTTAAATCCCTTCATCTCCAAAACAAAGCATTGTCTTATTGTCAATGAATAAAAGCCAGGCAGACAGGCAGACAGGCAGACAGGCAGACAGACAGACAGACAGGCAGACAGACAGGCAGACAGACAGACAGACAGACAGACAGACAGACGGACAGACAGACGGACAGACAGGCAGACAGACAGACAGACAGGCAGACAGACAGGCAGACAGACAGACAGACAGACAGACAGGCAGGCAGGCAGACAGACAGACAGACAGACAGACAGACAGACAGACAGGCAAACAGACAGACAGACAGACAGACAGACAGACAGGCAGACAGACAGACAGACAGACAGGCAGACAGACAGGCAGACAGACAGACAGGCAGAAAGACAGGCAGACAGACAGACAGACAGACAGACAGGCAGGCAGGCAGACAGACAGACAGACAGACAGGCAGACAGACAGGCAGACAGACAGACAGGCAGAAAGACAGGCAGACAGACAGGCAGACAGACAGACAGACAGACAGACAGACAGGCAGACAGGCAGGCAGGCAGACAGACAGGCAGATAGACAGACAGACAGGCAGACAGGCAGACAGTTGGACAGACAGACAAACACATAAAACATAAGTGCATTCTATACTTAGCTGTATGAAAAACAGATTGATTGCAAGAACCATGTCACAACAAGTGACTCTCAGAACCAACACACACTGAAACCTCTGCTCCATTACAACTGAATTACAACCTAATAAAAGCTACCAGCCAACAGGGACCTGCAGCATGTGATGGGATTTCAAGCTGCGTTCACAGCAATGTTAAAAATAATGCAATACAATATACTATCATACATCATGGTCCTAAACATTTCACTTTATCCAAAAATAGAGTACTAAAAAAACCCCTCTAATTTCTTTCTCTTCCATGTCTCAGACTGGAAAACTGTCCAGGTCTAGCAGAGCTGGCAGGAACTCTGTTGACAGAACTGCAGCTCCACTGAACAGGTGAGAGCAGCTTTTCTGAACCTTGAAATTAATTCAAAGGGCATCACAAACACTTTGAATAGGAGAGGTTGTTCTCTCCATAACAACAGGTTTTAAAAAGGTGAAACAGGAAGCTGGATGGGATTACTCCCATATTGCTCTACTCTCTCTCTGTCTTTAATCCCCTTGCAGAGATATCCCTGCACAAACCCCGGATAACAGATTTATCTGGGATAACGTCTATGTCGTTACAACCCACCCCCACCCCCCCCACTCCCAGAGACCAAGGGGAGCAATAATCCATCTCCTTTTACAATGGGGATGTTAAACAATGCTAGCAGATGTGTCTGGAAGCCTGTGGAAATGAGGGCAGGCTATCCAGCAGGTAGTCTTAATCTCTCTTTCCTGATCTGTCCCCCTCGCCCTCCTGTGCACTCAGTCTCTATCTCTCTCTGCCTCTGAGCAGCAGGCTTTTACTTCTGCAGGGGTCCGTCTGAAACAAATGTCAGCACCATGAGGTGTTCGCAAAGAAGCTCAGGTATAGACATCCACGCACCAAGGTCTGTTCTCATGGACCCATCTCTGTTATGAGTCATGGTCTGCTCCTGCTTAGGTGGCACCATTTTGACTGGCCTAATGCCCAATTCCAATTCTATTTTTCATCCCTACCCTTACCCCTAGCCCTTAACCCTTGCCCCTTGAAACGGAGCCACAAGGGCTTGAAAGTCAACCCTACGAACAACAGTCACATACGTCATCAGTAGTCTCTGCTGGCGTTCACATAAGCAGACATGATGAGCTTTTGCCACAAATCCTGTATTCAAAACCACGTTAACTTAATAAAATAAAATAAAATGTAATGCAGACTGATTGGTTCATTGTAAAACATTTATTTATTGATGTAAATGTGGTGATTTCTGTACGTAGGCTCCAGAGCCCCCAGGCAGCGCTGCTCCTCTGTCCAATACTTTAATTCAAAAAACGAATGCAACTGCCACAATTGTTACATTTCATCAATGAGAGCAGCATTTATCTCCTAAAAAGAATGTAACTACCCAGCGGAAAACCTTTAAAAACCTGCGGGTAGGTTAAAGCAGATATCAGCGGTTCGGCCGTTTTCGCTAATGCTGCGTTCAAGGCAGGCTTTTGAAACCGTAAGTTACAGCTTCAAGTCACAACTACAACTTTGTAGCGTTCCAGGCAACCCGTAACTTGTGTTTTTACCGTCCTGTTGCCTGTGAAAGTCACTATAACGGCCTCTCGTAACTTCCGACCCGTGAACTCGTACCAGATCGAACTGGTATGACTTCACAGGAAGGAAAAACACAAGTTACGAGTTTCCTTGAACGCACCATGAGTTAGCAGCCCCCGCCCTCGTCAGGCATCTATTGGTCCTCGTGCTACGTCACCACATTCACGCGCATCCCTTGGCTGCACACACAGCCCTTCATGCCGTTCTCTCTCCTCATTGGATAACACTTGTATCCCACAAGGAAAGTTTTCTCCTGGTTTACAGCAGAGCAGAGTGACGGAGAGACTGTTACGGCTGAAACACTCCATGTAAGTGATTGCTGACGGAAAATAGGACTATTTAGGACTTATATTAACAAAAACATTCCACTGATATCTGCTTTAATTAGTGATCGTCTTTTCTCCCGGGATGACGATGGAGGTTGGCCGGCTGACCAGCTCTCTCGACGGGTGGTGTCTCCGTGACGAGCTGCTGATCTGCTCCACTGCTCTAAACAGCTACTTTCTTGCATGAAAAAATATTAAAACTTAACAAAATGACATAATAACAGCGCTACAGTGAGAAATAAAACAGCTGCCGGTTGCTGCAAGATGCATTCTGGGAAACCCTACCACTTCACGTGAACACACAAAACAAAGGGTTAGGGGCAAGGGCGAGGGCTAAGGGGGGAACTGGAATTCAAGTGCAAATGTGTAAAGTACTACAAGTAGGTAGATGATGTTCTGCTGGGATGGATGCAAAACTCTGCAGCTGAATGCATCTGCAGGCCTGTGCAAGTGAAGCTGAATCAATAAGGAACATGAGGTGTCCATACTCCCGCTGCCTGCAGACAGGTCAATACCAACCCTCTGCTGCCTTCTGCCCTTCATTATTACACCATTCAGATCCAGGAAGACACGCTGTAAACATTGTCTGCCCTTCCATGCAAAAAAAAAAAATCCGTCTTCCCCTCAACTGTGTTAATCCTGTAACTTAAAGAGCTCAGCTGATTAGCCAATTCTCCTGCTCCGTGGAGAGGCAGCCACACTGATAGTGGCTCTGACACCAGCAGGAGGGCATTAGGGCAGATTAGGGTCAGCCTAGCACGTCCTTTAAACCCCCTAACTCGGCCTGAGCTCTGGATGACACGACAGGCCACAACTCCTGAGCAAGGCACTGGAAAATCAAGATGCTGTCAGGTGAGATGGTCAGAGTGCTTCACATGACTTTATTAACAGGATAGCCCCTTGAAATGTGCCATCTCATTTTTGAGGGGGTCCATGAACTGGGTCACACAGCCTCACCAACAGAATAAAGTCTTTACACCTGAGATAAGGTGAGTGGCTGGTTTATGGAGTCCCGCCTCGTCTCACAACATTTTGGAATGGGAATTAGTGGGATGAGGAATTCATGGTTGCGTCCATCAAAAGCGGCATTTGTGGACTGGTTGCATCATCGCAACTTATTTAGGTTGCAACATTTTAAAGGCTCTGACAGGAGGATCCCTCATCATCCAACCTATCCCAACATTCTTTGTGCAGAAAATACAAATCCAAATAAAATGGCAGCAAACGACACCGAGGGTGCATTGTCCAGTGGAAGTGTTGGGTTTCAGCCCAGATCCACTGTGTCCCCCTCACCAACAGCATGACACATGCCCACACTTCCTGCTGTGACTGATCAGCTATGATGAGGAAGAAGCCACAGATTCAACTTCTCTCACACATGTCCAACTCAAACAACTTGATATATTTTTTATATTTTCTGCGACAACTGCTTGGTTTTTAGTGATGATTCAACTTTGTTGGAGCCTGGAACCACACACGGCTATCTGTCAGGTAACTGCTGTAAACATGGAGTTGAGAAATGACAACAAGCAGCTGAAGGTGGAGGGGCCACAACCTTAGTGCAGCTATGACCTGAGGACACAGAGGACACCTTCAGCACTGACACCAACAGCACGTACATGAGAGTGCTCTCTCTGTCTCTTACACACACACAGACAGACTGACACACACACACACACACACACACACACACACACACACATGCACGTACGCACACACACATTTCCCTAAAGCAGCATAAGTAGGGCTTATCCCTTCTTGGGGTGCTCTGATCTGATCTGGCACCAACCTCTCATCCCTGTTCACAATATGGGTCAAACACACACACACATGCACACACAGACACGCACACCGTTGTCTTGGCCTGTGCGTGGATCAATGACAGGTGGAGGAGGTGCTGGGGGAGCAGGAGGTGTGGGCCTGTGATCTGGGTGTGGCTCTGGCAGGACTCACTGACCCCTCAGGCCCCGAACCCAGGGAGAGGCTGGAGATCAAGCAGACTGTTGAGTAGTGTCATCAATCTATTGTGACCAAAAAAGGGAAATTCCTGCTGTATAGATGATAGTCTCCAAACAAGCCAGGGTGTCAAAGCTATTCACTCCCAAATGTCAAGTTAAAGGGATAGTTCACTTTGGCATAACTTGTTAGCTAATTATTGGTGCATGTTGTTTTGAGATCGGCGGGGCAGAGACGTGAGCTGCTCAGTGAACAACAATGGAGCTGAATGGTACAGGTCCTCTGCCCCTCATCAAACTCATCAAATACACAATCCAACAACTCCACAACGCTCTGGTGGACAAGTTGTGACCTGCACATTCACCACGCTATGAGATAATAATGTATATAATTATATAACATTATAACACATGAAGCAAATACTCGGAAGTACTTGCACTTTTGAAATCACTCTGCCCAGCAGCCGTGTCTGGAATGTAGTTGTTGCCTCGAAAACAACTCTGTATCGTAATGTTACATTATTGTTTCACAGCGTGGTGGCTGTACAGGTCACAACTTGTCCATGAGAGCGTTTTGGAGTTGTTGGACTGTGTAACATGCATCAATAATAAAAAGCAATGAACCTCCTCCTATGAATATAGGGATTATGGCAACAGGTGAATTTGCCAAAATGTTGAACTGTTCTTTGAAGTTAAATGAGGAAACACAAACTAATGTGTGGAGCATAAGAGGGATGTTGTCATCTCTGTGGCAGGTGAGAGGGAAACATTTGTATCTAAAATACCAACATGTACATATAGAGGGGGGTTTCTGCATGATGTTTGTGATCCCCTTCACTGGAAAGAAAAAGCAGCATTGTGTTTCAGGCTGCTAGCCAGCTGTCAGCTGTCACCAGATGACACTCTGAACATCTGTCAGATTGAAGACTGACAAACATTTAGTCCCACTGTTGCATCACAGCAAGAAGGTCCTGGGTTGAACCCCTTTTTTGTGATTAACTTTTTATTGGTTTTCATTAGTAAAAAAAAAAGACATGTAGATACCATACCACAACTCAAAACTAAGCCAAAACAGAACATCTACAAAAATCAACATTTGTACAATTTGTACCTATATTTGACAAGATATTCTCCTTTTACAGCAGAGCAGAGTCTCCCACACTCTATGGAAGTGATTGCTGACAGAACATAGGACTATTTAGGACTTATATTAACAAAAACATTCCGTGGGTTATGCTTTAAGTCCTATTAATAATTTTATAACTAATCAAACATATCAGCATTTTTCTTGATACTTTAAACTACGATATAGTAATTTGTACCTATATTTGACCAGATATGTCTTTCCCTATCCCTCTCCCACCATCTCTTAAGGCCTTCAAAACTGGGTGGCACCTTTTTCCCCTAATGCAAATAGGGTGTTCATGTGGGTGTTTGGGTGCCAGGGGTGGACCATTGCTATGAGCCTCTTCCTGACCCTACAAGGATCAGCTGCATGGATGCATGCCATATGTTAACACTGAGAGAGGCTGGGTGGAGAGTATAGCCCAACATGGGCTGATTGTTGCCTCTCTCATCCAGACATTTATGCTTGAGCACAGGTTTGATACTATCACCTTTTTTTGGCATTGACATCAGGAAGCACCAGATACATTCCCATCGTTATGCAGACGACACCCAGCTGTACTTATCTAAGGATCCTAGGCAGAAACAGTTGGTAAGACATGTCAGATGTCATAGAAACCTGAATTACCCCTTTACTCAGACATGGTTGTTGTTGGACTTGGCTCTAAACACCATAGAAACATATTGTGACAGTGGTGGTCCTGTCACTATGCCTCCAGTTGATCATGTGCCCTGGCTACTTGGCCAAGGGGATGTCCCTTTGGCCGACTGGTTAGCGCGCATGACTCCGACCTGGGAGTCTAGGGTTCGAAGCCCGCCCGGGTCCCTCTTCACCTTGCCACAATATCATCTCATGATATACTTACTCTAGGTGGTGTTACCTTGGCCTGCAGTGCTACAGTCACAAACCTTGGTGATTTTTGATCAGGACACAACCTCTATATCACACATCAAACAAGTCTTGAGGACAGTCTTCTACTGCCTGCTCAACATGAAGAACATTACAAAGCTGAAAAGTATTCACACTTAACTCTGAATCCTGCACTGACTCCCAGTAAAATCCAGAATTTAAAATCTTCCTCTTCATCATCTTATCTTAGAGAGCTCGTAGCAGAATACTTCAGTTCTAGTGGTTCTGAGTTACTAAGCGTAGAATATGAGGCTGAGGCTGCAGCTCTCAGAGGTAACAGCCCCCAGCCTGGGTTTGATAGGCAAACATGGTCTCTATATTTAAGACCAGGCCTAAACTGGCCTCTGTGATAAGGCTTGTAATTAGAGCTATAGAAAGCACTGAAGCTCCTTTCCTTATCAATTAAAGAATTGAACTGGGTCTTATCAGGAGTGCTGCTCAGCTCATTTCACTTAGTTTGGACCTTCATTAGAAATGAAAGGAGCCCCAGTCTATAGATGTAAGATGTCTGGGTTTTATCTTTTACTTTGGTAAACCCTGCCCCAGCTGTGTTTTTTTTTAGTTATCAAAAGAAAATCAGTCCCTAAATTGATCTGCTCATTAGCTCTAATAAGTTCTAATCCCACATGTGTGTTTATGTGTGTCTCACTGATGATCTCACTCCTCACATGACCTCATAGTTTCCCAGAAGAGAGAGAGGCAGTTTGTCAGTTAGAGGCCGTGCAGAGAGAAAGTCTGTTTGTCACATAGACATTTACAAATCCTGTGAAACATCCAGGAGTTTGGTATTTCTGTCATTTAAACTGACAACTACTGTACACTACAAAACATCCAGACTTCACCAACCCTGTTAAAGGGATAGTTCACCCAAAATTGAAATTTCATCTCACCCTCATGTCGACTAAGAGCTGTGAGAATTTTCAGAGTCCTCCGTTCCTTCTCTGAGTTACGGGGGGTCCACGCAGCAGGTTTTGTCCATATAATGGTTGTCAATAGATACCACTTTTCTTCATCCATAAAGACACACCAAAAAACATCCAAATACCTCCATACTGCTCGTCTGTAATGTCCCTCTGGTATTGAAGCCCCGACATGAGAAATTGTCCCCCCCAAAAATGAAATAAGTTTATATTTTAAGCTTGTTTGTAGCGGAAGCTCCCAGTGTCTCCGTTCACTGCTCTTCCTGAACAATTTTTCATGTCAGGGCTTGAACACAAGAGGGACATTACAGACGAGCAGTATGGAGGTATTTGGATGATTTTTGGTGTCTTTTTGGACCAAGAAAAGTGGTATCCATTCACAACCATTATATGGACAAATACTGCTGCGTGGACCCCCCCGTAACTCAGAGAAGGAACGGAGGACTCTGAAAATTCTCACAGCCTTTAGTTGACATGAGGGTGAGTAGATAATGAGTGAAATTTCAATTTTGGGTGAACTATCCCTTTAATAACAGTATACTTACCATTTAATCATTACCATCGTCATTAGAACTCCTCTCCCGCCCCCCTCCTCCTCTGGGCTGTTGCAATTACAGAGGTCCATGGACTTTGCCCGTTCAGCTCCGAGACCATCTTTAAACCACTCAGATTCTTTTTGTAACACCTGGTGAAGTGCATTTGTGAGACCTCAATCACTGTTACCAGTCTGATCCTTCATACCTATCCACGTGAAGCCCCCTCAGCTCCAACACTTCAGAGTAGGTCACATTAGACTGGATCCAATATGATGAAAAAAAAAAAAAGAAAGAGAAGAAAAGATCATTACATTTGGCTGATTAGTTTAAAAGTGCCCGTTCACCTAAATCACAAAAAAATGATCTGCGTGCCTCCAGGGAAAACGTGTTTCTTGTAATTTGGAAGCCTGAGCCTTTAGGAGCAGCACAGAAACCACTTGAGCACATCCTGCTGCGTGGAGAGCTGCTCCTCACGTTTGAAATGGATGGTGAGGTCAGCGCTTCATTAGTTTGTGACTGTGATTGGCTCGCAGGTATAAGGCTCTCTGCTCAGTGACTTATGGCTGTAATTTAGACCTGATTACTTACACCATTACTTTAGCTCTAATTTGACTGTCATTCAGAGGGAGAGGGAGGGGGTGTCGGGAGGGGTAAGGATAGATGTCTTGGTTTTTATACATTTTATATCCTTAAGAAACACGTCAAATCACTAAACATGATCAGAATATCAGGAAGTGAGTCATATTTAAAACACAAACCTCTTCTTTCCTTCATTCTTTGATTGAAGCGCTGCAGTGTATTAATCAGGCGCTGTGTGGGATAATGAATCACTGCCTGGGCTCCGGCCCTGACCCCAGGGTCACGCTTTTATAGACGACCACTTTATCACACAACAATCCGAGCAGCGACTGCAGACAAAAGACACACAGCCCCCTCCGATGACCTCGCCTCGTGATCCGTCGAGGGAGGTCGGAGAATAAAATAAACAGGAAATAAGAAGAAGAAAGAGATGTCGACTTCTAGTTGTTCACTGGTTTATAACGCCTGTGTGGAAACGTTGTTCCACCTCATAAAGGTCTGACATGGAGGACGCTTTCTGCAGAATAATTCTCTGGGCTGCTTGAACACATTCATCTGCTTTTTTTGTTAATTTATTTTTTATTTATTTGTTTACATCTATGATTGGAAAAAAGTTGAGTTTAAACACTCAATAGAAAAAGATGACAAAAACAATATGAGAAAAATCTAAAAAGAAAAAGTGTATATATATTAAAAAAAGCATTTTCTACACATTTCAATAAGGATACAGAGTTATGGTATAAGCTGCTCTGTCACCAGTGACCGAATAAAACTGATTGACAAGAGTTATTGTTGGCCATTCACCTGAAGAGTGACGCTTTCAGTCAGTGACTATTTTCAGTTGTATATCACATTACACTACATATGTATTAGGCTATAAAAACTAATATAATTATGTTTATAAAGAAATCATAATACAATGACATCAGAGTTATTGTTTTGAACTCCATCCATCCATCCATCCATCCATCCATCCATCCATCCATCCATCCATCCATCCATTATAAATACTGCTTCCAAGGGAAATGTTCAGTTCAAAACATGACAAATCATAAAGACATAATATGTAAAGTCATCATCAGTCACACATGGAATGAAACTGCCAATGAAAATTTCAAAGGCAAGGCAAGGCAAGTTTATTTGTATAACCCATTTTTTCAAATTTTGTCTCAAAGGGCTTTACATAGCATCATAACAACATCCTCTGTCCTTAGACCCTCACAGCGACTGAGGAGGGATCCCTCACCCAGGACGGACAGACGTGCAATAAAGAAAACAGTTTATAACGGAGAATGTGGAAAACATGGAAATGTTAGCAAGAGTTGATGAAGGCAGCTTCTGGTGGGAGGAAAGGCAGGGAGCAGGCCAGCTCAATGGGAGGACTGGATGGTTCATGGGGAGGGGGGGTTGAGAGAGATGGAGCTCCAGTGAATCTGTGGAAACACAGAGAGATAGCGAGACACCAAGGCCAAACTACAAAGTGAAGGAGAGGAGAGGAGAAGAGAGGAAGAGAGGAGGAGAGGGCTCCATGTAACCAGATGTGTCCCCCAGCAGTCTAAACCTATAGCAGCGTAGCTAATGGTTCAGAGCTACCTGAACCAACTAAAAGCCCTGTCATAAAGGAAGCTCTTAAGTCTAGACTTAAATGTAGTTACAGTGTCTGCCTCTCTGACCCATGGAGAGAGGATGGTTCCACAGTAAAGGAGCTCGGTAGCTGAAGACTCTACCTCCCAGTCTGTGTCTAGGAGTCACTAACAGACCTGCATTCTGGGAGCACAGACATGCATTCTTGGAGGCTACAGTGATTTTACGGCAACTTATCTCATGAACTCACCTGGACTATGGTTGTTGGTCCAAATGAACCTGTCCATTCTGCTGGGAACTGGTCAGTTAAGTGTTAATGAGACAGAAACACTAACCGATATTGACGGTGCAATTAATGTGCTCCACGTTTATCAGATTATGGAAGCTACAAAGACTTCTCTGTTAATTATTAGACTTAGGCCCGTCTGTCGTATAATATGTTATATTTTGTGCAGGTGTAATTCCAGTCATGTCTGCAGCAGATCTCAGGACAGTGTCTCTGCTGTAGAGACATGCAGATCTCTTCAGTCTCTCTCTACAGGACAATGCAGAGGTTTTATAGTGGGGTCACATCTGCTGTGGGATAATGACAGGGGTAAGCCAAAATGGATCATGAAAGATGTGTGCACGTTTGGGAGTGTGAGGGACTGTGTGTGTGTGTGTGTGTGTGTGTGTGTGTGCGTGTGTGCGTGCAGGCTTGTAGATGTGTATGTGCAATTTGAAGAGGGGTGGGGGTGGAGGAGGGACTAATGAGTCTCATATGAGCTATTATCTGTACAGCTCCACACTCTGCAATAACAGAGGCTGCAGAGTTCCCCAACACAACACAACACAACACAACACAACACAACACAACACAACACAACACAACACAACACAACACAACACAACACAACACAACACAACACAACACAACACTTTTGATTCAGGTGATGATGCGTTCACTGGTCCTCTTTGTTTAGCAGGTGAAATGTGTGAGGTTTGAGGAGCAGGTGGAGTTTGGGGCATGATGCTGGGACTCAGACTCAGACTGCCCCGGGGTCAGGGTATCTACTGGCAGCTGCCCTGCGGAGTCGCCTACTGTCTGACCGCTAAGCCAATTATGTGTTAGGACGCAGTGTGTGTCAGCTGAGTGTGATAAACCCAGACCCGGATTCTATTTCTGTTCTGCTGGATCAAATCCCGCCTGCACTTCACTGAATCCACTGCTTGTTCCTCGGGGTCTGACTGGGTGTTTATCATAGTTGGTTTGTTTCATGTCAGAAAGTTGAGTGGATGAGGAGGAGGAGGAGGAAGGTGGGGGCTGAGCCGTGGAGTAATCCCGCAGCCTGCAGCTCGGATATCAGAGCTTTATCCATCCCCACGCGGCTTCAGGGGGAGTGAGAGGTGGACGGACGCAAAAACAGTTTTTGACCAAAGACTGACTGGCTGGCTGGTTCCATGCCCCTGCGTTCAGGGGGGGGAGGAGTGAGCGCACTGACTGAGACTCTCCTGAGTTCGCAGTGTGACCACGGCGGTGGAGTATGACGGGCTGTGAGCTGAACTCGTGGTAGAATGGCACCTTCGTTCCCATGGCTCTGTGAGGGATGGCAGCGTTTCACCACCACCACCATTACCACCACCTCCACCCGAGCGCGGACCTGCGGCGGCTCTTCCACCGGCTCACCATCGCCTCCTCTCTGAGCATCCTCTGCTTCTCCCTCGTCTACCTCCTCACCGGCTGCTGCGAGTCAGAGCTGACGGCGGAGAACTCTGAGATCAAGACCCCCACGCGGGAATTCCTCGTGTCCTGGTCGGGATGGCCGCACGAGAGAAATGGAACCGGCGCAGCACAGGATCCAGGTCTCCGTGCTGGTGCCGGCGAGGGCGCGTTCAGCGGGCATCCCGGGCTGGAGGCGAACAGCTCGGGGAAGGAGTGGACGGCCACCCGGCGTTTACCCCAGGCTCTGATCATAGGGGTTAAAAAGGGAGGCACGAGGGCTCTGCTGGAGTTCCTGCGGCTCCATCCCGACATCCGCGCCCTGGGGTCTGAGCCGCACTTCTTCGACCGGCATTACGCACGGGGACTGGACTGGTACAGGTACGCACGCATTACGCATCAAAATCCGACTCAGCAAATGTGACACTGGGTAGAATTCTTCATTTTTCTTTCTCTTTATTATGTGATACATTTAGGAGAAAATATATTTTATTCTGGGTGAAGTTTACACAAGACAATTAAATCCTCTCACTTTTCAGGTTTTTATTATTTCTAACAGAGTTCCTGAGTAAAACACAGTGATGGACTGTTCCCATCATTTAACACTGGACTTTGATTCCAGTCCTGTGCAATAAGAGTTTTTTTTCATGTGGATGGGGGAGCCAATTAGAAGCCTCCAGCCTCCAATAGTAGAAATGAATCTCTTTGTGTTGTTTGCATACCCAGACATATCCACAGCTATTCCACCGAGGTTTAGGTGACAGTCAAAGAGACTTTGCCATCTGGCTCTGCCAATCTGTGCATGTGTGTGCTTGCAGTGCTCACTGTGTGTGCGTGTGTGTGTACAGTAGCTACACAGAGAGAGAGTGGAGCCTTGTAGGATGAGTCCTTCCAGAGTGGCAGAGTAATCATCTCTGGAGCCACAGACAGATGTTACTGTTGTCATGTGGCTCTGCTCTCAGCCTGTTCTCTGAAAACTTGGAAATACTGAGAACACACGCATGAGTGAGGTCCAGGAGATGGTTCCAACTGATTTGAAGATGAAGTCAAGGTGGAACCCAGAGAACCACATCTCTCACAAGAATTTTAGTGTCTGGTATTTCTATGGTGAAAGTCTTTTGTGTGGTTGTGGTTTAGCTTTTACCTTCTTGGCAACAGTGAGGGACAGGCCTGTCATGGTTAAAGGGATAGTTCACCCAAAATTCAAATTTCACTCATTATCTACTCACCCTCATGTCGACTAAGAGCTGGGAGAATTTTCAGAGTCCTCCGTTCCTTCTCTGAGTTACGGGGGGGTCCACGCAGCAGTATTTGTCCATATAATGGTTGTGAATGGACACCACTTTTCTTCGTTCAAAAAGACACACCAAAAAACATCCAAATACCTCCATACTGCTCGTCTGTAATGTCCCTCTAGTATTGAAGCCTCGACATGAGAAATTGTTCAGAAAAAAAATGAAATAAGTCTATATTTAAGCTTGTTTGTAGCGGAAGCTCCCAGTGTCTCAGTTCACTGCTCTTCCTGTGAGATTTGCACTGACCGGCGGAACAATTTCTCATGTCAGGGCTTCAAGCATGGAGGTATTTGGATGTTTTCTGGTGTGTCTTTTTGGACAAAGAAAAGTGAGCACCATTCACAACCATTATATGGACAAATACTGCTGCGTGGACCCCCCGTAACTCAGAGAAGGAACGGAGGACTCTGAAAATTCTCACAGCTCTTAGTCGACATGAGGGTGAGTAGATAATTGAGGAGAAGTGAAATTTGAATTTTGGGTGAACTATCCCTTTAACGTCACTGGCTGAGTGAGTGACCATAGTTCCACCACTGATCAGACAAATGCCAAGGGTGAGGGAATATTGTCTTCACCCCATTTATATGACAGCTCTGTTGTTGTTGTTTTTAAAGAGATACTATAAGGACTGTGCCTCTGCCTATGGACGCTGCTCTGTATATGACCGATTAAAAATGCAAATCTGGACGCTGCCATTAACCAGCTTACACTTTATAACTGGGGCTGAGTGGTGGCGTGGGCTCAGCTGCTCTGGAGCCTGTGTGGACGGCCAGGAGCAGTGGAACCTATATGACAGGGATAAAGGATGAATCTGTTGATATGTTGACACAGCATCACTCCAGAGTTGCAGGAAGCCTCTGCGTCCCGTCCTGTTTGTGTGTGTACAACACCAGGTGATGTGACTGTGACACCAGATTGTCAGCCCCCCCAGGCCCCCCCTCCTCCCCTCCTGCCTCCCTCGGGCCAGATGGGGCTCGCCCGCGTGTCGAGCCACTTGACATCGCTGTCAGCCCCGTTCAATTGACCCCTGGCTCCAGGTCAGTCTACGCTGGGAGTTAATGATGTGTTCACACCACTTCATAATAAACAGCACACACCCAAAGCTCACACACACGCTGACAGAGGAGATGTCTTTGTTCTGGTTCCTTCACAGATAAATACAAAGAAGTTCAGACATTTACACCTGAGTTATTTCTGTCAGTTAACAGTTAACAGCACCATAGTGACATTGAAGGCATCAGACAGTGGAGCCAGGTAACAGAACACCTCATTGGGAGGTTAATTAATAGTGAGCACACATGAAATTCAATTCAAGGTCAAAATTGAACCAGACATTTCAGTTTTAAAGTCCGTTCAAATCCTCTACAATGATTAATATTTAGTTTAACCTTGTTTTCACATACACGCTCATCTGTTCTGACTGCCTGATTTAAGCCCCGCCCACCACCACCTGTTTGTTCCAGGTGAAAGAGCAGAATTCTCTCTGCTCTTGGTTGGATGAGGAGTCATCAGAGAGTCAGCCACCGTCCAAACCAGAGACCAGCACATGGATCAGAGCCGTTAGCATAGTTAGCATATTTGGAATGGTTAGCTCAGTTAGCTTTCAGTTTTACTGATTGTTTGACAGCATGGTGTTGTCCTCATCTAAAGACAGCTTTGGATTTGAACCCTGTTCCTCAGGCCTTGTGCCTCAGGTTTCTAGCCAACAGCAGAGGTGTGTCCATCTGATTGGCCATCCCAGGTGCCAACCCAAAATATGATGGGCTAGGCATTTTATACATTGTTTCCTGGCTTTTGTCAAGTAATTTTTGTTTTCAAGAATAATGGTAATGTGTGTGCATGCTTGTAATGCTTCATGCCACCCCACCATAAGTCAGTGCCTCACCTGGGCCACCCTTATCAAAAATGTCTGGACACGCCCCTGCAGCGAATTTCTGCCTTCACCAAACTGTTAGCTGCTTGCTTTTCAGGATCTGAGGGCATGGCGGCTTCGGCAGGTCTTGGTGGTGTTGTAGCAGCTCCGTCTGAGCTTCAGAACTCAGAAACCTGTGGATGACACACACCACAGACGCTATATCCATCGTTATTCACAGTCTGTGCTTTACAACTGACAGTTTAGGCAATAATGACCCCATTCACTAAAGCCACTGATTTCTACCCCGTGGTCATATTGACTGATTTCAGAGTCAATATAACTGAGTGTAATATATGAATTAGCCTATGGCCAAAAGTAACAATTTACAGGTTACAATAAGTCACAGTTGTAGGCTACTTAAAGGCAGGTGTGTATTTGTACATCACAACGTGTTGACTGAGTCCACATACAGACTCACTCCTCTTCTCTCTGAGAGTAAAGCAACATTAACCTCACTGGGCCAATTGAAAGCATGGCCCCCGCTGACAAAGATGGTCTAATAGTATCTAGGTGGAGATTGGATCTGGAGGAGTGCAGCGATGAGCCAGAGATGGGCCGCAAGTTTCCTCCTCCACGCCGTCTGGGATCGATAGATCTATCTCCTCGGTCTGACCTTGGGTTGACTCCAGCATTAGAGCAGTTAGCGTTGGTCAGCTCGGCTTCTGTTACAATTAGCAGGAAGCTTTATCCTACATTGGCATAACCCCCCCCCCCTGCACACAGGAGTCATGTTGCACACAGCTTTCTCTCTCACTTGAAAGCTCTGGAGGAATCCATTAAAATTACTCAGCCAGAAATTCACATCTCACTCCGGTAGCTTTTGTCAGAGCGGTGGGATGACAGGAGGATGTCATGTACGCAGGAGAGATGAATGACAGGGTGAGGAGATGAGACTGTAGGTGAGCTCTCCAGGTCAAAGGGTGAAGTCATTGTTACCACAACCTCACACATCCCAGCTGACCTTTGCTTTGGCCCGGATGACTGTCATCAGAGATGGGCCTGTTTGTCTCTGTGTGT
The DNA here is from genome assembly GCA_030347415.2 of Decapterus maruadsi. Lineage (NCBI taxonomy): Eukaryota > Metazoa > Chordata > Actinopteri > Carangiformes > Carangidae > Decapterus > Decapterus maruadsi. Next base: position 22,679,443 of record CM064888.1, on the reverse strand, counting down.
GTGTGTGTGTGACAGAATCAGGAGAAGTCAGCATTTTTACACACACAATGGGCAGACTGCTCGTCCTCCAGACAGGGAGCCTAGTTGTATTTTGTTCTTGAGGTGCAGTGAGATTTATCGATATATTATTGACTCTGAATTACCAGCATGGCTTCAACCTGAGTGGCTGCAGTGTCCCCGTCTCCTGCTGCTCTTCATTTCCAAGAAATCGCTTTTTTTTTTAACATCAGGGAACATGAGACGTAGAGGTCTACGGCATAAAGCACCTTGTCTAATGTTTGTTGTTTATCAGCTGACTCGTTTTACTGTGACTTTACCTGGACAGAGATTATGTTAGAGAGATTATGTTGCCAGAATAGATTTTTATAGGAAGAAACACTCATATATGCAGGAAAATTCGGTAACACTTTAATTGTAACAAATGACACATGACACATGATAACTATACTTATAATGAGCTATAATGCAGTTATAACACTGTACGCAGTTATAAACCCTCATAAATGATCATAATGCTTCATAACAATAATCATAACACACTAAGCATTTTATCATGTCTTATAAGGTCAGGTTTTATAATAGGTTATAGAAACTCACTGACAATGACCACATTTATAATGTTTTTAAATATAGTTATAATGTGTTATAATTGGCTTATAAACGTGTATAACTATCATTATAAACACTCATAAATCACATAAGACTTTATAACAATAAGCATAACACATTATAGAGCATTATAACTCTATTATAATACTAAGACCTTATAAGCCATTATAAAATGCTCTATGATGTCTTATGCTTATTGTTATAAAGCCTTATGATAATTAATGAGTGTTTATAATGATAGTTATACACATTTATAAGACAATTATAACACATTATAACTATGTTATTGATGCATTATCGATGTGGGCATTGTCAGACAGTTACTAACAATTATAACTTATTATAATACTATAGCATTATGCATTATGATCGTTTATGAGTGTTTATAACTATAGTTATATAGTGTAATAACTGCGTTATAACTGCATTATAACTCATTATAAGTATGGTTATAATGTGTTATAAAGATAGACATCAAGTAAAGTGTTACGGGAAATTATATTATTGTGACAACACTAAAATTCAATGAAATGACATGTGAACAATACGGTCCCACGATGTAATTAAAAAGGAACACCAGAAATTATTAACAACAACTGACATTAGACACATAATTCTGAGCTGAAGTGATGAAGAAGAGAAGAATCATCATCACCGTCCCAGTGAAGATTCTGTGATCAGTTTGAATGAAGCTGTAATAGTCATTCTAAACAGGCTGAGGGCTGTTCTGCTGCTCGTGTTTGGTTCTGGTCCACAGCTGATGAAGCACAGGCTGAACCTCCTGGATGCTTTTATGAGGCCTCAGCTAGTTTGATTTAATTTGAAGACAAGGTTCCTCCCAGAACAGAATGAGGAGCAGGGAGGGACGTCATGACGTCGTCTCTTCATCTGCTGGGACGGCAGTGACTGATTTGCAATTCATATTGGACTCATTAAAGGAGGCTTTTGAATTCATACCCACACATTGGAGGCTTTGTCCTGCCGTGACACAGCACATGATGCTACTTGTGTATTTGTGTCGGTACAATGGAATATAATTGCCATGCAAATCACAGAAGAATGGCTGCCAAAACATTTGCTGTCCTGCAGGATTCAGTGGGCGGGAGTTAGCCGCAAACATGAAGGGGCGGATATCTGATGAACCAGATTTGTTGATCTGTGAAAAACAACAACAGCAATGATAATAGAATAGAATAGAATTTATTAAGTATGTCGTTGTACATTTGTACATTGGAATTCTTGTGCATGCGTCTCCGAGCAAAAAAAGTTAAAAGACAGCAATACAAAACAATTTCAAATTTCAAGCTGCAAGTCATAGAATTAAAACATAAAAATAAATAAATAAATGAGTAAAAATAATAATGATAACAACAACAATAATAATAATAATAATAATAATAACACCTTTATTACAATATTATAAATGTCACTATTACAATAATTAATAGATAGATATTACAATAACCAATAGCATATTTTAGCCATATATTTCCATCATTAAAGATCAAGCCTATGTGTGGAGAAATCAAAGCTAAAAGACAGGTTTGATTTGGTTGCTAGGTTCAGGTTGCCGTGTGTGAAGCTGGGGTTCAGGTGCGATCTGTCCGGTCCCAGTACTGTACTGGGAGTGATCACCATGGGGCCCAGATGGGTGGGGCGATCTGGCCCTCATTAAGGCCCTCCTTTGGGACTTGGAGAGTTAAGGCGGGGGGTCTGGGGACCCTCTATGATGGATGTCTCCTGGAGCTGGATGGGGCACAGCCGCAAATGCGCAAATCTCCTAGTTGACTCTCAGATAAACAGTCAGGTATGAATAATAATCTGCTCTGTGATTGGCTGTGTTTCTCTACTTGGATCAAACATCCCAGTACAACCTCATTAACTGCAACCTACGTTACACATCACATGACTCCAGCGGATCTCAGCTCCCCCAGGTTCCCACCTGACACTGGTGGACTCAGCTGAGGCTCTGAGTCTCTGCTCCTGCATCTCTACAAACACCATCACTCTCTCATCCCGGCTGTTCCCGGCCTCACTGCATCCACATCCACCTGCATGTAGAAAGCTTAAGCCCCCACAGGATCAATAGCCGGTGGCCTTGGCTGGCCCGAGGTGATTCACCAGGGAGCTGCTGAGATATTGGGAATTGGACGATAAAAGAGAGGTCCCTCAAAGGCAAGCAGAGGCTTATTATAAGCTCCTGGATAATCCCTGTGTTCATCATCCAGGATGTTTGATCTCACACTCAATAGTAAACGAGCAGTGTAAGGATGTTACCAGAACAGGATTTTTAAACTGCCAATTAATTGGGCCATCTTTTCTTTTTGGAAGGATTTCCTGTGACGCACATGGTGTCACCAGACCGCTGCTCTGATTCAGCACTAAGGTCAATTTGAATCTATAAACCTGCAGTTCGTATTTTATTTACTTTTTTAATTCTGTTTCACAGATAATGCATCTGCCCATTCATTAATGACCTTGGCAATGATAAATATATGAAAACTAAACTTTTATAAACTTGTCATGTGTAAAAACAGCATTAAAGGGATAGTTCAGTGTCTCTTTGGATGAAGAAAAGTGAGCACCATTCCCAACCATTATATGGACAAATACTGCTCCCTCAGAGGAGGGACGGAGGACTGTGAAAATTCTCACAGCTCTTAGTCGACCTGAGGGTGAGTAGATAATGAGTGCAATTTGAATTTTGGGTAAACTATCCCTTTAAAGACTGCTATAACGTCACCATCCGGTTTCTGACGAGTGGTTTTTGAGGCTCAGACTGAGTTGACTCCGCCCCCTAACTAAAATGAAAGAAGTTGGTCATGTGTGGAGCTGAGACTGTGGTGCATGACGATCTGTAGCCACCTGTCACTCAAAGAGGCCTCGTTATCAGTTCTATGGAACTGATCATAAATTTGATGGTTGTCATAAACTGAGGAAATTGAATTTTTGTACCAGGCTGGAAACATGTTAATCCCTGATGTTAGGATCGCGGATGTAAACAAAAAAAAGTTCCCAAAGTCGCTTAAAAGTAATGATGGTGGGACAGAACTGCGCATAAAAAATACCACAGTAGTATATGGATCCATAGAAGAAACTCTTCCATTCCCTTTCACCATTGACTATGAAGTTATGTGTCAGTGATTTGAACGTCTTCCCCGTGGATAAAAGGAGCTTTTGGTTTGTCAGTATTTTTGCCTGAATGCCTCAATGATCGACTCTTTTATTTTTGATATGCCTCAGGTCAGGAAGATTTACTAAATCCGCTGGATAGGGTTCATCGCTGATCTGCTGATTGGAAATAAACAAGTTCCATGGCTGCATCGTATTGGCTGAGAAATCAGCAAATGAAACATGAGATTTTGTTTTCACAAGTTTCTTATACGTTTTTAGGGATGAAGAGTTGAACATCCTCTATACAGCCTGATCTGCCTCAAGTGCAAACTGCGAAGGTTCTAGTTTGGCATCAAAGGAAGGAGACCTCCATATTTCTCAGTTCTTAAAACATTTTTAATGACAAGCAAGTGCAGGTCAAAAGATGTCATTTTGGAGGGCTTTTATTGTGGTATACTGATCCAGATTTATCCAGGCAGCATTTATTCTGTGATGCTACTGTGGCCTCTTCATCAGCTCCTGTTGGAAGGCTTTATTATTTCCAGCACACTTCCACATTTGAAGTTGTGTTTACAGTGTTGGAATCTTGTTTCTGGTCTGGGCACAGTTTGAACTTCACCCTCACATTCTTGTCTTTTTGCAAAACAAATTCAAAGTCATGTGCAAATCTCCATTCCTTAAATCCTGAAGCCACCCTGCCATTTTCATCTTGACCTCCAGCCAGCTGCGTCGTCTGTCCCCTCATAAAGGCATGCACTGCACTGGACTGACTCGAACTTTGCTTTATATATTTTCTTTTTATAAGTAGCAAGTGTTACTTGTTGTTGGTATTGAAGCACCATGTTGTAAACAGACTGGACTCCTGCTGTGTGACTGAAGTAACAAGGTTAACCCTCAGATGACCCTCCAGCCTTTGAAAAGTTCAGCTTATAGTAAGAGACATTTAGACATCAGTTATTCCCAAAATATTTGTGATACATATAAGGCTGGATCTTGACCTATCATAAAAATCACTTCTGCCATGGGTTACAAAATCTTCTTAACCCCTTCCTGGCCAGTTGTTGTTGCAGCAACAACAACAACACACGAGTTCTCTATTTTCATTCAATTAAAAAAAACAACAAAAAAAACATTTTTTTAATTCTTTATTCCAGTCTGTATTACATTCTGATTTTTTTTCCCGAGTGGATTGTTGATATATCATTCATACAGTACAACATTTTATTCATAAGCATATGGCGAAATATGATTTTTTTAAATGGTATTAACAGTATTTTCTCATTTACAGAGTGATAAAAAGAGATATCCAAAATTCCCTTAGTGAAAACCAATATATAATACTAATATGTCAAAAAAAAAAAAAAAAAAAAAAAAAATTGAAAATAGCTTTATCCATTTCAGTTCTGGAAATGTAAATGTAAACAAATCAGTGCAAATTTCACGTGATACTGTTTTGTTATGAACACTTGTAATCTGATTACAGTTACTTTTTAAATCCTCAACTAAACCACTTCAGTCACTATCACACCACTGACCAACTGTAATCATTATCTCCACTAATATTATTTGATGAATACATAGAACAGTAATACCCTGTTATTCTGAGTCAACATTACTTGTGTAACATTGCGTAAGTGAAGCAGCAGCTTTTATTCAGGCTGAAACTGAGGTGAAGTCCCAGATGTGTCCCTGGAATCACAAAGTGCTCCCTGCCAAAACTAGGATAAAGGCCTATTTAGTGGTTAGAAAAACAGCTATTTTGTTTGTCAGTTGTTGTGTGTGTGTGTGTGTGTGTGTGTGTGTTTGCAAAGAAGCATCTTTCTAAAGGAGCTCTTCTTTTGATGGGGCTCTCAGGGGCCAGTAATTAGCTCTTTGTGCTGTGCTAATGCTATGAAGCTCTGGGCCAAGAGCAGATTGCTAATGGAGGCACGTTTGTGTCCACTCTTATCATTCCTTCATCAGTCACCCACCCCCTTCATTTAAAACACTCTGAGACACACACATGCATGCACACACACACACACAGATGGAGGAGCACACACACGGTCTTTAAAAGGTGCAATAAGAGTGGGTGAGTCATGAATATGTTATTTTTGTTTTGCAGCGTGTGTGTGTGACTTTATGTCGCAATGTGAGTGTCTGATCATAGTGAATGTTCCATGCAGTTTAGATCAAATGCATGTGTGTGTGTGTGTATTGACAAGAGGTCATGTTGCAGGCTCATCTGAAACTTGAGCTGATACCAGAGGACAGTTGCAGTGTCTGCCCCCCCCCTCTCTGTTTTTTTCTTTTCTTTCATGAACACTTATGAAATCCCTGTGAACATTTTTATTGACTCTTCTTTGTCACTGGTCTCTAAAACATAAAGAACAAGGTCACCTCAGAGCTTTTCTCATAATGGAAGAAGAACAAACTGAAAAAGCAAAAGCAGTCACTTTATACTGAAAATCTGTGCACTACACTCTTAGAAATAAGGGTTCCAAAAGTGTTCTTCTACAAGGGCTGAGGTTCTACCTACCTGGAAGGGTAGAGAAAGGGTTTTTTCGAGGGTTCTTGGTAACACTAAGGGTTCCAGTAAGAACCATTTTGATCCAGAGAACCCTTAAAAACCTTGTCCCCAAAGAAATGGTTTTTCAAGGGTTCTTGGTAACACTAAGGGTTCCAGTAAAAGGGTTCTTGGTGGAACTCCCTGTGTGGGTTCTATGAAACCATAAGAATTGGGATATTTTCTGGATGAAACCCCCAGTAAGGCTTCTGGGTGAAACCAATACGCCATAAAAGGGATTTTTGTAGAACCTCTCATTGGGGGTTCTAGGTGAAACCTTTCACAGATGGTTCTAGGTAGAACCCTTTATGTGTTGGTTCAAGATATAACCCTTTATATTGGGTTCTAGGTAGAACCCTCCAAAAGGGTTCCAGGTAGAACCTTCAAAGGTTCTACCTGGAGCCAAAAAGGGTTCTCTTATGAGGACAAGCCGAAGAACCTTATATGGTTCTACATAGCACTTTTATTTCTAAGAGTGTAAAGTAAGTAATAAATGGAAGTCCTGGAGGTTTTATAGCTTTATGTTATGTTTTATGTGGAAAACACAGATTTATCACCAGACTGCTCCCTGTGTGTGTTTGTGGGATCTTTCAACTGTTCCCATTGTTGTGGTTCGGCCTCTGTCATGATTCACTGATGAAGCCACTGCAAACTGACTGGTGCCAGTTAGTGACCAGCTGGAGAACACAGAGGAGAACAAAGCCAAGCTGAGAGCAGACAATTCAGAATGTCAACACAAACAAACAACACTTAAACTCAGTGCTGGCAAGGGAAGAAACAATAGGGTTTTTTTTTCTTCCATGTTAGCCACTTCAGGTCAGTTCTGTGTCTCCAGCTTGTTCCACTGAAACTAAAACAGGCTGAATGAATGAATGAATGAATGAATGAATGAATGAATGAATGCACCAGTTGTCGGTCAACAGTAGCTTTCAGAAAACAGAATTTCATTTCAATATGTAAAGTTTCAACATTTCATAAAAATTAAAAAATGCATTTTTCCATGAACAAAGAGGACAAAATAATTTCTTTATAAAAAAAAGAGTAGAAAACAAATAAAGACAGCTGCAGAGACAAAAAGAAGAAAGAAAAAACAAACAAACAAAAAAAAAAACAGGCATTTGTGAGGATCAGCTCTTGGTACTGTAGTCATTTTTTTTCCACCCCTCTGATACCACCCATTCTCTAATCCTGGTCTGGCTTTTCTAGAAAAGGCAACATCAAACCATTCAAACAGCCTCCTTCTCGGCTATTTTAAAGAAAAATGCCATTAATTTCAATCAAATTTTTTTAATTTTTAGAAAATAAAATCAATTTAATCTGTGTATGATAAAATCATTTGTTTGACTGAAGAATCAAATTCTGGAAAAATGCTTATGGAATTATGGATTCAAATTTGATTATGTTTATGAATGAATATATAAACCTTGTCAGTGCCTCATATATTACTGTTACATAAATGAATAGGTAGTTGGAATGGAGAGCCTACAGTATCTCTAAAAAGTGAATTCTACAATCAAGTATCATGTGTACAGTCAAAGGTACATGATGTAGTTACAGAGATTGAGTGGGTAAACTATCTGTTCTGGGCCTTTAAGCTCCATGTAAACAAGCTGAAACGCTGATTCAGAGCTGAGGCTGTGTGTGTGTGTGTGTGTTTGTGTGCAGTCAGTCAGGTGTATGGCAGGTGTGTTGGCAGATGTCCCCAAATCCCCAGCTGGTCCTGTGGGGCCTCTGGAGTCATTTATCTCTAAATGATTGCCATCTGCTGAGCTTCTGGTGCCGAGGTGGAGGTGACCAGCATGAGACACTTTCAAGGAAAGACGTGTGTTTTTATGTAGCATGGCTCAATGGTCACCTGGTGAGCACCAAGAGTGTGTGTCTGTGTGTTTCTTATAATTAGATGCATGGAGGCATCCCAGAAATTAAATGATTTGCCCTCTAGAATAGCTAAGCTAATAGTTTAGCATTAACATTTTGGAAATTACATTTCCATTCTTGCCAAGTGTTAAATGAGGAGAGACAACAAACCTGCCCATTAGTCTAAATATGCAATGAAACACTTGGCTGGGCGTAAAGACTGGGGTATGGGTACGGGAGCGTAGCCTACCTATGTTCCCCCATTGGGGAATACAGGACCCTCTTTTTGAAAAAGGGTCCTATGTTCCCTGTTTTTTTTTCCAAAAAAGGTCCTGTGTTCCCCACTGTTACCAGGGAACATAGGATATTTTTTCAAAAAAAGGGTCCTACGGTATGTTCCCCGGTCGATGGACTCTCTCTATCTGGCCTGTCTAGCCTCTACCTGGTCTTTTTTTTTTTTTTTGGCTTTTTTTTATGCCTTTATTTGATAGGACAGTAGAGAGTATGACAGGAAATGGGAGGCAGAGATGGGGGGGAATGACACGCAGTATAGGGCCGTCCGACATGGGACTCGAACCGGGGCCCGCCTGCAGCGAGGACAATAGCCTAACACATGGGGCGGGTGCTCTAACAACTGAGCTAAACTGGTCTTTTTACTAAACTTAACCAACTCCTTTCTTTATTGCCTAAACCCAACAAATGGGACGATTCCAGTTCGTACTCAAAGTCACAACTCAACTTCTTACTCAAAAATAGGCAAAAATATGCACTCACTCACAACTCCACTTCCAGGTATGGGTACAACAATTGCATGTTCCCCGGGTTCATTTGGGGAAAAGCGGGGATAATACGACCCTTTTTATAAAAAAGGGTCCTATGTTCCCCAGTCTGGACACAGCGGGGAACATAGGACCCTTTCGGGGAAAAGTGGGGAACATAGGACCCTTTTGGGAAAAAGCGGGGAACATAGGACCCTTTTGGGAAAAAGCGGGGAACATAGGACCCTTTTGGGAAAAAGCGGGGAACATAGGACCCTTTTTCCAAAAAAAGGGTTCTATGTTCCCCGGGCCCATACAAAGTGGGGGACATAGGGATGATCCCTGTGGGGGAAACAGTGAGCCAGTGGAGCATTAAGACTGATAAACAGTCAGCTAAGATCACTTTTACCAGAATTTATGCTAAGCTACGTTCTGATTTTCTGTTATATTGACTGGTTTGGTTTGTGGTGAAATGTGATTAAAACAAATTAAATAAAAAAAATGATTCAGGAGTCACTGCATTTTTTTTTGCAGTATATCCAGAATACACACTTGGTGTGCGGATATTTTCTTTCTTTGTCTCTAACTTCTCTGCATTTCACTTATTTAGTTCCAAATAAAATAACATTTAGTGTTTCTGTTCGTTCCACTAATGAATGTCAAAGTGATGGAGATGTAGCATATAATTCTTTTACATGTCCGCTGTATAATCTGCCTGTTACATCACTAGTTAATGCGGCCTGCATCAAATCAGCATCATACTGGAAACCTATATATGATGTAATCCGTAGCAGCCTGGCCCTAACCCTCTGTTGCCGTCTTCCCAGTGTGTGTTTATTGATGTTAACATGTTTCTCCTGTATTTCCAGGAGCATGATGCCCAAAGCCCTTGACGGTCAGATCGTTATGGAGAAGACGCCTCGTTACTTCGTCACAGTGGACACGCCGCAGCGGGTTCATTCTATGTCGCAGGACGTGAAGCTGATCGTGGTCGTCCGTGACCCCGTGACCCGGGCCATATCTGACTACACTCAGATCATCTCCAAGACGCCCAACATCCCTCCTTTTGAGAGCCTGGTCTTCAAGAACCACACCACAGGTACTGGACATCAAAGTCTGAGCTCAACATGTTTCATGTGTTACTTTGTTAAATCTCTGGTGAACAATTAGAGGCAGATTGCAGAGCAGTTAGACACATTTATCAAGCAGATGGTGTGTATTTTAACTACTTGTATGAGGAGAATTAATGAGTAACTCTTAAGTGATTATTGACAAAGCTGGTACACAGTGGATGGACTTGAGCACACCTCAGAGACAGTATTAGGTAAAACATCTTAACTGGCAAAAGTTAGGTACACGGGCAATAAATCCAGAATGCAACAAGTAAATCTGACAGGGAGCAGGGTGAGGTAGGGTTGTGATGGTAGAGCAGAGATCAAAACCAGAAACACATTAGGAAAAGGGCTGGAAGGCTTGACATAGAGGAGACAGGGAGAACACAGACTCTATACACAAGGGAGGCAGGGATGATACTGTAGGACTGAGGTGAAACAAATCAGGGCGGGGCAGACAGTGCATGAAGACACCACCTCTGAAACGAGAGGAAAGGTGACTATCAAAATAAAACAGGAAATGCAACAAACAGCATGAAAACATGACTTAAAGCCGCAGTATGTAACTTATTTGGTTTTTTATCAGCAAAAATCAAATCTGTCTTTCATAAATACATATTTCACTGAAGTGGAATCACACCTGCATACAAATGAAAGCTTTCTCCTACCTTAGAATGAGTTGTTACAAGTCGTCACAAATATACAAGGGGGCCGCACAGAACCTTGGCGGCCATGTTGAATTGCCACCTTTTACTTTGAGTGGCAGCGTGACCGTAGGTAACCACAGAAACTGAGCGGAGCTGTCGGCTCGGGGAGAACGTTTTCCAGGTAGCGCCTGTTAAAACTGTCACCACTGTGTAGTGTGAGGAAGGACGGAGGCACTGGTGTTGCATTCAGGTGCAGTCAGACAGACGGCCGTCGGCAAACCAACCGGAAAGACGGTAAAACAGTATTGTTTAGCCTGGTGCTGGTGGAACACTTGTTTACATAGAGGCTTGTTTATTCTGTTACATGCAGCGTCGCTCGTTGTCTGTCTGACTTCTGCGTGAGTTCACGTGAATGCAACATCAAGAATACGTTCTGATGCAACCGCTCCGCTAGATGGGGGGAGTTCCTACTTACTGGGGCCTTAAAGGATAACTTTCGTTTTTTACAACCTGGACCTTATTTCTAGCATCAAATACGATCATTTAATCACCCTGACAAGTTTGGTGTCATTTGGAGTCGTTTTGACGCCTATATCCGTATAATGCGAGAACACGGGGCACGCAATGCAGCCTCTAAATAACACATTATCTGCCGCAAAACTCGTTCATTTCACCAATATTTTGTTATGATACACTGGTGCTATTCCCCTCCGAGCCTGTTGTGGCATGTTATCAACATCCTGCTCCTGTAGGTTGACCCCTGACCTCTGACCTGGATTCATCTCCGACTTATTGCCCGGCCTTATAATAATCATTACATTCTGGTCCTTTTTAAACTAGCCAGAGCTGACAGATCCAGGCTGTGGAGTCTTTCATCCAGCTGCTCATTTTGTTCTGACAACGATAAAATACATTTGACTTCAGAGACAACCTAGAGGAGCAGGATGTTGATAACATCCATGCTCTTCTCAAAACTATAAATACAGAAGTCAGTCATCAAACCACTCCAAATGACACCAAACTTGTCAGGGTGATTAAATGATCTGACTCATCTTTAAGACACAGAATGAGACATTGTAGTTTTTCCACAAACGCTAAAATACATTTCTTCAGACCTTCCATGCTCTTCTCAAAACTATAAATACAGAAGTCAGTCATCAAACCACTTTCACCAAACCTCTGACTCATCTTGAAAAAAGCAAGGCAAAAAATAGAGGAAGAAGAGGAAGTGAGTGGCATGGTTTGCAGGTGTAAGGTCTACTGGGTACAGCAGGTCCAGGACTGGAGCGATAGAGGGACAGCTTCAGGCCTGTAGGACAGTAGTCTAAAGGTAGAAGGTAGACAGGACTCTTAGATGACTGCAGCAGTGATGTTGGTGGTGTCTGTATTTCCTGTCTCTAGATCAGATCGACTCTCTGTGGAGCCCACTATGGATCGGCCTGTACGCCCAGCACCTGGAGCGTTGGCTGGCCTGGTTCCCCAGGACTCAGATCCACCTGGTCAGCGGGGAGAGGCTCATCTCGGACCCAGCTGGAGAACTGGGCAAAGTCCAGGACTTTCTGGGACTGCAGAGGATCGTCACGGACAAGCACTTCTACTTCAACAAAACAAAGGGTTTCCCCTGCCTGAAGAAACCAGAGGGCAGCAGTAAACCCCACTGCCTGGGGAAGACCAAAGGGAGGACGCACGCCTCCATCGACCCGCAGGTGATGCAGAGACTGAGGGACTTCTACAAGCCACATAACCAGCGGTTCTACCAGATGGTGGGACAGGACTTTGGATGGCAGTGACCCATGAGACTTACACTGCTTTGGGTTGGCACCTGTGATAATCTTTGATCTGACTGAAACAGATGCAAAGACTCAGAGGACAAATGTCCAGAGGTGAGTCTCAGAGACTTGATAGTAAAAACCCAGTGTCAATACTTCCACCTCTACCAATCAGTTATGTTGTACATGTGATAGATATTCCTCAACAGAAGTGATTGCACTAACAGTTTGTGGTTTGAAATGATGGCGTCCATCTGCAAGTTGGTCTCCAGACTGTGGTTGCTAGGCGTTACCGCTCTATAAAGGCTGCACAGTGTAACTCTTAGTGTCTGCAGTTTAATCCTGTAGTTGATAGGCCGTAGTGGCACAACGAACCCGGATCAGTCCATGCATTTTCACACTCATGTTTCCAGGACTTTCTTTTTTTTTTACTCATTTGTTTTTCACTCTCGCTGGTTTATTAAAGGGATAGTTCACCTAAAATTCAAATTTTACTCATTATCTGCTCACCCTCATGTCGACTAAGGGTTGGGAGAATTTTCAGAGTCCTCTGTTCCTTCTCTGAGTTACGGGGGGGTCCACGCAGCAGTATTTGTCCATATAATGGTTGTGAATGGACACCACTTTTCTTTGTCCAAAAAGACACACCAAAAAACATCCAAATACCTCCATACTGCTCGTCTGTAATGTCCCTCTTGTATTGAAGCTCCGACATGAGAAATTGTTCCAAAAAAAAAGTGTCTCAGTTCACTGCTCTTCCTGTGCAATTCTCACGTGATTTGTAATGATCGGCGGAACAATTTCTCATTTCTGGGCTTCAATACAAGAGGGACATTACAGATGAGCAGTATGGAGGTATTTGGATGTTTTTTGTTGTTTTTGATTTTGTGGTTCACTTTATGGAAACTAAAACCTGCTATATCTTGAGATCACATGTTCCTGCTGTGCAGCGGAGCCACAACAATCAACATTACGGACGGAACCGGTGAGTGTTCACGGAGTCGGAGTACGCAGCCGTTCCGTAGCGGAATTGGAATCGTTCCGCATCCAGCGGAATCCTAGCCTCGTAAACCAGCCTCCCCCGGAAATGCATTTAATTCATTTCTCAGGGAGAGTCTGGCCTCATCTCCATTGTAACCGTTTCGCCGAAACACTCCGCCTACCGAGCCATTCAGTCCCTGATTGGCCAACGTGCTGTGATTGACACAGCACGTTGGCCAATCAGGGACCGAAGAAGAACAGCGATAACGTCTTTTCCTCCAAGAAACTCAACAAGCGCCGACTCTTGCTCTTGTTTAAGTTCTGTAATTGATGGTATTTCATTTAGAACTTACCTTACTGCTGTTTTTACGCCGCTGTTTGACGCTCCGCCATGTTTGTTGTAGGTGAGTCCAGTCCATGTAGTGATGTTTTCAGGCCCTGATTGGCCAACGTGCTGTGTCAATCACAGCGGCGATGCTGATTGGCTCGGTAGACGGCCGATTTCTGGCGAAACGGTTTCAACGGGGATGAGGCCAGACTCCCCCTGAGAAATGAATTAAATGCATTTCCGGGGGAGGCTGGTTTACGAGGCTAGTGGAATCCCGGCGTTAGTCGACATTGGGGTGCGTAGATAATGAGTGATATTTGAATTTTGGGTGAACTATTCCTTTAACTTAAGGGCAATCAGTTCATACATCATCAGTATCAAGTATTGTTCCTGAAAAATATAAAGGGAGGGGAGGGGGAGGGGCTTTCATGCAGCAAGCAGCAGAGGGATGAGAGAGAGATTGTTCATATGAGCTCAATTTTGACTGAGTGGTTTTGTATTCCTGAATAATGAATGTGGATAAATGGATGTAAGGGAGCTGGCGTGGCCCCTCCCCCACCCCCCCACAGCCTGTTGGTGCACCATGAAGTGAAGGGACCACTGGAGGAGGACAACCAAACCAAGAGGGTGGACGGTGGACCCCTCTCCCAGGCTGCATTGTGTTACTGTGAGGGTCTGCAGACAGGGCTGGCTGTTTTCAGTTTGCATGTATTTGCACTAGTTTGAAAGCATAAAAAAATAAAAGTATTTTTAAACATATATTTTTCCTGTCATTTCTTTGTGTTAACTTTATTACAAAATGTCACAGTTATTAATGATCAGGCAGCAGGTTAATATAAATTACAAGGAAACAGTGAGTATATATTCTAAATAATAATGATGTTTTATCCACCTGTTTTAATTCAGTGATTTTGACTAATAGTTCTTTACTCACTTACAACGTTACATCTAAAGTGTGTGTATCTGTGGCCTGCTGTAAACCAGCAACAGTGATAAAACAGCGCCCTCTGCTGGTCAACACATCAAGTTGAGCAGACGCGGAGACAAAACATGTTTCTTTATTATGATTCTCATCTACCTTTATATTAAAGCTCATAGAAAGTTCATGTTAATAATACATATTTCAAATAATGACTCACAAAAATCTAACTAAAGATCACCACACACAGTCGGACACACAGAAAGACAGCAATCCAAAACAGAATCAGAGTGTTGTCTGTGATTCATTTGAACTTTGAACTGACCAAATAAATAAAAGTACATAAATATAATATAATTTAAAGGGATAGTTCACCCAAAATTGAAATTTCACTCATTATCTACTCACCCTCATGTCGACTAAGAGCTGTGAGAATTTTCAGAGTCCTCCGTTCCTTCTCTGAGTTACGGGGGGGTCCACGCAGCAGTAGTCGACATGAGGGTGAGTAGATCATGAATGAAATTTTAATTTTGGGTGAACTATCCCTTTAATATAATATACCCCGCCCCCACCAATAAACATAAAAGTACTGGATATAACAACAAATTTATTCCATTTATGTCTCAGTTCAATGAATATGTAAGAAAAGTCTTCATGGTCTGGTAGATATTTACACTGAGACCTGTTTGGCAGTTTGCACAGACAGCTGCATGTTCTCATCGTCTGGGTGGCACAGCATCCTCAGGTACTGTAAGGCCTGCGCTGCCATAGTCTGAACTCTCCACAGAGAGACACCAAAACACTGAAGCTGTAGCAGAACAGTCCAGAAATGTCTATCTTCAAGTCCTTCCACTGCGCTGGTTGTGGATGGAAGAACGTGGAATCCACGGTTTCCTCCACAGAGCTTCATCCTCCAGATCTCCAGCTCTTCGCAGCAGCGTCTGAGTCAGCACCACTGCAGAGCCGAGGGTGGACCCAGCAACATGAAGGAGGTTCAGCACTAGTCCTTCAGAGTGCTACATGTGGTATTTTCGCATCAACACAATAGAGGCAATGGTACAGTCTGTAGTAAACAACTGAGAATTCAGCTGGAATGACTTTATCTGACATTTGACACTGAATGAGAGCATTTGTGAACAGAAGAGAAGTTGGAGGTGAATGGAGAGAATGATCCACTGTGTAGAGTGTACTCCATAATGTTTGGGACAAAGATAGAGATTGTTCACGCCTGGTATCAACACACATCTCAGATCTGGTCAAAAGGTCTGAACCTAAAGATGCATTGGAGATGCAGTGACTCAGACCACATTCAGAGGTGGTCTGGACCACATGTGGCCACAGTGAGAATGTCCATATGTCCAGTGAGCCATATTGTTTTTCACTTGGCATTTTAAAAACTTGAGGACTAAACCGATTGGATTTTAGAGGTCAAAGGTCAAGGGTGTCGTCACCTTGTCCTTGAAAGAACTTCAGCTTTGGCACAAACATTCACTTGGAGCGTAGGAAACACAGTTTTACACAAACCATAGTTATGTATAATATCCATATAACTCTGTGTAACCTGAGTGGTGGAGCCTGACAACCACAGGAGGTAATGCTAGTTCTATTCTCCATGATTTAGAACAGTGGTTCCCAACCTTTTTTAACTTGTGACCCCATTTTGATTTCTGGTAATCAATTACTAGAGTACTATTCAGGCGACCCCATTTCAATTCCAGGTGACCCCACGTGGGGTCCTGATACCAAGGTTGAAAAACACTGATTTAGAACTATTTGTTGTAAGATAAAGGTGTAAATGTTGCTAATGAAGAAAGTTAGTTGTCTCCCAAATGAGACCACAGAACATTTACGATTTGGAGATGATTTGTCACTCTTTACACTCTTAGAAACAGAAGTGCTATGTAGAACCATATAAGGTTCTTTGGCTTGTCCTCATAGGAGAACCCTTTTGGAGGGTTCTACCTAGAACCCAACTTAAAGGGTTATACCGAGAACCCAACATAAAGGGTTATATCTAGAACCCAACACATAAAGGGTTCTACCTAGAACCATCTGTGAAAGGTTACACCTAGAACCCCCAATGAGAGGTTCTACAAAAATCCCTTTTATGGCGTATTGGTTTCACCCAGAAGCCTTACTGGGGGTTTCATCCAGAAAACAGCTGACTTCTTATGGTTTAATGTAGAACCTACACAGGGAGTTCCACCAAGAACCCTTTTACTGGAACCCTTAGTGTTACCAAGAACCCTTGAAAAACCATTTCTTTGGGGAAAGGGTTTTTAAGGGTTCTCTGGATCAAAATGAAGAACACTTTTGGAACCCTTATTTCTAAGAGTGTAGTAGTATCCTACAAGGCAGGAAGTAGGCTGAGAGGAGGCCTTCAGTGAATGGAACAGCTATCTATCTATCTATCTATCTATCTATCTATCTATCTATCTATCTATCTATCTATCTATCTATCTATCTATCTATCTATCTATCTATCTATCTATCTATCTATCTATCTATCTATCTATCTATCTATCTATCTATGTTGTGTGTTATGGATGATTTCTGTAATACACTGGAAAACTAGTTCAACACCTCTACTATAAAACTAGATCTAAAAAAGGAGTAAAAACAGTAAAAAGAGATTCAGCAGTTTCCTGTTGAATAAGCAGCTGTTAAAGATAACACACTGACAGGCTCAGACTGTGGCAGACGTTGTGGAGTTTCTGTCACTGGATGAAAAAGTTGTCAGCTGTGGTCTCATTTGGTTTTCAGTAATTCTCCATCATCATCACACTCCAACATAACAATGACACAGTGCTGCTGCTCTAACAGTACTCCTCCCCCTGCGGATCAGGCAGGTCGTTGAGGTCTAGAAAGATGGAGGTGTTGGAGAGCTTGCGGCCGTTGGAGGACAGGTCCAGCAGCTCCTCGGCGGTGCTGGGGACGGAGCTGATGTACATGTCCCACACCTGCTCCGGAGAGTCCAGCTCCAGCAGCTTCTGCTTGATCTTCAGGTTCTTCTCGATGTTTCTGCGTTTGTGCTTAAACTCCAGGATGGTTTTGGTGTAGCGGTTGATGGTGGTGACCGAGGACGCCATGCAGGCCGTGAAGGAGCTCCACGCCAGACTACAGCACAGAGACAAAGAGGCAAACTGATGCAATATTACTCCAACATAATACCTAAATATTTGTATTTGTTTAAAATTTCAATTCTCTGTCCAGAAATAGTAACATCAGGTTCAGTATATGATTTTTTTGTTTTGGTAAAGAACATGGCAACAGTTTTGGAGGTATTGAGTTGCAGGTGGCAATTATTCAGCCAGTTTGATATGTTTACCATGACCTTTGTTAGCTGTGAAGCAGCGTCAGAGTGGTCCTTACCTTTCACAAAAATCACGGTATCATCTGCATACATAATAACCTCGCAGTCTTGGCAAACAGTTGGTAGGTCATTAATATAGAGACTAAAAAGAATTGGACCCAAGATTGAACCTTGGGGAACACCTGTCGTAAGATCCTTAAAAGTAGAATTTGTATTTTGTATTTTAACACACTGAGATCGGGCAGTGAGGTATGATTTAAACCAGTTAGAAGTAAACTGAGAAAAATTAAATTGATGAAATTTAGACTGAAGGATGTTATGGTTAACAGTTTAAAGAGTGAGTGGTCACATGATCACAGGCCTGATGCCACTTCCACATGATTGTAGAGTTTGGAGACAATAGAAAAATAAAAAAAATCATCAGCATCAGCTGTGTGATCATGTGATCACTCACTCTTTAAAGATGGCGTCTCCCATTATTGTGTACGACCTGAGGAAGAGCAATAGCTTGAAACGTTGTCACTATTATTTTCTTCAAAATGCCAGATAATCATCTCTATCTGCAGGTTGTCTCATTATTTTATTATCTTGACATAATGATTAGCCCCAGCTGTCAGAACCACTGTTGTCTTCATGAAGTAATAATTAAAATGTGACAAGGGAAACAAAGGTTAATATGACGAGTGACCATAAAACAAAGAACATAACAAGAAATAATGACAGTGACAGTTATACAATAAACCTGTTAAGCTTCATGAATCATATGAGGACATGTGCAGTTTTAACAGCGTGGAGGGGGCCACCCAGCAGTCTGTCATGTCCACATGTCCACTATACTACATGTGCACAACAAAGCATGAGCTGGAAAACCAACATGTCCGTCAGCAGAGCTCCAGCAGGCTGAGCAGCTCTTCCTCATCTTGTTATTCTAGATTCGATGCTGACATTTAGATATGATTTGGAGCGCACCTGTATGGAATACATAAAAGATGATTGATTGTGTACGTGTGGGAGCAGAGTGTCACTATGCTTTGTTGAAGTCAAAATAGAAATGTAATTTAATAACAGTCTGAAAATGGCATGTGACAAATCTGCTCTTTTTTTTTTTAAAATGGTAATTCAAGTATTGTGGTCCAAAGAAACATATTGCAACATTTTTTTTTTCAATTAAGTTTTTAATTATGTTTTTATTGAATGTCCCTTGTAGAGGACATCGGGACTTGCTTCATACAGAATGCAATAATGTAAATGTATGATAGTGAGTTCATTTTGAGTGGATTTCTTAAAAAAATCTTTCAATTTGTTGAACATTTAAGTAAATTAGACAGTTACATGAAGAAAACATATTTGTTTAGAAGTTAGGAAATCAGAATATTTCAATTTGTCAATGGGAAAAGATGAAAGATTAGCATAAAAGTTTGTGCGGACTAGTTTTAGTTAAAAACCATCAGAGTGAGGTGACATTTTGGCTGGTCTTCACGTTCTCTGACCCCTTACGGGCTATTTGAAGGTTAAATTCTAATAAAAACCCCTATGCCTCAATGAGCCCTCTGTGCCGCTCTGTATTATAAATGGAGGTTAGCAAGTCCCGATGTCCACTACAGAGGACATTGAATAAAAGTGTTTTGAAAGGGTTAAAATTACTGTGACCTTTTAAAAATCATACCAATGGAAGCCAATACTTGATTTTTGGCAACAGAAACATGATATCTATAAAAAATTGATGACTTACTGCTCTTGTTGCCATAAAATGTGGATTTTAGAGTTGCGCTATTTTGAAAAGACAATGTTTTTTTTTGTGTTGACCCCACACCCACAACTGAACTATCAAATGAGAGCCCAATGTCTCCTCTTAAAGGGACAATAGCATTCACATGGATTATATAAATTATACTTGACTTAGAGGTCTCAGAGTCATGTCCCCCACAGAGGACAAAAATGCATTGGCGGGTCTCAGGAGGATGGTCACTATTCAAATGCAGGAGTGGACTCACAACAATGGTCCCTGTTGTATGACAATGTCACCTCGCTACAGAATGACAATATGATCTGTCAGACATTCCATCAAGGCAGGTCTTCAGTTAGGACATCACTTCCTTGTCACTTGTTTATCTGTCACTGGGACAGTGGCTATACACTTTCTTTCTAAGTAGTACACTGAGATGTTCAAGAAGATGCTTTCCTCACTCTATATCCCAGTGAGGACCTGAGTCTGGCTTTCAGAGGTTTAAAGGATAACTTTCGTTTTTTACAGCCTGGACCTTATTTCTAGCATCAACTACGATCATTTACTCACCCAGACAACTTTGGTGTCATTTGGAGTCATTTTGTATAATAATTAGCCCCATATTTTGTTGCGTATATCCGTATAATGCGAGAACACGGGGCACCCAATGCAGCCTCTAAATAACACATTATCCGCCGCAAAACTCATTCATTTCGCCAATATTTAGTGATGATACACTAGTGTTATTCCCCTCCGAGCCCGTGGTGGCATGTTAGCAACATCCTGCTCCTCTAGGTTGACCTACTAACCTCTGACCTGGATGATGTCATCTCCGACGGTCAGTGAAGGACTGGGCTAGCTTGCTATCGCTAATGCTATGGTCCGTTTCTGCGTGTTTCTGACTTGTCAGAACAAAATGAGCAGCTGGATGAAGTTCAACTTCCATAGGCTTCCTCTCCTCAGCCTGGATCCTCACTACAGCTCTGGCTAGTTGAGCTAAAAAGCACCCGAATGCCGAAGCGGAATGATTATTATGAGAACGAGCCGTGCACCGGTCGGAGATGACATCATCCAGATCAGAGGTTAGTAGGTCAGCCTGGAGGAGCCGGATATTGATAACATGCCACCATGGGCTCGGAGGGGAATAACACTAGTGTATCATCACTAAATACTGGCGAAATGAATGAGTTTTGCGGCGGATAATGTGTTATTTAGAGGCTGCATTGGGTGCCCCGTGTTCTCGCATTATACGGATATACGTGCCGCTCGATTGGGGCTAATTTCGTCAAAACGACTCCAAATGACACCAAACTTGTCAGGGTGAGTAAATGATCGTATTTGATGCTAGAAATAAGGTCCAGGTTGTAAAAAACGAAAGTTATCCTTTAAGGACCAAGAAGCAGTGTACTTGCTGGTAGTACACTGACCATCCAGAAGTTCCTCCATTGGTGTGGACCATTTCTTCAAACAGAAATGACATCCAAACCACTTGGCAATTGTTCACAACAGAATTTAATTTCTCATTCATTTCATCATATGATTACTGTAAGTACAGGTACATGTAGCTGCAGTTAGCACGATGTCCAAGTAAAGAGATCCTGTTGATCTAAACTGATTGTTGATTCTCAGTCTGATGGTTGTTCTCTCCTAAACATGTCAGCATCATTTCATTTTATAAGTCATAACATGTACAATAATGTTCAATTGTCAAAATTAGCCAAGAACACACGCAATACCATGAATACCATATATGAACGGCCTGGTGGTTGAGGACAGCCACCAGAAAAGAAGTGTCCAGCTTTATGTATTTACAGCACTGTAGCCTACATATCATTTTCCTTGTTATTTATTTATGTTGTATAATAATACAGTATATTTTGTTGTATATATTTCTTTTTACTCTGAGGTATGGAAGTTACTTCATGTGTGTGAATAACAACAGTTAGAATTTCCGTGGCAGTATGAGTGCAGTGTGTGATGTTAAACCTTGGAGGCTACTCTTACCATGAAATCCTTCTTTTTAGTTTTATACACAATTATATTCTGTACCCAGACAAACAACTAGTGGAGTAACCACTGTCAGTCAAGGACTGGGCTGAGACTGAGAGGTGGACATGAGGGACATTTCAATGTCCTCTGCCATAGAGACAAAACATGGAAACATTTTGACTTGCAGTGCTCACACAATGACAAAGAGACGATGCATTTTGGAGCCACTGAGAAAGGAGTTTAGTTTTGACCCATGAGTGAACTGTTTTAGAGAGAGATGAGCTATGAACTGTAAGACTGTTTTACTAAATGATCTTAGAGTTTTGAGAATGTAAATTCTGTTTCAAGAACTGAGCCAAACCAATGGAGAAGAACTGTAATGTAGTCTGTGGTGCATTCGCCATCCTGTCAGTGCTGTTGTTATCCAGCAGCTCATTCCATGTGTGTTCCTTTAGAGACTCCGTGGCCTCTGGCTTCCTGGATGAGCAGGTGGCTGCAGCCTGTCTCAGTAGGAAGGATGAAGAAAAACCAGATTATGATCTGATCTGCCAAGAGGTGGTGGAGCCGAAGCAGGGTGAGCCTCCAGGATGTTTGCATACAGCGGATCAAGACTACTTCCCCTCGTGGGTTAGAGAACACACTGAGTGAACCCAGCCAGTGACACGGTTAAAACGCCCCAATAGTGCAATGAATGCATCAGGTCGATGGGTCTGTACTTTTGCAACAGTTCTGTGAATTACAGCAGACACAATGACAGCTCTGCTCCTCCTGGCTGAATGGAA
Source organism: Decapterus maruadsi (assembly GCA_030347415.2). Classification (NCBI taxonomy): domain Eukaryota; kingdom Metazoa; phylum Chordata; class Actinopteri; order Carangiformes; family Carangidae; genus Decapterus; species Decapterus maruadsi. Next base: position 22,656,994 of record CM064888.1, on the reverse strand, counting down.
ACAACAATGTGAGAGAATTCCTATGGATACATACAGTTCAACACTGACAGAGGATCTCCTCCTTCACTGTGATGAGACCAGGGTAACACCACCTGCTGTTCACAAGCAGAACCAGTGCTCCGCTGTCTTTTGTCATGAACAGTACATATTTTCCAAATTGCACTTAAGCGGTTCGGCCGTTTCGGCTAATGCTGCGTTCAAGGCAGGCTTTTGAAACCGTAAGTTACGGCTTCAAGTCACAACTACAACTTTGTAGCTTTCCAGGCAACCCGTAGCTCGTGTTTTTACCGTCCTGTTGCCTGTGAAAGTCACTATAACAGCCTCTCGTAACTTCCAACCCGTGAACTCGTACCACGTATGACTTCACAGGAAGGAAAAACACAAGTTACGAGTTTCCTTGAACGCACCATGAGTTAGCAGCCCCCGCCCTCGTCAGGCATCTATTGGTCCTCGTGCTACGTGACCACATTCACGCGATGCACCCCTTGGCTGCACACACAGCCCTTCATGCCGTTCTCTCTCCTCATTGGATAACACTTGTATCCCACAAGAAAAATGTTCTCCTCGGGTTACAGCAGAGCAGAGTGACGGAGACACTCGTGTTTCGGCTGAAACACTCCATGTAAGTGATTGCTGACGGAAAATAGGACTATTTAGGACTTATATTAACAAAGACATTCCGCTGACTTATGCTTTAAAGGGAAACTTCATTTTTTTTCAACCTGGGCCCTGTTTTCCTATGTTTTTCTGTATAGGTGAGTGATGATAATACTTTTATTGAGGTGTCTCCTCATGTCTCTACCTTTAGCTGGAGGTCACTCCACAATTTCAGGTGCATATGAAGAACTTATGTCATGAATGAAGCTGAGGTTATGATCATAGTGGGTGTTATGACATGTTGAAGTGTGAGGCATTATGCAGTAGGTTCCGTGTGCTGCCGGTGACGAGAGGCAGCAGAGACAGTGGCACCAGCAGAGTAATGTGCTGCTGTCAACGGGGCCAGCATGAGGAAAATGTTTTAGACACTTTACAATTCAATATCCACTTTCTTGTTGCAGATTATTTTCAGTGCAGTATTTTACTGTCAAAACAGCCCTGTGCTGTGGCACATTACTCTCAGTGCAATGTGTTACAGCGTAACCAGAGAAAGTGAGTAATTTCAAAGATCATTGAATAGTTTTATAGTTGAGGCAGATACACTAGATAAATATATATATTTTATATAAAAAGCTGTGCTTATAGCTTTTTTCTCACAGGTGCCACAGAGTCTTTCTGTCCAACACTCACATGTAAGACCAGCTGTAGTCCCAGGTCTGAGGTTTCCAGTCCTCCGGGCCCAGACTGACCGTGAGCTGAAAAGCAGTGGTGAACATCATGTGGGCCACCATCCCCAACAGACCTGCACACACAGACAGAGGGTTGGATCATCACACCAGCAGGGAGAAGGAGTGACCACTGTCCTCACCCAGGACCTCACAGTGAGAGCTGAGGACCTGTTGACCTTCTGTTTGAGCTTCAGCTTCTTCCCTTCCCTGCATGGCATATTGTTGTTTAACCACCTGATGATATATAATTCCTGTTGTCAGTTGGACTGAAATTCTTTTTGCATCCCTGGGTTGCTCATTTAACAACAAAACATAGAAGTAGGAAATATAATCAAAAAAGGCAGATTCTCAAGGACAAAAACGACTGATCCCCATGACATAGAACATTAAAGTGATAGTTCACCCTAGAATGAAGTTTCACTCATTATCTACTCACCTTCATGTCGACTAAGGGCTGGAAGAAGTTTCAGAGTCCTCCGTCCCTTCTCTGAGTTACAGGGGGTCTCGGCGTAGCAGTGCATTTCAATGTAACGGTTGCAAAGGGACACCAGAGGTCTTCGTAAAAAAAAACACACCAAAAAACGTCCAAATACCTCCATGCGGTTTGTATAAAATGTCTGTCTTGTACTGAAGCCCGGAGATGCGGAATTGTCCCAGAGAGGGGACGGAGGACTCTGAAACTTCTTCCAGCCCTTAGTCGACATGAAGGTGAGTAGATAATGAGTGAAACTTCATTCTAGGGTGAACTATCACTTTAAACACAGGTAAACAAGTGCAAATCACACATTCTCTTTCATACAACCTCATACATTACAACTTGTGCAGATTCATGGCCCTGGATTCATATTGCACTAATAAATCTGATTCAGAGTCAGAGTCTCACTTCCCTCCAGTCACCACTTGGGGGCAGTGTTGCCTAGTGTGAAGCTGAGGACAGACACAGTGGAAGCCTGCTCTCTGTGACTCTCCTAAGGTTTGCCAACACACTCAAATAAGCGAACTAATCAATTGCCATGGTAACCTCGAAATGCGGCATGTGGCTCCTTGTGGAATCCGTATCTTGTTATCTCGGTGCTGTGTTCAGTGTGTGTCTCAGAGGAGTCTGCAGTAGAAACCACTGGTCACCGATGGCTTCATTGTAGAATTCTCTGCAGGCAACATTGAAAATAAAACTCTTATCTGATTCAACTTCTGCCTGATCCAGAGTCTGCTTTGTTTCAGCTTTGAGGACAGAGAGTCATTTTCCATTGAATTTATAAATTGTACAGGTGTTTCTGTAAGACTCACACATCTGAGGACACAGCAAAGCTGTAGATCTCAGTAACACTTTTTTTGACATCTATCTCTATAATGCATTATAACCATACTTATAATGAGTTATAATGCAGTTATAACACTGTATAACTATAGTTATAAACACTCATAAATGATCATAATGCTTTATACCAATAATCATAACACACTATAAAACATTTTATCATGACTTACAAGGTCAGGTATTATAATAGGGTTATAATAGTTAGTAACGCACTGACATCAATGATGCATTATAAATATAGTTACAATGTGTTATAATTGTCTTATAAACATGTATAAATGTAATTATAAACACTCATAAATGATCATAAGACTTTATAACAATAAGCACAACACATTATAGATTATTTTATAATGGCTTATATGATCAAGTATTGTAATAGAGTTATAATACTCTATAATGTGTTGTCCTTATTGTTATAAAGTTTGAGTGTTTATAATGATAGTTATACATGTTTATAAGACAATTATAACACATTATAACTATATTTATAATGCATTATCAATGTGGGCATTGCCATTGAGTTACCAACAATTATAACCTATTATAATACTTGATCTTATAAGTCAAGATAAAATGCTTTATAGTGTGTTATGATTATTGTTATAAAGCATTATGATCATTTATGAGTGTTTATAACTGTAGTTATACAGTGTTATAACTGCATTATAACTCATTGTAAGTATGGTAATAATGTGTTATAGAGATAGATGTACTAGATCTCATATTACATTAAAGTGAGGGCTTTGAGGAAGTCATAACTCATTGATCAAACAACATAAACACTTTTATAAAAAGATCATATTTTCATCATATTTCTATAGTCTGAACCGTTCCCAGGCTGCTGTTAAAATCTAAATGTCTGAGTCAGAGACTCGGTCTGTGTTACCAAACCATCACATTGCAACAGTTACAATGAGAAAATGTATTTTTTTCCACATTCATGCAAACTCCTGACTCCTGCATATAATGAGACACATATAAATGAAGCATTCCACATGCAGACAGGGCTGAGAAGCTCAGTTACTGCTGGACCTAATGGGCCAGATACAAGTGTCAGGCTGGGAAACAGAAGGCAGCGAGGCCAGAGTGTGAGGCTGCAGCGGAGGAAGAGCACAACACCATGACTATACACTGATACTGAGGATGGTATGCCCAACCTTACAGATGTTAAATGAAGCCATATATCTTTTGCATTCAATCATGCTGGAGGTGAAGGAGGTTTTTTATTTTTCAACTTTGTTGGTTTCCAGACAGTCATTACTGGAATAAGAGGAGTCAAGTTTGGACACATTTCACCTTGTCTGTTCCTGGCAGACAACCAAAAACATTTGGGCTTCAGTACGGAGGGAGGAGGTGAATTAGTCTTCTTAAGAACCTGCATTAATCAAAAATGTTTATCTTCATTATGGATCAAATGAACCTGTGGCATGTGAGAAGGATCTCGGCCCAAATTGTCACTATTTGCTTCACTAACACACAGTTTGGATGAACCTGATGACACACAACCTACATTTATACACTATCTTACTGGCTGCTGCTGGTGAACGTAGTAAAGTTTTATGTAGTAAGGAGATATTTCCCTCTAGAGCAGCAAGTCATTCCCTAATTATAGTGACGTGACGCTGCACCTTGAGCCTGGGCCCCGTCAATCCCATGAAAAGTCAGAGCATCGCCGTGACTCACAGTTTCCAGTGTTAAAGAGAGGATGTTGTAAAACAGCTGGACTCTGTAGTTTTGCAGATATTACAGAAATAATCAATAGCTTGTTTTTCCTCTTCTACTTCTGCAAATGGTTCCAGGTAGAACCTCAGCCCTTGTAGAAGAACACTTTTGGAACCCTTATTTCTAAGAGTGTATACACACCGATCAATTCATACACTGCCTCAAAGAAAAAGTCACACACTCTGGACCGCCAGTAGCTGTGATTACAATACGCTTCTGCAATGTCACAACATTTATTTCCGTACAGAGTTGCATTCATTTTTCAAAGATTCCCGGGTCTGGACTCTTGGTCACATTGGACCACATGTCTTCCTTGAAGATTGTGTGTTGTTGTTATGTGTTGGACAGTTCTCAATCCAATTTCAGTCTCAGTAATCTCCTTAGATGTTTTATTTGCTTGATGCCAATAATTTGACCCTTCTGAAACAGATTAACATCTTCTCCGCGACCACAGGCTGTGTCTTCTGACATGGTTGTTTAAGAAATGAGACTGCATCAGTTAGGGTTAGATAAATTGTTGCCAGCTGAACCACCAGAAGCTTCCTCCTTCAGCTGTTGTTAACATTTCCATGTTTCTCACATTCTCTGTTATAAACTGTTTTCTTGTCTGTCATTTTTCCCTGTTCAAAGGGTTTTCCATGGAGTTTTTCCTCAGTGGATGTGAGGGTCTAAGGACAGAGGATGTTGTTGTGATGCCATGTGAAGCCCTTTGAGACAAACTGTTTGTGAAAATGGCCTACACAAATAAAATTGCCTTGCCTTGCCTATTGGCATCACTTGATAAAAAAAAAAGAAAAAGGACATAATCAATATTTTTGAATTATAACAGTGTATTGTTTAGGGACTATTTTCTGGCACAGATTACTGCATACAGATTACTGCTGTTTTTACAACAGGGGCGGTGCATGGCGAAGTGGTTAAGGCGGCCGCCCCATGTAGAGGCTACAGTCCTTAACGCAGGCGTCCCCAGTTCGAATCCCGTGTCAGGCAGACCTTTCCTGCATGTCATTCCCCTCTCTCTGCCTCCCCATTTCCTGTCTATCTCTACTGATCTATCAAATAAAGGCAAAAAAATGCCCCCCCCACCCCCCCCCAAAAAAAGGGTTTTACAACAGCAAGATGGTACTTCTGGGATTCACACTCAAGATATGACGGCCATGAGACAATGTAACAATACAGGCAAGGCAAAGCAAGGCAATTTTATTTGTATAGCCTGTTTTTCACAAACAGTTTGTCTCAAAGGGCTTCACATGACATCACAACAACATCCTCTGTCCTTAGACCCTCACATCCACTGAGGAAAAACTCCATGGAAAACCCTTTTAACAGGGAAAAATCTGAGAAACCTCAGGGTGAGAGACAGAGGGGGATCCCTCACCCAGGACGGACAGACGTGCAATAGATAGGTACAGTAGTATAGAATATAATGTTTGTCACCAGGACAGATGAAAATCACACTACACTGATAAGACACAAAGCAACAGATACAAAGACCTGAAGGGCTATGGGTACAACCTGCTGACTGCTTTAACAAGCCCACGGGATGGGCCTGGCTAATGCCAGACTGCATCTCAATCTCATTTGAGACTAAATATGGGTTTGGTGAAGCTGTATTCATGTCCAACTACAAGGAAGTGTGACCAAGATCTAGATCAAAAAGCCTCTGTACGGGGCATCGTATAACCCACTGGGCTGAGCAGGAACCCTGTAAACAGAGGATATAGTCCTGGCTAAAGCCGGCCCCAGTTTGAGTCCCCCTGAGGCCCTTTGCTGCATGCTATTCTATGGGTGAAAAAAGTCACCACGCTCAGGTTCTTGAAGTCAGTGTCTCTTTACTCAGGTCATGCACAGAATCTCCCACAACAGAGTCATGAGAGAGGAGCTCCCCGAACAGAGAAAGCCATCAATGCAGAGAACTCACAAGACGCGTCAAGCTGCCTAGCAACGGCCACGTTATCTCTTATGTTGGGATGTGTTTTTGAAAGGTAAGCTCTCAGAGCTGTTTGTAGACCTCCACTATCTTCAAGGCTGCTTTGCTAATTAAAACTGGGAAAGTTCTCACAAAACTTTCCTGCAAGACAGGACATATGCTCACCATGGTTAATTACACAAGTAGTTCCGACCAAGCAATCTAATTGGTCAAGAAGAAAGAACGTGCTCAAATCAGCATGCCACCTGACTCATCACTAAAAATATTACTCCGCCATGTCATGTTGGTGAAAATAAAATATGGCCTAGAGCTAGCATTCACGTGAAATTGGGCAGACAGACACCAGCTGCTGCAGGTAACGGCATAAACAAGCCTCTATGTAAACAAGTGTTCCATCAGCATGAGACAAAACAATACACATGACAATATGTTGTCATGGTGATGTCGTATTGTTTACCTGACCCATGTTTTACCGGCTTTCTCTGGACTTCTGTGACTAAAACGACATCTGGTTTGTTAAAACTGTGGATTCTTTTTCAGTTAGTTTATGCAAATTGTGTGAAAAATAAACATTAAACAATGGTTTAAAGTGGCAGGTGGTTCCAAGCTGTGCCAAAAATGGACATTTTGGAAAGCTTGCCTGAATATTTTGTAGTAAAATCTCAATAATTTTATTCTGCTTCAATTAATCAGAATCAACCACTGCAGAGGCAATGTTCATATATTGTACAATGATTTTATAGAGTTTGAGCTATGTTAGCATTATTCTAAAGGACACTTTTTTAAGGCAAGCATTGAATTTATTTATTTTTTGCTGTGTGTCATCTTCATACTCTTCATCAGTAACTGATATACTAATAATTACACATCTCAACAATCCTCAAAGTGTCCCCCATTCAATGACACCAAAATTATTCAAATAGACCTTGTGGTTGCAGAGATATACTCATGTTATTATTGATATGCAATTTTTGAGCAGAGGCCTGGAAAATAGGCTCAGGGAAGAACAGGAACCCATCCTGATCAGAGTCAGTGGCCTATACTTCAAAAAATAGTGCAGATCTGTACAAAACCTGTTGTATTTGTGCTAAAAAAGATCACTTGTGTAGTACATAAACAGTAGGCCTATTGCATTTTTTTCTAGAGAACATTAAAAATGCTATATTATTCATGCTCTAAAAAGATAACGTAGAATTAAAAAAAAATTTCAACACCAGGGGCGGCGCGTGGCGCAGTTGAGCTGACAGCAGACAACACACACTTCTATCCACAACTGTCATCACAAACCACCGACCTCTGGACCAAGACTGATCGCACAGATGATCTACCTCCCTGCAGGTCTCCAGCAGAGGGAGCTACGTCTGATCCTCACAGACAAAGCCTCATCCACAGTCATCCTCATCCTGCTCTCCCGTCTGGAATCCTCTCTCCACATCACCGGCACAGCACTCTCCTGTTTCACTCCTACCTCACCAACCGACAACAGTTCATCAGCATCAACAACTGCACTTCCCCCACCACTCCCCTGTCACAAGGTGTCCCCCAGGGATCGGTGCTTGGTCCCCTCCTCTTCATCCTCTACATGCTTCCCCTTGGCGAGATCATCCATCAACATGGACTCCATTTTCACTGTTACGCCGACGATATTCAACTTTACATCTCCACCAAAGCCATCACCAACACCACCCACTCCACCCTCAGCAACTGTCTCACAGAAATTAAGTCATGGATGCAAACAAACTATCTTCAACTGAACAGCGACAAATCGGACATAATCATCATTGACCCCACATCTCGCACCAATGCCAGTCACAACTTTTCCCTCACCTTTGACAACTGCACTCTGTCTCCCTAGGAATCATCTTTGACAGTAAGCTAAGGTTTGACCACCACATCAACCACATCACCAACACTGCCTTCTTCCACCTCAAGAACATAGCCCGTCTCCGCCCCTCACTCACCTTCTCCGCTGCAGAAATCCTCATCCATGCATTCATCACATCCAGACTGGACTATTGCAACAGCATCCTCTATGGTTCACCATCCAAACTCAAATAAACTACAATACATCCAGAACTCAGCTGCACGCCTCCTCACCCACACCCACTCCAGAGACCACATCACCCCCGTCCTCCGCGATCTACATTGCCCATCACTCACCGCATACAATTCAAAATCATCCTTCTCACACACAAAGCACTTAATAACCTGCCCCCCCCCCCCCCCCACCTCACAGACCTGCTCCATCACCACACCCCCTCCCGCGCCCTCCGCTCATCCGAAGGAAACATCCTATCAATACCCACACGGACCAAGTATCGAACCTGGGGAGACAGAGCCTTCTCCATCGCTGCCCCCTCCCTCTGGAATTCACTCCCCAAACCCATCCGCACCTGCACTCACCTCCCAACATTCAAGACCATGTTAAAAACTCACCTTTTTAAATCTGCTTTTAATATATAATTTCTCTGTGTTTTAACTGTTTTCCATGTTTTATACTGTCTTTTATATGTTTTTTTTTTATTTTTAACTGAAATTATTATATGAAAAGTGTCTTTGAGCTTCTGTAAAAGCGCTTATAAATAAAATGTATTATTATTATTATTATTTATTACAGTGATGGAGGTTGGAGGCTTTGCTAGACTATATAATATTTTCACTGACCTCACAATAAAACTATACTTGACGTTCTTCATAATAAATGAAAAACTTCTTGTGTAGAAACAAAGGAAAAATAAATAATAATAATAATTAAAGCCGCAAGCGGCGTTGTCGGCCCTCGCTCGACCCATGCGACTGCGGGGCCCTGAGGCGCGCGGGGGCCGTGGCGCGAAGCGAGAAGGGCGGATAAAACGCAACGCGTGGTTCGTCCACCAGGCGGCGCTACGAAGCCGGATGCGGGTAGGAGCGTTCAGGTGCTGACCGGGATCAAGCACCTGAAGTTTGAACTCGATCGGACAATGTAAATGTAAAACAGGTCACTTCCTGTTACCACGAGGGGGCGCATTTGTATGAACCCAGATGTGGGTAGGTGTGATCAGGGGCTGACCAGGATCAAACACCTGAAGTTTCAAGTGAATCGGACAATGTAAATGTAAAATAGGTCACTTCCTGTTACCACCAGGGGGCGCATTTTCGTGAACACAGATGTGGACAGGTGTGTCCAGGGGTTGAGCCTCATCACACATGTAAAATTTGAAGTCGATTGGACAATGTAAGTGTAAACCAGGTCACTTCCTTTTACCACTGGGGGGCACATTGAGTAAGTGGGATATTGATATATCCAGCGAATCAGGGCAGAGCCATCATCATGTCCTCCAAGTTTGAAGTTGATAGGATAAAGTATGTGGGCGTGGCAGCCATTCGTTATTAGATGGCGAGCACGCCATATTAGGTGAGCCCTAGCAGCCATGCCCTTTGACCTACAGACTTGAAAAGTACACCTTTAGATCAGTTTTGTCTGAAGCTGATTGGATGAACAATGTGGGAGGCCTTTTTTCCTACCAAAACAATGTAATCTAAATGGTGCACTTCCTGTTTGGTTGAGGTCATGAGGTCAAAACACATGCACGCACACACACACGTACACACACACGCACACACACACACACACACACACACACACACACACACACACACACACACACACACACACACACACACACACACACACACACACACACGTTTTATATCATTATTTCATTTTCAGTCAACATGTACTTACTAAAAATAATAATTTAAGGATCAAAATCAGCCAAAATCTGCAGTATGACATTGTATTTTATTTTGATACTTAATTATTGATTTTTACAATAATCAGTGAGAGGATATTTACTTACTTTATAATTCTTCTTGATATGTTTCTGTTTTATATTGTGTTTCTGTTTTGTATTGTGAGCTACCAGATTAATTTTAATTTCCCTTCAGTGATAAATAAAGTATTTCTATTCTATTCTATTCATAAAACAGACAAACAAACAAAAAAAACTCTGTATTTGTCACGTCAGAACACACATAGCAACAGTAACCAAGGGGTGGGAGCTTGTGCTGCGCTGTGATTGGTCGCTTTGAATGTGAAATTCAGCCGTATAAATACGAGGCGCCGGCGCCAGCTCTGTCCGTTTGTTTCAAACTCTGAGTTGCAAGCAGGCTAGCGCCGTTGAGACTCATTGCGAGAGACAAACAAACTTTGAGGCTTTTGCTAAGAGGAGTGTTTATCAAAGCTTTTGCAGAGAGGACACTTTTCGAGGTAATACCTCAAATACCAACTCCAACCAACTCTTACCACCCAGATTCCACCAAGGCGAGACTAGCCACTCGGAACAGTAAGTACATTGTGTGTAACTTACAGCTTGATTGTGGTGTTGTCATGTTGCTTTGCTTGTGGTATTAATTGTGTTGCTGTGTAAAAAAAACTAAGCTGTGCCTGCAGTAAATTAATTGAAACGTTTTGTTGATCTCATCCTGGCATTGCAGCTAGTTAGCGTCGTGGCTAGCTAGCGTTAGCTTCGCGGCTAGATAGCTGCAGCTAGTAGGAGGACACAGTGGTTGTGTCAAAGTTATGGAGTGATAAGTTGTAGTGGTGCCCAGTGAGCTCCGTCGGTAGTCGGTAGACTCTTCTTCCCTGAAGCACCCCGTATGTGGGGGCAGTCTGACAAGGCCAAAGTCTGCACAAGCAACAAGGTAGCACACACAGAGACATGTAATGCTGCATATCAGCAGAAAGCTTAGAATCTCCGCTAAACCCTCATATAAACTATTCGTATGACCACAGTTACAACACTGAGCTAGACAGAGACATTGAGCCAATAAACATGCTTCATCATGTTGTGATAATGAGCTAATGGTAGCCACACGATGGTAGCATATATGCTTGTGGAGATGAGGTTGGCTTCATTATTAAGGTATTTAACAGCAATAGTATTTTTAGTCATTAACTATAGATGCTAAGCATTGAATTAATTGTGTTGTATAATCAATTGACTGGGTCTTTACGTATACTTGAAGTGTTATTCATGATTGAAATTAACAGCAGAGAAGCCTGAGGAGGATAGGTGTTCAACACATTTTCCCAATGCAATTAAAACCGTGTGGACATAGGCTATTTGATGAAAGTCAGAATGTGCTGTGGTGGTGAACAGTTTTGGTTTTGCTAAGTCAAAAGACTTAAACAACATGGTGATGTTTTTGTCTTTGTCTTTGATGCTAGATATACCGTAAGACAGTGGAGAGGTGTGACAATAGCCTGTGTTCCTGTGCTGTGTTTAATGAGTAATCTGTAGACTATAAGTGTTTGTGGGCGGAACTAATGTGATTTCAGTTTTCATCAGGCTAATAATACTCTATCAGAATAATATACTGACTTTATCAACAGTGATGTTTCTGTACAGTTAAAGCTGCATAAATGCTTGTGGGCACAAAGTGGCTGCTGCCTCATATAGATTTACAGTATTTTCAGTCATGAACTGTTATTCTGTAGATTCTAAGTAATGCAGTAATTGTCTTGAGTAATTGATTGATTGACTGTGTCTTTATACTTGCAGATGCCCCGTGGCAAGTCTCACCGTCGTGTCGAGGCAGCTAAGCGGAGGGAGGCGGCACGACGGGCTGAGGTGTTTCATCCTCAGCCAGCCCCCAGTGTTCCTGGTGACAGTAAGTAGTCTTCCATGTTTAAAATCAACATTTCATTTATGTGGTAATGTATCATATGTGTTGAAGTCTTAACTATGTGCATTTCTATAGTCTGTTAGTGTTTACATATTGTGGTTAAATACTACTGGAAGTTGGCCTTTTTTAAGACAATCATTTTATCTTCAACAGCTCATGGCACAGGGTGGCGCCATCGAGTGCGCCAATGGTCGTTTTCGGAGCTCACTGGGCACCACTACAAAACGGTCATTCCTGCCGAGGTCCCTGGCAAGAAGGTATGTACAAACTATAAAGTAACACAGAAGTTTGAAATGTTTGTTTTCATCCTAAGAGAAATTCTGTCTTTTTGTTCCAGTTTGTTCTTGTCATAGGGGCGTCCCATCTGCGCGAGCTCGCGGATGGGACCGTGCGGATGCCAGGGGATCGCTACACCTTTGGCTTCATGTCCGTTCCTGGGGCGTGCGCAGATCATCTCAGGATCGAGGTTGAGCATGCTGTTCTTCCTCGGACCCCTGACGGTGTCTGTGTCATTGCGCCAGGAAACAACCTCACGGCCAGTCCCACCCACGAACATGGTGGGAAAGCCTTTGCTAAGTACCTGGCTACTGTACTGAGCAAATGGCCGTCTGCTGAGGTATGTTTTATTAGATAAATAAATAAATAAATAAATTAGCTGTGTACAGGTCATAGATTTTTTAAATTATTAACCATTATTTTTGTGTCGTTATATCTAGGTTTTTGTTGCTGACCTTGTCCCACGTTTGACGGAGACAGAGGGGATCCAGAACCTATTTCGGAATCAATTTTCCAGCGTGTCAAAACAGTTCGGTATGTTTGAAAATAATGATATGGCTGTAATTGTATTTGAGAATTATATAATTTATAATATTATCACCTTAATGGTTTTTTGACCTTAAATTAACACTGTTTTTTTGAAACGTGTTTTTTAATGATCAATGTTTTTTCTTTTTTCTTTTTTTTATAGGTGTTAAATTTTTTCACCATTTTGACCGCTTCCCCCTCAGTAACCGCAGACTCTGGGCCCGTGATGGTGTAAGTAGAATGTATTTTAATATCACCAATAGGAAATGATACAACACGTTATGTTCAGTAAAAGTTGCATTTTTCAAATTAATGTTTAATCTTTTGTTTCTGTCATTGTAGATTCACCTCAGCGGTAATGCAGGAGTGGCTATTCTTGTACACTGTCTGTGGGATGCCACCATCGGGCACCTGGAGAGACCAGCACCTCCGCCACAGGTGCAGTACCTGGTTTCTCCTACGCCTCAACCTACGCCTCAACCAACGCCTACCGAGCGGGTGGTTCCCGATCCGGTTCCGGTGGAGGAGGAGACCCCTGACAATACTCCACGTCTCCCCCCCACCAAGTGGACAACTTTTCGGTCCGGCAGGAAGGTAAGAGGTTGAACACTGTGACCGCGCTTCAATGAAAGGAAGAGAACATTGTCAGTTGATCCTAATTTTTTGTGCCATTTTGTCATTACAGCGTAGCCACCCTGGTGACCAGGAGCACGACTCTGAGGAGCACGGCTCTGGTGACGAGGATTCAGAGGTGGTTCAGTGTACGGTACGTATGTTCTTATTTAACTACACAACAGTGATAGTTTGTGTTTCCTTCATTTAAGAAATGGCAGGCTTTACAAAGAAGCTACATGTCTTTCTTACAGGTGGATGACATTTCGGTGGCCTTGAAGGCGGAGTGTGACATTCCATCGAATCCTGCCCGGTTCTCTCCTGAGATTCTGGATGCCATGGACAGGCTTGTTCCATCGGCTCTTGGCGGCGTTCCCACAGGCAACAAGGTAAATGATGTGAAATTTATGGTACTTGTGATAGATGAAATATAATAAACTTGGTTTTTGTTTCTTCTAGACTGGAAATAATGCAACAGTGTTTGTGTTTAAAAGGTTGTAATCTGTATTTCACGATTTGATTTTTTTTTTCTCTCTCACATTAGCCCCCGCCTGTGAAACGCCAATGCAAACCTGTTTCCCTGAAGCGCAGACATGCTAGGAAGCAGGTATGTAATGATTTAATCCAGATGGAGACTGTGCTGCAGGTTGAGCAGTTAACAGCAGTTAGAATGTATTAACTTACTGTGAAAAATGACGTCATTGCTTGTTTGTTTAGGATGATATTTATGATCTCATTTTCTGTTGCAGGTGGTGGCGGCACGTACAGCTCCGGTGTCTGCCAGTGTCGTGCAGGAGGCGGCGGCGGTGAAGGTAGGTGCAGTTTTGTTAAGGGGATAGTTCACCCAAAATTCAAATTTCACTCATTATCTGCTCACCCTCATATCAACTAAGAGCTGTCTCCTCCTAAGATTCCTCCATGCCTCCTCTGAGTTACAGGGGGGTCCACACAGCAGAATTTGTCCATATAATGGTTGTTAATGGACACCAACTTTCTTTGGATGTTTTTTGGTGTGTCTTTTTGGACAAAGAAAGTTGGTTTCCACTGACAACCATTATATGGATAAATACTGCTGCACGGAACCCCTTTAATACAGAGAAGGGACGGAGGACTCTGAAAATTCTCACAGCTCTTAGTCGACATGAGGGTGAGTAGATGAGTGAAATTTTGAATTTCGGGTGAACTATCCCTTCAATGTTAAAGTGAAATGTGAAGCAGTACTTTATCCATAGGGAAAATTGAAGGATTTCTCTGAAGTTGAGCAAACAGCCAGACTTGAATACAAAGTTTAAAGGGATAGTTCACCCAAATTTCAAATTGCACTCATTATCTACTCACCCTCATGTGGACTAAGAGCTGTGAGAATTTTCAGAGTCCTCCATTCCTCCTCTGTGTTACAGGGGGGTCCACACAGCAGAATTTGTCCATATAATGGTTGTTAATGGACACCAACTTTCTTTGGATGTTTTTTGGTGTGTCTTTTTGGACAAAGAAAGTTGGTTTCCACTGACAACCATTATATGGACAAATACTGCTGTGCGGACCCCCCCGTAACTCAGAGAAGGCATGGAGGACTGAAAACTCTCACAGCTCTTACTCTACATGAGGGTGAGTAGATAATGAGTAAAATTTGAATTAACTATCCCTTTAAGGGAAATACATCAATGTGTTTTTCCTTTTGTAGTTATGTTTTTTTTTCTTTCTCCATCTTTCTCTTTGCAGGTCGTGACCTCAACATCCGTGTTGACTGTCCGTCCTGAAGCCCGGGTTCCGGAGCAGGAGGCAAGCACAAAGATCCTTGCAATGCTCTCTGCTGTTGTGGATAATGTGGTAGCATGTTGGTTTAATGATCCCGTCTGTGTCAAACTGTTAATGTGTTTGTTTTCTTTCTCTTTCTATTGTAGGAGGCGACACCACTGCCTGTGTCGACCTGTGCTGCGTCGGGGACCACTCTTCCTCCCGGTGTGCCTACCCGTCCTGCGGCTGTCCCTCCCGCCCCGGTGCCTGTCCCTGTCCAGCCTCAAGGTGAATGTATTAGTCCTTTGCCTTGCACATGTACAGACCAGCCTCAAGCAGTAGTGTTAGGGAGCAGCCTGCGTACAGCATCGTCCCGTTTAGATGCCGATGTGTACGTGTCATGCAGTGTCGTTGCAGCAGTCAGACATAGTCTTTCTCCCGTTTGTACCTGGCGCGCAGCAGACATTGATGATGTTCGTGTCGAGGGGGTGAAGTTGGCAGCTCGGGTGGGAACGGGAGGGGGAGGGTTCGGCCAGAAGCAGTTTGGACTGTTTGGTAAGACGTGGAGGGTGGATGTTAGTGAGGCTGTCTACAAGGAGTTGGAAGATGGGACTGCGTTGGGTGAAGACCTGCAGCAGCATCTGTTGAGGGATGGACTGTGTGTGTTGAATCTCCACGAAGCGGTCAGCTTGATCATTCAGCACGGCGAGTATCTGGTAGTGGTGGATTGTGGGACGCGCAATCCTTCAGGGTTTGCTAAAGACATTGGTCGGTCTGCTGTAGTGTTTAACACGTGCTTGAATGACCTGATGTTTCACATCCTGAAACTGAAGGAGTCGTTGGGTGCAGAGTGGTTTGGTGTCAGTAGCATCTCTGTGGAGGAGTATGTTGCTGAGGGAGAGAGCTGCAGTGTTCCTGTGGTGGCAGCTGCACCACAGGCTCCCACTCAGTCCCAGGGTCGCACTTCCGTTAGAGGGAGTTTCCATCAAGGCGACAGGAGGTTTAAATACAACGGTCGTCAGTGTGTGGCTGTTAGTTTGGTGGCTCTGATGAAACACACCACCGAGAGTGTGTTTTCATGGCAGACTGATATACTGGACAAGGTTGTGATCTCAGGTGATGAGCTGTACACATCCCTGAGGGAGGGCGGCATGATCAGTGGGAAGAAGGAAGATGGGAAGAAGGAAGAGTGCCTTTCTGTCCCGGATTTGCCTCGGCAGTGTGTCCTTGATGGACAGACATTTGATTTGGATCTCGGTGAATTTGTAGCTGGAGATGTTGATGTTGTCGAGGGAGAGTTCGTTGATGCAGGTGTTCATACTACTTTCTGTGATGGATTCAGTAGGATGTGTACAAAGTATAACATGTGTTTTTTCACATTGTGTGGCAGTACTTGTGCCATAATTGGTGAAGATGGCCAGTACGCTGTGGTTGACTCCCATGCCCGCAGTGCGTATGGGATGGTCGATGGTGAAGGGAAGAGTGTTGTGCTCTATTTCAGTTCACTACAGCTTCTGTTTGAGCACTTTGTTAACTTTGCAGCAGCTCTCCAGGCAACATCCAAGCTCTTTGAGATCAGTGGTGTTAGCGTGAAACCGGCAGCTTTGGGTGCTAGTGCAACTGTTGACTTCACAGAGGGACAGGTTACTGCTCCTGTTGAGGAGAGTCCTGTCACACCAGTGGTTAGTGAAGCTATGGACTGCACAGAGGGACAGGTTACTGCTCCTGTTGAGGAGAGTCCTGTCACACCAGTGGTCTGTGAAGCTGTGGACTGCACAGAGGGACAGGTTACTGCTCCTGTTGAGGAGAGTCCTGTCACACCAGTGGTTTGTGAAGTTGTTGATTGCACGGAGGGACAGGTTACTGCTCCGGTTGAGGAGAGTCCTGTCACACCAATGGTCTGTGAAGCTGTTGATTGCACGGAGGGACAGGTTACTGCTCCTGCTGAGACTCTTGTCATACCAGTGGTGTGCGCAGCTACGAAGAGAGGTGAGAAGCGTAAGCTGACAACGAGAAAATGCACATCCAAGAAGTTGAAGACTGATGCTGAAGTGAATTCAGATATAGTTTTTGTTGGGAATGTATCATGTAACAAGTTACAATTCCGTCCCCTTTCAAAGGATGTCGCTCTTGTTCTTTGTAAAAAGGCTAACATAGAGTCAGAGAGATTGGATGTCTCATCTTCTGCTGTAGGTCCCTTAGGGATTCCTTGTAGGACAGAGAAGATTGTTGGTGATGGGAACTGTTTTTTTAGGGCAGTTAGTCAGGCTATTTGTGGTACACAGAAGTACCATGGGAAGTTAAGACGTGCTGCTGTGAAGCATATGGAGAGCAATCCTGTGACATACCAGAGTATTCTGAGAAGTGAGTATTCCTCCATATCAGAATACATGAAGATGTCAAGGATTCGCTATGTTGGTACTTGGGCCACTGAATTGGAGATTCAAGCCACAGCTGATTATCTAGGTATTAGTGTTTTCACCTATTGTAATGATCGCTGGCTTGAATATAGTTGTAAGACTAGAAGGTTGTCGGATGAAGGTGTGTATTTGCATAACGTTAATGGTAACCATTATGAGACAGTTGTCTGTGTTCAGCAACCTAATGCACAGAACTGTTATGGTCACTGTAAGGTTGAAACACCTGGTTTTGGAGGCTATAACTTAAGAGAACGTTGTAAAGTAGAGGGTAATGACTCTTCTCTGGGTAGCTTGAATTGGATTAGATCTGATGGATCTGATTATTTGAGACGGAAAAAAAATGAGTTGCGTCTGAAATATATGAAGTCCTATGAAAAGTCAAAATATCGACAGAATGTATTGTATAAGGACATGAAGAAGTATGCAAGTGTTAATAAATACAAACAGAATTTTGCACATAAGATAAGGGTTAAGACCCTCAGTGTAAAGAAATATAAAGAAAATCTTGCACATAAGATAAGGGTTAAGACCCTCAGTGTAAAGAAATACAAAGAGAATCTTGCACATAAGATAAGGGTTAAGGCCCTCAGTGTAAAGAAATATCAGCATAATGTACTGCATCGAAGAAGAATGATTGAAATGAGTAAAAGTAAATACAGGTTAAATAGATTGCATAAAGACACTGTAAAAGCCGCAAGCATCAGGAAATATAATGAAAACCCTGATCATAAGAGACGTGTTGCAGCTGATGTCGTATCGAAACGGCTTGTAAAGAAAGAGAAGACAGGGAAGTTTGATTTTGTAATGCAGCAGTTTTTGGAGAAAGTGGCACATGGGCCTGATTTTGTGTGTTGTGTATGCCATCGGCTTTTATTTAGACACCAAGTTTTGCAGTGTAAGAAGGATGATTATAGAAAGAGTGAGACGGTGGCCTCAATAGCAGCAACCTGCATAACGGAGGACTACCTGCATAAGTGTAATGAGGATTGTGATTTGTCATGTCCGTTGTTGGACACAGCTCGAGGGAAGCTCTGGATTTGTCATACTTGCCATCACAAGATTAATAGAGGTGAGATGCCACCTGAGTGTTGGTCTAACAATCTCACAGTTAATGCGGTTACTCCGGAATTGGCCTGTTTGAATAGTTTAGAGCAACACTTAATAGCTTTGCACATTCCGTTTATGAAGATGTTAGCTTTGCCTAAAGGGGGGCAAAATGGAGTACACGGTCCAGTGACCTGTGTTCCTGCTAACATTGTAGAGACTAGTAACTTGTTGCCCCGTTCCAATATGGAGGGCTCTTTGTTGGCAGTGAAATTAAAGCGCAAGTTGACATATAAAGGTCACTATGAGTATCAGTATGTTGA
This sequence comes from Decapterus maruadsi, assembly GCA_030347415.2. Lineage (NCBI taxonomy): Eukaryota > Metazoa > Chordata > Actinopteri > Carangiformes > Carangidae > Decapterus > Decapterus maruadsi. The sequence goes on along the minus strand of CM064888.1, from coordinate 22,638,089 downwards.
TACTATGCACATTAAGCAGGCCTTACAGTATTTGAAACAGACCAATAGCCTTTATAAGGATGTTGTGTTCAATGAGGCCTGGTTGAATGACTTTTGTAGGGAACAGGAAGCTGAAGTTCCTGGGGCATCAGATACTGTAGACAGTGCTGATGCAGCAGCTGAGGATGAGCTTCTGCATGATAGACAGCAACATGGTATGTTTCAGGACACCTGTCTCATGCCTGTTGATATTGGCCAGGAGGTACTTGATCAATATTTTGATGGTATTTTGAATGTAGCTCCAGCAGAAGGCAACAATCCGGTGAAGCTGCTTAGTGATAGCACAAATGAAGCAAAGTGTTTCCCAGTATTGTTTCCTCAGGGTAGAAACACCTATCATGAGCGTCGGCCGTATCGCTTGACTTTGTCGCGATACTTCAACAATAGGATACTTCATGCAGATGGCAGGTTTGCCAGTAATGTTGAATACATTTTTTTTGCTCAGTATATGTCTGAGGTTGAACAGGTTGTGTCGAATGTTTCAATAGCTTTACGGAAAGGTAAAGGGGGTCAAAGGTCCTATAAGGTCACTGACATATTAAAAGATGAGGACTCTTTCAAAAAGATGTTAGAGTTTGATGACGGTTACCGTTTTCTTAAGCCTATTAGAGGCACTCCAGCTTTTTGGCAGGGGGCACAGCGTGACCTTCTGGCCTGTGTGCGTCAGCTGGGCGTTCCCACCTGGTTTTGTTCCTTTAGTTCGGCAGACATGCGTTGGACGAATCTGTTGTATAGTATTCTGAAACAGGAGGGTCGAACAGCCACTGTAGAGGATTTAGAGTGGGCTGATAGATGCGATTTACTGCGTCGAAATCCTGTTACTGCTGCTCGCATGTTTGATTTTAGGTGGCACTGTTTCCTCAGGGAGGTTTTGATGTCTCCATCTCAGCCGATAGGTAAAATTAAGGATTACTTTTATCGTGTTGAGTTTCAGCAGCGAGGTTCTCCTCATGTCCATTGTTTGTTCTGGGTAGAGAACGCTCCACTGATTGATAAGAACACTGATGAGGAGGTAGTTCAGTTTATTGATAAGTATGTGACTTGTGAACTACCATCGTCAGATGAGGAGTTGTTGGACATTGTCACATCTGTGCAGCAACACTCAAAACGGCACTCAAAGACTTGTAAAAAGAAAAACACTGTGTGTCGTTTCAATTTTCCTAGGCCTGCTTCTGCTAGGACATTCATTAGCCGTCGTGAACCTGATGAGGTTGTACAAGAGTGCAGGTGTCCGACAAATATTTTAGGTCCTTGTGAGTGTGAGAAGCGTTTAGCTAGGAAGAAAGAACAGGCTAAGAAAATTTTGACAGACATTAAGTTGGCTTTGTCGGATGAGAACAGTTGTTATAATAGTATAGAACAACTCTTCCATGATTTAGGAATAACCCAAGAGGCTTTTGAAGAAGCTTACAATAGCAGTGTTCGGAGCACTCAGGTTGTTTTGAAAAGGCAGGTTAATGAGGCCTGGATCAACCATTACAGTAAGCCTTTGTTAAAGTGCTGGAATGCAAATATGGACATCCAGTTTGTTGTTGATGCATATGCCTGTGTGGTTTATATCATTTCATACATTTCCAAGGCTGAGCGGGAAATGGGGTTGCTTTTGGGTAACGCACAGAAAGAGGCCTCTAAAGATGGTAATGTTAGTGCAAAAGAGGCCCTCAAGAAGCTGGGCAGTGTTTACCTGCACCATAGGGATGTGTCAGCTCAGGAGGCTGTTTACAGGCTTACTAATATGCATCTTAAAGAGTGCTCCAGGAAGGTCATGTTCATTCCCACAGGGGACAGTACTGTTAGGATGAGTTTGCCTTTAAGTGTGTTAAAACAGAAGGCATCCTCTGCATCATCACCTGATCTTAGCACCGAAGACATTTGGATGATGAGTATAGTTGACAGGTACAGGAACAGACCTAATGATGATACGTTTAGTGACATGTGTATGGCGGTGTTTGTGTCTGAATATCGTGTTCTCACCAAAAATGAGAAATGTAAAGGTGCAGTAAAGTTAAATGGTAGTTACGGTTTTGTAGCCAAGAGAACTCGGACACAACCAGCTGTGGTTCGCTATGCTCGCTTCTCTGAGACTAGGAATCCAGAGTTGTTCTATCAGAGCCTCTTGCAGTTGTTCCTGCCGCATCGCACAGACTCCCAACTAAAACCTGCTAACTGTGTAACCTCTGAAGAGTTTTACAAGAATGGTAATGTGAGGTTTAGTGACGGGTCTAGGCATTCTGTAAAGTCCATTGTTAATTTGAATCGATGTCACTTTGAGATTGAAGCAAATGAGCTGGATAACGCTCAGATTCGAGTTGATAATGAGGGTGTATTAGAGGATGCGTGGTGTGCACTGTGTCCAGAAGCGGAGCTGGAACGGTTAGAGTGCTTGCAGGAACGGAATGCAACAGTAGGAGATGAACATCACGAGAATATTCCTGATTTGGCTGTTGATAGGCAACAGGTTTCTCATTTAGAGAAAAAGAATAATGTCATGACCAGAAGTGAGGGTTTGACATTAATAAGAACACTGAATGAGACCCAGATGTCCATTTTCTATCAAGTCCGTCAATGGTGTTTGGATCGTGTTGCTGGTAAAAAGCCAGAACCCCTTCATGTATTTATTACAGGTGGTGCTGGGACTGGTAAGAGTCATTTAATCAGAGCTATTCAGTATGAGGCAGGGAGACTTTTGTCTACCGTTAGCCGTCATCCTGATAGCATTTGTGTTTTGTTGACAGCTCCGACAGGCATTGCTGCATTTAATTTAAATGCAGCAACAATACACAACACATTTAGCATAGGGAAGGATGTACGTTTGCCGTACACTCCCTTGGGGGAAGAGAAGCTCAATTCATTGCGAGCTAAATTTAGAGATCTGCAGATTTTGATTATTGATGAGATCTCCATGGTAGATCACAACCTCCTGGCTTACATCCATGGAAGGTTAAGGCAGATCAAACAAACAGGTGACTTTGCACCGTTTGGTAATGTGTGTGTACTTGCTGTCGGAGACTTTTATCAGCTGCCTCCCGTTAAAGGGAAATCGTTGTACACTGACGATGTCACTGTCAACTTGTGGTCAAGTTTATTTAAAGTTGTAGAGTTGACAACGATTGTAAGGCAGAAAGAAAGTATGTTTGCCGATTTGTTGAACAGACTCAGAACACGTACTAAAGGGACTCCTTTGCAGAACACTGATTTAGACATATTGAAAAGTCGTGAAACAGGTGAAGAGAGCTCATCTTTACACATTTTTGCAACAAATCAACAAGTAAATGAGCATAATGTTGAGCAGGTGATTAGAGCGTGTCCTGAGTTAGAGGAGATTCACGCCCAGGACTTTGTCAATAATAAAAGAACGGGGAAATTGGAGTTGATGAGCGGCCATCACAGCAAAACATCTGACACCTGTTTAGATGAAAAATTGCTGTTGGGTAAAGGTGCTCGTGTAATGTTAATCAAAAATGTTGATGTTGTTGATGGTCTGGTGAATGGTGTATGTGGCACGGTAACTGATATTGTTTATCACAGTGGTTCTAAGTTTCCTCGGTTGGTTTCTGTTAAGTTTGATGACGATAAAGTTGGTGCCCAGAGGAGGAAGAACAGTGCACATACCCCACTGGTAGCAGGTTCTGTAGGGATAGAGCCAGAGGAGGAACGAGCCACTAGGACAGGTGGGGTGCGGCGGCAATTTCCTTTGAAACTTGCCTGGGCTTGTACAGCACATAAAACACAGGGCATTACTGTAGATAAGTCGGTGGTCTCTCTTAAAAAGATATTTGCTCCTGGACAGGCTTATGTAGCTTTGAGTCGAGTTCGGACTCTTGATGGTTTGATCATTAGAGATTTTCAAGATAAGGTCATTTTCTGTAATGAGAGAATAAAGGATGCACTTCAACGCATGCCTCGGTTTTTAACTCCCAGTATCGATCAGCTTAACATGGAGTCAAATACTTTCTCTGTGTTTTTGATGAATGTGCAGGGTTTATCTGGACACGTTGCAGATTTAGCAGCATGTACTCAGCATTTGCAGCTTAACTGTATTGCTGTGACAGAAACATGGCTGCCTGTACATTCTACACTAGAATCAGTCCAGATAGACGGTTTTAGTTTTCATAGTCGTCCCCGGAGTCTGTCGTACAGTAGTGTGAATCCAGTTTTAGTGCAACTACAGGGGCAGCAACATGGTGGTGTTGGTTTGTACTGTAGCAATAGTTTAGTTTGTGAAGTTGTTCAGGCAACAAACAAGGATTTGGAGTGTTTGGTTTGTGCCTGTGATGGTGTGGACATTGTGTTAGTGGTGATTTATCGACCGCCGTCATACCCCATGTCTCTGTTCAAAGAAAATCTCAGCATGTTGCTGCAGGAGTTGGAGCCTTATAAAACTGTTGTTGTCGTTGGGGACTTTAATGATGATGTTTTAAAATCCTCATCTGTTTCTGGTTTTATGACAGACAAGGGATTTGTGCAACATGTAACAAAACCCACAACAGAGAGAGGCACACTTATTGACCATGTGTATGTGAAAACAGCAATTTATGATGTACAGTCAGTAGTGTTGCCTATTTATTTTAGCGATCATGAAGGGATTGTGTGTAGGTTTAGAGTGGGTAATGTGAGTGGGTAATGTTATTGATTAGATTTAGGGATTGTGTGCAGGTTTTAGAGGGGGTAATGTTATTGATCAGAGTTGGTAGTGAAAAAGTAGTTTTAATGTGTAGACTTGTGTAATATATTTTTCTATAGTATTACAAATGTATTCTAATTCATGTGTTGTTACTTCTGTCAGTGTATATTTGTGCTTGTGTTCCCTGCCTGGCTCTCTGTCTGTTCTGTGTTACAGGTGTTTCCAGTCCTGCTTTTTGCAGTTCTCCTACCTCGACAGCAGAGCTTGAGCCTTCAGTTTTCTGTCTGTATTTTGTTGTTAGGTGTTACTACTGTCAGATCAAAGACCTTTCCACAAGACAAGAAAAGTTTTTGTTTTTTTTTAGTGTTTAAAAAGTGTTTGTAGTATTAGGCTACATATTTACATTTAGCATCATGCAGTATATAGTTCTTTTTTAGATTTCTCTAAACCCTCTCTCTCTTTCCCCACCCCCCCTTCAGGAGTAATTATGTACATTAGTGTCCTTTATAGCTGTTCATGTTGTTCGTGTATACATTGCTGTTGTTTTTCTGCCTCTCTCATTCTTCTCTAATCCCCTCCCCACCCCCCCACCTTCCCTCTTTTTTCAAACCCAACCGGTCGAGGCAGATGGCCGCCCACACTTAGCCTGGTTCTGCTGGAGGTTTCTTCCTGTTAAAAGGAAGTTTTTCCTCTCCACTGTTGCTTAGTGCTTGCTCTGTGTGGGAGCTGTTGGGTCTTTCCTTCTGAAATAGTTCAAAATAAATTTTCTATTATAAAACAGAATCCAATCTTGAGATTTATTTTGACTTTTGTGCCAGTGTACACATCTCATAGCAAGTGGTAATGATTATGGTTGCAGAAAGGAGCTACAGCTATCTGTATTGAAGTACATTACAACAGCTTTAGCAGTAATGCTTCAGTGTTTCAATGATTTTTATTCTTAATCTACAGTGTACATTTATGCATGGGGAGGGGTGGCCATGTAAAAACATGACAGAAAGTACAAAAGCATGAAGACCATGTTGAATGATGACATAAATGGCTGATATAGACAGAGAATCATTGGTATTATTCAATTGATGTTTTCTGACAGGCTGTTACAGAAACAAAATATTTTTTATGGTCATAGCACAGTCATACCTAGTATAACAGTACAATGAAATTCAAACATTGTCATAGAAATGTTATCAATAGGTGAAGCTCTGGAAAAAAACATGTCAGTTAAACATATTGAGTGGCAAATGGTCATAAAATAAGCATATGGAGACGTAGAGTGCGGGGCTGTTATAATATACATAAAGTTTGAAGCAGCTTAAAAGAAGTATGTGGGAGAAAGAGCTGCTTGAATATGCATGGCAATGAATCCAAAATGGCGGCGGTAAGCAGCCGTGCCCTTTGACCTACAGACATGGAGAAAAGACGATCAGACCAGCATGGTGTGTGAATGATCTGTAAAAAAAGAGGAGTGAATATGATAAAAGACATGTCAAATTCAAAATGGCCAACTTCCTGTTTGGAATACACCATTGGAATTTTTTTTGCTTGTCAGGTGAACTTACATGTGTAAAAAAAAAAAAAAAAAGAACTTGCACATGTGTACAGATTTTCATGTCCCTGATCCAAGAGCAGCCACGCCCTTTGACCTATTGATGTATGAAATTTGAAGCTGGTCGGGCGAATAGTTAAATTCCCAGCTAAACCAATAAACCAGGTCAAGGTCACTTCCTGTTACCACCAGGAGGCGCATTTGTATGAAGGCAGATGTGGGTAGGTGTGTTCAGGGGCTGACCGGGATCAAATACCTTAAGTTTGAACTAAATCGGGCAATGTAAATGTAAAACATGTCACTTCCTGTTACCACCAGGGGGCACATTTCTATGAACCCAGATGTGGATAGGTGTGTTCAGGGGCAGAGGCTCATCAAATATGTAAAATTTGAAGTCGATTGGACAATGTAAGTGTAAACCAGGTCACTTCCTGTTACAGCTAAACCAATAAACCAGGTCAAGGTCACTTCCTGTTACCACCAGGAGGCGCATTTGTATGAACCCAGATGTGGGTAGGTGTCATCAGGGCCTGACCGGGATCAAACCCCTGAAGTTTGAATTAAATCGGACAATGTAAGTGTAAACTAGGTCACTTCCTGTTACCACAGGGGGGCGCATTGAGTAAAGTGGGCGTGGCATACATCTGAGCGTTCAGGGTGGAGCCATCATCATCTTTTGCAAGTTTGAGGCTGATAGGATGAAGTATGTTAGAGCTGTGTAAGTGTAATGTAAGTGTAAACCAGGTCACTTTGACCAGCAACCACCGGGGGGAGTATTTGTATTAGGTTTGTTCAGTGCCTCACTGTCATCACACAGTGACACACAGGCAAATAGGCATTGTAAGTCTAAAGTGGGACATGTCCTTTTACCACCGAGGAATGGTATGAGGTACTTGGGAAGTATATGCATCAAAATGTTCAGGACAGAGCCATCGTCATGTTCTGCACGGTAGACGTTGATCGGATGAAGTATGTGGGCATTGAAGGCGGTATAAGATGAAATGGCGAGAAAAAAAATAGGCGCCAAGCAGGACACTTCCTGTTACCACCGAGGAGCGGTAGGAGGTACATGGGAAGTTTATACATCAAAACGTTCAGAACGGAGCCACCGTCCGACCGGAGCAAGATTGACGTTGATAGGATGAAGTGTGTGGGCGGAGCATCAGTTCGAAGGTGAAATGGCGAACAAACAAAAAGGCGGCAAACTTTATGAAGCCAAATCAGCCACGCCCTTTGACCTAGAGACCTGCGGTTCTGACATTTTGATCACCATGGCATGTCAGTGGTCCCCAGCCAATTTCAATATGATCGGGCTAAATTTGTGGGCGGAGTCAATGTTTTTGTAACGCAAGTGACTTCCTATTACCACCAGGGGGCGCTTTGAGTGAAGTGGGATATCAATACATCGAAACGTTCAGGACGGAGCCATCGTCATGCCCCGCAAGGATGAAGTTGATAGGATGAAGTATGTGGGCGTGACAGTTTGTCAAAGTTGAAATGGCGAGCAAAGAAAAAGGCGAAAAACTTTCGGAAGCCACTACAGGCACGCCGTTTGACGTAGAGACTTACGGAGCACAAGATAACATCAGCATGGCGTCTCGCTGGTCTGTAGGCAATTTGATGTTGGTCGGGCAAAATCTGTGGGCGGAGTTAACTTCTTTATGTAAAAAAAGTGACTTCCTGTTACCACCGGGGGGCGCTTTGAGTAAAGTGGGATATTGATATATCGGGCGAATCAGGGACTCACTGCCGTAATGTCTTTCATGTTTGAAGTTGCTAGGATAATGTATGTGGGCGTGACAGCCAACCGAATTTGGATGGCGATCGAGCCCAACTTTGGCGCCCACCAGAGGCCACGCCCTTTGACCTATCGACCTACGGAGCACAAGCTGTACTCAGCTAGGTCTGAAGATGTTGTCCATCAAATTTGGAGCCGTTGGGGCGAATTCGTTTGGACGCATTAATTTGGCGCCAAAAACGATCAAATCAAAATGGCCGACTTCCTGTCGACATTTCATGACGACGCTAAGAGGCATTTTTGTATATCTGGGTGAGATACATATGTGTACCGAATTTCGTCGGTCTACGACAAAGTGACCCAAATTCCCTATGGGCTTTTTTGGACTTTGTAGGGGGCGCTATATCGCCATTTCGCGTCGGACCGGTGCGACCACCCAAAAATATCGAATTTCGGATCCGGCCGGACGCCCGGGCAAAAGTAGAAAAATTTTCGCGTTTGGGAAAGGGGTCAAAATGGCGTTTTAAGAGTGCAAGAATAATAATAATAATAATTAAAGCCGCAAGCGGCTATGGCGGGCCCTCGCCCCACGCGACTCGGCGACCCACGCCACTCGGCGACCCACGGCCCCCCGATCATGTATCTAAATTTTGAAGTGAGTATGATCAAGTATGTGGGCGTAAAAGCCAGCCGTAATTGCGTGAGGAGTAATGAGCAGTGTTACCATTTTTGTCGCCCCCTAGCGGGCACGCCGTTTGGTGTAGAGGAAAGATTTTAAGTAAAATGACGTCGATTTGGTCAAGTTCGTATTTTTAACGAATTTTTGTACATTTGCGATTACCACCAGGGGGCGCTATGAGCGACATAGGAAAATAATATGTCGGGCTGTTCAGGATCACGCCCTCATTATCTCCAGCAAGTTTGAAGCTGCTGTGATCAAATCTGTGGGCGTGATAGCATTTCAAAGTTGCATGGCGAGGCATCAAAGATGGCGGCGGCCACAGCGGCCACGCCCTTTGACCTACAGACCTGTAGAGCACAAGCCGTCCTCAGGGCAGTCTGTGGATGATCTGTGGCGAATATGAAGGTGATGGTGCGAAATCTTTCGGAGGAGTTTGTTTCGTGTACAAAAAAATCAAACCAAAATGGCCGACTTCCTGTTGGTTTTAGGGCGTCGCTCCAATACATTTTTTTAAATGTTTGGGTGTGATGCACGTGTGTGTCGAGTTTCGTAAGTGTACGACAAAGTAAGTGAAAATTGTCTATGGGGAATTTCAGAAAATTTTCAAGGGGGCGCTATAGAGGCATTTTGCCACGCCCATGGGAAACAACAATATCAACTGAAAGAGCTCATCATGCTTGTCCTGTGGAAGAAATGTTGTGACGTCACGACCTCGTTAAAGCCACGAAAAAGGCAAACGTAATTGGACGGCGAAAAGTCGGCAGTCGCCGCGGCGCCGCACGGACACCGTTAGATGTAGCTTCACGGCGTTCATAATGTAGCTTCAGCAACTGGTTCTGCATGTATTAGAAGTGGAATTAAGTTGATAGGGTCAAGTATGAATTTTTAATGAATTTTAAGCTACTTCCTGTTACCACCAGGGGGCGCTATGAGCAAGGCAGGAAGTCGATACATCAAAACGTTTGGGGAGGAGCCATTGTCATGTCCCTAGAGTTTCAAGTGGCTACGATGAAATATGTGCGCGTGAAAGGCAAACGTAATTGAAATTGGGAAGATACACTTTCGCTGCGCCGCCACACGGACGCCGTTGCTCGTAGGGTCACAGTGTTCATCATGTAGCTGCAGCATCCAGGTCTGCATGTAGTAGAAGTGAAATGAAGGCAATTTGGTCAAGTTCGTATTTTTTAAGAATTTTTGTATGTTTTTGCTCACCACCGGGGGGCGCTATGAGCGACGTAGGCAAATGATATGTCGAATCGTTCTGCGACACGCCTTCATCATATGCCCCAAGTTTGAAGAGTCTACGCTCAAGCATGTGGGCGTGAGAGCCATTCGTATTTTGATGGCGAGCCCCGAAACAGTCGCCAAACTTTGAGGCCCGCTGAAGGCCAAGCCGTGTGACCTACAAACCTGTGGAGCACAAGATAAGCTCAGCTAGGTCTGGACATGTTGTGGACCCAATATGAAGCCGATCGGGCGAATCCCCTCGGAGGAGTTCATTTCGCGTGAACAGACTTTGAGGCTAAATAGCCGACTTCCTGTTCGTTTTAGAGTATGTCATTGTAGCAAATTTTTTGAAGATCTCGGTTTGATAAACAAGTATACCAAGTTTCGTGCAAATCCGTGACGCAGACCCTCATTTCCTATGCGCGGTCTAGGGGGCGCTGTGGAGCCATTTGGCCACGCTAACATGCGAGACCACCACTGAACGCCGATTTCACGCCTTCCCCCCCTGTGTGTAGAGTTTCATCCGTTTCTCGGCGTCGGAAAGGGGTCAAAATTGCGTTCAAACGCGGAGATCCGGAATAATAATAATAAACACTTGCATTTCAATAGGGTCCTCGGACCGTGACGTTGTCACTGGCTCGGGCCCTAATAAACATTTCAATTTCAATATAGCAATTTTTCCCCCGGGGTCTGTCACATGATCACTTTGGGGCACTTGCACTTTGGGGTCATGTGCACGTTGGGGCCATGAACGAATTACAATAGGGCCTTCGCTGGGCGAGTGCTACTCGCCGCTCGGGCCTAATAAAATAATAGTAATAAGAATAAATAATTCTGTTTTGGATCTCTGGGCAACAAATAGAATCAAACACCAAGGGGCGTCATCCGTTGGTAACACATTGGTCTGACTAGTCCTCACTAGTCTGAGAAGCTGAGTTCAATAAAACATATATTTTTCTAATATTAAAATATGTTTGATGATCTTAAGAAAATTGAGATTTACCAGCATTGTAAATCAGCAAAGTGGACCAGAAACATTTGTTTGACATAAGAAGAGATGTATACCCGACCTTATAAATCGCAATAAAATGCTTTTTAGTGTGTTATGATTATTGTTATAAAGCATTATGATCATTTATGAGTGTTTATAATGATAGTTATTCAGTGCTATAACTGCATTATACCTCATTATAAGTATGGTTATAATGTGTTATAGAGATAGGCGTCAAGTAAAGTGTTACCAGGTTTTGTGTTTTAGGGTGGAAGACTGATCATAAAAGTCCCTGATGTATTGTTGGTGATGATACTGACTCCAAGTACTTTAGAATTGAAGTTGTAGTAGGGGGTGGGGGTGACTTTGACCCTGTCCCGTCAGTAAAATGCTGCGAGTCATTGCAGCTGAGCAGGGGATCTGTTGCTGCTGATTCACTGCCCGGAGCATGGTGGTCGAGATCACTTCCACACAGCGGATTAGAGAGAAGGTCATTGTTAAATCCTTCACAGACTGCAAACTGAAATCTTCTCAGAGGCTGAGAGGCTGCAACCGGCCTTAGCATGGGATTGGCCGGTTGCCAGCATGGAAATGGAGCCGAGGACTCAACTGCTTTCAAGTTGAACGGATGATAAAATTAATGTTTGTATCCTCTGTGTCTGTTTTTGAATTGGTCAGTTCCCCATTGGTTCTGACTGACAAGGTTTGACTGATGTCTGTGCGAACAGGAACTAATTAGTTCATTTTATCACTTTAATTCCAACAGGAACACAGACAGCTCACCTGCTGGGAGCTGCTGTTGTTATATGAGTCCACCTCATTTATTCATTCCTTGCTCCCTGTGAGCAGCACAGTGGGAATAACACTCTGTGATGATAACCTGGACCATGAACCCTCAAAGATGTGTTATGGTATAATGTGTACAGGTGGTGCTTAGCTTGCACACCGTCACACAGTCCCTTACAGTACAGTAAACTGTGGCTGACGTCACAACAGCAAAAACACTGTGATCATGGTTTATCACCGGTTTGAGCTTTTGCTTTAGTCCATGAAAAACTATGAGAGCGAGCAGGGAGAGGAACTGCCTCTTGTTTCTGCCGTCGCTCAGATTTTGAATGGCTTTGGTGAAACAGCAACCAATGGATTAGTTTTCATCTACATTCCCCATGTATGTGCACTGTGAATTATTTATTTTAATTATTAAAATGGAAACATTAGTGCATAAAGGACAACAACATATTTGGTTGTCTTTGTGGTCAACGTCCATGTTTGTGGTCCAGCATCACGGTCAGTACCTTTGTCTGTAATGTTAAAGGGATAGTTCAACATTTTGGCAAATTGGCCCATTGCCATAATCACTATAGTCATAGCAGTAGGTTTGTTACCTTTATTTGTCGGTGCAAGCTATTTTTAGAACGGCGGAGCAGAGCCGTGAGCTGCTCAGAGCTACGCTACGGAGGCTCATGGGATTTCTTGGTTTCCCTCATCAAACTCATCAAATACACAATCCAACAACTCCACAACGCTCTGGTGGACAAGTTGTGACCTGCACATTCACATTACTGTATGAGATAATAACGGAACGTTACAAGATGGAGTTGTTTTCGAGGTGAATTCATGCAAAACAGCTGATGTTTTTCAGCAAACAGTCTCTGTATTTCCCTCTAAAACAACTCTCGTAACATTCTTGTCTCATGACGTGGTGAATGTGCAGGTCACAACTTGGAGTGTGAGAGAGTGTTTTGGAGTTGACCAAAAAATCCCATTAGCCTCCATAGCATAGCTCTGAGTAGCTCGCGGCTCCACTCGGCCATTCTAAAAATAGCTTGCATCAACTATTAAAGGTAATGAACCCACTGCTACTGTAGGCCTATAGTGATTATGGCAATGGGCCAATTTGCCAAAATGTTGAACTATCCCTTTAAGTTGGATAACTTGTACTATCCTTATGGCAGGTTGGCACAAAGACACCAGTTGACATCTGTATTTGTGTTGTCCTTTAAACACAATATTGTACACAGGCTGTTATATTATCCAAATAGTAATGTCTGCATGAAAGGCAAGCCAACCCCATAAAGGTACTATAGATGTCCATGTGTAGTGTGATTATAAAGCAGCTCTAGGTTCTATATTAATACTGTGAAAGTATCAAAGCCTCAGTCCACAGAGAGATGCACACAGCCTGTATTCAGAAACCAGCCGTCAGGACTTTCTGTCACTTTGTGATGTCATACTGAAGTAGTCACCAAGCTCCGCCCACCTGGACCTACTATTACTGTAAATCCTGCAGGATTTGTTTACTCTGAGTGTTTCAGATATCTGCAATACTTCTTTATTGGATCACTCAGAAAACAGTCAGCCAGTCAGAGAAGAGGATCAGAGCCTTCTCTCTTCTGATTGGCTGACACTAACCTGTTGGTACTACAGGCCCGAGGGGGGACACTGAGATGGTTAAAACCACAAATCTTGTAATGGATAAGTCAACATTGAAATTAAACGCAGGAGCTCTTTAGGACAACTTTTGTGACACCAGTTCCACAAGTGTGTCCTAAAATATTTTCCTCTTTGAAAATGTACCGCAAAATGTATACAAAAGCTTCAGAATCAATAACGCTTGTATTCCCTTACACAGAATGTGAAGAGAAGTCAAAATCCAACTCAATGGACACCATCCAATCACATACTTCCTGTAACTGAACAGCCACTAACCTGACAGCACGGTGAATATGGCAGCGAACGCGTTAAGCTTGAGGCCATCGATGACGTTACTGAAGTGACACACCTCGATGGACATGAGGATGCCCCCGGTGGCCAGTAGGAGGATGTACAGGCACTCTGCCACGATGCACAGCCACAGCACTCCTGAGGAGAAGAAGTGACGAGTTAGGAGGAGGGAGGAAAAGACATCAAGACATATTTATGTTGTGGGTGTGGGGGATGAGCACAGTTCAGTGAATGATGGGGGTTGGGGGGAGATAAGGAGTAAAAGAGAGAAGTGATGGGGGTTGGGAGTTGAGAAAAATGTAGGTAAGCAAGGGCAATGGGAGAGGAAAGGGACGAGCAGAGAAGGAGGAGGTGGATGAGCAGTGACCCCCCCTCACCCATATCATTAACCTTCACAGTCAGAGGAAGGATATACGACTCACCAAGAGACACACAGCATCCTCAATTGGTGGCACAGCGTACGTGTTACGGCTAAATATCAGTGGATTTAAAATCCTGTAAATGTAAGCTGTGGTGTAATTACATATATCACCTAAGGGCAGGTAGTTATTATGTGGTTCATTTATCGCAAGGTGGACTGGAGTAATATGCCTAAAATATCCCTGTGTGACTTATGAATAGAGTTACATCTTTCAGCCAAAAAAACCTTTTTATCTTCACAAAATTGAATTCAGTTAAAGATGTTTGATCAAATTCAAAGTGAGGGGGAGGAGGGGATCAGACTTAGCCATACTTAAGGATGTTTCAGGCTTTAAATGGGTAGTAGCATTTTTTAAAGTGGGGTTGTATGATCTACAAATAGCCCCTAAGTACTTTAAAGGAGTCATAACCTGGTTTTTTACGTGTCCAGCCCCCCTTGGATCACTTTGGATCAATTCGTAAAACTTATTAGAAAAAAAAAAAAAAATGTAATCAAACATTGAGCTTGTTCTGACCCTTTTTCCTAGTGATGCACTTTATCAGCATTAATATCGATTTTCACTGGTCCGGATTTGTCATTTTAATATGTAATGAGGCGGTTGATTCGGTCCGAGGAAGGACAGAGCCGGGGGGGAGGGGGGCTTGCCTGCATGCAGACTCCAAAACATAAACAGCCCCCTGGAGCGGACGGGGTGGTGAAAGAGGGGTGGGCTTATGCAAAACCTCCAAAGTTGAGGTAATGCGAGGAGGATGGCAGCCTGTAAAGGCACTTGTTATTTGGAAGTAAAATACATTCTGAAAATAAAGGACGCCACATTCAAAAATTCAGTTTTCATGATTTTCAGTCTGAGGTCAAACACCAATATCATCTTTTAACAAGAAAATTGTGATTTCCTGGTGAACTCCTTTAATTGCATATCGAAGACTCTCGGTAAATCCCGTTCAGTTATCGGCCCATAGCTCTGCCCAGAGATTTACAACATACATTGTTGTGAATGGACCCAAAGAAACGGCCTATTTTCACGGCCTAAAAGAGGTTTTACCTGAAAAAAAAACACAGTTCCATTGTTCCACTGGAGGGGCTGGAAAAAATATATGATAGCGAACCAAAAGATAAATTACCTAGAAAATCAGAAATAATTACCTCGTAAAACAGACCAAAAAAGTAATTACTCATAAAAACCAGATTTTCAATGCAATACGCTTCCGTAGACTTGCTTTTAAAAACATACTCTAGTGGTCATTAGAGGAACTGCAGATGTTGGTACTTGTGTGGTGGCTGATTCACTCAGTGATGTAACAAGTCTTAATGAAGCTGTTTTTAGAAATCCACAATGTTGCTTTTTGCAGAGAGTTTGATACCAGCCTGTTGCTTTCACGCTGCTTTTCAATGAATCAGACACATTAGATGAGATGCTTCTCCGAGCTTTTAGATTAGACTATAGTGGGTGGTTATTATTACCTTTGCTGGATGTTTCTCCATCTCCAGTCTTTATACTGATCACCATCTCATCTTGCACATCGGCACATTTCCAAAACAGCCTCCCGAACCATTCTTCTAAATAAATCCATTACTGTGATTGACACGGCAAACAGCTGACATGAGTCAGACTGAGCGATAAGGTGAGAGCTCAGTCTGATAATCAGGCTGGAGGAGCTGATTAGAGATGGGACGGCGTGGAGGTGATTGATTTTATTGAGACTCCACTTAACTAATTTCCCACCAGTGAGAGTGATCATTTAAACCACAGCTCTGTTGTGTCACTCCACCGACAACTATTGATCCTGCCGCAAACACAGTAATGAGGATGATTTGGCCGCGGCTTGTTAGCATCGTTACTTTAGGATGGATGAGGATTTGTTTGTTTGAAGGAGGGACACGAGAGACACTCAGAGACTGAAGGAGTAGACAGAGGACGCTCTAACAGGTGTGTGATTAATAGAGGACAAACCTCCTGTCAGCATTTCACCACACTGACAAAAGCTTTTAACTGCCCTCTCCAGTCAAACAAGCACTAAGCAGCTTAGTTAGAGCAACCAGGAAGCAGCGTGTGTTACCAACCAGCTGATGGTGAATTAAGGCTTTCAGATGAAAACCCTGTAAGAGGTTTGTTTTTAGCCTCCCATGACCCTCACACCTCTGTGTAACTTTTTCTTTAAAGGGATAGTTCACCCAAAATTCAAATTTCACTCATTATCTACTCACCCTCATGTCGACTAAGAGCTGTGAGAATTTTCAGAGTCCTCCGTTCCTTCTCTGAGTTACGGGCAGAGATGGCAAAAGTACCCAGATTCTTTACTTGAGTAAAAGTAAAAGTACCTGTGTAAAAGATGACTTAAAGCAGATATCAGCGGTACGGCCGTTTCGGCTAATGCTGCATTCAAGGCAGGCTTTTGAAACCGATGTTAGTCATTTCACAACTATCGACTTTGTAGCGTCCAGGTCCAATGTTTTTAAATCGTCCTGTTGCCTGAAAGTCACTATAACGGCCACTATATATCCGTATGCAAAACCTACAATCGAACTGTTGACTTCACAGGAAGGAAAATGGTTTCATTGAACCTGTAACCTTGTCTATTTGGAAGTAAAATTCACATTCTGAAAAGCCCTAATGCCGTTCTCTCTCCTCATTGGATAACATTGTATCCCAAAAAAGTTTTCAGCTGGTTTACAGCAGAGCAGAGTGATTTTCAGTCTGTAAGTGATTGCTGAAAAATTTTAGGACTTATATTAACAAAAACATTCCGCTGATATCTGCTTTAAGTAAAAGTGAAAGTACTGATCCAAATATCTACTCAAGTGAAAGTAAAAAGTACGGGCAAAAGCAAATAACCACATGATAATTTATCTGGAATCCATTTCATCAGTGTTATTGTTTTAAAGGTGTACGGAAATGGCCGTTTGTTCCGTTTGTCGCGCATAACAGAAAAATTCATAAATTTAACGGATTTGATTGGTCGTTACCGGCCAAAATGTTCATATCGGTGCATCCCTAAAAAGTACCTGTGTAAAAGATGACTTAAGTAAAAGTTTGAATGAGTACAGATCCAAATATCTTTTGAATCAAGTGAAAGCCTGCATTGTCCAATACGGAAAAAAAATACAACACTTTCATCCCGGATTTACTCAAAAATAGAATTTTGCACAAACCACATGATGATCTGGAATCCATTTCATCAGTGTTATTGTTTTAACAATTAAACGTTCACTTCACTTGCTCGAAGTATTTGCACTTCGTTACTTGCCATCACGCAGCAGTATTTGTCCATATAATGGTTGTGAATGGATACCACTTTTCTTGGTCCAAAAAGACACACCAAAAAACATCCAAATACCTCCATACTGCTCGCCTGTAATGTCCCTCTTGTATTGAAGCCCCCATATGAGAAATTGTTCCAAAAAAAAAGAAAAGAAATGAGCTTCTATATTTCAAGCTTGTTTGTAGCGGAAGCTCCCAGTGTGTCAGTTCACTGCTCTTCCTGTGTCAGTGCAAATCTCGCGTGATTTGCACTGACAGGTGGAACAATTTCTCATGTCGGGGCTTCAATTGGTGTCCATTTGCAACCGTTACATGGACATGCACTGCTACGCTGAGACCCTGTAACTCAGAGAAGCCACGGAGGACTCTGAAACTTCTCCCAGCTCTTAGTCAATTTCAATTTTGGGTGAACTATCCCTTTAAACAAAACAAAAAAGCACAGTTGAAGCCTTGCTGCTTCAATATCTGCAGGAACGACCCAGTATTATGTGTTTTTTCCTGCAACAGTAAGATTGCACTGCATTGCCACATGTTCATAAATTAGAGAGTTGGATGCACGATTTTTTCCATGTCATGTCATTGACAAAGATGTGTGAATTTCATAATGTATTCTTACCTCTTTCATTTGAAGGTGCAACATAGAGGAAACTTCTGCAGTTCTCACCTGTAGGAGACAGGAACCATGTCACTACTCACTGCTGCAACAGTGGTACTTCTGGTAATAAATCACATGGCTATGTAGAGAAATGTCAAATATGCTGCAGCCATTCACACTCTGTCCTGATCCATGTCCACAGAATTAAGGATGATAATTTCATTTTGTCTAACAAAATGATGATTTACATTTAAAGACCATCATTTGATCTGATCCAGTCTGTAGAAGGGTTTCATTTCAGTGTTTGTGCAATAACAAGCTCCAGCAGCTCTCCCAGTGTCACCACACCTCAGATCCAGTGGAGCAGAGAGGTGGAACAAAGATTGACTGTTAGCTCCACAGCTGCAGAACCAGACCACAACAAGCTGCTGGCTATCTGATTAAAGCAGAAGTAAGTGGTCCGGTCGTTTTCGCTAATGCTGCGTTCCAGGCAGGCTTTTGAAATCGTAAATTACAGCTTCAAGTCACAACTTACGACTTTGTAGCGTTCCAGGCAACCCACTCGTGTTTCTCCGACCTGTTTTACCGGTGAAAGTCACTATAACAGCCACTCGTAACTTCCGACCGGTGAACTCGTACCAGATTACCACTTCACGGTCGGAAAAATACGAGAACACCATAACAGTCCTCGTCCCTAGTTACATTCACGCGTTCCTTGGCTAATTATAATTTAATATTTTGAAACATTTAAACACTGAGTGATTGCTGTCATAACTATTTAAGACTTATATTAACACAAATATATCACTTACTTCTGCTTTAACCAAGAGACATGCAGTTAATTAGCCTGGTAATTATAATTTAATATTTTGAAACATTTGTGAGCATTTTCTCTGTTTTCTGCTTCTCCTATAGGGATATGTTCTGCTTTTATGATTATCATATTAAATTCATTTGGATTTTTACTAAAACAAATTAAGAAACTGAATATGCTTATGCTATGGGACTTTGATGACTAAAGTCTTCTAAATGAGCACAGACACCTGTTTACTTGAGACCAGGTTTTTTTTCTCCTGATTACATGCTTCATGCTCATTTCTGAGATTAAAAAGAATCCAGATCATTTAAATAAAAGACCAAAGCAGGTTTTAGATGTAAAAAGCTTCCTGAAGCGAAACTTTAACTGAATCTATGGTTATTGGAACGTTCTGTCTCCTTGACGCACAGCCCGCGCGCTCCGCTCCCATTCTCACCGGTCATATTGATGTTCTGTTCGCAGGACAGCCAGATCCCGGTGTGAAACTTCCTCATCACGTACTTGTCCTCCCCGGTCTCCCAGATGTACTGCACCAGACGCGTGTCGTTGAGGTTGGAGCTGTTGAACCTGATGCAGAAGGACTGCTTGGTGGTGACCGGACCGGTGCAGAACGGCTTCACCACCTTCCGCGTGCCGCCGCACCAGTAGCTGGTGGTGAGCGCGGACACGGCCAGGAACAGGGACAGGAAGTTCAAGGTGAGAGCTAGCGACGCTCTCCGCCGCCGGTCGATCCCCATAGCGGCGACTTGAAGGACCGAAGATGTCGAACTTAATCCTCGCTGGATTTAAATCCTCACAGTCCGGTTTTACTCCGTTTGTGTGTCCGCGGCCAATTAGCGCGGCGCGTCTGGTCCGAGCGCTGCCCCTCTCCTCGCACATCTGCTGCTCCGACACGCTCACTCTCTCATTTTGTACCCCCCTCCCCATCCCCCTCCCCCGGACCCTCCTCACCATACACACACAGTTTATCCCACACGCCTCTTATTTCTCTCGTGCCTCCCTTAGTTTGAAGGGTTTTAATGGTTTAAAACAGCTTTTAAACGGCTCCTTCTTCTTCGACACTGACCCGTTTTTAGGGTTTTAATGCACAAAAGTACCACATGAATTTGTTTATTGCATCAAGGCTTTTTTTTTTTTTTACTTTGTCAGGAACCTCTAGTAAAGGGATAGTTCACCCAAAAATTCAAATTTCACTCACCCTCATGTCGACTAAGAGCTGTGAGAATTAAATACAGTATGTTACTAACTATTAAAAGGATAGTTCACCCAAAATTCAAATTTAACTCATTATCTACTCACCCTCATGTCAACTAAGAGCTGTGAGAATTTTCAGAGTCCTCCGTTCCTTCTCTGAGTTACTGGGGGGTCCACGCAGCAGTATTTGTCCATATAATGGTTGTGAATGGATACCACTTTTCTTCATCCAAAAAGACACCAGAAAACATCCAAATACCTCCATACTGCTCGTCTGTAATGTCCCTCTTGTATTGAAGCCCCGACATGAGAAATTGTTCCACCAGTCAGGAAGAGCAGTGAACTGGGACACTGGGAGCTTCCTTATTTAATTTTTTTTGGAACAATTTCTCATGTCAAGGCTTCAAAAACTCAGAGAAGGCACAGAGGACTCTCAGCCCTTAGTCGACATGAGGGTGAGTAGATTTGTCGGTTTTGATTATAATAATAAGAGAACAATACAGTAATGAGAGTTAAAACTGAAATGGCAAAACCAACATTTTCACTGATAAAGAAGCCTAACAACGTAACCAAGAGATGAGAAACTAATGGGATGATAAATAATTGTTTTTTTACAGCCCAAAACCCACCCTAACACAAGAGATGAAAGCTGTCACAAGACAAAGGTTAAATGTATCTTTGATTTGTTTGGAAAGCAGTGTACAGCTGGTAATACACTGTCCATCCAGAAGTTAATGTAGTCTGTGGTGCATTCACCATCCTGTCAGTGTTGTTGTTATCATTCCCTGTGTGTTCCTTTGACTTCCTGGATGGGCAGGTGGTTGCAGCCTGTCTCAGTACACAGAGTTTGTAGGAAGGATGAAGAAAAACCAGATTATGATCTGATCTGCCAAGAGGTGGTGGAGCTGAAGCAGTGTGAGCCTCCAGGATGTTTGCATACAGCAGATCAAGTGAATCTTATTTGCCCTCATGGAATCTCATTCCGGTACCTCACTGCATTGAGATTTTCTTCAATGATGACAAGCTCTGTTTGGGGATTTGGGCACTTTTTTTTTGTTGCAAAGGTGACTAATGATATACAATACAACACCAAGTGGTGTTATTATAGGAGAGAAATAATATTTCCATGCTTTATTCTTTGTAAAGGCCTCCAGGTGATACAGTACTGTAGGTCATAGAAAAATCTCAGCACCATGTCAGCAACAGCTGAGTGTTAGAAAAGTCCAACACTCATCCAAACTACGTCAGCCCATTCTGTTTGACGTGAAGCAGCGATGACTCTCCTCTGAGTTCCTCCAGATGTCCAAACTCTTCAGCTGAAGCCGAATATAATGAGATGGAGCCAAAAATGTATCATAGTGACTATTGTCGTTGAATTATGTTATCTTCTCTGTTTCATTTGAACCCAAACTCTACAACATCAAATGAAAAACGTACAGCCTGTCATTTTAAAGGGATAGTTAAACATTTTGGCAAATTGGCCCATTGCCATAATCCCTATAGTCATAGCAGTAGGTTCGTTACAGTACCTTTATTTGTCAGTGAAAGTTATTTTTAGAATGGCCAACAACTCCACAACGCTCTGGTGGACAAGTTGTGACCTGCACATTCACCATGCTATGAGATAATAACACAACGTTACAGACACTAGAGTTAAATACAGAGACTGCTTGATGAAAAACTGTCCCTTAAAGACCCCCTCCCATGAAAATCAGTGTCAATCTTGTGTTAGAGGACATAGAAAAGGAGGAGATAGGAGAAAAGGCTGTGCAGAGAATGTTTTAAAATAACCTTAAAGGGTCGCGGGAGGGGGACTTGAAGGCAACGTGCGCCAGTGGTTTTGCATGAATTTCCCTCTAAAACAACTCTGTGTGGTAACGTTGTGTTATTATCTCATAGCGTGGTGAATGTGCAGGTCACAACTTGTCCACCAGAGCGTTGTGGAGTTGTTGGATTGTGTATTTGATGAGTTTGATGAGGGAAACCAAGAAATCCCATGTGCCTCTGTAGCGTAGCTCTGAGCAGCTCACGGCTCTGCTCCGCCGTTCTAAAAATAGCTTGCACCGACAATTAAAGGTAACGAAAATACTGCTATGACTATAGGGATTATGGCAATGGGCTAATTTGCCAAAATGTTGAACTATTCCTTTAATTGGACATGTTTATTTCATCTGGTGGGGAAAGAAAGACGCTAATTTTAAAGTATTTTCATTCAGTGAACAACATTGAGGTTCATAATTTGTCCTGAGGTTTCCACAGTGGTCACATATCTGCTCTGCTGACAGCAAAAGTTCATCAATCTTAGATATGACACTCTGCTGTGTGTGCATGTGTGTGTGTGTGTGTTTCAGTCCCACGGGGCAACACAGATAAAAAGTAGTGGGCTACCGTGTCCACAGATCCTGGATGTGTGACACATAGTGTTTGATCCTCCTCCTCAGGCCTGTTATCCTGATCTCAGGCTCTCTGTCACCTTCACGGTGATCCATGGCGCTGCCGTAGCTACGGGGACCAGGGGGCCGTTTCATAAAGACAGACTCTGACTATGTCGTAGATAATAACAAACACAGTCATACTTCAGTTAGACTCAGTGGACAGTGTTGCAGACCCATCTGAAATATCTTTGTGAAACGGCCCCCAGGGAGACGAGCAGGTCTGGCCGAAGCATCGCTGAGCACCAGAGAGCAAACACCGCTGCTGCTTCCTTCATTTTCTGCTCCTAAGCCAAAGGAGAAAAACTCAAGGACGAGACGAGCAGCAGTGCAGTGCATTCTGGTCACATGTGATGACCTTGATGAGAGATCTAAGGTGTCACATGTGTTATGAATATAAGAGCAGGCCTGTTTGCATAGTTCAGGTGATGGATTGTCACTGTGAGGTTAAATACAGAGACGTTCACTCACATGATTTATTTGTACATTCCGGTTTCAATGGGGCCGTTCACCTGATTTACATTCACACCTCAGTCTGCTGCATAGTCATGAGCTGGGCCGGGGTCAGGTTACTGCAAAGCCCACATTTTTACATTGAATGCATAATCACAGACTGATGGGATGTTTTATCTTACAAGGAGATGTTTTCTTTGTCCTTTGTTCCAGTGGTGTCTCTTAGTCCACACATCACAGCTTGCAGGTCAGTGGTTTAACGAGAAGGAAGGAAGCATCAGTCATCACTCTAGATCGGAGCCGTCTGTCTCTTAAATCTTCGTCATACACGCGTTTAAAACCTGTGTCATTGAACACGTCCCCTCTGCCAAGGTCCTCTGACACCTGACAGCTGTGTCACATCACAAGATGCTCTTTACACTGCATGATTATTGCACGTTGTACATCTGGACACAACCTGAAAGCCTAAAGCCTAAAGCCACAGAAGCATAGAAAGACATTTATTGGGTAGTGTGAATCTACATTTGGCATGAAGGTTGTGGGTCGGCAGAGTTGTCGAGTCCATGCCGCTGCACTCCTCTCAGTTCTGGTTGGTCCTTACTGTTGTTTTAGAGCTATTCCTGGGATTCAAACCAGCAGCCCCTGCTGCCTAACCTCCAGGCTGTTCACATTCACTCCCATCCTTGGTGATGCAACAGCTTCAAACAATATCTGACAAGGTTACTATGAAAACCATAATTTTCGGTAACACTTTATTTGACGCCTATCTCTATAACACATTTTATACTTATAATGAGTTATAATGCAGTTATAACACTGTATAACTATAGTTATAATCACTCATAAATGATCATAATGCTTTATAACAATAATCGTATCACATTGATAATGCATTATAAATACAATTATAATTTGTTATAATTCCCTTATAAACGCGTATAACTATCATTATAAATATAAATTATCATATGCTTATTTGTAACAATAAGCACACATAGGACAGTATATCTCTATTATAATACTTGACCTTGTTGTTATAAAATGCTCTACTGTATGATGTGTTATGCTTATTGTTATAAAGTTTATAACAATAAGCATAACACATCATAAATGTCGACTCCTCTTGTTCTGTCTTTGATACTCTCCAAGCTTAGCAGCTCCTCGCTTATTTCAAAGTTCTCTGTGACTGTTCGGATGAAAATCAGCAATTGCGCTGTATCGGAAATGTCCGTGCTTTCATCCAGCGCGATTGAAAAGGCTCCCTTTCCCAGGTCTTCCACACGCTGTCCCAGCTGCTGTTTGAGATCGTTGGCCAAATCTTCGATTCGTCGTGTCACTGTGTCATTCGACAAGCTCACGTCACGGAGCTTTGTTTTTTGCTCCGGACACACAATGTCGGCCACTTTCAACATGCAGTCTCGCACAAATTCTCCGTCACTGAACGGCTTGCTCCGCCTAGCTATTTCTTGAGCTACCACGTAGCTAGCCTGTGTCGCAGCTTCACCGGATTTCGCCAGATTTGTGAAAACTGACTGTTGTGCAGCGTAACCTCTTTTAAGTTGTTCAAGCTTACTGGTGCGCTCATCACCGGTGAATTTGTTGTAGGTTTTGTGATTGGTATCATAATGGCGTTTTATATTAAAGTCCTTGAGCATTGCATTAACCTGCTTGCAGATCAGGCACATGACTTTATCCACTTATCTTGGAACCGCCTTTTCTCCTCGCTGACACA
Organism: Decapterus maruadsi; assembly: GCA_030347415.2. NCBI lineage: Eukaryota > Metazoa > Chordata > Actinopteri > Carangiformes > Carangidae > Decapterus > Decapterus maruadsi. The sequence continues at coordinate 22,613,615 of CM064888.1, read as the reverse complement.
GCGTTTTTTTCTCGAGGGGCCCGGCTCCGGCTCCCGCTCCGACTCCATTGTCACAGCTGCAGTCACGGTCTCCTCCCTTCCCCGAGGCAGAGATCTCGCGGGAGACGCCGTCAGCACCCCAGTGGTGAAAAAAAAACATTGCACCGTGGACCTCTGGGAGTGAGGTCAAGTGAGGTCTAAACCACACCTGTAATTCTCGCTATGACCATGAGACAGAGATTGATCCTTTGAAAGCAATGTACAGTTGGATTAAAACTATCAACTGTAATTCATTGCGGGCCGCCAGAAATGTTTCTGCGGGCCGCCATTGGCTCGCGGGCCGCACTTTGAGAACCAATGTTATAAAGTGTTATGATAATTCATGAGTGTTTAATGATAGTTATACATGTTTATAAGCCAGTTATAACTCTATGTGTAATGTATTATTGATATGGGCATTGCCAGCCAGTTATTAACAATTATAACACATTATAAGTATAGTTATAATGTGTTATAAAGATAGGCGTCAAATAAAGTGTTACCTAATAATGATTAATTACAGGTTTTATTACAGTGGCTGATGGTTCATTCCAGGGGCAGATTTAAATAATAATGATAATAACAGTAAAGGCAGGAATGTTTTATGTGGAGGTGTCTCACTAACTGGACCGTTATGTTCTTCAATCATCCAACAGGCTCATTTGACTCAAGACTTAATTGATGTGGCTGTAAAACACCTTTATTATCATTCAGCTGATTGAATTTTACACTCGTTGCTCACTCATCTGCAAAACAGATTTCTCACTATGAATAATAGGAAATCTGCTGTGATGTTACTGCCTGACAGGAAGTGAAACGTGCATCTGGACCTGGATACAAACCCCGTGGTGGAGGCAGGTGAGTCACTTCATCTCCTTCTTTACCTCCTCTCTCTCTCTCTCTCTCTCTCTCTCTCTCTCTCTCTGTGCTGATTCATGTCTTTGTGAATGAGTCTGAGCTGTAACTAACACACAGACTGTGACAAATGCTGGCAGCCATCTCAGCCTCCTCACTCCTAATGCACTCATTTACATAACTACTCTCTCTCTCTCACACACACACAAAATTGAAATTCTGATTAAAATACACACACACACCTCACTCAGAAGGAGTTGACAGATTGTGCACAGTGTGGAGGAACAGCAGCATGTTCATATGCTTTGTATTAAAGCAGCTCAGTCACAGATGATGTTAGGTTTGGAGTGCTGCTCATCAGTCACTGTGATGGATGTTCCAGTGATGAGTGTGGTACTGTAGGCCTATAGGGCTAACAGGTTAACGCTCGCCTAACCCTAAACTAATGGCAGGTTGTTCAGGGTGACGTTATACAGGAATTCGGCAAGTGGTTTGTGTATACCGCCATCTTGCGACGGCGCCATAGTCATAGACTGATTCTCTATGACAGCATCATAAATACCTGGATTTACAATTATAGGTCTCTGATTTGGGGTCAAAATTACCTGAGCATATTTTACACTGGCTTTTAGACGACCATCACATGATATTGAAGGGAGTGAGACATTCACAGACCATCCACTGTCACCACGATGTGAAGGTAACGGTGAGAGGGGAGAGCAGCCAGGTGCAGGTCAGCTGTGGCTGCATCGCTGGCGGCGGCGGCAGCAGCTGCTGCTGCTGCTCACTGTAGCTACGTAACGTTACGGTCTAAAGACAGTCCTCCTGAAGTAATACCTAGGGGGCAAAGTCACATTTTTTTGGAAAACCGACACGGAGCGTTGTAAAAGGTTGTCCACCAGAAATGATATCTAGGACCTTCAAGGATTAAAACCTGGGTGGACAACCTGGTCAACTAGCTGCAGGAAAGCTACGGGGTCCAAAACCCCTCTTCCTGGGTCATTTTGCTGGCGAAAGTATGTAACTGCAAATACTTAGGTACTACAATGGCATAAATAGTCATACAACTCTAAAATTTGGCAGAGAGTATCTTGACACATAGGGGAAGGCGAGAAAAAAAGATTCTGTGGTTTGTTGCAACTTGATTTTAAGATATCACCCTCAACATCCCAAAAAAGACCAAAAAAACTACTGTTCGTCTGACAAATTCTCATGAAGATTATTATTTTTCAGCACTTTATGGAGGACATCTATACCTAATACATATATAGAAAGTTTCTTTAATTCATAAGCTTCCATTTGAGTCCAAGCTAGCCTTTCTATCTCAAAACCCCCACTTGCTGTGGCCAACGGTCTTCTCTCTCTATCTGTTCATTTTGGGGAGATCCCGGAATAGAATGTATTCTAATGGGGCCAGTTAACATGGAGGTTTTCACTATAGTAGGGTTGTATATCTCCACCACTGAGGCCGATTCGATATGCATCTCGATACACTGCCACCTCCTGAAGTTAACGGGGCACTGAAGTTTTGTCGATACGATGTTGTATTCTGCTCCTATTCACGATACGGTGCGATTCAAAAACGATTTCATAACGATATGACTTAATGACAAAGAGATTTGGTTCGATATGATGTATCAGTTGTATAAGTTTGGTACAGTCGTGATATGAGAGTTTCTTAGCCCACATCAGGTTTCTTACCTCAATACCACTATTTTGTTTTACTCTGTATCACTGGGAGCTGACACCGCAGTAATGGCGGCTGTTCGACTAACAGTTATTTCGCTGCATTCGTGTATAGCTTCTTTGGGCTTTTGTTGTCCCTGTTCAGACTGTGTAAATACAACACTGTCACCACGTTCACCAATTGGAAATGCTGCTGGACACCAACTGCATACATGTGATGTATATGAGCAGTAGCCTCTGTTGTTTATGAGCCCGGATTCATATTGCATCTGGAATTAGATCAGTACCATTGACACCATTGCCCACCGATAATGGACAACAAAGCATTTTTTGCCTTTAAAGCTGTACAGAAAAGAAAAATTAATTTGATTCCACTCTGGGTCATAAAATTTGTGTAATAACTCATAGGCCAAACTTTGCGCAAAATTCTATTTTCGAGTTTCAAATGGGGAATGGGCTCGGTTTCGCCCCAAACATTGAATATCCCGCCTGCTCGATAACGACCAATCAATTTTGTTTTCCTCACTTTGGTAAACTCATGCTGCAACTTGTGGAAACTCATAGAAGGAGGCGACAAACAGGACAAACGGCCATTTCTGAACACCTTTTAACTTCCATACCTTACATTGCACCTTTAAAAGCCTAACATGGATGTGCCCTATGGTAGCAGCTATACCGTATCTAAATCTAAAAATGCCCATTTCTGATTTTTTTTATTGTCAAAATATTGTGATTACTGGAAAACCTACTTTTTCAAACATCTCTTATACCTTCAATCCAACTGGCACTGAACTGGGCAGATAGGTGATGCTGACAAAGTTATCAAAGGGATTTCATTTCTCTTAAAAATTTGAAAATTGAATGGTCTTCACCCACAATTCTCTCTTTTTTTTTTTGCTGTGTCGACGCCTTTTTAAAAATAATTCTGGGTTTTAATAATGCCAGTTATTTTGGGGCTTTGTCTTGAGGTCACATCCTGTTTTCAGTCTGCCCAATCAGCACAGAGTAAACCTCAAGCCACTCTGAGTACCTACCCCAAGACAAGGACTTGTTTATTCCTGGAGATGGTCCTTCGGGGGCGGTCCTTGCTACGCAGACATTCACCAATGACCCAGGTCCCGTAAAATTACCCCAAAGTTCCTGTAGCGGAAACGCCCCTCGTCTCTCACTCTTCGTTGCTGAATTTCAGGACTCCTTTTTCTAATAAACTGATCCCAGCTTAGGGAGAAACTCATCCTCCCCTAAATGTGATTTACAGCTGAGAATAATGTCCCAAACAGCATCAGTGCCTCGTTACCTCCCCTGCTAATGCTGCCATTTTCTTCTGAGCCAGCTGATAGGAGTTATTACTCCTTTTGCTGAGGCATAGAACTGTAGTTCATCACATGTCGTTAATCAGTCCTGAGCGCGGTGCATTCACTGCTCCAGCAGACGGCAGGGTGAAGACATCAGCACTGTTTGATGAGTTCACTGGCCTCAGACATCTCAGAGACAAACCATGGATGTATTGAGACAAACACAGAGTTCATCAAAACTACGCAACAGAATTGTTTTTACTAAACCCCTCCCACTAAGAGTGATTGACCAATCACAGCTCACTAAGTGTAATTACAGTTGTCAGGCCTGTAATGGCCCTTATTCCACTTGCACTTGACTCTACTTGTTTTTCTTTATTTTCCATTAGGGATCGAACCTGGTACCTGGTCCTTTTCTGGCATGGTTCCAAGTGAGCTAGGCTTATAATAAATGTGACATCAACTGACTGCTGGCCTCTGATTGATGACCCTTTAGGAATTGAATGTATCATCAATGTAATCATCTATTTTTATTTGATGATTTGAGGTATTTCTATGAGAATAATTTAATTGCTTGTTTTATATTATTTGCTTTTTTGTGATTTCTATTCTGGGAACACTGTATAGGAATTGTTTTACTTTTTAGGGACCCCAGGAAGAATAGTGGTCACCATGGTGACAACTAATGGGGATCCAATAAACAATAAACAATAAACAATAAACAAAGGGCTTCACATGGCATCATAACAACATCCTCTGTCCTTAGACCCTCACATCCACTGAGGAAAAACTCCATGGAAAACCCTTTTAACAGGGAAAAATTGGAGAAAGCTCAGGGTGAGCAACAGAGGAGGATCCCTCACCCAGGACGGACAGACGGGACAGAGATGTTGTTACAGACAAGACAATTTACAGTTTATGACACAGAATGTGCGAAATGTGCAAAGAGTTAATGGAGACAGCCTCTGGTGCAGCATAGCCAGGGACGGGCAGGTAAACTGGGAGGGTTGAATAGCGCGCCCTGGAGGAGGAGGAGGGCGTGTGTCTGGTTTAACAGCACCATGCAGTACAGGTGACAGGTGTGTTCTTAGGAAATGTGTCCACCAGGGCGTCATGGCAATAATTACCAGGACTACACAATAAAAAGTCCTATCACCTGGAGGTGTGAGCTGATGGTTCCCTTTCACTGGTTTTTGGCAGATGTAAAAGAGGCTGAGTGGAGGTGATAAGAAACAAAATCCTGTTCAAAAAGACTAACCAAACTTTACTCTTGGACTTTTATTTCTTATGTGCACTGTACACTTTTTCTTTTATATGTCTCTAAAGGACTCCAATGAAAACAACCTGTGCCTCCTCTGTAATAAACCTAACTAATTACACTTACCACTGGTATTCATTTGATCACAAAGGAGAAGATATTCAGGATATTTGGAAGCACAGGGTTATGAGAGGGTTATGAAATTGTACACTCATTCTGTCTTGAGCTCTGTCCCTGACCTTAATCATGAAAATCTAAATTATTTTCTGTGCTACGTTGAAAACAAATCAAACTGTCAGTAGATGATATTTTCAGTGGGAACATTTGTGCTTTCATTAAGAACATTTTGTTAGTATATTGATTTTGGGTGGTTTTGTATTTCTGTTGTTGCAAATTAATGAAGCACCACAACAGAGCTTGGTTCAAGGCGTATGCTCCATCACTGACAATGAAATACAACAGTAAATTCAACATGTCTGAATTCTTTCATTATCCTAAGAGCCAGGGTGGAGGCTGAAGGACTGCATATAGATCGTAGGGACAAGTCCACACCAATATTTTAGCCAACTCCTTCACAGACATTAGAGCTACTTCTGATGTGAGCATGTTGCAGTGGCTGTTCCAGTATTTCACCATATACTGGACTTAAAGGGATAGTTCACCCAAAGATCAAATTTCACTCATTATCTACTCACCCTCATGTCGACTAAGAGCTGATCATCCCTTCTCTGAGTTATTTCACTCCATATATCAATGGACACCAACTCAAAAAGACACACTCCAAATACCTCCATACTGCTCGTCTGTAATGTCCCTCTGGTATTGAAGCCCTGACATGAGAAATTGTTCCGAAAAAAAAAAAGGCTATATTTTAAGCTTGTTTGTAGCGGAAGCTCCCAGTCTCTCAATTCACTGCTCTTATTTGCACTGACCAGCAGAACTATTTCTCATGTCGGGGCTTTAATACAAGAGGGACATTACAGACGAGCAGTATGGAGGTATTTGGATGTTTTGTGGTGTGTCTTTTTGGACCAAGAAAGTTGGTGTCCATTGACAACCATTATATGGACAAACACTGCTGTGTGGACCCCCCATAACTCAGAGAAGGCACGGAGGACTCCAAAAATTCTCACAGCTCTTAGTCGACATGAGGGTGGGTAGATAATGAGTGAAATTTGAACTTTGGGTGAACTATCCCTTTAAGTCCAGTATATGGTGAAATACTGGAACAGCCACCGCAACACGCTCACATCAGAAGTAGTTCTAATGTCTGTGAAGGAGTTAAAATACTGGTGTGGACTTGTCCCTATGATCTATATACAGTCCTTCAGCCTCCACCCTGGCTCTTAGGATAATGAAAGAATTCAGACATGAATGAGTGAAATTTGAATTTTGGGTGAACTATCCATTTAACTAGCAAGTTAACCATGGCTTAGGCTAGCAGGGGTTGTCGTAACAACATTGAGAGCAAACCTATGTCTACACTGTATGTAGAGATCATACCCTACAATATATTGTCTTTCCTCTGTAGATGTGTAACAGCATGACACTGTTGGTTTGTGGGATTCCAGACTATGACTTTTCAACAAGCTGATTTCTTGGAGAAAGAGCCTTACCCCCATCACCCGCCTTCTCTCGCTCTCTCTCTCGCACACTCCTCTTGTTTTTTGGAGGAGGTTAAGAGGAGTCTCAGGTGGCAGGTCACACTCCAATTATACACTGGATCAGAGAGGAACAGGAAAGCAGCGACAGGCACAGGAGTGGGAGGAAAAAATCAAAGCCAGGCAGATAGAAGATGTATAGGAGGAGTGGAGGTGGGGGGAATCTATCTATCTATCTATCTATCTATCTATCTATCTATCTATCTATCTATCTATCTATCTATCTATCTATCTATCTATCTATCTATCTATCTATCTATCTATCTATCTATCTATCTATCTATCTATCTATCTATCTATCTATCTATCTATCTATCTATCTATCTATCTATTGCAATGAAAAGTCAATGTCAGACGATGTAATAAAGGACTGTGTGCCATTAGAGCAATACAGCTATTTTACATTCAGACCTAGAGTCCTTGATATTTTTTGCACAACAGGATAATAGATGAAAAAAATATGCAGGACAAGAATCTGGACTTTCAATGGTTTGAGTCATCCAAAACACTCCTGTTCCATCTTTTCTCTGATGGTGTTTACAGTCAATTACAATAGAAGACTCAAAACAAAAGCAGGATTGCTGAAGGTTCTCATTCTGAATCTGGCTGTAGAATGACAGACATCACCAACAGCAGATTATATCAACTCTAGCACATTAATCAGCTGTGTATGAATAAAACGGTCTAATACTGTAACAAATGTTTTATTAGTTCTGGTTATTGACGCAGGCCACGTTACAATCCAATAAAACCACAGAGATAAAATGAATCTGCGCTGTCAGGTCAGGAATGTCACAGTTAAAAAACAAATAACAGAGCATTTACTGTAAAAGGCACAATATGTAAGTTCATCTACGGCGTGAATAACACACACTAAGGCTCCGGTAGATGCGGGGTTACAGTGTGTGTGTGTGTGTGTCAGTGCTGCGCATACAGACAGACAATCAATCAATCAATCAATCAATCAATCAATTTTTATTTGTATAGCACTTTACAATAGCCAGATGGTACCCAAAGTGCTTTACATCAAAGAAATAAAACAATACATTGGTGATGAATAATCAATATCAAAAAAAGTGCTTTGAGACTTTGAGCAGACACAGAAAAGTGCAGTAGTGCCGTCTGGCAACCTGGAGTCTGGTGGGTAGATACAAGAAAGTGACATAGTGCTGCAGTTTTAATTTGACTGCAGGTGCATACAGTAAAAACAGGCCAAATTCTTAAGAACAGGACTTCCTAGTCAGAGTTAAAAGCTAATCTAAAAAGTGTCAGTCTTTAATTTGATTTAAAAAGACTGAGGTCGGTAGTGGAATGCTCAGGGGCTGTCTGTTCCACAGCCTGGGAGCTGCGACAGGAAGAGGAGCGGAGACGGAGGGCCCACTGTTTAAGTCTAGACTTGGGGACCTCCTAGCAGGAGCTGGGTGGAGGAACCCGGAGATCTCCATGTCGTGATCCCGTCATGTTAAAATCTCTGACAAGTAGGGAGCCAGGCCGTTTATGGCATAAAAGACAAACAGTAAAAGCTTAAAATCAATTCTAAAATGAACTGGGAGCCAGTGAAGTGACGACAGCACAGGGGTAGACAGACAGCATCGGAGCGGTAAAATGTAACAATATCTTGATCACCTGAGTGACGTGAACTCCGCTCGTAGTTACTGAGTCAGAGCAGTAAAACAGTGAGGTTGTCGATGAATATTTTAGCTTTTTACTCTGCTTTGAGACTTTGAGCAGAGCAGAGGTCAGTGTGTCGCTGGTGGGGAACAACGTGCTGCTGTGTTTTGAATTTGACTGCAGCAACAATTTTGGCCACATTCTTCCATATCGCTACTTTAAATGTGTTCTGTGTGTTAGTCCCATCTGTGCAGCAGAATATGGAGCTGTGGAGGGCCAGGAGGCTTTTAGATGCAGCTCACCTACACGGCGGTGCTGGCCCCAGATTGGAGTAACATGAGACCGCTGCATCAATCTTACTGCTGATTGGCACTTAGTTAATTCAATTAAACAGAGCGTGCTGCATTTCCCTCTGGGGAGAAAGATGTTGATGAAAATAATGAAGGCATTGACTCAACTGAAATGACAATGTAGTGGTGTTTATGGTTGAAAGCAATTGGCTGTGTTGTTTTGGTTTTAATTTGGTCAAAGCAAGACTGACATCAGCTCATTGAAAATGCTGCAGCATGAAAACAGGAACAAGAAAAAGACATCACATCTCTCCTCAGTCGCCTTCTCAGCACTGGCTCCCAGCTTGGGTCTGGGAGGCAGACTTACAGCAAACTACCTGTGTGTGATGGGTAAGAAATTAAATGATTAATTAAATGTTAAAAATAAATGGAAACAGAACATATGTCATTACAGGTCACAGGCAAAAGGTCACACAGTCGACATCAATAGGTTCTGGTCAGCAGTTCACTAATGAGACAAAGAGTCTCTCTTCACCCAGAGCTGACACCCCCAGCCCTGCACACACACAGTATGATGGAGTAGGAGGATTCCTGAAATTCTTTTTAAAGGTACATTGTGTAAGAATTCCTCCACCTAGCAGTGCAGTTGTAGATAACCAGCAACTCAGTCCTATTTTTCATGCTGCATTCACGTGAAATTGGGCAGATGGCAGACGGACGACAGCCGTTGCAGGTAACAGTTTAAAGGAGTCATCACCCGGAAATCGCAATTTCTCTTGTTAAAACATGCATATTGGTGTTTGACCTCAGTTGAAACTTGCCTGAAAAGCTGGACTTTGAAAGCTCGCAACTTTTCTACAAAAGCGCTGTGGAGTCTTTTTCCGAACAGGAATAGCACACAAGGGTGTGCCTTCCTAAAGCAGGAGATTTTGATTCTGCTCCTACGGTGACCTCACCGTGGAGGCTACTTGCCTCAATTCACCACCCAACCCCTGCCCCGTCCGCTACCTGAAATCGCCAATTTGCTTTAAAAATAAAAGGGAAACTGAACATATGTTTACAGTCTGCATGCAGGCAAAAGGTCACACAATCGACATCAATAGGTTCTTTGCTCTATCTGGTCAGCAGTTCACTAATGAGACAAAGAGTCTCTCTTCACAGTGCACATCCGGACCCTGCAAAACAGTATGATGGAGTAGGAGGATTCCTGAAATTCTTTTTAAAGGTACATTGTGTAGGAATTCCTCCATCTAGTGTTGTGTTTGATTAAAAACTTTTTTTTTTTCTAATAAGCATTCACGTGAAATTGGATCAGATGGCATCCAACGGGCTGACAGCTGCTGCCAGGTTATGACTCCTTTAAACAAGCCTCTATGTAAACAAGTGTTCCGTCAGCACGAGGCAAAACAATACACGTGACAATATGTTGTCATGGCGATGTCGTATTGTTGACCTGACCCACGTTTTACCGTCTTTCTCTGGACTTCTGTGACTGAAATCACATCTGGTTTGTTACTGACAGCCGTCTGTCCGACTGCACCTGAATGCAGCATTCACGTACAGTCCTCACTGCGTTACCGCGGTGACTTTTCCCAGACGCCACCTGGACCTGAGCCGACAGCTCCGGTGTCTCCGCTGAGTTTCCGTGGTTTCCTACCGTCACGCTGCCACTGAAGGTAAAAACATGGAGACAGGACATGGCAGCCAGCAGCGAGCTGACCGTCTCCATGGAGATATGAATGATATGAACTGAAAGGAACACTTCACTTTGTTGATGGGGGGGTTACTGATGAATGAAAAACAGACTTTTGAACCAAATAATTGATTTTTGTGAATAGATAACAGGAGAAGTTACACAATGTCCCTTTAAATTGCTTTTATTTAATTTTTCATCCACCCTCTGTTTAACAAATGTGGACTTTTCTTTGTTCATCTATGTTTAATTTGATAATAAAAAGATGATGATTGACTGTTCTGATCTATTGAAGGTTTACATTCAAAATAATAAATATTAAATGATAATTAGCTTTAGCATTTTTTTACAATCTGGACCTTATTTCTAGCATAAAATACGATCATTTCCTCACCCAGATAACTTTGGTGTCATTACGAAATTAGCTCCAGTCGAGAGCTGCGTATAGGCTCCTGGAGGCTCCTTCCACATCCTGGCTGAAAACCTGCTCTGCTGATCAGAGCCTCATGTTATAATCCTTGGATCCAGTGATTGATTAAATGCTTTGTTGAAAACGGGAGGAGGCTCAGCAACACAGCGGAGAAGAGACCAGACATGCAGATGTGCTAAATTATAAAATGTAGTAGTATTTTGATCAAAATGATGTTTCAAATTAATTATTTCACTCGTACGCCGTGTAATAGACAGGATAATGTTCAGTAAGTTATTGATTAAATGCACTGACACTAGTGAAACTATCTATTGCACCTACCAAACACATGCACTGAGTGGAGCTGGAGACTGGTCCAAGATGGCGGCTCGTCAGCGCCAATAGGCCGTAGCGTTCTATGCGGCGTCTACTCTTTATATGTCTATGGGTCAACCTACAGACCCTGGATGTTGATAACATGCCACCATCGACTCAAAGGGGAAGAATAGCACTAGTGTACTGTATCAGAACTAAATATTGGTGAAATGAAGGAGTTTCGTGGCAGATAATGTGTTATTTAGAGGCTGCATGTTCTCACATTATACAGATATACGCGGCTCTTGACTGGAGCTCATTTTGCCGGAACGACTTGTAATGAAATGATTGTATTTTATGCTAGAAATAAGGTCCAGATTGTAAAATTATCCTTTAATGGCAACATTGTCTTGGTCATATTATTTTCAACGATATGCGTGATTTTCAACATCCAATCTTGAATATCATGGATTGTTCACATAAATTATAACTTCATCACAAAAAAAGAATCCCACTTTATCTGTAAAATGTGATCTAGTCTGTTATATGGAGCCCCTACTGGACACACATCTAGCATTGTCAGACTAGTTCCCCCAACACACGCACACACAGTCAATACATTGCTGGCCTTCAAGCAGTAAAAAGCAGTTGTCAGCGCTTTATATCATACAGTAGAGTCCCTGAAGTATGAGGAGATGCCACTTTTATAGTCCAGCTCCAGCTCCAGCTCCAGCTCCATGCTGCAGAGCTGACAGTTTTAGTGTGTTAGCTGTTTTACTGAGTCTCCATGGACAGTTACTCATGAGCCTGATTCAGATGTTGAACTGCCTTAAAATAATGAAAGCTTTAATTTAAACTCTTTTCAATAGCTGGTATTGAGGTCTGCGTAGATGTAGAAAACTGTCATGTGCATTAAAGAGAGTTGGAGTGACTTCATGCACTGGCTAACACCAGACCTCATCTCAATGTAGATTGAGATTCCTTCCCAAAGCTCAGAGCTGTTTACTGGGCGCTACCAATGTCTATCAAATATGTCTGTAGCCTACGTAGCTTATAGCCAATCTTATCAATCATACCCGATGACACACGTAGAGCGACAGAAATCTGATGAGGAAAAAAAAAACGCTAAATGTTGCTATTTTTACAAAATGAACTTGCCGTCTAATCTACCTGAAACACTTTCTAATGCTGCATTGAAAGGTAAAGCATCTGCCGCCATGTTGGATCGACAAGCTATCAACAACGTCACTTCGGTGTGATTGGCTTCCTCGTTGAGGGAAAAATTGGGTCCATGATTTCCAGGCTGACATGCAGAGCGAATACATTTGCGCACAAGGCAGCATGGGTAAACCCAGGCTAACATGCCCATGCACTTCTGGATCTATCTGTTGTTTTACCAAATGACTGCACCTCCAGGGGTGATTCTAAGATGAGAGCTTTGGGGGTCTACCAGCTGAAAACGATTTACAATTTAAATGGACTTGCCCTTTTGATATATTTTTCCTGCATTTATGAGCCTCCGTGCCTCGTCATTCTTCCACCTCGGAGAATTCATGTTTTCATTCATTAATAATTAAAGTCATAGGTTCAAAGAGGTTCAGCTCTAGGTCCCCAAGTGCTAACATAGGAAAATACCTGAGAAAAAATAATAACAAAACAACGCCAAAATGGAGCCATTAACAAGTGTGGGTAGCGTAGATTCATCCACATTAACGTGAGACTGTTTTATAACCGAATAGAAACTCCTCGTTGGCCCTTTAAATGTCTTGCCCTGATATATTCCTGCTTACGAAGGCAGAAGTCTTAAGAATTCTGGTCATTTTCTAAATAACTAATGGAGGCAGAACTTTAAAACCATGACTTTGGCCTCTATGGGCTCTATGTACAGCTCCACTACTTCCTGTTACTACTTTCACACTACATTTCTCATGAGCCTCCACGCGCACGGTGAAATTCTTGGACCGCAAGACTGACGAAAACGAAAGCATTTGCCAAGAATGGTTTCATTAATCAAGAATGAAAATTGGAGGTTGGAAGACGATCAGATAGGCTACTGTCGTAGTTTCGACCATAAACGGCTATCCGGCTCTAGAACCTTATGATCTCCTTATAGCAGTGGTCCCCAAACTACGGCCCGCGGGCCGGATACGGCCCGCCTCCACATTTAACCCGGCCCCTTGACCAATACCAGAAACGCATTATAAAAAAAAAAGAAAAAAAAAAGAAAAAAAGAAACGCATTATTCCCCCCACCTCCCTTCCCTGCATTATTATTTTTTTCAGTCTGGCCACGCGATAGAGACTTTTTGCACACTGGGGTGAAGTGGGCCTGTCAATAAAGCTTATTTGAATTGAATTGTGAGCCAAAAAAAAAGTTGCTAGGCTACTACGAAATCACATTACCCCAGACAGAATGTGAACATGACCCCCCCCAGAATGGAATAATGGCAAAAAGGTTAGGTAAGAGAAAGATTGATGCCGAATGTAGGGTATTTAACCCGCAGTGGACACACGATTTTTTTTTTGTTCAATGCAAGGCTGTTTGTCTCATCTGTCAAGAGGCCGTGTCAGTATTCAAAGAATACAATTTGCGCCGACATTATGACTCCCGTCACAAAGACAAATATGATAGCTTGCAAGGCCAAATGAGAGCAGACAAGCTCACCAAGTTAAAAAGTGGACTGTTAGCTCAGCAGACTACATTTGTACGCCACACTCAGCTGAACCAAGCATCAGTTCGGGCCAGCCTCCGTGTTGCTCAGCTGATAGCAAGCTGCGGTAAACCTTTCACTGAGGGAGAGTTTGTCAAGAAATGTTTGAATGTTGTCGTGGAGGAGGTGTGTCCCGAGAAGAAAGATGTCTTTAATGCCGTGAGTCTGTCCGCGAGTACAATCACCAGACGCGTTGAAGAAATGGGGGGTAATGTATATGCCCAGCTGCAGCAGAAGACGAAAGAATTTGAGTTTTTTTCTTTAGCTCTGGATGAGAGCACGGACGTGCAAGACACAGCGCAGCTTCTTATTTTCATTCGTGGAGTTAGCGCAAATTTTGAGATGTGTGAGGAGCTGGCAGCCCTCCAAAGTCTGACAGGCACTACCACGGGGGAGGATATTTTCCACAAAGTATGTCAAACCATCTTAGAGTTGGATCTGGACTGGGCAAAGCTTGCCAGCATCACAACTGACGGGGCTCCGAGTATGGTGGGCGTGTCTCGGGGTCTAATAGGACGCATGAACCGGGAGATGGAAGAACGGGGTCTCACCGCCCCGCTGCAAGTCCACTGCCTCATTCACCAGCAAGCACTGTGCTGCAAAGTGTTGAAGTGGGATTCTGTCATGAAGGTTGTGGTATCGTGCATAAACTTCATCAGAGCAAATGGACTTAAACACAGGCAGTTCCAACAATTCCTGTCTGAAATGGAGTCTGTGTACGGAGATGTGTTGTATCACACAGAGATCAGATGGTTGAGCCGCGGCAGAGTTTTGAGGCGTTTTTACGAGCTGCTACCCGAAATTAACGCATTTCTTCATTCAAAAGGCAAAACAGTCCCAGAGCTGACCGACCCAGAATGGAACTGGCACCTCGCATTTTTTACAGACGTGACAGAGCTGCTGAACGGCCTTAACTTGCAGCTACAAGGCCAGGGGAAACTCATTTGTGACATGTATTCCCACATAAAAGCATTTGAGGTGAAACTAGCGGTGCGGTCAATATTACAATAGGCTGGCTACTTCATAAAGCTCTACGCATTGTAGACTTAAAAGTGTTATCATTTCATTACGCCTTTATTCTTCATTTATTATTATCTTCAGGTGGACCAGGGCAACACAGACTCACAGGGATACGATGGACAATATTTGAAAAGTATGACTGGAGGAGGAAAGAATGTGTTATACATTCTTCCTCTCCAGGATGAACGCACGTCCCCTCTTCCAAATGATGCCATGGAATTTGAAAAAAATGCTAAAGGCAACATGTAGGGTGTACCGTGTGCAGGTCTGACATGAGACAAGTTTTTGATTTTTTTCATAATTTCAAAGAATGATATTTGCATTGTATTGTCCTTGGGTTCGACACTGAACCCACACTTGCCCCAGATGAAAATATGAACTTAAAATCAATAAATAAAGCTCAATTAAGTTTGGAAAAAAAAGTCTGCTAATTGCAAGGGGGTGACTGCTGAGTTGTGCTGCCGTTCATGCTGCCATCAGCACTGGAGAGACAGTGGAACAGCCCGGTGCAGGCGGAGCAGCGCTTCCTGGAGGAGATGCATACTGGGGATGTTTGACAATCAATGCAACACTCACAGTTTTGGATGCGAGCAGGCATTTAACATGATCCGTCGATGTCGACGAATCATGTGAAATGCCTGCTCGCATTGTCATTGTTCATTTTTGTTCATGTCATGCTGCAAGAGACACCCAGACACTTAAAAATCCTATTTGAGAAACCGAGCCATTCACATTAATCAGAATCACATTTGAAACCACCTCCATATGTGGTTTGATTCAGAAAATCAGATCTCATGTGGTTTCTGGCTGTCAAAAAATCAAACTCGATAAAATCTGGATGTGCTACGAATCTGATTTGGAGTGACGGTGTGAACAAAGCCTTAGTCTGATCCATGAGGCTCATGGGGAAGACTGCTGACCTCCACGATTTCCAGTTTATTGAGATGCACCTACTGTATATATCATTATTACACATAAGTCTTTGCATTACAACAGCTACTTAGACATAAAGACCACAATAAAAATCCCTTATTCGAGAGTTGAAAGTCAATAAAAGCAAAAAAAAACTATTACAGATCCCAGATGGAGGCTGTGAGCTGTGTGATGGATGAAATGAGAAATCAAATCTATTTTGGAGAAAGCGTCACAGTACGTGGTTTGATCCCTTATTTGCCCTGGGTGGAATGGGATTGAGTTACAGTTTTGTAAGATGACACCTCAGCCATAAAATCAGAATTTGACTGTAGGCAGTACAGACACGAGGCTTTGACCTAGTGGAATGATCTCTGCTGGTTGGAGCAAAGCTTATTGTCCAGTCTGAATTATCAGAGGTGGTAAAGCATTTCAGCTGTTGTATTACTGATCAGATTATCTGTGGGTGTGGGTGTGGGTGTGGGTGAGCCACTCTCAACACACAACCCTGTGATTCACAGGTGTCAGCGGTGAATTCTGATGATTCTCTCAAAAAGCCTTCCATGTAGCCTGGTAAACCAGCCTCTCCTGGAAATGCTTTTCATTTCATTTCACAGGGAGAGTCCGGTCTCATTCCCATGGGGTGGGCGGGAGCTGGGCGGGAGTAGTAGCGCTGTGACAGACAACCCCATTCAGCCAATCAGCGTTTCAAAATAAGAACAGCAAAAACCTCTTTTCCTTCAAGAAACTCAACAAGCGCCGACTCTTGCTCTTGTTTCTTGTTAGACTGATACTGCTGGATAGCTCCGCCATGTTCGCTGTGGTAACAGTGTAGTGACGTTATCATCCGGGGCTTTACACCAGTTGGTCCCTGATGGCCAACGTGCTGTGTCAATCACAGAAATCTGAGCGGCTAGTGATGTGCAGATCGATACTGAAATATTGATATTTCCGATACCAGGTCTGTATCAATACTTTTGATACTCAAGTCATTTGTGGTAGGCTAATGTATAGGCTATCATTAACAGGAACACAGTGGAAAGTAACTAAACTATTCAGATCTTGTCCAAATAAAACACGGTTGGTAGGAACTACTTTTTCTTCCGCCTGGGTAAGTGTGTAATGCGTATGTGCAGCGGCATGCTGCTCACAAAGTCAGTGTGGGGCCACAAAACATGATGCCACAAACAGTGAAGAGGAAGTCTGTAATATCTGAATTATAAATAACATTATAAATGAATGAATAAAAAAAAGTTTGTTTATCATTTTCTTATTTAATTTATGGTTTTATTATTTTACTTACATTCTCTTTTTAGTGTTTGAATCCCTATTTTCGACTACATTCTACTGTAAACGATGCCACTACCTCATTAGTCCAAAGTTTAAAATAAAGTCTTGCATCCTTAGGAAGCTATGACTTGAAATACAGTACTTTTTTTATTTTATTAGATTTAGCAGGCACATTAGGTGCATTTGTACAAAGTATTGGTATCAGATCGGTATCGCCGATACCAGCCTGAATTTTACTCGGTATCGTAAAGGAAATTTGTGGTATCGAACATTACTAGTTTCAACCCATGAATGAGGCCAGACCCTCCCTGTGAAAAGAAATGAAATGAAATGCATGTTTGGGAGAGGCTGGTTTACGAGGCTCGCTTCCATGTGCTTTGAGTGACTTTCAAAGTCTACCAGGTTGTGACAGGAGCTTCTCACAGCTGGTTGGTTCTGTGGTGCATTTTAATGTCTGTCCATTGTGGGTGGCAGTTTTTCAGTGTGGGATTCCAGGGGGAGAGGAGTCAATTTCACAAAAACAAAACAAAACATTACAGTAGATAACTTCTTCTCCATATCTGCATGCTGCAATTTATTTCATTTTAAACATAATATTTGTGTTTGTGTTGTCTGCGCTGAGCAGTGAAGGATGTGTATGGATTGAGGACAGGGGTGCTCTGATGAATGATTAAGTTGGAGATCAATGACCATCAGAGTGATGGTCAGTCACTCCTGACGGGACAGGACGGCTGACAACTAAAAAGTCTGACAACCCCTGCATGTAGCATAAAAATTGGTGCTAACTAGCAATATCGCGGTCGATAATGATTAGCAAAGGACACTGAAAACCCATAATCATTTGCAGTAAAAATGAAAGTCTTGGTGTCAAAATTTAGAATCACACATCTAGGATTAGACTGAATACTGTTTTTCTTCTGTTTTGTACATTGTAATAAAACAAAATCCGTCACAAAAAATAAGTCCTTAGAATTTTGGGGAATTTTTGGACCGTTAAATTACTTGATAATGTCAATCAATATAGCCAATAAATAATGATTGATTGTGTGAAGGTAGCCCAGAAATATCGGACAAGGACGTCGTGGAGAACAATTTTGGCCTTTCCCAAAAACTTCAAAGCATGAAAAGTGTAGTCTTTTGGCTTTATGAAAAACATAATATTACTATGAAATGGACTGTTATTTCTAGGCTATTTCTTGACATTACAATGCAATTAATTATTATTTCTTGGCATTATCACATAATTAACGGCCTGTAAATAAAACTGTTACCAAATTTTGTAGAATAACACAAACTCCAACACAGATCTTGGTGCAGTGGGGACAGTGGAGGTGGCAAGAGTGGTGACCAGCTGCATATTTATTTTATTGGTTATTGGTTTAAAAAAAATGGCCGATACGATTATTGTAAAAATGAGAATTATCAGCCAATATTACTGTATCATCCATGCCAATAAACAGACTCTAAGATGTGGCTGGGTGTGACACAGTTTGTTTGAAGACAGGATTATTGGTAATAAAATGAAAAAAAAAAGATAACAGCAACACACACCAGAGATAAGCATAAAAGCAGTGGAAATATACAAATCACAACCTCCAGTCAGGACTTTCAGATAGTGGATAGTACAGGATGTAGATTGTGATTTAGTGTGACATGATGCAACTCTAAAAGAAAGTCCTTAAATCTTTTTACCAGAATTTCTCCTCTATCTTCAAGGTCAAATGTCATATTCATCACTCTAAGTCAAGAAGAAGAATCTTCTCTGGCTGGTGGAGGAAACAACCAGGAGGTTACTCCAGTTCAAAACACTGGGAGAGGATGAGGAGGCTAAATGACAGTATTGCTTAGTAATGCTTCTTTATAATTACATCCATTAGACACACTTGGTGAAGGTGGTGTTGGTCATTGAACGTCTCATTTCACCTCCAGACTAAAGCTTAATAATGGTCCATTTTCCCTGCATGTGTCTGAATGTGTCTTCCATTGTCTCCTCCTTATTACCACCATATTATCAGCCTGTTCTCAACTTGTCAAAAGGACACAGATCCTCTGTTTGTTATGTCTCACCTAGAAATAAACAGAGAGGCTGCAGGCAGCTGAGGACAGACTCTGAGAATCATGAACATCAGTACAATATACAGAACGCTGATTTATGTCCGTCATCTCAAGGCAGGTAACATAAAACAAAAGGCATAACAAGGCTACACGACCACGACTACAAATGTCAAATACATAAAACACCAGGTTTTTGAAACGATTCACATCATTCTCCTTCTGTTTCCCAGCGCTTCTGTCAAGGTCAGGGAAAAAGGAAGGACATGGAAGCAGACACTGAGCATCAAAGGTACAATGAATTAAAGTAACTTCACAAAACAACTGGAGTGTCCATGGTCAAACAAAGGGAAAAAAGTGAAGTGGAAAAAAGAATAAAAGGAAAAGAATCTAGTGTAGGAACACATGCTTTAAGGATAACTTTCGTTTTTTACAACCTGGACCTCATTTCTACCATAAAATACGATCATTTACTCACCCAGACAACTTTGGTGTCATTTGGAGTCGTTTTGACGAAATTAGCCCCAGTGGAGCGGCGCGTATATCTGTATAATGTGAGAACACGGGGCAGCAGAATGCAGCCTCTAAATAACACATTATCCGCTGCAAAACCTGTTTATTTCACCAATATTTAGTGATGATACACTAGTGCTATTCCCCTCCGAGGGTTCCAGGGTGCCATTCCGAAGGGCCACCACTCCGAACGTTTACTTTAATTTGTCAGAATGCCGACCTTTAGTTATTTATGGGAAAAGGGTGCCATTACGAACCTGAAAAAAAGTTGAAATGTGTTGGTAGTGTAGTGATTAGGGCATCTGATTTTGATGCGGTGGATCAGGGTTCGACTCCTGGGGGAGACACATATTAACAATGATTTTATTGGCCTCTACCTAATCTTTTTACTAAACTTAACCAATTCCTTTCCACATTGCCTAAACCTAACCAAAGCACAGAGCAAGGACATTTATTTTAAGCAGGAGCGCCGCGGCTGCATCAGACTCGCACCTGGGTGAAACTTTGGAGGCGTAGGGGGAGGAGGAGGGGGGCGCTGTCCCCGCGGCGCGTCGTGTCAAGCTGGGCAGGAAGTCAAACCACGAGAGAATCCCGTCAATTTTCAAAATAAAACATATTCGGAACAGCGGCCCCTCGGGAAGTTCGTAATGACGGACCTTCGGGAATTTTCAGACTGGCGGACCGTCGGAATGGCGGTCCTTCGGAATGGCGGTCGCCCCCCCCCTCCGAGCCGGGGGTCTGTAGGTTGACTACTAACCTCTGACCAGAGGCCCTCACCATGAAGCAGTGTTACTGGTTTAGCGAGGTAACTTCAAGGTTAACCCTGACTTTTTGGGGCTGGAATAATTCCTTAACCAATCATTACCTCCACTTTCTCTGCATTCTGACCATACCTGATCCATTGTTGCTTCTGTTGAATCAAACTACTGGATCCATCGCCCCCAGATATTCTCCCTGTCCTATTTACTACTAAACTGTTCTCTGTCTTAATTGTGGGGTCTGAATAGCAGATTTAGCAAAAAAGGGATAGTTCAACATTTTAGCAAATTGGCCCATTGCCATAATCGCTATAGTCATAGCAGTAGGTTCGTTACCTTTAATTGTAGGCGTAAGTTATTTTCAGTACGGCGGAGTGCAGCAGCAGGCTGTTCAGGGCTATTCTATGGAGGCTAAGGGAATTTCTTGGTTTCCCTCATTAAACTCATCAAATACAAAATCCCAAAACTCCACAGAGCTTTTGTAGACAAGTTGTGACCTGCACAACCACCATGCTATGAGATAATAACGTAACGATACGAAACGGAGCCGTTTTCGAGGTAAATACAGGGTAAATACGGAGACTGCTTGCTGAAAAACTGTCCCTGAACGCAACGCGCATCAGCGGTTTTGTATGAATTTACCTCGAAAACGGCTAAACTTATCGTTCCGTCATTATCTCATAGCGTGGTGGTTGTGCAGCTCACAACTTGTCTACAAAAGCGCTGTGGAGTTTTGGGATTTTGTATTTGATGAGTTTAATGAGGGAAACCAAGAAATTCCCTTAGCCTCCATAACATAGTTCTGAGCAGCTCACAGCTCTGCTCCGCCGTACTGAAAATAGCTTACACCGACAATTAAAGGTAACGAACCTACTGCTATGACTATAGCGATTATAGCAATGGGCCAATTTGCCAAAATGTTGAACTATCCCTTTAAGCTCTGCTAAGTTTGTTTTACAGCTGTGATCAGGTGAAATGTTCCAGTTTAACTATTGGGTAAATCCATTTTCTTCATGAAGCTACTTTTAGTCCCAAAGAATAAAACAGGCCTGAGGACAGTGTGTAGACTTATCGGTAGAGAGCCTGAGAATGAAATGTGAAATGTCTTATCTGACCTTAAAAGCCCACATCGGTTGATCTTCATTTTGACACTACATAACGAGGCTGACACTGTGTCTGGCCCCAGCACCAGGTCTCATCTGTCAGAGGGGAGTTCATATCAGGTCTGAGATCTCCTGGTTTAATGAGGGGCATATGTCGTGGTGCAGGAATGGCCTGGGATCTGCAACCCTCTCACCCCCCCGCCTCACCCCCGGAAGGACAGGGGGCTGATAAGAGTGTTCCACTGAAAAGAGAAATCCAGATCAAGTGAAGGGGATTAAAGAGTGAGTGTGGGACACAGCTGTGACTGACAGCAGTTACGTAGTCAGCTGTCAGATGTCTTCCTCTAGACGTGTGTGGAGACGGTGTCAGTAGCATGAGTGATGGTGCAGGTCAGGGCCACTGCAGCCACACTCTTCATCCTTCAAATACACTCTCATCACATTTGTCATGGCAAGAAAATGACCAAAGCTCATCTTCACAAAGCACGTTATCTTCCCACTAAGAGTTCTCCAATATTTAATTACTAAAAGTTTTCCTGAGCTGAGATTGTGACTCTGTTGCTATGACTGACAGTTTTCATGGACGAGCTCACTTAATGGAACCACATTTATAGGTACTGAAAGACCATTTTGTGTCTCTGTGACTTGTGCAACATCCCACAATAACAAAATTCAAGCAGAAATGAAAAATAATTAGCCTTCATCTTGTGTTAGCTTTCTACTGCCATCTATGGTGTTCGAGTCAGTTTTGACCCATGTTTTGCTTTTTTTTTTTCATCCAATCTGTTTTTCTTCTCTTAGTTACATTGTTAGGCTTCCTAATCCATGAAAATTTTGGTTTTAATATTTTTGGTGTGGGCCCCTGGGCCTTTTTTTGTCAGTATGACCCTTGGCTTCAATGTAACCTTTCAGCTACCATCTCTTGTGTTAAGGTCGCTTTTTAAATCAGCTTGAAAAGACACTAAAAACAATTATCCCATTAGCTTCACTTGGTTACATTGTTAGTCTTCTTTATCCTTGAAAATAGGTGCCGACTATAAGGATCTCTGTTTTTTCTTCATTTAATTTGTCTAATGGCGGACAAACATTCAATTAAAGGATCAAGTGCCTTTGGGTCGTCTGGTGCCACCGACAGGTGGTTTTGCATTTAGGATTTCAGTTTGAACTGTCATTATTGTTCATCGTTAAACCCAGGTCAAAGTTGACCCTAACACCACAAAAGTCATAATTTTGACCAGAACATTTTAGAATTTTGTGAATTTTTTAAAATTTTGTTCAGACAGAGGTTGATGCGGGGCGGTGCGTAGCGCAGTGGGTAAAGCCGCCGCCCCATGTAGAGGCTACAGTCCTCACCGCAGGCGGCCCTGGTTCTCTCTGCCTCCGCATTTCCTATCTGTCTCTACTGTGTGCCATCAAATGAAGGCAAAAAAGCCTTAATGCTATAAACAGGTACTTGTATGCATTTTAAACCTGAAAACGGTTCACTGGTGACCCGAACACAAGAGAAGGGTTAGGTAAAAGAAGAGCTCTCTTCAAAATGTAGCTGTGATGAGGGTTGCGTCAATTTTATAATAAAACCTTTACATGAATTTTCTTGAAATGTGTTGTTGGTGGTGTGATGGCCTTGATTGGTGACATGCAATGAAAGCAGCCCTATAACAATTCTTGGTGATCTGGTCTGAGTGAGTTGAATGTCTCCCACAGGTCAGGTGCTGGTAGATCTTTTTTGACTCCCACCATCAGAGGGTCTAACATTGCCCTATAAGTTATCTGAGTGTACTGGAGTGCTCCATGAAGGGTCTGAGGAGGTTTAGGTCTTTCAGTGTCTGCAACAAGATTTAATTTGCTGCCGCTAAAATAAAAATATAAAACATGGGTTGCACACTAGAACTGATAAACTGTCTTTTGCTTCTTTGTGAAATCGAGGACTCCTCATTTCAAAAGGACTAAAAAGCAATGACAAGTAGGAATCTGTTCTTTGATAAGGCTGCACCTGCTGTCTCCTTGTTAAACTTCAATCTGTTCTATCTCTATACTGTAGCACAGATGCTTGGCTGTCATGTGGATGTTGCCATGTTACATTTGATTTTCTACCTAGCTGAGAACAACTGAAACAAAAAAAAAGAACGATTCCACACACCAGGCCACGCTGGTCATCTCTCTGACATGATCCAATAGAACAGGTCATGATGGGTACGGACAGAGCCGGGCAGGTGGCAGCTTTGCCTGGGCAGTTGAACTCATTTTGCTATGTATGGCAGCAGCAGGGGGTGTTATGGCTGCAGCAGCAGCTTGGCAGGCTCAGCTGTATTAGTTATGCTGCCTGGTCCTTCATTGCAGCCCACACTATATTCCCCAGCCGGCTGAGCTGAGTGGGGCTCCTGGATGATTGCCTGGGCCCTTCCAATTTACCACCCTTCACACCTGGTCCCATGAGGGGGAGGGGGACAGATTCATAATACCTATGGTGGGTTTTTTCATGACATGTATATATATCTTCTCTACATGTAATTTATCTCATTACAGCTGTTAATACATGATATTTAATACATGAGCAAACAAGTCCCAGAGGAGCAGAATGATCCACAGGTCTTGTTTTACAAACCTCTCCGGCAGCACAGTGCTTTGTAGTTGATTGCCCTGCATGGTGTTTAACACCAGAGCACATTAGAGCGTGCTCCCATGCTCTGTGGTGTGGGGGAGTGGAGATAGAGAGGCGTAAACACCGAGGGAATCGCGGCACAATCAGCGAGGCATTCGTACTTCTCCAAAAGCATCCAGCACGCTGTACCCCAGGGTTAACTTCTGCTCTGACCTACATACGCTACTTAAGCTCGGGAGCACTGGGGCAATTACTGAAAAGAAGATTCCGCAGGCACAATGCCTTAATTAGACATGTGGCTTGAACAGCCGGCTGATACCAGTGAAATTAATCAGAATAGAGAATTGAGGATGGGAGAAAAAGGCGAAGAAGAGGGGGAAAGAGCAAAGATTAAAGGCTGTGAGAAAGAAGAAGACGTCATGGGAAAAACTCTCCAGTGTTGTGGTCCTTCTGCTTGAATGAAATAAATGCACCTGTTTGAATTATGGGGCAATGGTTATATTTATTGCTGTTGTGTAAAATTATTACTCATCTGTTTTCTCATGATTTGACCCATTCATTTGTTTTTTGTTGGGTTTTTCATCACTCATACTGTTCACACTGAACCGAAGTACAAGAAGTTTGCTTTCACAACCTTTATGTCTTTGTGTATTAGCTGCCTTCCAATGAGCTGCTGTTTTGGCCACAATCAATTCAACTCAGAGTTTTGTTTCAGTGTGTAGATCCCTGTGTTCAGATCAGACCTGCTGCTGCATCATCAAACAGTTCACTACTCTCCACTGACTGATAATAAAACATGAGCAGCATTTCACTGTAGACATCAAAGGACCTGAGTCTCCTAGGAAAGAGAAAGGTCTTTGTCCCTTCAGTGGTCCAGTGTGTTCAGGCACCCGTCCAGTTCACTGACCAGATGTACACAGAGGTATCTTGAATGTGCATCACCTCAATGACCAACTGTAGAGGGGGCCTTGACCTCTGAAAATGAACAACCGTCTCATGGTGGTAGAGGTGTTCAGTTCTTGTTGCCCCATTCATTGAGGACTTCCCTGTTCTCCTCTCCCTGCATGTTCCTGGTACGTCACAGGAGCTGACTTGTCAAGTGACAAGAGACCCAGTGGAACTTATTAAAGGGATAGTAGTATTTTTTTAAAGTGGGGTTGTATGATCTACAAATAGCCCCTAAGTACTTTAATTGCAGAAGAAGACTCTCTGCACTCCTCCCGTTAGCAACGCCAGCCCATAGCCCTGCCCAGAGATTTACAACATACATTGTTGTGAGTGGACCCAAAGAAATGGCCTATTTTCGTGGCCTAAAAGAGGTTTTCCCTGAAAAAAAAAACACAGTCCCATTGTTCGCTCTAATATAATTTTTTCCAGCCCCTCAAAGTGCAGAAAAAATGCAGTTTTTATTTGTAGCTAACAAACTCACGTATCCCTCCGCCCAGGGTTAGCACCTGCCGATCAGCAGTTGGTTGGGCGTTGCTAACGGGAGGAGTGCAGAGAGTCTTCTACTGCAATTAAAGTACTTAGGGGCTATTTGTAGATCATACAACCCCACTTTAAAAAAATGATACTATCCCTTTAAAAACGGCATCACACATCTAATATTTTTCTTCCCTTCCACACCCGTCCACACAACCCACTAGTGACCTGTTGGTTCCCTGCTACCTTGGTAAGCTCCCGCCTTTCCTCACTCACCTGTCAAGTGCTAATTCTATGTCTCTGCATCTGTTGTCTTTGACCTTTTTCAGAATTTTTATTTTCCTGAGGGTGAGATTCCCCCCAGTAACGTTCTTGTCACCTTTCCATCCCCTGCTCCAAGCCACAGTCACATCAACAGTTATTGGAGTTGAGCAACAAATTTCATTCCCTTATGCAGCCATATCTGTCTCTAGAAGTAGTCACACCGATAGTTAAATAGGAACTATGTAGGATTTTTCCAACTACATTTCTATATGGTTAAATACTGTAAATAACTAGTTCCAGGGAGAATGGAGGCTCTCTGTCCTCCACCCAGCACCTTTTGGCTGAAAACCAAGATCAGAGCCTCCGACCCAGTGTCTCAGTTCTTATCTTGGCACACCACAAACGCACCCCATAATCTTTTGTTTATGACAGATAAGACTAATATACACATCGCAACATTGTATATGATAAATAACGTTATCCACAGCTCCATGGATCGATTTCTGTCTGTCTTCGCTGAAAAGAAATGCACATGGCCAGGAGGAGGGTTAGCAACACAGCAAAAATGCGACCAGACTTTCATAGTTACCTTTTATAAATCCTCCTGCAGGCTCCTGAGGAGTTCCTAGACCAGATGAAATGTATAATCTCTCAAGTGGGTTCTGGGTTCCTGAGTCTTCAGTTGGATGTGTGTGAAACAGGTCCATTAAAGCATCCATTAGGATCCTAACCATATGGAAATCTCTGGACAGTTTACTGTTGTCATACCCTGCTGTCATCAGGTTAGAGCCTATTTAGTCTGAGCTGGAGATACGTAGTTCACTGCCGCGATTAGCCTCTCATTGGCTGGAATGAGCAACCCGGCGGAGCAACTCGGAGAAAGGAAACAACAACAGGAACCATAGATAGACTTTCTCTTTACCATAGAAGGACGTTCTGGCTTGTTTGCCGACCAGCTACGGCAAAAGTTTTTATCTATCAAGTCTGGCAAATCGTCTACAGTGAGCTATCGAGGCGCCTACGACCCTGGCAATATTTTGCAAGCGCACAGTTGCTGTAGCAACACCCACAATGATTTTTTCCCCCTTCAATCTCAGAATCAGAGTCGGTCCAGCCAGACCTTCTTCTCTGGAGAAAGGACTGGTGAGCGAGACTAGAGTCTATTAGACCACACCATTTCACAAAAATAATAAGTATGGAAAGGAATACGTATGTAACACATTTTTTTTTTTTTTGAAAATATTTTTATTGATTTTCAAAAAGAAAAAAAGAAATAACAAAGCACATCGAGCACAACAATACTTCATGGTCACGAAAGGAGTACTATAAGTAGAATATGAAAGCAAATAAATAAATAAATAAAATAAACAAAAGTAAAATAAATAGGTCAGTAGACATATATATCCTCATCGTTTGCATTGTGAGGTTTTGCACAATAGCCAGTGTTTACAGTATGTGTTCAAATTCTTAAGGTACTTCAGCACTGGGTCCCACGTCTTATCGAATGTATCTCCTCTGTCTTCATCGTAGAGTCTCAGTTTCTCCAGATGCAAAGTACTTGACAGTTCCCCCAACCACGAGTCAAACGTAGGCACCGAGTCCAATTTCCACACTCGCAAAATCAGCTTTTTAGCAATCACCATCCCAAACTGAACTGCTCTTCTCTCAAATTTGTTAACAGAAGAAAGGACATTTGTGGCCCCTAAAACGGCGACCAGAGGGTTGGGTGTCAGATTTTTACAGAAGGCCTTAGAAAAGCACTCAAAAATACATTTCCAAAATAAATGAAGTTTACTACATGCCCAGAATGAGTGTGCTAGATTACCTATTGAAGATTTACATCGATTACATGTTGGAGGGACATCTGGATAAAATTTATGTAGCTTCTCTTGTGAGTAATGGAGTCTATGGAGTACTTTATACTGTATTAAGTTGTGCCTGGAGTTAACTGAACATTTCTGCACGTTTCGCAGGCATTCTTCCCAGATCTCATCAGTTATTGCCATATTCAACTCATCTGCCCATGCTTTTTTATAAGTTTCTGAATTCACTGGAGCTTTATCGTGAAGCATACGATAGAAAACAGAAATTGTCCCTCGAGTGCCCGGGTTCAGACTGTTAAGAGTCTCTAGAGCATTGTGTTTATTCAAAACTTCAAAATTTGCTACATGTTTTTTAACAAAATCTCTAACCTGTAAAAACCTGAAAAAACTTGAGGCAGGTATACTAAATTTGGCTTGCAATTGTGCAAATGAGGCAAAATGTCCTCCCATATACAAATCATTTATGTTATTAATGCCTTTTCTTTTCCAATCAGAGAAAGTAATATCATTTAGGCCAGGTATGAAAGCATGGTTTTCACAGATTGGAGTATCAATATATACACTTGGGGCCTTGATATGAAGTTCATGTAACACATTTTAAAAGATAACATAAATAGGAATGAACCAAGAAAAAGGTTTCTCCAGCACCAAGATAATAAACAGAGATATGATTTTACAGATAGCATACTGAGGAAGTCACTATTTCCTTTGATTCATCAGGAGCCACCCACCAGGGTGAGGACAAACAACATGAAAGATGAATAAGCACCAGACATCAGACATTATGGGAGTGACACCATCTTATCTTTAGGTATGTGGGAATACTTGATTGAGTCTAGTGAACAATGATGATTGACAAGAGTGATTAAACTGGGATGAGCACAGACCCTTAATCAAATACAGACACTCCGGACACACTCCCGTCTCCCTCTTTGTGCGTCTGGAGGAGGATGAGTGGAAGCGGTGAACAGGTGTGAGCAGGTGTGCTGAGGGGGTTTGATCTCTCCCTCTCCGGCCTCATTCATCTCTCTCTGTCACATCCAGCTGTGGCTCTGTGTCGCTGCCTCATTGTCATTCTGGAGAGACGTCTGTCCTCCAAAACTTATCTGTGGACGAGTTGGGCTCTTACTCTGATTATACACATCATTCAGGAAGAGGAACCACAGCCAGCCCCAGCTCAGAAATCATCTGCTTGTAGCAGGTGACAGAAAGAAGCATCGCATGCTGTGATTTAATCTGATGTGGAAAGTTTATGACCGATGGAAATGCTGCTATTTTTAGACTTGTACTTTTTTCTTTATTTGGAAAATGTTTTCTTATTTTGTCTGGGGCGTTATATCATTGCTGTCATAACACTGTGCTTGTACTGCAGATATCTGGACGGGGACATTGCTACAAAAATGCCTACCAGCAACAAAGAGTCAGGTGGTCAGACAGGTTAAACAAGCCAGCACAGTTAAGCATGATTATCTTAGTATTTAAAGGACAATCCCAGGCAAATTCAACTCAGGGCTGTATTTTCAGAACATTTCCTAGCAAGTCAAGAGTTGATATTCCTGTGTTTATGACACAAACGGTAGCTCCGACTGCACCTGAACACACCGAGCGGCAACTGGTGAGACTCTGGGAGACTTTGAATTAGATCTAGTTTTACAAACATGTCGGTTTGTTGAAGTAAATAAACTTCTGGTGCATGTTTGAGTCGCCATCTGACGCTGTCTGTGGCTCTGAGGGATGTAAACAGTCTAAGCAGCAGAACTTCCATCCGCTCCCATTCATTGCTGCCGTGGCGATGCGGGGACAGACACAACTACCACAAAACAGGAGACATTAAACTGAAAATCTTCAGATTCCTTCTTTTAGACCTAAAATGTTAGAAAAATACAGCCCCGAGGTGAATTTGACCAGAATTGTCCTTTAATATGGAAGTGAAAGCATAGTGGAGGTAATGAGGTAAGAGATGAATGGTAGAGGACCTGCAGTCATTTAATTGTCTTGTGGAGGTTCATCACAGCAAGTGTATCAAGGTAAGTGTTCTAATGTAATTACTGGAGAGCACAGCAAATTTGGCCTTGAGGCAGTTTTTAATGGAGGAACATAATCAAAAATGAACGGAAGAAATGACTTTATAAAAATGCAACTCTTAATGTTCATGTGGCTCAGTGGCCACAGTCTCATAATGTATGTTTGACTGTTACCGAACTGGAGTCAGACTTTACGTAACTGCTATGGCAGAGCTATGTCACATAGAAGTTTGCAACGTTTTGGTGGAACTTGTGAACTATTGAAGCTCAGTAGTTAGAAAATTAAACACTGCTGAAAGGAGGAGGAAGTAGTTCTGTGACAAAAGCCAGCCACAGACGTGATGTGACCAGTTTGTCTGTCAACATGAGTGTGAGAAGGTGAAGAGGGCCCGGGCAGGCTTCACACCCCAGACTCAGTAACAGTCATGCGCGCCAACCACTTGGCCAAAGGGACAGCTCCTTGGTAGCCAGGGCACATGATCAATTGGAGGCATAGTGACAGGACGCTCAACTATAAGCATCTGAAGATGGAATGTGATTGATATTATGATATTTTAAAATGCAGAACATGAGAATTACTTGCAGTTGAAGTTTGTACTATGTATAATATATATTATAATATATTTATTCTCCTTTCCAGTAGTTGCTGGACACTCACTGTAACTGCCTGTCAGTGTGAAAAAAAATGCAGGTTTATAGGTTGAACTTTGACGTGAGCCACTTGCCCGGTTGAAGTTGAACCTTCTGCAGCCTCTCTTTGCCTTCCAACAGACCAAACCAAGTCATTTCAAACATACAATTACGTTTCCTCATTGGACATACTTTATTCAGTGAGATAGTGGTACCTGTTCTCATTGGATCATACATCTTGTTGGATCTCATTCAAAATAGAGGACCAAATGGCTTCTTTTGTCCCACAGACTAAGGAGAGCCACTGAGCTCTGTCTACCAGTATCCTGGCTCAGGACCCTTGATCTCCATGATATACAAAAATCATTCAACCATCATAAATCATCCATCAAGGTTATAAATTGATAGTTTACTTGATGGGACTGATTTTGGTAATTGGCTATCTGGTGCTAGGAGTTAAATCATGTTCCTTTAAAGCCCAGTATGCAACTTATTTGCCTTTTTTCTTTTTTTCTTTTTTTTTAGCAGAAATCAAGTATTGCTTTCATAAATTGGAATCACACCTGCATACAATTGAAAGCTTTCTTGTACCTTTAGAATGAGTTGTTACAAGTTGTTACAAATACTTGAGGGGGGGGGGGCACGGAACCTTGGCGGCCATGTTGAATCGCCATTTTTTACGTTGAGTGGCAGCGTGACCGTAGGTAACCACAGAAACTGAGCGGAGTTGTCGGCTCGGGGAGAAAGTTTTCCAGGTAGCGCCTGTTAAAACTGTCACCACTGTGTAATGTGAGGAAGGACTGAGGCTCTGATGGTGCATTCAGGTGCAGTCAGACACCTGAATGACGCCGTCGGCAAACCAACCAGATGTCATTTTACTCCATGAAAGAAAGAGGGTAAAACAATACCACATCACCATGACAACATATTGTCATGCCTGTATTGTTTAGCCATGTGCTGGTGATACACTTGTTTACATAGAGGCTTGTTTATCCTGTTACATGCAGCGTCTGTTGTCTGTCTGACTTCTGCCTGAATTCACCTGAATGCAACATCAAGAATACGTTCAGATATGCAACCGCTCCCCTAGATGGGGGGAATTCCTACTTACTGGGGCTTTAAAGTAACATTGCAGAGTTTTTCGGCCTTAAAATAATGTTTCCAGACTCATTGCAATGGTAGAAAAATGGTTAATAGGATGAATGGAGCTGCCGCCGCGGTCTGAGCGGGGTCGCGTCGGCTGAAACCGCACTGTAACTTCCCTGCACGGGTACGAAACACTGCCCTCTGCGTCGAGGAGAGACGATGTGGGTAAAAGCGAAACTAACTGCTTACGGTTCCTCTACGGTCATCGTCGCCCCCCTCCCCTGACCACTCGCCACACACTCTCCTTGGAAACGTGTAGGAAATACTGTCGTTTATTAATGGGAATAAACGCTGGATGCGTTTTTCCCCCCAGACGATAGCGCTTCTCAACCAGATGGTGGAAGCACTGAGCTGAAACTCCACAATGTTGCTTTAAGTAATTACTTGATAGTAATATTTTGATATTGCTGTAATATTCCTATTCCTATTCCTATTCCCACCTTTGCACAATGATCCTGACTAATCTGTATCAGAGTCTGTCGTTGCCCCCCCCTCCTTCTGCCCACCATAGATATAAGCAGGTGGCTGCTTTATGTAATCAGAAGAATGGTGTCAGCATCCACTCAGCACAGTCACCCATATCCAACACTGAGTTGTGGGATTACCCCTTCACATGGTGAAAGCCCTGTGTTTAATATTAATGGAGCAGCTTGTATTTCCCCTGAGACTTTGTGATGAAACTTCTAGGAGCGGGAAAAAGCAGATGTACCAGTAAAGATTGTTGCTCGGGCTTCCATGCAATAAATTATTAAGAGGTTAAAATATAAAACATCCTTGTGAAGAGTTCTGTTTTATCTTTCATCATCTGGGGTGGGGGGTTACGCTTCTGTGCAACAAATATCATTAGTCACTTTGGTCACTATCACTTAAGAGGATCTTTCATCTTATTATACAGCAACGCTACTGTCCATACAGAATATTCACACTAGACATGCATCATATATTTACTCCCTATTGGGATTCTGGACATGGATGTTAGGGACAGTCCGAAGCTTTTGGTGATCCTGCAGTGATGGCGACCATCAATCAAGATGCTCCAGCTCAGATATTTGAACTTGATTTATATTCAAGAACATGAGAGTATAGAATACAGTTGTTTAAAATTGTGTGTGGTATTTTTAAGCATAGGTTCATTTTAAAAAGAATAATTATTAGTTTAAAATATTTTTGAGTACTTTTTTTAATCAATGACTTCATATTTCAGGTGACCCCACATGGAGTCTGGACCCCAAGGTTGAAAAACACTGAGCTAAACTAAAATGATAAATAATTATTATTTATGCCACGGGGCTCGAGATTCGTATTGAAAATGCTGTAGCTCTGAGAGGATGAAGAGGAGGGGGCATTAACAAATGATGAGACTGTAGCTTGTGTTCTTTCATCTCTTCATACCACATACACGCGTGTGTTTGTTTCAAATGTTTAAAGATGAATCCAACGTGATCCTTGCAACCATTTTTAATATTATTTTTTCCATGTTGTGTTACATATCCAAACTGGGAAATATCAATCCAAAGTTTGAGTTTCCTTACTGGTCAGTCAACACAATGCCAGTCAATCTCATGTAGTGACGTCACTGTTGATGTTGAAGTTGATGCTTGCTCATTCCCAAGTGTGAGCAGCAGAATGCTGACTGCATGTCACGTCTGTGCTACTGGCGTTGCTAAGGACAACCAAGCCAAGGCAGCTGCACTTGTTGCACACACCAGCCCAAACACACCCCTCCCCTAATAATGAGTTGCTCTAGCTCAAATTAATTCTTATGAATAATCAAAATAAACGCCAAGAAAGGAATTGTCTGAATTGTCTGACTGAGCTTAACAGCCTTGGAGGACAACAGGATCACCACAAAGCGGATTGAAACTCAACAGGAAAATAAACTCAAACTCAAAAACCTCTTGGTTCATATTTCCGTGGCTCCAATAATCACTAACTGGGGTTTGGTCAAAAGAAAATGTTAAAGCAGATATCAGCGACCCGGTTGTTGTGTTCCAGGCAGGCTTTTGAAAGTTACGGCTTCAAGTCACGACTTACGACTTTGTAGCGTTCCAGGTAACCCATAACTTGTGTTTTTACCGTCCTGTTGCCTGTGAAAGTCACTATAACGGCCTCTCGTAACTTCCGACCCGTGAACTCGTACCAGATTGAACTGGTACGACTTTACAGGTCGGAAAAATACAAGTTACGGGTTGCCTTGAACGCACTATGAGTTTCCAGGCATCTATTGGTCCTCGTGCTTCACCACATTCACGCTGCGCCCTTCATTCTCTCTCCTCATTGGATAACACTTGTATCCCACAAGGAAAGTTTTCTCCTGGTTTACAGCAGAGGAGAGTGACGGAGAGACCAAACACTCTATGGAAGTGATTGCTGACGGAAAATAGGACTATTTAGGATTTATATTAACAAAACATTCCGCTGAATTATGTTTTAAAGGAGTCATCACCTGTTTTTTTACGTATCCAGCCCCCCTTGGATCGCTTTGGATCAATTCGTAAAACTTATTAGAAAAAAAAAAAAAAATCAAACATTGAGCTTGTTCTGACCCTTTTTCCTTCAAACAACAATGGCGGCTTTATCACGCGAGATTACGTGCGTTGGTTTTGACTGGTCCTATTTCATTGTTTAATATGTAATGAATCGCACGTTGATTCTTTTAAAGATGAACAGAGAACGGTTTTGCCTGCATGCAGACTCCAAAACATAAAAGCCCCCTGTTTTCGCTCTTTTCAGGACCGGAAGTGACAAGTGGTTTGGTGAAAGAGGCCAATCAGCCTCCATGATTTTTTTAGGAAGGCACACCCTTGTGTGCTATTCCTGTTGGAAAAGTCCAGGAGCTCAAAAAGCTCAGCGCCACTTTCAAACTCCTGCTTTTCAGGCAAGTTTCAACTGAGGTCAAACACCAATATGCATGTTTCAACAAGAGAAATTGCGATTTCCAGGTGATGACTCCTTTAATTAGCGAGCAAATTGGATGTAAAAATGATCTCAAATGGGTGATTGCTTCAAAAAGTCGTGTAGAAAAGCAGAGAAAAGTTCCAACCCCCTGTGGTCCACTACAGACTGGAGGACATCACAGTCCTGAAGCCTACAAGCACTGATATGAGTTGAGTAAAATGGTATAAGAAGACGTCCATGTTTTATGACTGACATGAACGTTCTCATCGTCACTGAGCGCCATAAAAGGAAGAAGAGATCATTCAGATCCTTCACTGACACAGCCGGGTGTCTCCAGGGGGACAGCAGTGGTCTGGTTTGAAGGTTTCTCATTAGACCGACTCATCAGATCAATAGTCACATCACTGATCAACAGTCATACCACTGATGGGACCCTGATGGTGTCTGAGGACATTACAGTTTTGGAGGAGAGCACTGTTTCAGCTCATCACTATTCTCTGTGTTTCTGGGCTTCTGGCTAAACTTTGTCCTACTTTTCTCAAATCTCACAGTTTTGAAGATTTTCACAACTTTTCCGTTGAACTCAGGAGAAACACTGAGCCTCAGAGAGGCTGGGAGCTCTGTGGATTTAGGGGAGATTTGTATTTACTACATGGCAGTGATGAATTAGATGGAGATCTTCATGGAGAAATCACCTGAACACAGTGTTCCAGAAATGTCATAACCCCAATAACAGACATTTCTGTATGTCCTCAGTGTGGGCTCTCTCCAGGTTCCACCATCTTTTTGCCTTTTTGTTTTTCTTTGTTTTGCTCTTTTCTTTACTCTATGTTTGTGGCTTACGTGGGCGCTCAGTGTGCCATGGCCTGGCAAACATGCACCTTAAAGGGATAGTATCATTTTTTTAAAAAGTGAGGTTATATGATCCACAAATAGCCCCTAAGTACTTTAATTGCAGTAGAAGACTCTCTGCACTCCTCCCGTTAGCAACACCAGCCCATAGTCCTGCCCAGAGATTTACAACATACATTGTTGTGAATGGACCCAAAGAAACGGCCTATTTTCACGGCCTAAAAGAGGTTTTACCTGAAAAAAAACAACAACACAGTTCCGTTGTTTGCTATAATATAATTTTTTCCAGCTCCTCAAAGTGCAGAAAAAAACACAGTTTTTATTTGGAGCGAACAAACTGCTGATCGGTGGGCGCTAACCCTGGGCGGAGGGATACATGAGTTGGTTAGGTGCGCAGAGGAGTGCAGAGAGTCTTTTTACTTCTTCAATTAAAGTACTTAGGGGCTATTTGTAGATCATACAACCCCACTTTAAAAAAATGATACCATCCCTTTAACCTGGTTATATTGACTATTTTGTTGCATATTTAATGCATTTGTTGTATCTTTTCTATATTTAGCACTGTGACTTGTTTTTGGCAGGCCTGGGGCAGTGGCCCAGTCCCTGCTGGTGCTGTGTTCTCCACATTTCCTTCATTGTTGTGCGGTGATAGTGATTTTGTGCACATATCTGCTCCTTTTGTGTGGTCGTTTCCTTTTAAAATTCTAGAGAGCTTCCACATAAAGAGCATAAGCAGTTCCTGTGTTTTCCAAACATCTTTTGGTCACAGTTTCTAAATGTCTTCACAACTGGTAAAAGCGTTCCATCACTTACAAATTTGTCTCAGAGCTTGTAGAAGTGTTTCACATCTTGTCCGTTTGTTTTCCTAAAAAAAAATCTTGGTAAAAGTGTTTCCTGGCACAATTGTTGTCGAAAATGATCAGACTTTACAATATAGTCTTGCTCTTCCCAGCCACCGTAGCTGAGGATGTGTGAACGCTTTGTGAAATCAGCTCTGTGTGTGTGTTCTCCTTTCTTTCCTTCCTTTTTCTTCCGTCCTGCTCCTTATCTCACTCTCACACATGCTTCACAGCACGTGGAAACACAATCAAAGCATACCCTCAGAATTAACACCTCACTTCCAGTTTTCATTCACTAAAAAAGATGCCAAACATCACAAGTCTGTTTTTTAAAGCCACGGCGCTGAGAGAACTAGAAATCACTGATGTTGTTTACTGCGTTCCCACTTTTTAATTAAGCGCTCCAGACGCAGCCGAGGGTGGAGAATGTGCTCCATTCAGCGGAACGGATACCTCGGCCGTGATGAATGAGCTGTCACCTCCAATTGTTGCTGAACCTCTGTCTCCTTGACACCTGGAGACTCCCACCACCCAGCTACGGCTGCACATGGTCATGGGGTCAAAGGTCAGGATAGTATGACAATGTGGGTGCAGACACAAAGCTGCTGTATGGCAGTCTGAGATGCAGCGAAGCTGTTTATTGGTCCATCAGTCCAGTTCCATACAGTGCAACAAGGCAAAGCAGCTTCAGCAGAGATGCAGCTGGAGGAGGGTGTGGACGTTTCTGGAGCTGAGAGTCTGGACCTTCAGTGCTGTGACAGGTGACAGTTGTGTGACTCTGGTGACATTGTCTGCAACGAGCAGACAATGTCAGACAGTCCATGTAACACAGCATGTGTGGTACAGCGTGGATGACAGCAGATCTCTAATCAGATCTGAGAAACCTCTGAGGATCCCGTCTGAGGCCTGATCACTGCTCCTGGACCTGGATTCTTCTGTCCAGGTGGAAACTGTTGATTGTGATCATTTGTGTCCAACACTTTTTTTTTTTCATCCCATCCCATTACATTCCATCCAAGGGGGTGTGGGGGTGTTGGTCCTAAACTGAGGTGTGGTCAGGACAGGAACTGTGATGGTGCTTTTTTTATCTTGAGGCCGATGAAAGTTGCTTAAAGGGATAGTTCAACATTTTGGCAAATTGGCCCATTGCCATAATCGCTATAGTCATAGCAGTAGGTTCGTTACCTTGAGCGGAGCAACAGGCTGCTCAGGGCTATGCTATGGAGGCTAAGGGAATTTCTTGGTTTCCCTCATTAAACTCATCAAATACACAACCCAGCAACTCAAAAGCGCTGTCGTGGACACGTTGTGAGCTGCAGAACCACCACGCTATGAGATAATAACGGAACGATACGAAACGGAGCCGTTTTCGAGGTAAATTCATGCAAAACCGCTGATGCGCGTTGCGTTCAGGGACAGTTTTTCAGCAAGCAGTCTCCGTATTTACTCTGTATTTACCTCGAAAATGGCTCCGTTTCGTATCGTTCCGTTATTATCTCATAGCGTCGTGGTTGTGCAGCTCACAACTTGCCCACAAAGCGTTTTGGAGTTTTGGGATTTTGTATTTGATGAGTTTAATGAGGGAAACCAAGAAATTCCCTTAGCCTCCATAGCATAGCCCTGAGCAGCCTGCTGCTCTGCTCCGCCGTACTGAAAATAGCTTACACCTACAATTAAAGGTAACGAACCTACTGCTATGACTATAGCGATTATGGCAATGGGCCAATTTGCCAAAATGTTGAACTATCCCTTTAACGACAAAAACCTTTGGCCACATGCAGAAAAACTGCATGCACCAAAGTTCCTCTTTATAAAACACAGGGTGTTTTTGGAGCCTGTGCATATTGTCATTTGTCCAGGTCATAGTATTTCAAAGGGACTTTTAAATCGAACGCAACTGGTGTTTTTGGAGCGACGCTGCACCCTGGGCCTTCTGCTGGGCAGTTCAACTGAGGAGCTGCTTTCTTGGCAGCTGACTGACTTCATGTGTGATGTGAATTTCAACTGTTTTGGATAGTGATCTTTAACGTCTGCTTACATGATCTTATGAATCTGATAAGTTTGAATGAATATCACCAGATGTTTGTGACATGAGAAGCTCTGAGACACTTTTATTATTGTCATCTTGCACATAAGCAGGTTTCCGTCTTATCTGCTAAATCCACCAGGCTCACACTCTCCTGCTACTGAGATAACTGCATTTTACACCCAAAATGCTGCCGTGATTCATTTGGACTGTGCCTCTCTGACCTGATGGAGAATATTGGAATATACACTTATCCAATTTGTAAAATATGAAAATCTAACAAAATTGTAAATGAATGAGCTGCATTTTGGCACGATGGTGCGGTGGAGTTCTTCCCAGTAAGAAGGTCCAGGCTTGAGGTCTTTCTGAGAGGAGTTGGCATGTCTTCCCTGTTCCTGTGTGGATTCTCTCCAGTTTCTCTAAATCCCACAGTCCAAGACATGCATACAAAGTTAAAGGGATAGTAGCTTTTTTTTAAAAGTGTGGTTGTATGATCTTCAAATAGCACCTAAGTACTTTAATTGCAGTAGAAGACTCTCTGCACTCCTCCCGTTAGCAACGCCAGCCCATAGCCCTGCCCAGAGATTTACAACATACATTGTTGTGAATGAACCCAAAGAAACTGCCAATTTTTGTGGTCTAAAAGAGGTTTTACCTGAAAAAAAAAAAAAACACAGTTCCGTTGTTTGCTATAATATAATTTTTTCCAGCCCCTCAAAGTGCAGGACTGTGTTTTTCCTGCATAAATAGTCCGTTTCTTTGGGTCCATTCACAATACTGTATATTGTAAATCTCTGGGCAGGGCTATTATGGGCTGGCGTTGCTAACGGGAGGGGTGCAGAGAGTCTTCTACTGCAATTGAAGTACTTAGGGGCTATTTGTAGATCATACAACCACACTTTTTAAAAAAATGCTACTATCCCTTTAAGTAGGAAATCTAAGTCGTGTTTATATTGTGTGTACATATTCATAATCATGTGTTGGTGAAGTTGTATTGGGAAAATAGAGGAAGAGCTGCTGTTAAAATATTCAACAAATCACCAATTTTATCAGACATTAAAACACCACAGACACAGAGCTGCCAGTCACTTAACAAAATATTACACTGTGTCTGCTGGGATGGCAGCACACACTGAAGGAGCTGGGCAATGAGCTGCTGACATGACCTCAAGGCTTCTCACCTCTGAAACAACATGACACCATTTGAATAACATGAACACTTGAAGTTTTAAATGTCGACTTTCTCAGGTGAAAAAAACATCAAAACTTAATGACGTGATATGACATGTGTCAGAGTGAATTCAGACTGGCCCAGAAGCCTTGCATTTTCTACTTCTACCATGCACATGCACAGACGTCACAAACATCCTTGATAAAAAAAAAAACAGGTATTTGATCTGAACTCTTGCAAATGCGGACTCAGAATTGGACCAGTAACACACACATGATGTTTTACATGTCCACACAAACAGATCCCCTGTGTTGTAAACCTCTCCTATCAGAACGCGTCCAGTCGATCCCAAGAGAAGACACTGATGTTAAGAGCACTGTTAACTAAAGACATCTGGTTATTGGCCTTCATATTTTTTTCTTTGTCGTCATGAAATTGCAGACTGTCACTTTCGATCAGCTGGTATTGTTCTCATTGTGACTCATGAGAAGCAGTGAGCAGCTGAGTCAATGAGGTGAGACTGGCAGAATACCTGCCTGAGCTCTGTCTGTGACCTCTCTCTGAAAATTTCATCTTCTGTTTCATTCCTCCGTCTCACTGTGGACTGATTGAGGTCTCAGATGAATCTGTAACCCTTTTTCTCTCTTCCATGTCCGCTGGTATTTGTTTCAGCATGATAACAGCTGGTTATTAGATACTGGGGAATCTTCTGATGGGAGTGTGTTAATACTGATGGGTAAAGGTGTCAGTCAACATATTATTTCAACATTTCCAACCACATTTTATTGTTTCCTCAATAAATAAAATAAATAGACAATGTATAACTGTGTATGTGCTGTAGTTGTATCTATAAGTAGATAATTTGTGGTTTTACATCTTGTCTCATAGGCTTTTCTCTGGAGGTCGGTGAACCAATCAGAAGAGAGAAGGCTCTTAGCCTCTATCCTGATTAGCTGACTGTCCCCTACATGAGCCTATAAAATGTAGCAGATTTCTGGTAAATACTCGCAGGAAACAAATATTGAAAGGTTGGATGGTGGGTCTAAGTGGGTGGAGCTTGAGGCATGGCTAGAACGGACTGCTTTGTTGTGACATCACAATGTCACAGAAACCCAGGCAGCTGTTTTCAAAGTCCAGTTTCTGAATACAGACTGTGTTTGATATTATTTTTTTTACATTATTATAGAACCTGGATGAAAACATTACAAACATGTGAATGCATACACGTAATATAAATGTGTTTAATTTAGATTCCATAATAAGTTAATCTGTTTGCATGTTTTATTTAAATGTAAAAGGCTCGAGTTACTTTTATTTCAAGTGTTGGTGTGGTGTGCTGAGTCGCTCTCACACTGACACTGATTACGGTCTTTTAATTAAGAGAAGAGAAGCAGAGATGGTGGCTGTGCTGAGACTCTCATTTCACTAATGTTCATGTCGTTTTCTGTCTTGTATATGAAATAAACAAGGAAATGATTACACATTATAAGCAAGAAGGAAGAACTTATTCAACAGAGAACTGACACAATTCGCACAAAAAGATAAATAAATATTGAATATGTTGTTTTTTTTTCACACCACCCATTTGAAATCTGTACCAAGCACCATCTCTCCTTGTCACAATAAATGTTTATTAGGGATGATGAAAATGAGGATGTGTCTGTCCAGCTCTGGAGTGAGACAGCTAGAGGACTCCCATTTCTCAAGAACAACCACTGCATGACATTGCAGATGACAGACTGTTGGAGTGAGAGCAAGCAACGATGACGCACGTTCCGCCTCCAGTGTCAGAGAAAGGGACGACAGACTCTCTCAGACTGATGCCTCCATCTGAATCAGACTCTCGGGTTTGTTGATCGGCCAATCAGCTTCATTGAAAGCCTATAATCTGCCTTTTATCTTTCTATTCAAGACAGAAGGTTTCTTATTGAGTTGGATCATGTTGATGAGCGGCCCCTGCCAGAGTTTTTGTCAAACAAAAAAAAGGTTCACAATGCATATCACGAACCCAAAAGGCTCAATGATTTTGTTTGACTGCTGTAGTCCAAGACAGTGTAGTTGAGTCCATTCATGGGACAAGAGACTCACTGTTAAGAAAGCCAAATATGACCACATTAGAGACTTCCCCAGATCTAGTTCAGTTCAAGTAGATCTTGGCCAGATGAGGTTTGGCTCTGGACTGAATGGGTGAAATAACGCTCTAGGTCCGATTCAGATCTAGTCAAGACCCAGATGGCCTGGTCAGAAAGGTGAGAAAACTTAAACTGGCTGCTAAAATACACACTGAACAGTCAGGCCTTGGTGCACTTCACTGGGAGAGGATGGCCTTCCTCACAAATTGCAGTGTTTTCTCCCATTTCACTGTCTCTTCACAGACACTGAGGGCAGACTGCAATTTTAAACTCATGCTGATTGACATCAAAGAATGGCTGTGCATGTGTCCCCCATCCCCCTCATGAATTTTTACCAAAGTGCATGTCATTAAAATGTATCAATCTGAAGAGGGGTTCGGGAGTGGAGCCAAAGCCCAATAACACAGATACTATCTCTGAGCCTCCTTCAGTTTTCGACGCAGACAGGGATGAGAATGAGGTCAGAGCACCTGCTTGTTCTGCTCTGACAAGTCCAGCCTCTTCATCTCTGGGAGACTCTGGTGGCTCCAGCTGAATATTAACTGATGATTAAATTACTGTATATTTAACCAGACAACTAATAATCACACAATATCTATCATGGAAGTGATATTGAGGGCATAAAGTATTGTTTTAATGAGGGGACCAAGAGGACAAAATAATGATTCACATTAAAATTGTGATCCTATTTTGACCAATTGAAAATGTATTAATATCTTGTCTAGAGACAGTGTTTTCTCATCCTTCCTTATTGTATTTTCACCCCATGGTCAGCCAAGTGCCTCGTCAATGATCTGGAGTTTCTGGTATAAATAGATTTTTATTCGAAAGGTGTTAAAAGTTGCCAACTTATTTAATTGTGTCTGGATTTAGAAACTTTTTTTAAGACTGAGTATAAACCTGGTTCATAACTGGGCCAAGTCACAGCCTATAGAGCCCAGACTGCAGGGAAACAGAGGACTGCTTCCTGTACACTGAGTCTCATGTCCATTACTTACATCATTATTACAAAAGGAGGCAGAACAATAACTGAACATAAGACACACTGAGAGGAGATAGAAGGAGAAAAGTCATTTGTAACAAGGTTTTGGACAA
Source organism: Decapterus maruadsi (assembly GCA_030347415.2). Lineage (NCBI taxonomy): Eukaryota > Metazoa > Chordata > Actinopteri > Carangiformes > Carangidae > Decapterus > Decapterus maruadsi. Next base: position 22,571,242 of record CM064888.1, on the reverse strand, counting down.
ACATCAAACAGAGTCCCCATCTACATGGCCAAGAGGATTGAAACTGTTGGTAAATCAAATGGCAGCACGCCAAAATGTTTTGTCTTGGAGACACTGCATTTGTACAAACTATTTATGGGGAGTCAGCCCTACAAATGAGTTAGCCTTAGTTAGCCTTCAAGATCCCAAGCTGTGCTGATAATGCTAATGAGAGTGTTTCCACTGTTATCATGTCCCTTTATATAGGCTTTATGCCGAGCTCCTCTACTTCCTGAACTTAAACAGACTCCTTTATTTCCTTTCTTACATTATTGGACAAACTGATTCATCCAGGTGTGTCTGACTCCGACCTCAGTAGTGACAACGATGGTCAGACACACCTGGATGAATCAGTTTGTCCAATAATGTAAGACAGGAAGTAAAGGAGCCTGTTTAAAGGATAATTACCATCAACCTTTTTTTACAATCTGGACCTTATTTCTAGTATAAAATAAATATTTGCTCACCCAGACAACTTTGGTGTCATTACAAGTTGTTCCGACGAAATAGCTCCAGCCGAGAGCCGCGTATATCCATATAATGTGAGAACACCTGGCACGCAATGCAGCCTCTAAATAACACATTATCTGCCGCAAAACTTGTTCATTTCACCAATATTATGATACATTAGTGCAATTCCCCTCTGAGTCCAGGTTAGCTGTTATCAACATCCAGGGTCTGAGTCCAGGATTCATCTGTTATCATGATGTCATCCAGGGATGATGTCTGACCTCTGACCTGGATGATGTTGACCTCTGACCTGGATGATGTCATCTGATAATAATCATTCTGCTTCAGCATTCAGGTCCATTTTTATCTCAACTATCCAGAGCTTTAGTGAGTCCAGGCTGCCAGCTGCTCATTTTGTTCTGACAAGTCAGGATCACTCTGATAATAATCATTCTGCTTCAGCATTCAGGTCCATTTTTTTTGCATCTCAACTATCCAGAGCTGTTAACACAGCCGATTCGGATCTTCACCAATCAAATGTGAGGATCCAGGTTGAGGAGTAAACAGCTGTTTTGCTGTGGAATAATGCTGAATCCTTAATCATCCAGAGAACTGCTCATTTTGTTCTGATAAATTAATAAGTAAATAAATAAATAGGCTACATACCCGTAAAACTTAAAATAAAGGCCCGGGCTTTATTTGCTTAAATCTCTCAAATCAACCGGTGTTTATTAATAAAAGAGAGGCTTCACTCCGTGGCGGCACCGGAGGAATTACTGAACCGGCCAGGGCGGACTCGCGGTCTCAAGTTAGACCACACTTCAGCACCTGTGTTGGCTGGCTCCACCATCCTTTAAAAAAAAAAAAAAAATAATAATAATGCAACGTATAGCCTAAATACGGAGATGACATCATCCAGATCAGAGGTCAGTCAGGTCAACCTCCACAGACAATCAGCTGGATGTTGATAACATGCCACCACAGACTCAGAGGGATTTATACCCCCAAATAAAATAGTTAAATGATGGTTAATGAAGTTGCTTGTCCGTCTAATAACACTAATCATATTGGTGAAATGAAGGAGTTTCTCTGCAGATAAATGTGTTATTTATCTGAGTCTGCACAATTTTATAGATATAAATTCTGCCATTAGCCCCATGTTCTATGTTGTGTTATACAGATATCCGCTTCGCCTTGCCCCGAGATTAGACCTGCTTTGAGGTGGTCTGCTCAGATTCGGACATTTTCTAATTCCACTTCACCAAGCTGAATCTGTGACACCGCCTCCTGCTGCGCCGCCACATATTGGCGGAGCGCGATCTACCAATCTCCCGACTTAACTTTGCGCCTGTCAATGACATCTAATTTCAAAGTCAATATCTAGGTGAGTAAATGATTGTATTTTAAGCTAGAAATAAGGTCCAGATTGTAAAAAACACTAATATTAAATCCAGGAAGTAGTGGAGCTCGGCATAAAGCCTATTGTTTGAATGAAATGTATGTTACTCTTCATCAGTCTCTGTGTACCTTTGTACAGTATGTTGTGGTTTTTATGAGCCAACTGTTTGTTTTCATTCTCAGGAGGTTTACCAGCTTAGAAGATATAACCAATAAAATAAGTACTGTATGCTGTACCAGGTTTCCTTTCAACCTGTTGAACCTGGTCATTGCATGACTCTGGTCTCAGGCGATGGAGAACAGCCCAGATTTAAAATGAAGCACAATGTGTTTGTGTGTCTGTATTCTGTTGTCAGGTTCGACTTGACCTCTCCAGTCTTCTGGTTTGTCTCTGACTCTGACCGACTCTCCCTTTTTTTTTCTTTGTCCTGCCCGGTGTTGTCTGCATTGTGTCTGTCCTTGGAGCTGGAGCGCAGCGAGCCATCCCAGGCATCCTAATCTCAGGTAATGGAAAAAAATTGGTCTCATCCTTGTCTCCTCCTCCATCCTGAGCCTCCTGACCTCCAGGGGAAGCCTATCCACAATTTTAATGAATTCTGAGTTAAAAATAAATAGCAACATTAAATCCTGTAATCCAAAGCCTGTGCAGTCTGCTCCTTTTTAACATCACAACGTCCTGAGGTGTGTGCGCTTCCTCCTTCCCAGATGGCAGGACTCCTCTCATTCAGACTAAAATCAATTTTACATGACATTACTTTTCTCTACAGGATAATGAAGCCGTTTTCTGTCCTTGGTCCGCCTGGAAACTGAAAGACCAAAGAATCAAGAAGCAGAAGAATCACAGCGTTCAAGTGACCTTGAATTAAACAACACTTTAAAAATGACCTCAAATTAATGAGAGAAAAATGAAGATTAGGTTCCTCTGATTTGATCTATTCATCATCTGTATATTGAAAAATAGTCTGTGGGTCCAAACATAAACCAACTATATGCATTTAAACCATCTTTTGAACGCTGTCACATTTCAATCAGCTCATGAATTGCAGTGCAGGTGACGAGTGAATTGGCAGCAGGTGCACGAGTGAACAGGCAAACTGGGTCAGTGGAACACACACATACACACACATACACACACATTCATAGGAGACAAATGGGACAAACAGAGCACATGAAGGAGGAGGAACACTGCTGAGCCCACACACACACACACACACACACACACAACACAAACAGTGTTTTGGACAAATTCATGCCAGACCTTCAGGCCTTGTTCAATTGTTTGTTTGCAGAGCCCAGTCAGCAGCAGCTATTCTTCACCAGCTGACATGATTTAAGTAACACAAACACAAAGGCAGAAAGATCAACAAGCTGCATGAATTCATGGCATGGTCATAAAACCATAACACCAAATTGTATATTTGATAACTAACTAATTCTAGTGCTCTTTAAAGATTTTAAAGACCATGTTACATTACATAAATGATATGATGAAAACCATTTTTTCTGGTCTCTACATAAAGTGATCCTCCCTGAGCCGACCAACGGGTCCTGCATGGACTCTGCAGCCCAGCGACTGGTAAAACGCTGCTCATACAGGCTGTTCAGACTCAGCTCCTGCAGGTGATGTCACCACAGGAGTGAGGCCGGCCCCTCAGCGACCACGGCTGCAGTGCGCAGGAACAAACTCCTGAGCTAAAACAATGAAATACCCACCAAATTGAAGTCATAAAGTGGTAATAATCTTTGCCGTGTACAGTAATCATGTTACTTAAAGGTGCATTGCACAGAAACAGCTTGTTCTCAGTAGAGCTCATTGGAGCCACTTTTAATGTAGACACTGACCACGGATCAGTTTGGGGCAAAACATTTACAATACAGTTTAGTTGGACGTCTGACAGCTGAGTGAAACTGAGTAAAAAGAGTAGAATATGGGATCTATAAGGATGATATAGTATGATATTCGTCCTCATTGTCCTCCTACGTTACTGACAAAGCCTCAGTCCACAGAGAAATGGACACAGCCGGTTTTCCCGAACTGAGCCTTAAAACCAGCTGTCAGGACTTTGTGATGTCACAACTCAGCAGGAACCAATCAGAAGAAAAGCCAGAGCGTTGATCCTCTCCTCTGACTGTTGCTATAGAGCTCCAGAGAGAGGCTGTTGGGTTTTAAATCACTAATATACCTTGTCAGATGGACATCGACATGATGAACTCTTCAGACAGGATCTTGAACAACAAACACACACAGACTCTGTGTGTCTATGAATAAAAACAGAGCTGCTCTGTGATTGGCTGATCTAGTTTGTCAGGAACTTGTGGTCAGACTCCAGTGCTCCTGACCTGTATCCAGACTGTTCAAAAACAGAGTCCTGACTCAGCATCAGCCTGTTGACTAACTGATACTCTACATGTGTGTGATACGTAGCTGACACAGTGTAAATGTGTAAAATTACATGAGTCAATTTACTCTGTACTAACTTTTTGAGATTCGATGAGAGTATGATGATGATGATGATGAAGCTGAACAGGCATCTTAGATTAAGGACATGGCCTGAGAGCAGCAGAGTCATGTTGAGGTCATTGACAAACAGGATACTTCTCTCCTTGTTACAGCCTTTTAACATGGGAGTCTATGGGGACTGACACTGAGCTTATCAAGGCCTCACCAGAGTCGACTGGGAGGAGTGTGTGTTTGTGTGCATGTACATTTTTGAAGCAGTGAACCTGTCACAAAAGTTTGATCTCTGTTTCAGGCTCTCTAGCTCTCTCTCTTCTCCTCACCTCTGGGTGTGAGTGACACTTTTCAGCCTGTTCCAGTTCTCAAGAATGAAATGAATAATTTATCTGAGCAGCTCGGTCCCTCATTCATATACAGTATATATATATATATATATATATATATATATGTATATATATATATATATATATATATATGTAGACTCCTATCTTCCTCATCCCCTCTCTTGTCTCCTGTTCTCTTTATTGTGCAATACAAGTGACATAAAGAAATAAAGACCTGACAAGACAAGACAAGCCATGACACAGCACTAGACAATTAAGAGTAGCTAATGAAAAAGAAAGAAAAGGAAAGAGAGAGAGAGAAGGAAAAGAAAAAAGGGGGTAGATATAATAAGGTAGCTTGTGATAAGAGAGAACAAAACACATGATGGAGAGAAAGAAAAGGAAAGAAAACAAAAGAACATCGGCAAACATTCGATCAATCATTCATTTTTCGTCCCCCTCCCTCCCTCCCACTCCTCCCCAACACATAGATAATGGAATAAAACAAAACAGTAGGGATCATCTAAATGTGTGTGTATGTAAATGTGTGTGTATGTCTGTGTGTGAGAGAGTGTGTCTGTATACATGTGATGTAGCTTTATAAGATAAAAAACAAGAAAAAACAAGGAGAGGAAAGAGGGGGGGTCTATATAAAAAAAAGTAAAAATAAAATAAAAAGGAAAGAATGACCATTTCTTTTGTCTTGGTGACGTTTAGCTCCAGAAAGTTGTGGGTGCAGCACTGAGTGAAGTGAGAGATGGATAAGGAAGGCAGGGAATCAGCAGGTAATAAATATCAGTGTCAGTGTTATATTATAGTGCAGCTCCTCTAACGCAGCTTTATTAGTTACTTTATTAATTATGTGTTCAATATTCTGTGACCCTGATGCTGGTGAGAATCACAAAGCTTCACTAATAGATGAACCTGAAGGTGACGCTGCATCATCTTGAATATTCCTGAGTTTAGCTGCAATTCCACAGTGAATATCATCATAATAACGATAATAACCACGTCTAAACCAATTATAATTGGGGCGGCAGTGGCTCAGGTGGTAGAGCGGGTCGTCCAATGATCAGAAGGTCGGCGGTTCGAATCCCGCTCTCTCCAGTTGCTGCCGTAGTGTCCTTGGGCAAGACACCTTACCCACCTTGCTCCTGATGGGTCGTGGTCAGCGCCTTGCATGGCAGCTACCGCCATCAGTGTGTGAATGTGTGTGTGAATGGGTGAATGTGATGTACTGTAAAAGCGCTTTGGGTATCGTTCAGGTATAGTAAAGCGCTATATAAAATACAGACCATTTACCATAATTACCCCAAATAGTGACCAGAGCCTTAGTTTTTGTGTTATTAAATAGCTTTTTATCAAAGTAATAAAAACTATTCAGATTCTACAGGAGCACTGAAATCATGACAACATTATTACATTTACCAGACTTTGATACACATGTTCTAGGGATGTTCAGTCTGAATGGACATTTTTACTGATGACATTACTGTGCTGTGTGCAGCAGTGAGCCAGACATGAAACTTGGCTCCACAACCAGAAATAATGTGCAATACTTACCAAAAAAAATCAATCATAATGGGCCTAATAGTGCTGCAGTGATCAAAAAGTTTGAAGGCTGCCCCCATGCAGCACACTATGAGCCCCACTGACTGCAAATTAAAGTCCCATCTAAAAGGCAATATGCTCTACAAAGACCATCTGTGACGTCAGAGACCAACATAATGGACTCTTGGCTAATTTGCATAATTAGCTTACAGCTTGCTTTGGCAATGCCTCCGAAATGAGCTTTTCTGTTTAACTGCGTTCGCTCTCTCAGTGAGCGAAGTGCAAAGAAATAGGCTCCCTGAAATTCATGCTTCGCTGGAACATACAAAACATTCAGCGTGACGGCAGAGAGTAAATAAAACAACAGAAATTGAAGAATGAGGCAGTGGAGAGAAATTCCGTGAGGGAAGGCGACTGGGGAACGTATTAACAGCCTGGCAAGTTATGGAGAGTTGTTTTTAATCCCTTTGCCTGGTTTCATTAGAGCGTGCCGTCATTCGTCATCGATCGCTGGTTGTCATGGAGGATATGTGACAGCCCCGAGCCCGGCGGCCCCGCTCCGTTCTGCAACATGCTGGGATCTTAATGGAAAGATTCAGTGTGAGAGCGAGAGTCACAGACAGAGAGAGGCTGCAGAGCTCTTTAACCCTGCGGCTGATAGAGACACACCACAGAGAGATCACAGCGTGGCCATAAAGGCTCAGATCGTTGGATGTGTACAATCTGACACAGCTGAGTATTTCCTTCACAGGTCAAGAACCACAGCAGACCAGAGTCTGGTCGGTGGTCAGCGGCTCTGAAGCTGCACTGCAGGATGAGTGGAGAACATTAGGCATCATCTAGAAAACAGTGTTCTGACAAAGATGTGTCTTTCCAAAGTGTTAAAGGATAACTTTAGTTTTTTACAACCTGGACCTTATTTCTAGCATCAAATACGATCATTTACTCACCCTGACAAGTTTGGTGTCATTTGGAGTCGTTTTGACGAAATTAGCCCCAATCGAGCGGTGCGTATATCCGTATAATGTGAGAACACGGGGCAGCCAATGCAGCCTCTAAATAACACATTGGGCTCTATTTTCGTGAACCAGGCGCAGGCGTGGCGGATTCTCCGTTCGCCTCACGTCCGCCGCGCCAAAGGGGTGTGTCTCGGTGCATTTTGCGATTTTGCTTCTATGTACGACGGAGCGCATCCCACCCACATCCCTCCCACAGGCGCAAGTAGGAGGGAAGTGGCGTAGGGGGCGGAGAGTGGGTTTAACTCAGCCGAGTCCGTTCTTCACCCATCAAATGAGCTCCTCTCCTCTCCTTTAAATCCTCCGCGGGAGTTTTTTTCACACCGTGCAGGAGGAAGTAGAGAGACGGGAGGAAAGTGATGTTCTGATCCGGTCCAAGCTGCAGGGTCTGAACATGGTCTCGCGAACAGACCTCACGGGATGACTATGCAAAAGTAGTCTGTGAAGACGTCACTAACATTGTTACCCAGGTTTGCTCTGACATAATGAGAGCCCAGTAAAAAAAAGAGGAAAAGAAAATACACACACACCTATTTTCCATTAATAAAGACACTTATATTTAGTAACCTATATTTAAACGTGTGTGCACAGACACAACATCTGCCATGCGTAACTGCAACTGTGCGTAAAGGAGGCATTGCGGAGTGACTCTCTTTTCTTTCCTTTCTTTCCTGAGACAGGAGATGAACAGGTGAATATCTGCTCACGTTGCAGCACTATCTGATGCAGACACTGATTGTGGTTTGCTGAGAGAGATTATAGTTTATTTGTTTTCAGTTTTTCGTTATGGTCTCGTGATGACACGGCCGCTCCTCTAATTAATCAATAAGTAAATAAATAAATATAGCGGATCATCGTAATGGCACAGTGCTTAATGTCAACACAGCAGCAACATGCAGTCATCCACCTGCTCGTAGAACATCCACAGCTGCTTTTTTTTGTTTTTGCTCCTGGTTTCCTCTGTTAATTTAGTCAGGTTGAGTTAACATTACGCACGCGGACAGCCTTTGATCTGTCATCAGATGTGACGGGACAGTGACATGGATATAAATGTGTGTGCAGATTCAGATAGTTATATTAAATAGTGGTTGTTGTTACTGTTTATTGCATTTAAATGTGCCTGGAACTGTGGAAAGCTACCCGTTAGATCTTGGTGACGGTTGCGCACTAGACCCTGGGCAGTCAAAATACGACTAGACTGGCTGCGCTCCGCCTTGCGCCGAGGTTAGACCTGCTTGGAGCTGGCGAGCTTTCGGTGCAGTCTCGACGCGGCCTTTTAGCACGAAAATGTCACTACGCCAAGGTGAATCTGTCGACACCTCCTCCTGCTGCGCGACCACACCCATCTTGGCGCACAGAAGTCTGCCAATTTAGCAAATCCGCTGCGCGCCCTGGTGCACTGGAGCAAAATAGCTCTCCGCCAGCTGCACCAGGGTTCGCCTCGCTGCGCCACCCAGAGTTGCGCCGGCAAAATAGAGCCCAGAATCCGCCGCAAAACTCGTTCATTTCGCCAATATTTTGTGATGATACACTAGTGTTATTCCCCTCCGAGCCCGTGGTGGCATGTTATCAACATCCGGCTCCTCCAGGCTGACCTACTAACCTCTGATCTGGATGATGTCATCTCCGACCGGTGCCCGGCTCGTTCTGATAATAATCATTACGCTTCGGCATTTGGGTCATTTTTAGCTCAACTAGCCAGAGCTGTAGTGAGGATCCAGGCTGAGGAGAGGAAGCCTATGGAAGTTGAACTTCATCCAGCTGCTCATTTTGTTCTGACGAGTCAGAAACATGCAGAAACGGACCTTAGCATTAGCAACAGCAAGCTAGCCGCGCCGCGCCGCCGTCGGAGATGACATCATCCAGATCAGCGGTTAGTAGGTCAACCTAGAGGAGCAGGATGTTGATAACATGCCACCACGGGCTCGGAGGGGAATAACACTAGTGTATCATCACAAAATATTGGCGAAATGAACGAGTTTTGCGTCGGATAATGTGTTATTTAGAGGCTGCATTGGGTGCCCCGTGTTCTCACATTATACGGATATACGCGCCGCTCGATTGGGGCTAATTTCGTCAAAACGACTCCAAATGACACCAAAGTTGTCAGGGTGAGTAAATGATCGTATTTGATGCTAGAAATAAGGTCCAGGTTGTAAAAAACAAAAGTTATCCTTTAACTTTAGTGTAAGCATTAGCCCGGCTACTGCTTGGCAGTGAAGAGGCAGCAGAGCGTTCCCACTTCATAGTGACATGTCTGTAGTGTTGTGAGCATTAGGCAGTATCCCTTTAAGAGACTGAGGAAGTCGTGTTGTGTTTACAGTCGGTGTTGTTGCTGCTGCACGAGCTGAAATTCACTGAGTTTATGAAAGGGATAGTTCACCCAAAATTCAAATTTCACTCATTATCTACTCACCCTCATGTCGACTAAGAGCTGTGAGAATTTTCAGAGTCCTCCGTTCCTTCTCTGAGTTACATTGGGGCTCCATGCAGCACTGCATGATGCAAAGCCTGCAAAGCTAGTTCAGGCAGACGACTCTGATTGGGCTGGTTATTTACAGTAAATCCCCCAGTTTACCTGCTCGTCCCTGGCTATGCTTCTGCTGCTACTCCGCTGCCGCCCTGCCTTTCTCTGCTGCTGCTGCTGCCTTGCTGCCCTGCTGCCAATGAGGTTTTGCAAACCCACCACCTCCCCAGCATCCACCTGTGGGCTCTGTCTCTTGATTCCCTGCTGGGGGGTGTGCTTCATTCCCTGTAATGCCTGGCAAGGCAGATCATTCAGGGAATGAATATGAGTCAGAGCCTGACGCCAAACCTGCTGCAGCCATTCTCAAGAATATGCTATCCCTGCTGTGCTTCAGCTTGCCATGCTTATGCTCAATAAATGATTTATTCTCATTCCAGAGTTGTCTGAAATGTCCGTATGATGGTTGCAAACAGACCCCACTTTTCTCCGTTCAAAAAGACACACCAAAAAACATCCAAATACAGTACCTCCATACTGCTCATCTGTAATGTCCCTCTTGTATTGAAGCCCCGACATGAGAAATTGTTCCGAAAAATATTAAAAAAGTCTATATTTTATGCTTGTTTGTAGTGGAAGTGGAACTATCCCTTTAAAGCTTCAAGTCCAAAAATAAAACTGTGGGGACATTGTAGAAATCCATTGTCCTCCATGACTCCCTTGACCTTGAAGTGACCAAAGAACACTGTTCTTCGTTGTCTCCAGAATAACAACATTGCCTCGTTCTGCAACAAAAATCTTTCTATTGTGAACCAAATTGTGTTTCTTAAACATCAACTGTAACAGAAAAAATGTTATTTTTGATAACACATGTTAAATAGCTGTACAGCTCAGCAGCTGTGGTTTTGTTTTCATATCAGTATCGAGGTATCTAGGCAGGTATTGCATCTAAGTCACAGTTGTAATGTGTATCACAACAATTAGTATTGTATAATACGGTCAACATACATCCCACAAAACACCCTGGAGCCATGTAGGTTTAGGTTACCAGCTCAACAGGTGTCAAACTAAATGTGATTACCAGAAACAGATGACTCCTCAGAGTGTTTCTTTATACAACTTCATGCTGGACAAAAACAGGCTTGTAAGTAAATATAACCGTGGTTGAACTAAACTCCAGTACAGCAATGTAGCAAAATAAGACATTTTCATACAACTAGATGTTACAGCTGGCATGCATCCCTCTACCCTGATTGGCAGGGAGGTCACCATGGAGGTCACCACGATCTGCCTGTTACACAGAAACCTACGGCACAACCTGCTTTATCATCTATTTCAGCAATATTACCAGAGAGGGTGTGCTTTAACGCCATTTGAGCATTACAGTGATGCGGTCAGCACCAAGGCGCTTACGTATTATCAAAATATATTCATTTTGATGGACAATTTGCTCTCAAATTTGAAAGGTTTTTGCAAGTGCACTTCCCGTTTCCATGGGAATACATGGGGTCCGACTAATACCTGGAACACAATCAGTCACGTCAGTAAACTCCTATGTGTAATGGAAGCTAGTTTACCTCTGTAAATAAAAAAAATGAAGAAATTTAATTGTTCTAAAATTTACGTTTGGCATCTGAAAGGAGCATTCTACAGGAGCTTGATTTGTGTTGAGTAACATAATGTTTACCCAGGGGGCAAAGTCCAATTTTTTTGGAAAACAGACATGGAGCGTTTTAAAAGGTTTGACACCAGAAATGATATCTAGGACCTTCAAGGATTAAAACCTGGGTGGACAACCTGGCTAGCTGCAGGAAAGCTACGGGGTCCAAAGCCCCTCTTCTTGGCTCATTTTGCTGGCGAAAGTATGTAAATGCAAATATTTAGGTACTACAATGGCATAAATAGTCATACCATTTGGCAGAGAGTATCTTGACACATAGGGGAAGGCAAGAAAAAAAGATTCTGGGGTTTACTGCAACTTGATTTTAAGATATCACCCTCAACATCCCAAAAAAGACCAAAAAAAGTACTGTTCGCCTGACAAATTCTCATGAAAATTATTATTTTTCAGCACTTTATGGAGAACATCTATACCTAACATGTATATAGAAAATTTCTTTAATTCATAAGCTTCCATTTGAGTCCAAGATAGTCTTTCTACTGTATCTCAACACCCCCACTTGCTGTGGCCAACGGTCTTCTCTGTCTGTTCTGTTCATTTTGGGGAGATCCAGGAATACAATGTATTCTAATGAGGCCAGTTAACATGGAGTTTTTCACAACAGGTGTTGCATTGTTTGGAGACAGCCTGTAGCTTTCCAGTAGCTAGTAGAAAGGCTATAGTGGACTCAAATGGAAGCTTACATTATGAACTAAAGAAATTTTCTATATACATGATGTTCTCCATAAAGTGCTGAAAAATAATAATTTTCATGAGAATTTGTCAGGCGAACAGTTGTTTTTTTGGTCTTTTTTGGGATGTTGAGGGTGATATCTTAAAATCGAGTTGCAACAAACCCCAGAATCTTTTTTTCTTGCCTTCCCCTATGTGTCAAGATACTCTCTGCCAAACTTTGTAGTTGTATGACTATTTATGCCATTGTAGTACCCAAATATTTGCATTTACATACTTTCGCCAGCAAAATGACCCAAGAAGAGAGGTTTTGGACCCCGTAGCTTTCCTGCAGCTAGTTGACCGGGTTGTCCACCCAGGTTTTAATCCTTGAAGGTCCTAGATATCATTTCTGGTGGCCAACCTTTTACAACGCTCCGTGTCGGTTTTTTTGCTTTGCCCCCTGGGTAGTTTCTAAAATTATAAATGAAAAACAACATGACATGGTGGAGTAATATGTTTAGTGATGAGTTAGGCGCCGCGTAATGCTGATTTGAGCACGTTCTAAATGTCTCGTTGACCAATCAGATTGCTTGGTCGGAACTACTTGTTGTATAATTTCCTTTATATGGGATATATATGGCATACATTTAACAATGTTGTACTGAAGGCTAAAGACTATAGTGATGGAGACCATACAGTATAACTCATTGGGGAATTGAAGACTTTCTGAAGACCCCATAAGGATAATGTTGTGTAATGTGTCGACCTGTGTATTCTCTCACTCACTCTGTGTGTGCTTGTCTCTTGTCTATCAGGACCAATTATATCCATGGATGCAGGTGTAGATAATTGGCATACGTGTGGAGTGTAATCTGTAATCTTTGAAGACCCTCGGCCCCTTCCTCCGCCTCAGTCTGTCTGGATCAGTTCATCGATGTGACAGTGAAAGTCATCCCATTCTCCCAACCGTCTCCTTAGCTCACTAATGATCGTCATTTGGACCGGATTGTCCAGCAGTGTGTGTTGATGGTGTTTCCAGGAAGACTCAGGCTGCACTTCATATGAGACCCATAATAGCAGGGCACTGTTTGTACGTACGCCTGACAGCCAGCCACAGCCGCTGATACCAGATAATGATGCCACTCTGCTCTTCAGGAAAAAACATGGATCGATAATCGGCCTCTCTTGACAGGTGGAGAGAGAGCGGAGCGGTGGGGGGGGCGGAGGGAAGGAGATGTGAAAACAAATGTGAGAGGATCAAGAAAAATGTGGGGCAGGAGAGTTACAACCTTGGCTCTTAGTCCCATCACACATCATTAATATCAGACTGACAGATGGAAAAAAATACCAGTGTTTTATCAGCCAAATGGGCTCAATGGCAAAGAATATCTCCTGTCAACAGCATGACAGCATCGGTTAGCAGGGTGGAGAAGTGTTTCTGAATCTCAATTTACTATATCCTTAGTCCCACAAGAAACTTTGCAACGTCTTATAACATTGGCTGTGTTCCGATTAAACTCCGCAGACATATTTGCCTTTGCTCTGTTTGCCTCGCCTGAGGAGCAGGAGTTGAAAAGTGTTCAACAAGTTCAGTTAATAAGATACAAGCAAACAGCAAAATCTCAGAAACTGATGAAATGGCACCATTGCAAAATCCAGTATGATCTATTCTAGCCTCGTAAACCAGCCTCCCCCGGAAATGCATTTAATTCATTTCTCAGGGAGAGTCTGGCCTCATCCCCGTTGAAACCGTTTCGCCGAAACACTCCGCCTACCGAGCCAATCAGTCCCTGATTGGCCAACGTACTGTGATTGACACAGCACGTTGGCCAATCAGGGACCGAAGAAGAACAGCGATAACGTCTTTTCCTCCAAGAAACTCAACAAGCGCCGACTCTTGCTCTAGTTTAAGTTCTGTAATTGATGGTATTTCATTTAGAACTTCCCTTACTGCTGTTTTTACGCCGCTGTTTGACGCTCCGCCATGTTTGTTGTAGGTGAGTCCAGTCCATGTAGTGATGTTTTCAGGCCCTGATTGGCCAACGTGCTGTGTCAATCACAGCAGCGACGCTGATTGGCTCGGTAGACGGCCGATTTCTGGCGAAACGGTTTCAACGGGGATGAGGCCAGACTCCCCCTGTGAAATGAATTAAATGCATTTCCGGGGGAGGCTGGTTTACGAGGCTAGATCTCTTCAGCTTTGACAATTGACATTCCTTTCTATGCAACTGATTTTAAGTATGAAATGTCTCACCCCAGAACTGGTCATTCAAATGACTCACCAACACAGTCTCACTCCCAAGGCGTAATAAACGGACGTTTGGTCAGGGCCCTTGCGCGTTGTTTCCAGACGCTCAAGGTACCCCTCAGCGTGGGACCTGAACGCACAGGGTTTTCAATTGATTTTAATGCAATCCCCTCCGCGGCGATATGTGACGCTCCGAGCAAGTGCTCCAGCCATCCATTCACTCCTATTCCGATCCGCAATTTGGCCGCAAAAATAACATTTCAACATATTTTTATGACATTTCTAGCGAGAAATGTATGTTTTACTCTCTAAATATATGTTGAATGAAAGCAAATTGTGTTTAATTTGTCCTGTAACGATATCAGACAATGTGCTTGTGACTGTCGAGCGCTGTCGAGCCGCTTTGGGCGTCGTGTTGCCATAACAACGGCCCGCTGAGACTCCGTTCCGGAGCCAAAATCATGGATGAATGAAGCCGATCGGCCGTGATGACAGATTATGACTACCTGCACGCTTTTCCAGCCTGCTAAGCAATGTAAACTGCAACGTGACCTCATTTTAACCGAAAGTATATTCATACGAAGGATTCAAACGATTTACAGGCCGGACCTATTTCACCAGCCGACCGACATGCGGACCACTTCCGCGTTCTACCGAGGATGTGACGTCATTGCCATGGCGCCAACGCTGGACGGGACACTGCCATCTACGGTGTCTCAGACGCAACTACAGCACCTTGGTCACACACCAACAGTGTGTTGTCAGTCAGCTGTGATCATGGGGAGTGGAAATTAAGCCATGTTGATTTAATTCAACAACATGTGAATAGACAGTGAGGAATCAGAACAGTTAGAAAGCTCTTTTTCAACAAAGTCCAAATGATTCAAGTAACTCAAGTCATGTAGGCCTATATTTTTTTTAATTCCAGAAAACAACATTTCTCCCCCCTTCTCCCTCCTCCCTCCTAGGAACCTTAGTTTATAATATAGTGTAGAATGAACCCATCCACTGTAGTAATGTTTATGCACAACTGCACCACTTTATTTCTGGTTTTACATTGGACAAACTGATTAAGGCTCCATTTTCAAGAGACATATTTCCACATCAATAATTTTTAACTTCCACATGCTGTGGGTTGTACGCCTGAAATGTTCAGCGGTTTATCAGGGGACTAGGGCCATCCACAGACCTGTCCGACCTTCTCAGGGGTCACAGGTCAACTTTTCATGTCAAATTTGACAAATTTTGCACTAATTCTATAGGGAAAAATCACCAATTCTTTGAGCTGGGAAGTTGAGCTGTTATATCCTGGTTCAGACTGTGGAATAGATTGATTCTGCAAAAAATCAGAGTTGTGCTCCATTCAGAAGGGTCAAAAATGGCCATGGTAAGTGTCAAAGGTCACAGGGGTCAAACATCAGAGTGAATCCTAACAAAACACACACGCTTTAAGTAATCATCATGAAATTTGGGTCAGTTGTATATCAGAGAGTCCTCTATCAAAATATTGTGGTCCCGTTGCGCTGGGGGACATGGGGGGCCCCTGGGGGCCACATGGCTTTCCCATGCTCTCACAGAGTTGGGTGTCGGGGTGGTGCATAAGGGCCTCAGAATGAGTCCACACGCCAAGTTTCAAGTGATTTGGTTGGTTTCTATGGAAACAGCGGCCTCCAGGAAACAGAGGAATGCGGCTCTTTAAAGCCCCGCCTCTTGAAAAGTAATGGCTCAATCAGGACCGAAAGCACATCGACGCGTTCGTCTTGGGCCCCCGGAACCACTGATATCAAATTCAGAACTGTGCGACTTTTGGAAATATTTTTCATCCATTTTGGTTTTTCAGATTCAGAGCCTGTCAGACGTATAGCCTGAGAGACCCTCTGAGTCAGAAAAGCCAAAATGGATGAAAAATATTTCCAAAAGTCGCACAGTTCTGAATTTGATATCAGTGGTTCCGGGGGCCCAAGACGAACGCGTCGATGTGCTTTCGGTCCTGATTGAGCCATTACTTTTCAAGAGGCGGGGCTTTAAAGAGCCGCATTCCTCTGTTTCCTGGAGGCCGCTGTTTCCATAGAAACCAACCAAATCACTTGAAACTTGGCGTGTGGACTCATTCTGAGGCCCTTATGCACCACCCCGACACCCAACTCTGTGAGAGCATGGGAAAGCCATGTGGCCCCCAGGGGCCCCCCATGTCCCCCAGCGCAACGGGACCACAATATTTTGATAGAGGACTCTCTGATATACAACTGACCCAAATTTCATGATGATTACTTAAAGCGTGTGTGTTTTGTTAGGATTCACTCTGATGTTTGACCCCTGTGACCTTTGACACTTACCATGGCCATTTTTGACCCTTCTGAATGGAGCACAACTCTGATTTTTTGCAGAATCAATCTATTCCACAGTCTGAACCAGGATATAACAGCTCAACTTCCCAGCTCAAAGAATTGGTGATTTTTCCCTATAGAATTAGTGCAAAATTTGTCAAATTTGACATGAAAAGTTGACCTGTGACCCCTGAGAAGGTCGGACAGGTCTGTGGATGGCCCTAGTCCCCTGATAAACCGCTGAACATTTCAGGCGTACAACCCACAGCATGTGGAAGTTAAAAATTATTGATGTGGAAATAAGTCTCTTGAAAATGGAGCCTTAATCAGTTTGTCCAATGTAAAACCAGAAATAAAGTGGTGCAGTTGTGCATAAACATTACTACAGTGGATGGGTTCATTCTACACTATATTATAAACTAAGGTTCCTAGGAGGGAGGAGGGAGAAGGGGGGAGAAATGTTGTTTTCTGGAATTAAAAAAAATATAGGCCTACATGACTTGAGTTCAGTGTTGTTTTCGTCAACGATGACGATGACGAAATATTTTCGTTGACGACCCTTTTTTTCATGACGATAACGAGACGACGACGAGATAAACACGGCGCTCTGATGACGAAAACATGACGAGACGTGTGTGAGTTTTCGTTGACGAGACGAGGACGGACGAAAACGTTAGTGGTCGGGCTGCAATCGCCTCTAAATTTCAAATTGGCGATTGTCAGCTTCACACAATTTAACAACGGCTCCGTCAACAACAGAACAGCGCTGCTGAGACGAGCCGCGGAGCGCCCGGTGCTTGTGATCAGAGTGCAGGTGCAGGTGAAGGCAGTGATCAGCTGCTCTGGTGACCGAGGTCGGCGCGCTGCAGCGGCTCCGCAGCGCTGACGAGTGGATGGTCAGACGTTCACAGTGCAGACACAGACACTTCTGCTTATTGTGCGTGTAATCTATCTGTCAATTAAAATCAACAAGTATCTGCAACGCTGCTGCATCCCATCCTTGTGGTCAGACCCACACCTGCATGCAGCGCACATTCTGCTCAACACACCTGGCGTCACTCGACGAGAACGTAGGTTAAGACCATAAATGATTTGCCATTGGGTGAAAATTATGTGTAAAACTATTCCTTAATTGAATTAAGACTTCTTTTTTTTCACTTAAACTGACGAAAACTAGACTAAAACCTCGTTGAGTTTTCGTCGACTAAAACTAGACTAAAACTATCACATATAGAAATGACTAAAACTGACGAAAACTAATAAGAATTTTCGTCAGAAAGACTAAGACTAAGACTAAATCTAAAATGCCTGCCAAAAACAACACTGCTTGAGTTACTTGAATCATTTGGACTTTGTTGAAAAAGAGCTTTCTAACTGTTCTGATTCCTCACTGTCTATTCACATGTTGTTGAATTAAATCAACATGGCTTAATTTCCACTCCCCATGATCACAGCTGACTGACAACACACTGTTGGTGTGTGACCAAGGTGCTGTAGTTGCGTCTGAGACACCGTAGATGGCAGTGTCCCGTCCAGCGTTGGCGCCATGGCAATGACGTCACATCCTCGGTAGAACGCGGAAGTGGTCCGCATGTCGGTCGGCTGGTGAAATAGGTCCGGCCTGTAAATCGTTTGAATCCTTCGTATGAATATACTTTCGGTTAAAATGAGGTCACGTTGCAGTTTACATTGCTTAGCAGGCTGGAAAAGCGTGCAGGTAGTCAAAATCTGTCATCACGGCCGATCGGCTTCATTCATCCATGATTTTGGCTCCGGAACGGAGTCTCTGCGGGCCGTTGTTATGGCAACACGACGCCCAAAGCGGCTCGACAGCGCTCGACAGTCACAAGCACATTGTCTGATATCGTTACAGGACAAATTAAACACAATTTGCTTTCATTCAACATATATTTAGAGAGTAAAACATACATTTCTCGCTAGAAATGTCATAAAAATATGTTGAAATGTTATTTTTGCGGCCAAATTGCGGATCGGAATAGGAGTGAATGGATGGCTGGAGCACTTGCTCGGAGCGTCACATATCGCCGCGGAGGGGATTGCATTAAAATCAATTGAAAACCCTGTGCGTTCAGGTCCCACGCTGAGGGGTACCTTGAGCGTCTGGAAACAACGCGCAAGGGCCCTGACCAAACGTCCGTTTATTACGCCTTGGGAGTGAGACTGTGTTGGACTCACACATCCCCAGTGCAGTCAGTCCGAGAGCTGCTGTAGGTGTATGAGCTTCTGTGTACCAGAGCAGGGGTCAGATCTGCCTCACACCTCTCTCCAGCTCCAACCCCCTCCAAATATTTGTTAATATGAAAAAAGAAACAAAAGAACAAGGTGGTGACAGCCAAACCTCAAATTCCAGTTCACAAACAAAAGGGTGACAAGGGGTCACCACTGTCCACAAGAAGTTGTTGATTTGTGTATTTAGTTTGATGAGGGAAATGTAGAAATACTGTGCTGCTCGCGTCTCTGCCCCGCTGATCTAAAAACAGCTTGCAGCGACAATTGAAGGTATTGAAACTACTCCTGTGACTATAGGGATAATGGTCAATAGGCCAGCAATAGGCTAATTTTCCAAAATGTTGAAATATCTCTTTAATATCCTCATACACACTGCCTTTGTGGCAATTGTTAGTAATGTCTTCCTGTTGACTTGGTCTCTGTCCTCAGTCAGGGTGTGAGCTGCAGCTGAGGGCTGGAGGTGACTTCAGAGTGATGAGACCAGGTCATCACAGTCACTGACCGCTATTGACCCACTCTTCAATTCACAAAACAAATTTTGGTAACACTTTATTTGGCATCTATCTCTATAATGCATTATAACCATACTTACAATGAGTTATAATGCAGTTATAACACTGTATAACTATAGTTATAAATGATCATAATGCTATATAACAATAATCATAACACACTATAAAGCATTTTATCATGACTTACAGTATAAGGTCAGGTATTATAATATGTTATAAATGTTAGCAACTCAATGCCCACATTTATAATTCATTATAAATATAGTTATAATGTCTTATAATTGTCTTATAAACATGTAACTATCATTATAAACACTCATAAATTATCATAAGACTTTATAACAATAAGCATAACACATTAAGTATTATAACTCTATTAAAATACTTGACCTTATAAGCCATTATAAAATGCTCTATAATGTGTTATTCTTATTGTTATAAAGCCTTATGCTAATTTATGAGTGTTTATAATGATAGTTATACACATTTATAAGCCAATTATAACAGATTATAACTAAATTTATAAGGCATTATCGATGTGTTATACAGTGCTATAACTGCATTATAAGTATGGTTGTAATGCGTTATAGAGATAGGTGTAAGATAAGAGATAAAGTGTTACCCAAATTTTTACTAAATTTGATCAGGTTGTGACAATGTCATAAGTTAAGTTAAGTTTATTTGATATGGACATCACAAATACATTGAGACTGTTCCAGAGGACAGACCAGATGCTTTGCTTGGGTGTATAGCACATGTGCTAATTTTCAACACCAGTCCATAGGCGGCTAATTTAAAATACAGAACATATTATCAATAGTATAAGATAAAATCAGATGCATAATCAACATTACAACAGTAACATACTAAGAATACAGAGCACAGGATAAATGAGAAGCGATTGAGATCATGATTATAACAGTAATAGTAGTAGCATGATAGAGTCCATTTTTATACATGTGAGCATTGTTGTTTTTTGGATTGGATTATTATCCTGTCACTCTATCACAAATCCTTTCTAAGAGCTTCTTGTTTCAAAGTTGTTGCCTCATGTGAAGCACTTAGGACTGTTGGTTTAAATAAACTCCATTAATTCCTTTCACAAAGAGAACGCTCCCACTGCTCCTCCACTTACCTTTTTTTGTCTTTCTTGAAAATCAATGAGCGAATGATGCCATGAAGCAGACGCCAGCATACAGTCAGAGTTGAGATTACGCTGAGATCAAATACAGCAGTGCACTTATTGCAAAGTGAATTGTTGTCAGACTAAATGTAATGAAATGTGACCTTGTAGCACACAAATTAAAATGCAGTGTAGACGTTGGTTATTTACTGATAGCACAATAAAACGTTCCAAGCCTTATACCAAACTATAGAGCATCTATTCTTATTGGAGTCTGCTCTTAAAGGAAAAATATGAGTTTGACACAATGACCAGAGGCCGTGTATGAAATGCTGCTGGGAGCCTCGGTGCAGGGAAATTCAATCCCTCACTGTGAGACAAATTGTTCCATTAGCGACTCGCTGTCCTTTCAATTTCTCAGCCTGTTGATTAATAGCTAAAGAGCACTGTCTGTCACAACGGGAGTCTAACTTGGCATGTCTTCCCAGCTACTCCTCAGCCAAGGCCCCCTATAATGAGCCTGTGCTCTTGGCGCCCAGAAGCAGATTGCTTTGATGCTCTTATTTACCCAGCTTCTGTTGGCTCACCACACAGAGACGCTCATATCTAGCCACTCACCTTCCCCCTCCTCCGCTTGGAAATTAGAAGGGTGTGCTCATGGTAATGGAAAAAAAATGAGATTGTACCATCAGAACAAAATGAAAATCAGCACGATATTGTCACTCACTTTAATGTGATGCTGTAAGACGTGCATTTCCAATTCCCATCACCTCTCGGTCAGGGCTCTGTTCCTATGACTCGACCGGGCTCATCAGCAGCTTAGACTCGGCAGACGGACGAAGACATTAGAGCTGTATATTTCACCCGTGAGGACGAAATAAGAGAATGGCAGCAAAAATCAATTGGCTCTGGCTTAGGCGTTCAGTAATGCCTCGGTGTTGGTGCGGAATGCTAATGTCGTTCCAGCTCTTGATCAGAGCCCTGTGGAGACTCATTCTGTTTCCCATTTTTACTGCTTTCCAACATTTCTCACTGACTTCATTTTGTTGACTTGAAGGGTGATTTTTCCAGTAATTAAAGGTTCTGTAAACAACAATATAGCAGTAAAAGCTGTTTTCTATGCACAGATAGAGTGGTGTACTGGCAGAGAGCAAAGTCTATGTTTCTGTTGCGTGACTTAAAGCTGAAACAGCATCTATGAAAAAAGGTAATGAATGCTAGACAGACACTACTTCTCAGGGTCTGATTGTTTTACAACTTAAACCAACACTACGTCACTTTTCAAACTTCATATAATTTCAGAACTTTTGTGATGGTGCATCGACTTACAAAAGGTTGAATGACATGTCTGTCATGGCCTGAGGTTCTGGATCGCCTTCACTGGCACTAAGCAGCTTTGAGGTGGATGGTACTGTAGGAACCCCAAACTACAAATGTGCTGACTGCTTTACAGCATACGTCACTTACTTCTTTCCCCATTTGTTAAAAGGATGGAAGTTGATGCGAACGCCAGTGTGGGATTACTGCTTCAATGGCAGAAGCAGCAAGAAAACCAAAGAAATTTTTTAAAAAGTGTCTGAGGAGACTAAAAAAAGAAGCAGGGAGAGTTATGGGCAAATTCCACTGGATGTGTAACGTTTCTATTCTAGTTAAAGCAGATATCAGTGGAATGTTTTTGTTAATATAAGTCCTAAATAGTCCTATTTTCCGTCAGCAATCACTTCCATGGAGTGTTTCAGTCGTAACACGAGTCTCTCCGTCACTCTGCTCTGCTGTAAACCAGGAGAAAATTTTCCTTGTGGGATACAAGTGTTATCCAATGAGGAGAGAGAACGGCATGAAGGGCTGTGTGTGCAGCCAAGGGATGCACGTGAATGTGGTGACGTAGCACGAGGACCAATAGATGCCTGACGAGGGCGGGGGCTGCTAACTCATGGTGCGTTCAAGGAAACTCGTACTTTGTGTTTTTCCTTCCTGTGAAGTCATACCAGTTCGATCTGGTACGAGTTCACGGGTCGGAAGTTATGAGTGGCCGTTATAGTGACTTTCACAGACAACAGGACGGTGAAAACACAAGCTACAGGTTGTCTGGAACGCTACAAAGTCGTAGTTGTGACTTGAAGCTGTAACTTACGGTTTCAAAAGTCTGCCTTGAACGCAGCATTCGCCGAAACGGCCGTGTCGCTGATATCTGCTTTAATGTGTGTGCTTCCACTGGCTGCTGCTCCGCTGAGTCACGGCTCCAGCATCCGGCAGCCCTACGCAATACATACAGTAGGTACGCAGAGCTTCTATTTTTGCTGGACGCCGGAGCACGGTACATAAAGTCAGCACAGAGCAGCTCGTGTGGGACAGGAAATTGTGTACAAAATGCAAAACAAAACACCCGGTTAATTTTCAAAATAAAATACACCGTATTTACGGTGGATATTTCCCGCACTACGCCTTGAAAACGTTATAATAGGCCTCACGATTAGATTAATCGTTTGCCAGCCCTAATTTTGTCATGATACGCTAGCGCTATTCCCCTCTGAGTCTGTGGTTTGCTATTATCAACATCTGGGGTCTGTAGGTTGACCTAATAACCTTTGACCTCGATGATGTCATCTCTGAGCACCACGCGGCATAGCTTGTTTACCTGAAACTTGGCTCATTTCTGCCTGTTTCCAAATGACTAGAACAAAATGAGCAGCTGGTTGCTCTCATTCACCTGAAAACATTTCCACACTGCTGACATAACTCCTCACTGCACCTTGCAGTCAAGTGCTGTAAACTGCGTGCTGCAGTAACGTGGTATTGATGTAGTGGTGTCGGTGGCAGGTTTATGAGTACGAGTACAAGTACTTATGCCCGGTATTGAACCGATATCGAGACTGGTATCGCTATCGGTGCATCTCTAATTATAACCATTATACATTCCCAGCTAGCCCCGCCCACCCATTTCCCCATGACCCCCGCCTATTTTTTGCTATACAGCATCCACATTCCACTATAACCCCAACCATTCCCCACTGTTATAGCTCCACCCACTTCCGTATATATCCCGACAATTTCTCCGTCAGTCACGCACACGTTTTGTTGCAACCCTGCCCACTTCCAATATACCAACAGTAAAACAAAGTACTATGGTAACTGAGTTAAAGTGACCTCAGTCTCTGGAACAGTTTTCACAGAACAGAACAGAATGGCCTTTATTGAAAAGGTCAGCGGACTGCCCCTTTAACAAGTTTAAAAATCACCACCTTGGATGACACTGAGATGATCTCCCTGTTAGGTCGAGATTAATGAAGATGATAGCATAAGAATAGCTTTGAACTTCCTGTGTCCAGTCCCATGATGAAGTATTCTGTAGATGCAGAGTCTGGTTCTCTGACACAGCTGCTGTGTCAGTGCTAATGTTACCATCCATCAGGAGGGTGAGATGTTCCTCTGAGAGCTTTGTTAATACGGCCGTGTTGGGCCGAAGAGAGGCGACATGTTTCAGTGGAACGACACATGTAGAATCTGAGGAGCTAACAGCTTCTTTCTGCTGACGCTGCTCCCTCTGACAGATGGGGGGAGGGCTGCTGTTGTGGTTGTTGGGGGGACTATTCTTTACATGATTGTTTTCGTGATTTCCCCCATGACATCTAAACAGGAAAAAAAACCCTCCTTGATTGATTGCAGTGAAATCCAGGCACTTACAGGCTGTCAACCAAAAATAAACAGTTCTTTCTCTGCTGTGATGGAACCGGCCTGACCGTCACCAGACAGCACATTTCTGTGTATACATCACACAAGCTTGAGCCGTCAGATTTTGTCACTACCTTCAGCTCTCAACACCGACCAATCCCGGGAAAGCTCGTGAAACGATGTCGTTCCATTCAACAGTTATTAGCGCGAACCGGTTTTTGACACAGAAAGAAAAATCTGTACGTGCTTACGTCTTGTTTTTTTGTGATCAAAAGTTGTATTGTGTGTTTCATGCAATAATAATGAGCCAACAACAGATGAATTGGTACATAAACAGGTCCTAATGTATGCAATGTCATGGTTTTGATGTTTAGAGGCAAAACAGGTTTTAGCTGTTTCAAATGTCCCTCACGCCACCGTGTGTAGTAATTGTGGTCACATGCGATCAATATCTGTATAAATCACCAAATTAATAACTGTTTTGAAATGAACAACAACCGATCTGAACAACATGTATTTTTAATAAACACCACATATTTGTAATGAGCAAAACGTTTTTATGACATGAATTAACAGATATTCAGCAAAGTGAGGGGAAAATGCCGTGGGTAAACTGACAATATGTTCACTGTGTATCCATAAACATGACTTAGGACGGGAAATAAGTCAATGAAATGAAAATGCAGTCATCCAACAACTCGTACAAAAGAAGAAAGGTGAGTTTAATTGAAATGTGGATCTTGACAGTTATGCACGGGACACAAATATTTATTTGACCTAATTGTGAGTAATTATGTGAGATTTTGGCAATGACAAGTCCACTAGTATGTTAGGCTTCGTAAAAAGCGTAAAAAAGGTCAGTCGTTTGTGTTTAGAACATGCTGTTTCAACCGTCCCTTCTCTGTGTCTCAAACCGTTTAGGTGGGGCGTTTGAGACAAATGACAACTTACGTTTAAAGTTATAAAACACCATCATCCAACATATGTGTTAAATTACACCTGTAACTAAGAGAATACACATGTGTGTTGTTGATCACATGATAAAAATGTTTGTGTACATGACATCATCTTTGAAAAAGACATTTAAATGAAAAATGTATCAATCGACCCGGCGCTCCCCTATATATATATATATATATATATATATGCAATATGCAAAATCATTAAAAAAAATTAAAGAACCATTGAAAAAACACTGATACAACTTAGATCTACTGAATCTCATTGGCTGCCAGTGGTGAAAGACAGAAAGAAGAAACTCGTCCACTCATCTTCCTTGGAGTCCTCGGCTGTTTGGCAAGAAAATTAATAATTATAAGCTCTGATGAAATATGGATAAAAGTAAAAAGGGGGAGACTTTGAAGAGCTGGAAGTCTTCAGCGTAATGAGGATCTTGGAGATCAAAATGCCTGAGTGAAGGAAGCTGGTGGGAGACGAGCCCGGCCTGTATTTCTGATGACACCATTGGTTGAGAGCAGCTCATCTCTGGTGGCTGATGTTTGGGAAGAATTTCAGCCACATAATCTGTCATCGATTTAGGAGTGTAATCCACTGAGCCGATCAAATACAGTTCAGTAATCCTATTTCTGTCAGTTAACTCTGGAATAACCCAGTATCTACTTAATCTCTTCTTAATCACCTGCATTATAGTGTAACTGTAAAGCTGAACTAATTATGTTTATGTTGGACGGTTGTCTTTTTCAGAGCACATGGACATTTCCAAGGCAACAACAGCATGTGGCTTTGGCTTCCAGAAGCAGATAACACTAAAACAAACCACTTAAAGGATCCATCACCTGCTATTTATATTTGTTTCAGGTGTCTTAAATTAAAATTTTTGAGAAATAATATGCAACATTCACCTTTATTTACCCCCATTTGTGTACCCAATTTTGCTCTCGCGAGAAAAATGCGCAATCTGGTTTTACAGAGTTTCATTGAAAAAAATGTTTTCATGCATTTACCGCAAAACCTCTGAAAGCCTGCGGGTAAGTTAATTAACCATCGTTTTGTCCGCCGGGGTAACAACATGGGGTAGTCGGCTGAGCACGTCAGTAGACCGGCTGGCTGCTTCTGTGATGTCCCGGTCGCTGCTCCACAGGTGGAGCTTCACTCTCCCAAAAAACGTAGGAACGTCTAAACAGCCGTCATTTGGATCTAAACAGTTTCTCGCATCAAAAAATATTAAAACGAGACGTAATACCAGCGCTACAGCAGGAAATAAAACAGCTTTTTGCCTGTTTCACAGCTACCACTACCGCTGGCAGGGGGGTAGTCCCCCCCCGTCACCCCTCATACTCGGCTTCCTGATGACGTCAACGAGAAGCCCAATCAGAAATTGCGTTTTTTTTTCCTCTCCTTGTGAATTCAAGGGGGAGGAGGCGAGAGTGAAGGTCTTTGTCTGGAAAACATGTCAGCTATCGTCAGTGACAGAGAAGATTGAGTTATACATGCAGTAACCTGGAAAAAAGGGATTTTCCTTGATGGATCCTTTAACTCCATGAAACACACACAAGTGAGTGGTCCGACAGTAAAAACTAGATGAGATTGTCCAATAGACACCCTCCAGTTGGATTTGAATTGCTTATCCATACAGTGTTACAGGGGGCTGGAGCTAATCCAATCAGACAGTGAGTGGGGGTGGGGCGGGGGCCCCGCCGCGGGGCACACCCCCATCAGGTCATCACAGAGTTGACATATCATGGTGCATTCCTGAACGGTGGTCAAACCCATAACTTCCCAGCCATGAACTGGTCCCAGATCGATGTAGTCACAGTTCTGACCTCTGACCTCACACAGCCCTCTAAACAAAATGATTATAGCAAGGTGTTGCTCTATTATATGCTGCTTGTATTTAATGTCCGTCTTGTATTGAAGCCCTGAAATGTGAAATTGTCTCGAATTTTTTTTTAAAATAAGCCTATATTTCAAGCTTGTTTGTAGCGGAAGCTCCTTTTCCTGGTTCGTCCAATTTGGATAAATGAGGGTCTGTCTTCTTCCCAATTCATCAAAATTGGACGAACCGGGAAGAGGAGCTTCCGCTACAAAACAAACTTGAAATATAGACTCATTCAATTTTTTTCGGAACAATTTAGCATTTCGGGGCTTCAATACAAGACAGACATTACAGTACATACAGTACAATTCCGGAACATGCGCTTCAACTGGGAGCAGCAAAGTCTGGTAGCTCTGAGTTGCTGAGTTTTTACTCCACATTTGCTTTATTTTTGTTGAGTTTTTGTCATCTACTGATGGATGCTTCTATAGAGAGAAGAGATTCTTCAGAGATGAGCTTCTTTCATTGAAAATGGACATGTGTTAGCGTGCTTGACTAACCATCTCGTCTGTCCTTTTTCTTTTCCCAAACTTCCTTCCCCTCTTCATTATTCTCTTGTTTTGTGGAAAACGCCTCCAGTTTGAGGGTGGGGAATAAACCAAAGAGATAGAACATTCAGATAGTGAACCATGTAGTGACTGGATTTGAGATTCAAATCAATTACTGCACCTGCCGCTGTTATCAATAATGTTGTATAATGAGCCAGATAATCTGTTATTTCAACTCAACAGTCGTGACTGTCCACCACTTCTGTCCTGGTCTCTTGCGCTGCTCAGAGTCCTGCTCTCTACCAAGCATCCAGGGCAACGTTGTTAATCCACCAGCAGATGGAGAGGTCATGTTTACCAACCACAGCAAGATGTTTATGTCAGTATCACCAACAAATCAGCCTCCATGCTGCTCCGGCGTCACATCCCAGATTTAATGAGGGGTCGCTCGGCGTATACCATTTGTGGTGGAGTGTAAGCGGACGAGGAGAGGGCCCACTGCTGGGGAGGGACAGCTTTATCAGGATTAAGAGGGAGAGCGTGTGTGTGTTTTTAGATTTCAGGGAAAGAACAGATTAACTGTTTGTTCTTCAGTGTGTTCAGTGTTTCCTTTAACTGCCAAGAGTCAGGATGGACTGTGATTAAGAGCATGAAGGATTTTTCAAGGACTTAAATTGAGTTTCTTTTACTTTGTTAATCACACAGCGATCACAGCCAGCTCATGAGAGATGCAGAGAAATATCCTTCATCACAAAGCTTCATATAATAAAGGTAGCTGTCCATGTTTTTATCATATCAACAACCAGAGGGCTGTTTTGGAGTCTGTCTCATTCTCATGGTCACAATATCTCAGTAACACATTCAAAGAACTTTGACTCACAGATGAACCTATTAGAATTTTGTAGTCACTTCACACAGCAGGTATGATAACATTTCACACAAGCTGTTAATATTTTATATGAAACTTAATAAGCATCTAGCATGGCATTGTGGGTGGGCCTATAGGGCCTGGGCCCAATGTCTTAAAGGGAAACTTAGTTTTTTTTCAACCTGGTCCCTGTTTTCCTCTGTTTTTCTGTCTAGGTGAGTGATGATAATACTTGTATTGAGGTGTGTCCAGTATTGAGGCGGCAGGCAGCCTGCAGCCCAGCTAACGCTCTTCAACCGGGCAAGTGGCTCCATCAAAGTTCAACCTATAAACCTGCATTTTGTTCACACTGACAGGCTCAGATAGTTACAGTGAGTGTCCAGAAACCCTGTGGTCGGCATGGCGACGGCGCAGTGCATCCACAGGAGTGTTAGCATCCATTTGTAGCACAGCTAACTGTTAGCCATAACTTGTGAAAGCTGCGTGAAGAGCAGCCCAACATTTTGTTGTAACAATTAGTAAATTCTCCGTCGTCTCTCTTCACCTCAGTCAGGTAACAGAATTATCGCGAGATTTCATAACGAGATTTCTAGCGTGGTGAGATTTGGACACAGATCACAGCAAACAGCGACCTCCAGCTAAAGGTAGAGACACACGTTCATTTCTCCTTTCTAGTGTGTTGCTGGACACTCATTGTAACTCTCTGAGCCTGTCAGTGTGTGAACGTTGACGGAGCCACTTGCCCGGTTGAAGAGCGTTAGCTGGGCTGCAGGCTGCCTGCCGCCTCAATACTGGACACACCTCAATACAAGTATTATCATCACTCACCTAGACAGAAAAACAGAGGAAAACAGGACCCAGGTTGAAAAAAAACAAAACAAAGTTTCCCATTAACTTGTGTGCAAGGCCAAAATTACTTTGTCCCACCCAAAACTGAATGAAATCCTGCCTGAACCTAATCTGAGTGGTGCAGGCAGAGGAGATGATTCTAGTTTGTTTGTAAAGCGGGTTTAATTTAACACTGTGTGAAAAGTATGAAAGCTTCAGTCCACAGAGAAATGCTCACAGCCTGTACTCAGAAACTGAACCTTAAAACCAGCCGTCGGGACGTCTGTGACTTTGTGATGTCACAAAATGGTAGTCACCGCCCTCAGCCATGCTCCAAGACCTGCCCATCTGATCCTGGACCATCCAGCATGGCAGAATTTGATTTGGAGTCAAATCACAAACAATCAGCCAAAAAGAAGAGAGGTTTAGAGCTTCCTCTTCTCTGATTGGCTCACTGACCTGTTGGTATTACAGTTCAGTCTATAGTGAGATTTTGATTCTTACATTCACTGAGGCCCAATTCCGATTCTCCCCTTAGCTCTCGCCCTTGGCCCTAACCCTTCGTTTTGCGCGTTCACGTGAAGAGGTACGGCTGTCCCAATACTCATTCCGCCGCGGGTTAGGGGGAAGTGGTAGGGCTATCTGGCCCTCGAAACGGAGATTTTTCAGGGGCACACTACAAACCGAGGGCTATGACCGAGGGCTGTGAAGTTTCCCAGAATGCATCTTGCGGCAACCGGCAGCTGTTTTATTTATCACCGTAGCGCTGTTATAACGTCATTTTGTTAAGTTTTAATATCTTTTCGTGCGAGAAAGTAGCTATTAAGATCCCCAATGTGCGGTCGGTTTATCCAAATGACGGCTGTTTAGACGTTTTCCAGATGAGAGCTCAGCGGTGGAGCCTCCACCTGTGGAGCAGATCAGTTGATAACGGAGACACCACCCCGTCCGGAGGGCTTGTCATCATCACCACCCTCCCGACGTAACACCGGTAGAACAGACTATCGCTAAGTAATTTACTCGCAGGTTTTTAACGGTTTTCCGCCGGGTAGTTACATTCTTTTTAAGAGATAAATGCTGGTCTCATTGATGAAATGTAACAATTGTGGCAGTCACATTAGTTTGTTTGAATTAAATTATGTCTTTTGGATGCAGGAGCAGCGCTGCCTGCGGCTCTAGAGCCTATGTACAGAAATCACCACATTTACATCAATAAATAAATGTTTTACCATGAACCGGTCAGTCTTGATTAAATGTTATTTTATTTTATTAAGTTAGCGTGGTTTTGAATATAGGATTTGTGTCAAAAGCTTGTCATGTCTGCTCGCCAGCAGAGACTACTGATGACGTATGGCCGCTGAAGTGGTGTCCCAATTCGTATGGGTTGACTTTCTACCCCTACCCCTTGTAGCTCCGTTTCAAGGGCAAGGGTTAAGGGCTAGGGGTAGGGCTAGGGCTAGGGCTAGGGCTAGGGATGAAAAATAGAATCGGAATTGGGCCTAATCCTCTGATGGATCAACACTTCAAATAAAACACAGCGTCTAGAGACGTCTAGTAGTCCATGTTTGAAAATGTAGAAATAAAGATTCCTTTCATTTCAAAATGTTTGCTACATTACCACGCTTAAAATATTTGGTAATCCACCATTAACAAATAACGTTTTCATCATTTTAAAACACTCAAATATAAAGACACAGAAATTAGGATGGAGATTGGTTTTGAACTGGTCGATAGATTATTCTCAACATGTGGGCAATTTGTCATCGAGCAGCCAGAGAGAAATTGACTGATCACAGAGATCTGCTGTGCCATATTAATTGCATGCGTAAACTCCCCCTTAAAGCCAGTGCGTACTGAAGCTTTATGGATTAGCTTGCTGTCACTTCCTCTTTGGAAAGCCTTCCATTGTTGTTAAGGGGATTAAGGCTCAGCTGGCCTTAAGAACACTTGTATATTAATAAGTAATTGTGCCAGCTCAGCTGCAGTCAGAAGCTAGTGTACATACTGAATTATAACCACAAAAATAAATCAAAGGAAGTAGGTTACAGGCGAGACAGGGCGCTTTGTTGCGTCTTAATCCGACCTGGAGCACCTCTGGAGTGTACTGTCTCAGCCCTCGCTGCCCGGGCATCCTAATGAGCGTCAAAATGTCACAGACAGCTGAGGAGAGGACGAGAAAACGCAAGAAGCCGCTGGTGGATCCACATTTGGTATGCATCAGAAGTTCCTGCATTTGTCTGGGGAGCCCTCGCTGTTTGAAGGAAGGTTAGAGAAAACTGACAAGTTATTCTGTCTGTTTGGAAACTGTTTCCAGAGCAGTTTGGTTTCACTGCAGAAAGTTCTGATGCGGGCAGAGTTTTGGTGTGGCTGTACTAAATAAGAACAGTTAAGTGCTTCCTGAAACCCAAGAAACTTCTCTCCCAGATTTACAAACTCTTCTCCCATCATGACAACACCACTTCATTACCAATAGACAAATGGACCTCAGACTTTCACATTGAAGCAGACATCAATTGGCAAACCATTTGTAACAACACATTCACCATGTCACCCAATTCTAACATCCAGTTAATTCAATATAAAGTATTACACACAACACACATCACCACCCATAAAATGCACCTGATGGGCTTCACTGACACCAACACCTGCGTACACTGTACTACCACAATAGATAACTACCCCCATGCACTCTGGCACTGCCCCCCAATTAGACGCTTCTGGTCGGAGGTCATGGGAGAGCTATCCAAGATCCTCGGCCTCAGCATCCCAATCCAACCCACCACAGCCCTACTCAGCGACTTCTCTCACTTACCGATTCCTAAACACCACCAGACATTCATCTCCATCTCCACAACCATAGCCAAAAAAACAATACTTCTCAACTGGAAAGACAGAACAAAACTCTCAACACAACATTGGTATAATCTGCTAACTGAACACTCAAATCTGGAAAGACTCACATACACCATGAAAGACAATATCACGCAATTTAATAAAACCTGGTCACCATTTATAGGCTACACTTCATTCAGAGCTTATTCCTCAAACCACCCCCGCCCCCTTTTTTTTTTCTTCTTCCTCTTCTTCCTCCTCTTATTTTTGTGTAATCTCCAAAACATCTGCTCAACAATCCTCTTCGTAACTCCTCTCTCCAATCTCCAACTACATCCGCCCTAGTTCATGTTTTTGTTTGTGTGTTTGTTTGTTTGTTTTGTTCTTTTGTCTGTTTTGTTTTGTTGGACTGCCTGGCCCTGTATATATATATGCCTAACTGAATGTGCAATTGTCTTGTAATTAGTCTGTGCTACTGTTATGTAATTTGTGTTTAAATGTGCAATAATAATAAAAAAAAAAAAAAAAAAAAGTGCTTTCTGTAAGGGAATTCTGAGATTTCTCCAATTAAAGGGCTGCAGTTTACTGCTTTATAGTTTATGAATTACTGAACCTTTGTCTTTGACTGTTGCATTCGACTGTAAATGTAAAGATCAGTGGGGGACCTATTCTGCTCATTTCCACCTCTATACTTTTATGATTCACAGTTCTAAAAGAAGTTCTACTTTATCCTGAACTGCCTGTTACACAGCTTTTGACTAAACCTGGTAATTATAGCTCATGTCTCCTTCAAAGGCCCACCCCTGTTTATAAGTAGCCAAACTTCGAGGAGCAGTGGTTGTGTTAGTTAGCTGTGTCTCATCCTCTTACTCACATGGATGTCCTGAAACCAACCATGTAAAACCATGTAACAGAACATAATATGTCTGGAAATGAAAACTTCTTCAATCCATCTATTCATTCTTTGAGTTGTCTTTGAGAGTGGACAGCAGCCGTAATTACAGCAGGACATCTCTGTTGGATATTACACCTGCTTGTTGTGAACTAAAGTTGGAATCACCCTTTGCATATTGGTATGCAACGGGAATTTACATATCAGGCCTAGTGTTTTCAGGCAAAAACTAACGGACCCGTTTCAGCAGTCAGCCGTCCTCAGCGTGCTGCTATGAATTTATGAATTAAAAAGTGTTAAAGGGATAGTATCATTTTTTTAGCCCCTACTTTAATTGCAGTAGAAGACTCTCTGCACTCCTCCCGTTAGCAACGCCAGCCCATAATAGCCCTGCCCAGACATTTACAACATACACTGTTGTGAAAGGACCCAAAGAAACGGCCTATTTTCACGACCTAAAAGAGGTTTTACCTGAAAAAAAAATACACAGTTCCATTGTTCGCTAAAATATAATTTTTTCCAGCCGTTCAAAGTGCAGGAAAAACACTTTTTTTTATTTGGAGATAACCAACTGCTGATTGGCAGGCGCTAACCCTGGGCGGAGGGATACGTGAGTTGGTTAGGTCCAAATAAAAACAGTGTTTTTCCTGCACTTTGAAGGACTGGAAAAAATTATAGCGAACAATGGAACTGTGTTTTTTTTTTTAACGTAAAACCTCTTTTAGGCCGTGAAAATAGGCTGTTTCTTTGGGTCCATTCACAACAATGTATGTTGTAAATCTCTGGGCAGGGCTATTATGGGCTGGCGTTGCTAACGGGAGGAGTGCAGAGAGTCTTCTACTGCAATTAAAGTACTGAGGGGCTATTTGTAGATCATACAACCACACTTAAAAAAAACCAAACATATCCCTTTAAACTGAGAGTGAGTGCTGTCATAACCTTTTTTACTTTATACTACTGATTTTTTGGACTGGCACCTGATTTACTTTTTTCATACATGGAGATGAGCACGCCAAGTCTGCTGAATACCACAGTCAACTCTTGGGAGGTGATTTAATAGCATTTAATTCATGAACAAGTGAAATGACGAGTTTATGAGAAGGAGAAAATCAGAGACACAGCCATTCATGTCAACAGCTGCAGGTGAATGAATATTCTGGATGAAACCAGAACACTACTCCCTCAACAGTGATGTAATTACTGCATTTGACAATTACAGTTGACATATGACTGTAGCAGACAAAAAATTACATTGAACTCAGTTAACCCGTTGTAACCTGAACTCAAATGCTCCTCTATGAATTTTAACTAAGCACAAATCACTGCAGCCTGCGACATGGGGTGACTGTTGCCACTTTTGTTTTTCTCAGGCTGCTCAGGATAAATGTGCGCTGCAGCCACATTAGAGACTTGGATTATTACCTCCACTTCATCCAGAGTTTTGAAGTTGGGGATCATTTCTCAGAGGGAAGTGATGAGTAAGGAGGATTCCCTGATCCTGCAAGCAGCAGCTGTGTGTTAAGGCCTTCTGCCTGTAAGGTGGATTTATATATTCATCAGTGACAAAGCCTCTGTGACATCACCAGCATTTCTGAAAGGTGGTCTTGAATCTCAGATTGAGCTGTACCATAACATGATCTCAGCTTTCATTTGCTGGCTGATTATCTAGTTGACATGTTTTTGTCTCAAAACACAGTTTTATGTTTGGAAAATGTGAAATAACACATTGACAGAGGCAGTTTGTGTGATGATATTGTGGTATATTTTGATGTTGTTGCTGATGACAAGATGACCACTCTGACACGTCTTCTTTGTAGATGGTAAAAAGTTATTTATTACAAAAAGATACAATGTCAAAAAGTCGAATCTTCAAGAAGCCTCTGCAGCCAATATGAGACCTTCTCTATCTTGACCAAAAGTCCTAACCTTATATATGTTAGGAAAACTCCACCTCTCTAAACAAAAGGATGTGGGTAACCAGGATGGTCATAAATTAAGACAATAACTAACCTAACCAAATTACCCTCTAGTGTTTACCTTTTGACCAATCAGTTAACCCTTGGGCTAACCTAAACATAAAAGAAGTAAACAAAATACAGATGTTCGGTAAAACTGTTGTAACGTAAACATATCATAGTCAATATAAACAAAGGTGTTGTTTTATATCATAACAAGCATTTACCTTCAAGCATTTACTTAACATACAAGGGGGTAGAAAATACACTACAATATCTATGTGTATGTGTCTACTCTAGGTCATGTAAAGCAGTAAACCAATGGAACACCTCAGGGTTGTGTTCTTTCCCCCCTTTTATTTATTTTATACACCAATGACTGTCGCAGCAGTATCCACAACATCATATTTTAAAGTTTGCTGACGACTCAGTCATTCTGTCTCTTCTCAGCAGTGATGATCCTGATCACGGACCAGTGGTCGGGGACTTCACTGACTGGTGTGAGTCCTCCTTTTTAAGTATAAATGTCTCAAAGATGAAAGAAACGTTCATTGATTTTAGAAAAACCTGTACGGTTACACCTGCAGTGATCTTTGGGGAAAATGTGGAGGTTGTGAGCCAGTACAGATATTTGGGAGCCATACTTGATGATAGGCCACGTTGACTCACTCTGTAAGACGGCTCATCAGCAGATGTACTTTTATCGAAAACTCTGTGGTTTTAATGTGGATACTTTTATGAGAAGCACGTGCAGACCTGCTTCCCAGATGTAAGACCAATAGATGGAGAGATTCATTTGTCCCTGCAGTGACCAGGCTTTTAAATGACATATGTTGAATGTTTTTTTGGATGTGTTGGTTGTATGTTTGCTACTCACAGTGAAACAAATTGCCCCTAAGGGATAATAAAGATTCTTGAACCTTGAATCAGATGTAGGTGGAGTCAAACATCTATTAAAGCAGTGAAATGCAAACAACCTTTGCCCTTGGGCTCCATGGCTACACCCTATGAGCAGCCTCGCTTCAGATGCCATTTTGAAGTGGACGGAGCAGAAGGAGAAAAACAGAAGTCTGAGGAAGGTGAGTGTTTACGCAACAGTGTTATTTTCTTATTATTAATAGTTATTAGAGGATTGTGAGAGTGTGTGAGTCAGTTTGTCCCTGTGGACTGTGGAGGGAAAAGAACAGTGAACTTCAGTCCAACAGAGACACTGAGAGCAAAGGAAGTGATGAGCTGAATAATACACATGAAAGCTGAGCAGGTGTTTATTGTACTGTACAGGCTACTCTGTGTGTAGGTGTTGTATGTAGTCTCACAGTCAGTGTTATGGTCTCTCTCTCAGACTGACTGAAGTCCTGAAGATGGATCAAGACAAGAATAAAGCAGAGTCTCCAGGACCCATCTGTCCCTCTCTGAAGAGTGACAGGTCCATAGGAGATCCTCCAGTCTTCAGTCCTGAACCTGGACCCTCAGAGTCCCAGTAAGAGATCTGTTACAAACCTTTGAACAGCCAAACTGTCTCTATAACAGAGTCTATTGTGTTTACTGAAACCGAAAATAACTTATCTTATCAGTTTGTTGATACTGGTTTATGATACTGATTTATTGTGATATGATATGGTCATATTAATCCTGCTAGTGATGGTGGTTACAGATTAACAGAAGTCAGTGTTGTAAAAGGAAGGAGGAGCAGTGTGTTGTGAGTTGGGATCCAGCAGAGTTCAGACACTTTACAGGATCATTTGCAGCCTGAACCTTGAGCTTCAATGTGCACAGTCAGTGTGTTTGATAGAATATAGTGACTGGGCTCCATAAACATGAAACTACTAGTAGGAACCAATAAACTGAGAGCCTCAGACAGAGGAGGAGGAACTGAGGGACAGACTAACACATTATTGGTCTGGTTGGAGATGGAAAAGAAGAACAGACACATCAGCAGCCGTTTGTTTCCGTCCTCATGTTGTTTTGTCTTCATGTCTCTTCTCTGGGCTGTAAGGGGACGACTGGTAAGCAGGTAGATCCAGAAGTCAGTGTGTGATCCTCTCATCTCACCTTTGTGTCAGCCTGCTTCTTTAGAGCTGATGTAAGACAGCTGGTCAGCAGCTGGAGACTGGACACAATTGACGGGGTGGTCTTCCACACTGGGAGCTGTGTCTGGGCTGCTGCTGCTGGGGGAGCTGTCCTTGGGTCCCTTCAGCCCAGCTGGCTGTTGTCTGTCGGGGTCGGGGGGCCTGGGCACTGGTGCCCCCTGTGGCACCGCCTGCGACTCCTCCCAGTGTGGAGGACCCCAAAGATGGTGCTTCCTCAATCCTCAGTGTCATGCCATGTCTCCTTATTGTCAGTAGTAAGAGTGTGTGTTTGCGAGCAATGCCTCTGTCATCAGAGAACTGATCAGTGATTGATGTGATGTGAATAAAAACATGTTCTTGATTGCAGAGCTCAGAACCAAAGACAGAGAGCAGTGTTTCCAGGATCCACCTGTCTGTCTATGAAGAGTGACGGGTCCAAATACCTTCCTGTATACTTCAGTCCTGAACCTGGACCCTCAGAGCCACAGTAAGAGACGGTTGTAAACTGAGCTGAAGATGATTCAGACATTAGACTCATGTGAAGGAAACAGGGATACATTGGGCTTGGCCTATTGGTATTTGAGCACAGATGTGGACCTGTAAATGTGACAAGTTAGTGATACAGAAATGTCTTGACAGAGAGATGAGGAGTGGTGTCTCTGTGGACCAGCAGCTGTCCTGCTGTGGTCTCTGTCAGGATGTCCTGAAGGATCCAGTCTCCACCAGCTGTGGACACTGGTTCTGCAGACAGTGCTTCACCTCAGACTGGGACCAGTCTGGTTCTTCAGGACCCCCCTCCTGTCCCCAGTGTGGACAAAGACCCAGAACCAGAGGTGAGCTGCAGACAGCCAATCAGAGCAGCTGTGTACTAGGGTTGCACATCTCTTTGTGATGAACGATTCAATATGAATCTAGATACACAGATTACGATTCGATTCAAAAACGATACCCTTTTATTACAGACCGATTCGATTCGAATTGATTCAGTGTAGGACGATTTGATTCTATGGTTAATATCTGTTGTAGATATTTTGTAAAATAAATAAGCCAATTCTATGAAAGTGACTATCTTACAGTCTACAGTACAATATTTTCTTTTCAAAAGACCACATATCTCCAAGCATTCTTGCTTTAAAGCACCGGCAAAAAATAGATTAAAAAAAAAGGGAAAAAGAATATCAAGATCACATGTCAATGTATTTATATTTAGACATGGACCAGTTTTTGTGCGAACGTTTATGTAAATTAGCCATGCGACTCCTTTTCCACCCAGCTGGTTCAGGTGCTGTTCGGAGCCAGTGCTGCTTAGCACCAGTTCTAGGTTCAGCACCAACTCCTTGCTGTGTCAGAGCGGGGTTACCTTAGCAACAAGACCAGCGCATACAGAGCATAGACTGTATAAAAGATTATCGCTCTGTTTGTTTATCAATGAAGCCATGTCTCTGATGAAGCTAACAAGCTACAGGCAGTGGCTAACAGCAGCTAACGCTCATCTCACAACATTGCTGAAACGTACTGTAGTTGTCGGTCATCGTCACAGCGATCACGGCTGCTTTTTTCAGCTGGGTTTAGAGTTATCAAAAGCCTATGCTTCCACGTCGGGTCCGGTGTTCAACACCCGCAGTTTGGAGCAGGTTTTCTAACTGTAGCAAGCAGCAGACACAGGAGCAGCTCCTGGATGGGGAGTGTGCTAACCTAACTAACAGCAGCAGCAAAGCTAACATCAGGACGTCAACCCCCCCCTCCCTCCTGTTATTGGACACAACATGAAACAGTTAGCGAATTGTGATATTCGCTGAAAAAATAGTTTTTATTTGGCCTGCTGATTGATTTATGAGTTATTAAAGAGACCGCTAACGGCTAGGCACTCTAGCCCATAGCGATAACCGATTAATGACTCTACAACCGATTCATCTAAGAATTCATGGCTAATTTGTATCGATTCAGGAGGCTGCTACCGATACAGCCTAATCTTGCACTTGTTAAAATGAATATCCGGTCGCATCGGTTTATCGTTTACAACCCTATTGTGTACAAAGTGAGACTGAACATCTGTCTCCTGATGTGGTCGTTTCTGAAACCAGGACCTGTTGTTTTCTCCAGAGTCATTGTTCCATCACACAGCACTGACATTTAAGATGATGATTCAAACCTTGTCTTTGTTGTCTGTAGTTTTTCTGTAGCTGAAGAAAATAATCTGATCAGATTGTCAGACTCTTTGTCTTCAGTCTGACTCTGTCTCTTGTCTCTCAGCAGATCGTGGTCTGCAGGAGGTTTTAGATCAACATAAGATCAGTCTGAGGAGCAGATGTGAACGAGTGACTGAAGGAACTGAGGGAACAGGAAGTGGAACAGGAAGTGGAACCCTCCTCAACAGGATCTACACTGAGCTCTACATCACAGAGGGACAGAGTGAAGAGGTTGATATCCAACATGAGGTGAGACAGCTGGAGACAACGTCCAAGAAGAAGAGCCTCCATGACACTCCAATCAAGTGCAACGACATCTTTAAAGACTTACCAGTCCAACAGAGACAGGACGTCTCTACGGTCTCATCTGTCCACCAGAGAGAGGACGTCTCTACAGTCTCACCTGTCCAACAGAGAGAGGACGTCTCTACCGTCTCACCTGTCCAACAGAGACAGGACGTCTCTACAGTCTCACCTGTCCAACAGAGACCCATCATCAGAGTGGTTCTGACCAACGGCGTCGCTGGTGTTGGAAAAACCTTCTCGGTGCAGAAGTTCACTCTGGACTGGGCCGAGGGCTTGGAGAACCAAGATGTCAGTCTGCTGGTTCCTCTTTCGTTCAGGGAGCTGAACCTGATCAGAGATCAGCAGTACAGTCTTCTCAGGCTGCTCCATGTTTTCCATCCAACATTACAGAAGGTGACAGCAGAGCAGGTGGCTGTCTGTAAACTTCTCTTCATCTTTGACGGCCTGGATGAAAGCCGACTGTCACTGGACTTCAACAACAGGGAGGTTGTGTCTGATGTCACACAGACGTCATCAGTCAACGTGCTGCTGACCAACCTCATCCAGGGGAATCTGCTTCCCTCGGCTCTGGTCTGGATCACCTCCAGACCAGCAGCAGCCAATCAGATCCCTCCTACATGCGTGGACAGGGTAACAGAGATCCGAGGCTTCACTGACGCCCAGATGGAGGAGTACTTCAGGAGGAGATCCAGTGATGAAGATCTGTCCAGAAGAATCATCTCACACATCCAGACGTCCAGGACCCTCCACATCATGTGTCAAGTCCCAGTCTTCTGCTGGATCAGTGCTACAGTTCTGGAGCACATGTTGACCACAGACCAGAGAGGAGAGCTGCCCAAGACCACGACGGACCTGTTCTCACACTTCCTGCTGGTCCAGACCAAGAGGAAGAAGAGCAAGTACGGTGAAGGACATGAGACGAGTCCACAGGAGCTGACGGAGGCCGATAGGGACGTTCTTCTGAAGCTGGGGAGGCTGGCGTTTGAACAGCTGGAGAAAGGAAACATCATGTTCTACCAAGAAGACCTGGAGCAGTGTGGTCTGGATGTCACAGAGGCCTTGGTGAACTCAGGACTCTGTACTGAGATCTTCAAAAGAGAGAGTGTGATCTTCCAGAAAACAGTCTACTGCTTTGTTCATCTGAGTGTTCAGGAGTTTCTGGCTGCAGTCTACATGTCCCACTGTTTCACCAACAGGAACACACAGGTCCTGGAGAAGTTCCTGAGTGAAGACTTTAAAATACACAGAGACTCAAACCTAAGGAATTATGTGTATTTTAGATCACCTGTGCACATTCTTCCTCCCCTGGATGACTTCCTGATGATAGCCATGCAGAAATCCCTCAGCAGTAGAAACGGTCACCTGGACCTGTTTGTTCGCTTCCTTCATGGCCTCTCTCTGGAGTCCAACCAGAAGCTGTTAGGAGGTCTTCTGGGTCAGACAGACAACAGTCCAGGAACCACTCAGAGAACCATCACCAACCTGAAGGAGATGAACAGTCAAGAAACGTCTCCTGACAGAAGCATCAACATCTTCCACTGTCTGACGGAGATGAAGGACCAGTCAGTTCATCAGCAGATCCGACAGTTCCTGGAGTCAGAGAACAGATCAGAGAAGAGACTCTCTGTGATCCATTGTTCAGCTCTGGCCTACATGCTGCAGATGTCAGAGCAGGTTCTGGACCAGTTTGACCTGATGAAGTACAACACATCAAAGGAAGGGCGATGGAGACTGATCCCAGCTGTGAGGAACTGCAGAGAGGCGGTGTGAGTATAGACATGGTCATTGTTGATCAGCTCAGTAGTTTAGTCAAGTTCAGATGAACACCATTTTCATTTATTCTTAGTTTGGCAGGGCACAGTATAGCTCACTGGGCTGAGCAGGCGCCCCATATGCAAGGGCAACATCCCAATCATATCACACTGGTATTTTCAATCTCCCAGTAAATCCAGAAGCTTATGAGCAGCAAACATCAGAGCAAAGTGAGAAACATCCATAAATCTGTTCTAGTCATGTCTTCCCATTCTGCTGCTCCTCCTCTCACTGACTTAATGTGGTTTTTAGATTTCATTTTATTTCTAATGGACCCATGCAAATGTATTACACACAGGCTAAATGTTGCCATGTGATGCGTTGTAGCAGAGTTAGCTAAATCTCTCTGAAATTGGTGATGTCATTGGAAAAGGATGCCTCAGAGCCTCCTTCATGAGGACATTGACTCTTTATAAAAGCCCCCACCCTCTCCCCAGGTCAGGTGTGCAGGACCAAGCCATGGCAATTAAAGCAAGGCAGTTTTATTTGTTTAGGCCATTTTTACAACATCCTCTGTCCTTTGACCCTCATATCCATTGAGGAAAAACTCTATAGAACCCTTTCAACAGGGAAAGATCATGACTGATTCATTTGCATGAAGATCATCCAAGTGAGAGAAGATGATCTGAACCATCACATTACTGTATCATGTCGCATCATCATATGCACTCACTGTATTTGAAAAGATTTTCTGTTTTCTCTCATCACAGACTACGTCACTGTTACCTCTCAAAGACTCACTGTGAAACTGTGGCCTCAGCTCTGAAGTCCAACCCCTCCCACTTGACAAAACTGGACCTGAACTGGAACAGGACCCTGCAGGATTCAGGAGTGAAGGTTCTGTGTGCTGGACTGGAGAGTCCAAACTGTAAACTGGAGACTCTGAGGTCAGTTGGTCTGTTGTAGTTGTTTGTCTGTATTTAGGTCAAATGTTTGAAGTTTCTCTTACTCATTGATTGGGAATTTCAACAAAGAGCTGGAGAAGAGAGAGGACTCGGAATTATTAAAGAAGGCGAGAGCAGTCATAGTGTCTGTGATGAAGATAAGTTTTCTAGTTTTTAAAATCTATATTTTGATCTTCAAATCAGAAACTTCTTGAGGATCAAAGATCTTCTGCTGCTGATTTGAACATGACAGACGCTGCTTCTGTCTTCAACAAATACTTCACCAAGCTGAAGTCACATCAGTGATGAGTGCAGTGATGAAAGCTTTCTAAGGTTCCAGTTGATTGCCAGCTACCTGTTTATTATTTTATTCTTGGCATCTGTTCAAACAGATTCACAGGTTTCAGTGTTCCAAACAGAGGAGATTTTCCTTCCACTCTAGATCTGACATGTGTCTGAAAGACACTGATGGAGGCCAGGGCCCAATAACATCGTAATAAACAATAACAATAGGAGTGAAGGATCTGAGTGGTTTTCTGGAGAGTCCAGACTGTAGACTGGAGACTCTGAAGTCAGTTCACTGACTGTTCACACACAACTTGAATTACATGAAGGACGTTTGAAATAGTTCTTGTCTCATGTTTCCAGTTGTTCTTCTCACACACTGAAGATGATTCTTCACTTTCAGCTCATTTCACTCAGTCCTCATCGATAATGTCTGTTCACTTGACTTCAATCAATGTTTTGTAGTCATTGTTTAGTCCAATATGTCTGATCAGATATTGATTCTATATTGACAGACTGTTCGTCTTGTATTTTTTATTCAGATTGAAAAGCTGCAACTTGTCAGAGATCAGCTGTTCTTCTCTGGTCTCAGCCCTGGAGGCCAACCCCTCCCACCTGAGAGAACTGGATCTGAGTGGAAATAACCTGCAGGATTCAGACCTGAAGGATCTGTTTGATCTCCAGAAGAGTCCACGCTGTAGACTGGAGACTCTGTGGTGAGTCAAATCTGTAGTTGTTTCCCTCCAGATCAATCAACTCACGAAGGAAAAGTGTCTCTGGGCAGTTGAACTTGTGTTGGGAGTTTTTTTCATCATGTAACTTAGATCCCAACAATACATTTAGACGTACAGACATAGACAGGATGCCATAGCTGATGATTAATTAAACAAATTATAGACAAGAAAGAACCAACACCAACAGATAGTGGAGGCTGGACCAACAGAGTCCTTAATGTTCCAGTTCCAGCTAAAGGTGTTGTGGTGTTAGAACAAAACCAGGAAGTAGGAGCCAGACGTCCAGCAGATGCAGTGGATAAACTTTAGTGGAAATGATCAATCTATGAAATCTCAACAGCCAATCAGATGCTGTGATCCCACAGGCACTTGATAATAACAAAATTGAAAGAAACCCCTTACTGTAATGTTGCAGTAAATGCTGCACAGTTCACTTGACATTTACTTGTCATTTCAGTCTTTGTTCATGTTTCTATACAATTGCTGCAGATTGAAACCACACACACCCCTCTCTACGCAGTGTGACAGGAAACAGCAGCACTCTCACTACAGGCCAATGTCTAGTCACTCAACTACTGACTAACAACAACTGACACATCTGGTCTGAACAGGACTGAAGTCGCTGCTGCATCACTGACCCAAGAGTCTGTCATTCATCACCTCTCCTGTGTGTGTGTGTGTGTGTGTGTGTGTGTGTGTGTGTGTGTGTGTGTGTGTGTGTGTGTGTGTGTGTGTGTGTGTGTGTGTGTGTGTGTGTGTGTGTGTGTGTGTGTGTGTGTGTAGGTGGAGGCCATAGCCTTGACCATAGCTTCTTCATCAGTTCCTGCCAAATGAACCAGAGGAAGTGGAGGTGACTCCCAGTGCTGCAGTCTGGACTGATCTGAGAACAGCTCCACTGTCGCAGTCCACCATCATCCCTGTGTGTCGTTTGGACATGAAAGAGTGTAACGGAGGTGCAGGAGACCAGGGTTGGAACCCCGCTGTCTGCACCAGCCGCCGCCTGCACCCCCCCGCCCCTCCCCGTTCCCCCTGCTGCTGGACGGCCTGCCCTCCCTTTCCATGGACCAGTCTGTCACCCGGTCCTCCCCATTGAGCTGGCCAGCTTTCCTCACCCCCCCCCTCCCATCACCGGAGGCTGCCTTCATTAACTCTTAAATTATAAACTATCTTGTCTGTAACAACATCTCTGTCCCGTCTGTCCGTCCTGGGTGAGGGATCCTCCTCTGTTGCTCACCCTGAGTTTTCTCCTGGTTTTCCCTGTTAAAGGGTTTCCCATGGAGTTTTTCCTCAGTCGATGTGAGGGTCTAAGGACAGAGGATGTTGTTACGATGTCATGTGAAGCCCTTTGAGACAAACTATTGGTAAAAACGGGCTATACAAATAAAATTGCCTTGCCTTGCCTTGCCTTGCCTGGGGCAGTCCATACCAAGAAACACAACGCAATGATAGAGTACAACGCCGCTAAAAGAGCATCATCTGTGTCTCTAAATAAGGGAAGAAAAAAA
This sequence comes from Decapterus maruadsi, assembly GCA_030347415.2. NCBI lineage: Eukaryota > Metazoa > Chordata > Actinopteri > Carangiformes > Carangidae > Decapterus > Decapterus maruadsi. The sequence continues at coordinate 22,526,611 of CM064888.1, read as the reverse complement.
TAGCTGTGGTGTTGGAACCCGAGGGCCTGCGGGCCAGGACCACTAGGACCACTAGGACCACTAGGACCCCTGTCCCGCGCTGCTCCCCGGACAGGCATTAGTACATTTACACAAAATATCTGTTCTTTTGTTTTTGTTTTTACTCTTTTTTCTTTCTCTTCTGGAAATGTGTCGGCCACAACGAAATCGTGTCAAAATCGGCCTGAAATCATGTAGTCTGAAAGTCATGTCTGATCAACTCCCAAACATCCTTCCAAGTAAGGTAGAGACAGGTAGGTCAGGTCTGTAGAAAGGTCATAACTCAAGTCCAAATGGAGATGTGTTGGGTGGAATGTTCCATAGAAATGTAATCACTGAGTAAGTTTTTCCATTGTGCTATAACCAAAATTTCTGGACAGGTGTGCAGTACCAGATGATGTGGAGGTGTCCGGTTTGTTGTCAGTGCAGTTGGTATAGATATCTGAAGAGAATCCCATGTTTGACATTTTCTGTCCTGTGTAGTGTGTCCTGTGGAGAATCTTGTAATGTAAATTTGCATTTTTTGTCATATAATAAATGTTTTGGCAGAATAATTTAAGTGTAGTTGTTTGGTCGGAAAACAACAGAAAGATGTGGTTGATTTCTGGTAGGTATAATTTTTCATAAAAACTCTGATTGATCTCTATGGTGACATTGTTTGTGTCTGAGTCTGTGTTTTAAGAATTGAGTTTTCTTATTTAGGCCCTTGGGCCTTTTTTCCTTGATTGGAGCCCAAACTGATGTGACGATGTTACAATTGGAGAAGCAGCCTGAAAGTTCAGTTGGTCCAGATTGTTTAAGAAACTCAGCAATTTTGGCACAAAAATGTCAAACAAGTCAAAAAAAGCAGATGAAAGTAGCAGTGGTAACACCACCACAACTATCACACATTCAGTGTAGACTTTCCTCCTTTTTATTCTCTGTACAGACCTTTGAATTGTCCTCGTCAGCGAGTTTGAACTGAGTCATATACCGTTAGCTGCTTTGATCTATAGTAATGCATCATATTTTATGACTGATCATGAATTGAGTGAAGTCAAAACTATAATATTTCCCTCTGAAACAGGAAATACTTTGATAAATGGACCTCATAAAGATTCATGTATTCTTTATATTGATGATTGTGTGTTTTGTTTTATTTTTGACAGAATCATCTATGTCAAGGGAAGTCTCATTTTCATAATGTTCATATTATATGATGGAAAATTTTAACACATGTTGGATGTGGTTGGAAAATAAGTGAAATACTAGACTTTATTGTTAGATTCCAGGTCCATTAAAAAAATAAAAAAAACAAATGATTGATAAGAATTTGAACTGGTAGAGTCACAGGACTCAGCAAGTTCAGTTGAGAGGTCAGTGTTGTTGTGACTGAATAAAATTGAACGTTTTGGAGCACAGAGAAGTTGTGTCGGTCAATTCTTATTTGACAGCAATGATTTACAAATTTAATTTACAATGGAGTAAACATATCAAATGCTTAAACTATGAAACTGTACCATTAAGTAAAAAACAAGGTGGTGTTAAGTCAGCAGCAACACATCTCAGAACAGTTGGGACAGGGGCAATAACAGGCTGTAGAAGTACAGGAAGTGGTAGTATGGGGGAAACCAGGGATGGCTGCAACATCTTTATATCATTGTATCTTGGAGGTCTTTTAAGCTAGTGCAGTGTTTCCCCTAGAATATTTTTGTAAACCTGATTTGTCACCCACAGAAAAACCCTGAAAATGGATCATGCATTCACGGAATGAGCAACCCTAATATTGAATATTTATAAAATCTCCCACATCAGGGTCCAACGTTGCTCCATCTAATGCTACTTCACACTATATAGTAGCAGCTATGCCCTCCATGCCTGAACAGGTGAGCCACCTGTTTAATGCCTGATCACAGAAATATCTTAAACTGAAGGGCCTTTCATGGCCAAAAACATCAACCTGGACAACATTTTAACAGAGAGCTGGCTCCATCAGATTCACATGCTGCAGTGGACAATTTAGTGTCAGTATTAATCCAGTAGCCTATCTAAAGGAAATTAAGATGAAAATGTTGGCCTTCTGAAAACTAGGCTATGTCCATCTCTATGCTCTCAATACTTGGTTGGGGCCCAGACCTCCATGTTATTCTAGTTTATTGAGAACAGACCATTGTAAAACTCAAGGTTGTGGGACATTGAAACAGTGACAGAGAAACAGCCAGTCATCCAACAGCTGTGTCGTTTGGTTGAAGCACCGTCTCCACGTGTTTTTATTGACAACAGGGTTATAACTTGGACGATGTTAGCTAAATGACTTGGTAACCTGTCACAGGTGACTGTACTGCTCCTGTCCCATCCTGACTGTAAAAAAATGGACGTCAGGGTCTGTCCTGGGTCTGAAACAGCTCTCGTCTTGGTGGCACCGCCAGTCACTGAAACGCTCCGTGAAATCGGCGATTAAAGATACAACTACACAAATACACGTCATAACCTGTCTCACCTGGATCAATCTACTGATTAACAAAGTTCATCCCACCTGACAGTGATTTTGCTCCGTGTCAATCCCTCCTCTCACTCTTTCTCCCTCTCCTGTCTCTCCCCATGACGCGCATCACTTTCCTGATTTTTTTTTCTTTTTCCACTGCTCCCGTTTCCGTGTTACAAACTTCAACATCCCATAATATGCTCTCACACCCCAAAAACAAACAAAAAAGGTTAACTCACGTTGCAAACAAATGCTGCACGACGTCCTAAACAGAATGTATTGATTTCTGAATGAATGGATGTGTCGCTTATTTTTGCTATATTAATTTTTTTTTTTTTGCTGGCGGGTTAGGAGTTAGCCAGGCCTGTACAATGGAGAAAAACACTGTAGTGTGTTCACAATGTGATACAAACTAGTTGGTGTTGTATTTTATATTGCTGTAAACCTGATTTGTCACCTTTATGATAAGGTGCAACTTATATGGATCATGCATTCACGGAATGAGCAACACAGCTAATCATTCCCATCATTCCCAAATCTCCAGGATCTGGGACCTACTGTAACTCCATCCTCCAACAATGCAATCCCACAGAGCCAGGATCATCACAGAGAACCTCCAGAAATGATTTTTAAAAATCCTTCCACCTTCTTTTAATAACATATTTGCATACAACTCTCAGTTTCATAATTATTCCACATGTAGCTCTTGTCATATTAGGGACAAGTCTCTCAAAGAGAGTGGATTAACTTTTTTTCTATTACACGGTGCTGTATTCTTACTACGTTCTGATTAATTACACTCTAATTTTGCATTTTATGGTCTGTTAATTCTGTATAACAGACCATTGCTAAGTATAACACATCGTTGCTAGGGACACCACTCTGATCAGAGGACACAGAGGAGGAGGACTATGCAGGATATTTACCTCATGTTTCATTTTTTACCTTCATTAAACAGCTCGAGACTAATTGTGATGTTAGATAAATGACTTGGAACTCGTTACAGGGAGAGTGGAGGCTCCTCCCCATCAGGGCTGGAAACCAAACCTGCGATCAGAGCCTATGACCTGGGGTCACAGCTCTCGTCTTGGTGGCACCGTGAGTCCATGACACGAACGTGACCCGTGAATCGCAATCTCTTGCTTATGACAGATACAACTACACAAATACACACATCATAACATCTATATAATCCATCAATCTACTGATTGATTAACAAAGGCTTCAATGGGGACGGTGTGTTGCGCAGTGGTTAATTGAGAGCCTCATATAGAGGCTATTTCTCAATGCAGGTGTCCCTGGTTCGAATCCCATGCCGGGCGGACCTTTCCTGCATGTCATTCCCTCTCTCTGCCTCCCCGTTTCCTGTCTATCTCACTATACACGATCAAATAAAGGCGAAAAATGCCAAAAACAAACAAAAAAAGGCTTTGATGAAAACAAATGCACACGACTGTGGAGAAGTGATCAACATTACATCTCAAATTATAATTATTTCACTCTTAAGCACAATAATGCTAAAGAGTTAGGAGTTAGTCAGTTCTTATGGAGAAATAAACCCCTTCAGGATTTATGAAACCATTCATTTGTCAAGAACTGTCATTTCCATCCTGAGGAGAACTGTCAAATCAGACACCAATACGGCGGCGGTCTCGTTGGTGTGATGTCACTGGATTCATGACTATGCTCTTTTCATGCTCTGTTAATATCTGTGCTGAACCATAGATAGGGCTTTATTATGTGAGCGGATGCTTCTTACAATGAGTAATTATTGGGTTCTTGAAATGCATTCTCATTAGTGCTATGTCAAATTATGTTTTGTTTGTTTCTATCATGCACAAAACATTTTCTTGGCTTACAGATTGTATGCAACACTGTAATCATATCCTAGAATATGTTGTCTGGAGAATGCTACTCCATAAGCCCTGATGGTTTTTTCAGCATCTCTCCCTCACATTCTCTTGGAACATATCTTTTTAAATTTCTTTTATGTGAAAATGAAGAAGAACAGCAATTTCAGAATAATGTTCCTTGCTGTGAACTGTTGAGCCCTGACTCCCACCTTGCCTTTCATAAGACGCAGTGTTTCTCTTGCTATTGTGTGTTTGATTGTGTTTGTTTCCCAGGAACCCTGCACTGGACCAGTGTGTGAATCAGTGTCACATCCTGTGTCTGACAGGAAGGTTGTGTCTTCATACAGTTTGAGACGGATGCCTGGTAACTCTGCACAGCGCAGCATGTTCAGCTGGATGAGGAGCTTGTCGTGTCCTCTCAGCTGAACATGATGAAATCTGCTGCTGTTTGCAGACAGTCTGCTTCTCTGTCCACGCTGCTATAATGTCTCCTATCAGGACTGTAAATTAGGTCACTCATATTATGTTTTTAGAAGAATTTCTCAATTTTGGCTTCATTCAAACTCCTATCATGACTCTTCCTTTCTGCATATTTGTGTGAATTCCATTGTGGAAGTGGAGCTTAAAGCCAAGCGAGCCCCTCTGGGCATGTAGAGAATGACTTGTGCTGGTTCAAACGTGGAGCTCAGCGAGGCGGCATCAGAGGAAAGCATTCGCATTCCCACCACAAAGGAAGTCGTGTCCTTGTGCTCCTACTGTAATGAACACATCCCTCCACGCGGCTCCCAGCTGCTCCCATTCTAGCACGTCGCAGATTCTCTTTCAACTCAACTTTCTTCAGAGTTTTCTGACCCAGAAAGGTGCACGGAGGAGTCACACGCCTGGTCTCGCGGTTACTGTAGGTGTTAACTTCACAGACAATGCAGCAGTTAGGATCACACAGACACAACTTCAGGAACAGTGAGCGTGGCAGCTGACAACGCTAAGCTGCCGTGGAGAAGCGCAAAAATTGTACTCAAGTAAGAGTATAGTTACAGAATAATATTACTCAAGTAAAAGCTAAAAAGTAGTCTTCAACTCTGTCTCCCTGCATAGAGTTTACACCTGATTCCTTGCCAATTCAAATTAATTTTCTGTTTGATCTGAGGGAAACGGTGACTCTGAACACTGGTATCCCCAGCAGGCTCCTTCCTCCTGCAGCAGCACGGAGCCTGCTAAATCCACTCAATACAATAAATCAATACAGCACAAACTGATTCTCTCTAACAACACACAGGATTTTCACAAAGCTGGCTGAGGTCTCACCAGAAATGGATTTTACTCACGTTGGTAGCTATCAGATATTCAGCAGAAAGAGCAGAGACCTCACAGGCTACACTACGGAAGCCCTAAAGGGTCATACATACATACATTTTATTCCATCCGTTTTCCTGTGATAACGAGATCATTTTCCTCCGTTTTCTCATAATAACGAGATAATTAATTTGAGATCTCAAGAAAACAAAACGATAAGGATCTGCCCCAGTGCGTGAAATACGGGGCGGATTAACCCATAGTCAACCCGTGAAAACCCCAAAAGCAAAATTTGAATGGGGTCTCAAATTTTGTCAAAAAATAAAAGAATTAAAATTAAAGGTGATAAGACAGCAGCTGACAGATATCTGTTTATGGGCAACAAAGTCACTGTCTGTCCCTTCAAATTAAAGGGATAGTTCACCCAAAAATGAAATTTCACTCATTTATTTACTCACCCTCATGTCGACTAAGGGCTGGGAGAATTTTCTAGGAGCCAAAATACCTGCTAAAGTGACCTCTAGGAGCCAAAACGTGTGCTACAGTAAGTGCCCTCTAGGAGCCGAAGCATGTGCTAAAGTGCCCTCTAGGAGCCAAAACGTGTGCTAAGTGCCCTCTAGGAGCCAAAACGTGTGCTAAAGTGCCCTCTAGAAGCCAAATGTATAAGGTGCCCTCTAGGAGCCAAAATGCGTGCTAAAGTGCCCTCTAGGAGCCAAACGTATAAGGTGCCCTCTAGGAGCCAAACGTGTGCTAATGTGCCCTCTAGGAGCCAAAATTTGTGCTAAAGTGCCCTCTAGGAGCCAAAATTTGTGCTAAAGTGCCCTCTAGGAGCCAAACGTGTGATAAAGTGCCCTCTAGAAGCCAAACGTGTGATAAGGTGCCCTCTAGGAGCCAAAATGCGTGCTAAAGTGCCCTCTAGGAGCCAAACGTGTGCTAAGGTGCCCTCTAGGAGCCAAAATTTGTGCTAAAGTGCCCTCTAGGAGCCAAACGTGTGATAAGGTGCCCTCTAGGAGCCAAAATGTGTGATAAAGTGCCCTCTAGGAGCCAAACGTGTGCTAAAGTGACCTCTAGGAGCCAAAACATGTGCTAAGGTGCCCTCTAGGAGCCAAAATGTGTGATAAGGTGCCCTCTAGGAGCCAAACGTGTGCTAAAGTGCCCTCTAGGAGCCAAAATGCGTGCTAAAGTGACCTCTAGGAGCCAAAACGTGTGCTAAAGTACTCTCTTGGAAGCCAAAGCGTGTGCTAAAGTGTCGTTTAGGAGCCAAATCGTCTGCTAAAGTGCCTCTAGGAGCCAAAGCGTGTGCTAAAGTGCCCTCTAGGCACCAAAACGCATGCTAAGGTGCCCTCTAGGAGCCAGAATGCATGCTAAAGTGCCCTCTGGGGGCCCAAACGCGTGAGAAAGTGCCCTCTTCAGTGGCGAGGACACTGTGCCCTTTTGGTTCCTTTTAACCCCTGCCCTTCAAGAAGTCTGCACACCACTGCATTGGAGCACAACTCTGACAGCTTATCTCCAAACGAGAAAAACCATGTTCTATAGTTTGTAAACTCTATTGAATGTTAGCCTGTCAGAGTGAGGATTTGCTTCATTATATGGCATGTTTGAAGGTTGGCATCTTGTCAACAGAGCTAGCAAAGTAAGTCAATCAGGAGTTTCAGAGTCAAAATAATCTTATGGAAGGAACTGCATTGTGACAGAAGTAACAGTGCACAGAAACAGGTTTGAATAAACATAATGAACAATAAGGTCAAATTCATGAAATAATTATCTTATCTATGTGAAATCATAAGTGACTAAAATAATGACATTAAAACATTGGGGTAAGACTCATAGCATGATAGAATGAAGGCATAGTTATGGGATAAAATGTTATTTATTAATTTAGTTGTCACTTATTTCAATACAAAAATATTCTAGTAGCCAGTTCTGTGGCTCCTGATGACGGCAGACTTCACCGGCTGGTGCATTGAGGGATTTATACTTACTACAAATACAGCTCAGGTGCAGTTTTACCATAAGTGTGGGTAAAGTGCAAATCAAGCACGCTTCACTTTTGGTCATTGGAGAAATAGGACACACTTGTGCACTTACACTAAGCCCATGAGCTCGCACGCCAAGTGCCCAAGCGTGTTGTGATTGAGTGTGCATACTGGGACAGGCCCATTGACAAAAATGACAGATAGCCCACATACGATCACCCACAATTCCCTGTCATATGTTGCTCAATGATTCTCAACAGCCATGGCTTTGTTTCCATGCATTTATCTATGACGGCACAGCACACATCCAATAGCTGAGTTCGATGCAGCTGTGAAGAGCAGAAACTAATGTGAGAAGTGTGTGTAGGAGAGGATGGGTGTGTTACACAAGGCATGACAGGGGTTTTCAAAAGCCATTTGTTCAACCTCCAAAACGTCTCTCCTTTCTGGGCACGCAGGGGCTCAGACATTTCAGCACACTGGTAACTGAAGCACCTCTCACATTTTCAGTGTTTTTTGGGTCAGGTTTTAGTCCTGTAGCTGAGACAACATGTCCCAGGAGGACTCGTGCAAAGCTGCAGTTTCAGGGTTTGAGTTTCACTTCTGTCGGATGCTGAAGGTGGGCAGAGGAGCTTTGTTTATAGACAATAATGTGCGATCGGGGCCTGAATCCTGATTTATCTCAGCGTCAGAGACTGGGCTGAACTGTAATGACCTGCATGAAGCACCACGGGGCCACACGTAGGGCTGATAATGCATGCAACAGTAAAGCCATTTTCAGGCAGCGTGTGTGCAACTGCAATTCCCTCCATCTCTGGCAGTCGGGGTTCAATGAAGCCAATGTAGCCGCCTTAATTACAGGAGGGATCAAAACAACTTTGCAGATCATTTCACAGCATGGAGGGACTATTCTCCATCCTATGTGCTGTACAACCAGCAGGTACCAGTTCATGCTTTGGTATGCGGAGGCGTTGAGCAAATCATTGTGCTGTTGAGACCTCTAACAAAGTCAGCCATAAAGGGATAGTTCACCCAAAATTCAAATTTCACTCATTATCTACTCACCCTCATGTCGACTAAGAGCTGTGAGAATTTTCAGAGTCCTCCGTTCCTTCTCTGAGTTACGGGGGGGTCCACGCAGCAGTATTTGTCCATATAATGGTTGTGAAAGGATACCACTTTTCTTTATCCAAAAAGACACACCAAAAAACATCCAAATACCTCCATACTGCTCATCTGTAATGTGCCTCTTGTATTGAAGCCCCCACATGAGAAATTGTTCCGTCGGCAGTGAACTGAGACACTGGGAGCTTCTGTTACAAACAAGCTTAAGATATAGACTTATTTAATTTTTGGGGGGAACAATTTCTCATGTTGGGGCTTCAATACAAGAGGGACATTACAGACGAGCAGTATGGAGGTATTTGGATGTTTTTAGTCAACATGAGTTGAGTGTCTTTTTGATGAAAGTGAAATCCCTGGTGTCCATTCACAACCATTATATGGACAAGGGACCAGTGCTGCTGCATTGCAACACATGAAGGACCCACTTGCGTTTTGAAATCTCAGAGAAGGAATGGAGGACTCTGAAAAACTTCTTGTAATGTCAGCTATTTCTTAGCTCTTAGTCACTTGTCCACTTTGTGGAAATCACCATTCCCCAATTGCAGCTGTGTCTGGAATGTAGTTCCGTGCTAATATAAGTCTTAAATAACTTATATCTTCCATGAAGCAATCACTTCTTAGAGTGTTTGACCATGTCTGTCAGGTCACAGGAGAAAACTTGTCCACCAGAGTGTTGTGGAGTTGTAATGTATTTAGTTTTATGTGGGACAGAACCATTCACCTCAATTGTGTTAGCTTAGCAGCTTATGTTTCTGCCCCAAAGATCTTAAAATAACATGCACCGATAATTATAGGTCATGAACCTTCTGCTGTGAACAATAGGATGGCAATATGGGAATTTTCCAAAATGTTGAACTATCTCTTTAATATTAGATATTACTGTGGGACATATGTTGGACCCATGCAGCTGATCTAGGTGTGAACTAACATCTGTCTTCCTATGAGCTCAGTTTTCTGCCACTTTACTGAATAACACCTGTAGTTCCATTATCATCTCTGGGAGACGACGTCCCTCACCTCAGGGACAGACATCTTCAGAATAGTAATGTGCCCCGAGCTCTTTCAAGGCAAAACAAACAGAAATCCATTCATCTTCCTCTAGCCACAGGTATAAACAGAACACGGAACACTTCCTGTTGGCTAACAGCTGGTTAAAGGCCTGCAGCTGCTCTCCAAGGATCAAGACATAGCCTACATCTGTATTTGTCACATGAGCGGTAGCCGTGGGAGCATGCACACGTCGTGGTGACATATTGAGAGCATATTCCAACTCACATGGTTTGTGTTATGTCCTTGATAGGGATGAATAACCACGTCAATATTTAATTCATCTCATCTGAGGTGTTTAAATGGGTTTGATCTGATGACTGGTGGCTCATAGCACCAACTGCATTCTAATTACTGTGGAGACAATCCTGGAAGTTGCATCCATATAAGTTTAGTTCAAACTTCTGAAATGCATGGATGAGCCCATCACCTGGTTGACATATAGGGCCCTAGTTTCGTAGATCGAGCAAAGTCGAGGCGTCCAGGTGCATTTCGCAAGATTAGTAGTCCAGCGTTGGCCAGCGCAGGCACTCCCATTGTCTCTCCTACCGGCGCAAATGGCAAGGAGGGAGGAGGCGGGGTGGGAGGGAGACAGGAGGAGGAGAGAAAGGTGTGAAGTGGGATTAACACAGTCGATTCAGATCTTCACTAATCAAATGAGCTCCTCTCCTCACCTTTAACGTGATGCGCGCTGCAAGTTTGTCATTTTCTACTTTGACATGGACGGAGAGACAGCGACGCCAGCCGAACCTCAGGAGGAAACAGCTGTTTTGGTCCGGAGGTCCGAGCTCAGAGTGGCTGAATAATGAGTTTACTAATATCCCTAAAGGGCCAAAGAGGAGTTTCTATTCGGTTATAAAACAGTCTCACGTTAATGTGGATGAATCTACGCTACCCACACTTGTTAATCGTTCCATTTTCGATCAATATATCGTTTTGTCTCTATCATTATTTTGTTATTATTAGTGGTGGCTGAATAATTTCACAGAAATGAGAATAACGGCGATCCTTAATCAGGGTAACTGAACCTCTTTGAACCTCTGACTTTAATCCTTGATGAATGAAAACATGAGTCCGTCTTGGCCAGTGGAGGAATTCTAACAAAAACCCTTCGCTTTTCCAAAACTTCTCGTTGTCCCTTTAATCAGGCTTGATCTGATACACTGAGAACCGCTGGCCAGTGTAAAAAACAACAACTAATAAACCAAAGAAAAACCCTGTGTAAAGATGAGAGATGTACACTAATCACAATATCAACAAACACCATGAACAGGGATGGAATCAGCGTAAAAGGACGCTCTCTCTCTCCCTCCCTTTCTCTCTCTCTCTCCTTCTCTCTCTCTCTCCCTCCCTCTCTCTGTCTGTGTGTGTCTGTCTTTCCGTCTCTTTTTTGTCTGTGATGAGAGATGCTGAGTGACTATATACTGACTATCTGACACAGAGGCTGTTGTGGTCTAAGAGAGAAGTTTGTTTTTTGTTTTTCATTACAGCTGCCTGACGTCGCTCGCCCGCTAATAAATTAATAAGTAAACAACAGGGTAGTGACCTGCAGTCATCACCCTCACAGTCCACAACCCGCAGCTGCTTTTCAGTGCCAGTTCGTCCCTGCTGAGTTAATTCAAGTGGAGTTTTCATTACGCTGCCAACAGCCTTTGATCTGACGTCAGATGTGACGGGACACTCTTTATAGATATAAATTCACCTGTTGATTCCATTACTGTAGTTGCATTAAAAAGCGGTTATTGTGGTTATTTATTGCATCTAAATGCGTCTGGAACTGTGGAAACCTGCCTGTGAGGTCTTGGTGACGTGTGTGCACTGCTCACCAGTCAACCAATCTCCCTCTCCGCCCGCTGCGCTTCGCCTTGCGCTGAAAGCTGACCTGCTTTGAGGTGGTCTGCTTTCAGCGCAAATTCGGCAGGACATTTTCACATGAAACTTACTTCACCAAGCTGAATCTGTGACACCTCCCTCTGCTGCGCCGCCACACCCATATTGGCGCAGCACGATCTACGAATCTACCAACCTGACTTTGTGACCGGCTGCACTTCCTTGCTGCGCCACCAAACTAGGGCCCATAGGGACAAACAACCATCAATTCACACCTCCAGGTGATGCAGAGACAACCTGAACAGGCAGTTTGCATGGTAAAGCTTTCCCCTCAGTGATATTCAACCCGTCAGAGCCACGTAGTGCAGATTACTTCCCTGGACCAGAGCCTCAGTGCAGAGGTTCACTCTGTATGATAAATGATGTTAATGAAGACGTGTGCAAGAGTTTCTGCTGCCACTCCTCCTTTGTTTCATTTCAGTGCTCTCCACTTGTCTCATTTCATTTTTTCTCCTTCTGCTCGCTGGTCTACTCTGACTGGTTGGTGATGAACTGTATTGCAGGACGTGTTTTCTTGAAGGTAGAGCTTTCGGAACAAATTCTAAAGCTTTAAATCTAATTCCAGAGTCTCAGTCAGGTTGGAGGAAGTGGAACAGTGAGGTTTGTCCACACATCCTCATGAAATAGATGATTTGGTGACATAACTACTCACTGGGCTGGTTGGTGAATACGGCTCTAACTGTTAATGCTCCAGCCAGGTGGGGACATGCAAGCAGTAGTAAATTCAACAATTCCAATGGTCTTCACTTAGAATATGCCAGTATATTTTCATTAACATCTTATGCCCAGAAGTGTAGTCCTTTATTTTTATTTTTTACCACCAGTTGATCACACTCTCAATACAATGTCAGTGTTGTTTCTTATTTTTCAGGGAGGGTCATAGAATGTCCTGTTGCATTATTTCACATATTTTGGCAATTAAAGGATAATTGACGTTTTTTACAATCTGGACCTTATTTCTAGCATAAAATACGATCATTTCCTCACCCAGATAACTTTGGTGTCATTACAAGTCGTTCCGACAAAATTAGCTCCAGCTGAGAGCCGTGTACTGTATATCCGTATAATGCGAGAACACGGGGCAGCGCAATGCAGCCTCTAAATAACACATTATCCGTCGCGAAACTCATTCATTTCACCAACATTTTGTGATGATACACTAGTGTTATTCCCCTCCGAGCCCATGGTGACATGTTCAACATCAACATCCTGCTCCTGTAGGTTGACCTACTGACCTCTGACCTGGATGATGTCATCTCTGTAGGTTGACCTACTGACCTCTGACCTGGATGATGTCACCTCTGACCGTGGTGACAAGTCAGAAACACACAGAAACGGACCCTAGCATTAGCGGTAGCAACAAGCCACCAGCCATCCAGGTCTCATTCTGATAATAATGTACTAGTGTATCATCACAAAATATTGGTGAAATAATTATAATAATAATAATAATAATACATGCGGTTTTTATTTGGACCTAACCAACTCACGTATCCCTCCGCCCAGGGTTAGCGCCTGCTGATCAGCAGTTGGTTAGGTCCAAATGTTTTTCCTGCACTTTGATAACCTGACTCTCGCCAGATCCTTGTAGTTCCGCAAAGCTCTACCAGAGGTGCTACGCTGCGCTCCACACAAGGGTCTGGGACTGCTCCATAGGCCATGTATTTCAGAAGGCGGGGCCTTGTAAAAAAAATGTATGTGATTGGATAAACCACTTGTCCGTTATCGTTTCTTCCTCCCAGCTGCATGCCTGTTACCCCCAATAATCCAGCCTCTAGGATCTGATCCTCTACCAAAGCAATCAGCGGGGAGACGATTATAACGATTGGGTTCTGCACTCGTCCCATTTCCTTCACCATCAGTGGAACGATTTGGTAAATCAAGCTCTTGCCAAACCCGGTCGGAAGAAGAGTGAAAACATCCTTGTCACCAATAAATTCCTTCAAAAGCGTTCTCTGTTCATCTTTCAAAGAATTAATATTCGATAGATTCGACAAAACAGTTGAAATAGCAGAATCAATGCCAACGCACAACTCCTCGCAGCGAGCCGCCATTGTTGTTTGAATCGAATAGTCGCTTCGGCGCTAAAGTCCCGCCCGGCGATCCTGATTGGTTCATTTTTCTGTGCTCCCTTGAAGGAGTTTGCATTGCCCTCGATTCCAGACCCTTGTGTGGAGCTCAGCGTAGCGCCTCTGGTGGAGCTTTGCGGAACTACAAGGATCTGGCGAGAGTCAGGTTAGCACTTTGAGGGGCTGGAAAAAATTATATTATAGTGAACAATGGAACTGTGTTTTTTTTTTTTTTTTTTCAGGTAAAACCTCTTTTAGGCCGTGAAAATAGGCCGTTTCTTTGGGTCCATTCACAACAATGTTGTAAATCTCTGGGCAGGGCTATGGGCTGGCGTTGCTAACGGGAGGAGTGCAGAGAGTCTTCTACTGCAATTAATGTACTTAGGGGCTATTTGGAGATCATACAACCCCACTTTAAAAAAATGCTACTATCCCTTTAACATGGGATAAAAACAGATAGGTGGGTCAGTTTTGGAGCTGAAACTTCAGTATATGATGGTTTGTGGCGACACACTCAATCTCTCTGTTTCTTTTAAAAGGAAACCAAACTGTTTCTCTATTTACAATGGAGACTGACTATAGTGGTCAGTTACTGCTTAAGAATTTCAATTACAGTTTTTCCATACAGAGGATAGAAATGCATATATTATAAATAATACTGGTATTTATGAGGTATTTCTACTAATTAGCCCCATCTTGTCTCTGATGAAGAGACATTTAAGAGTTTTAACAGGATAAGAAAAGAAGACAAGGGTGTTCACTGGCTAATTGGACAGAGCTGTCATCAGCAATTAATTCTAATTTAAACCACAGAATCAGGAGCTTCTCTATCCAGATAATTAGTGTAAATGTCAATGATGAACACAAAGTGCCTCCATATAAAGAGGATTAACATTTGATGAGGCAATATAGAGTTGTGCTCCTCATTTTAATGAAGAGCTGCTCCTCTCTCATAAGAAACTTCCTTCATTTTCCATCCCAGCAATAACGCCTACATCCACCTCCACCAAGCCTGTAACGTTGTCACGATGCAAAAGTAATAATATCTAATAAAGTGGAGGGAGCGTGAGGCTCATAAACACTGACAAATGTTAGGGCTGAACTCTTGCTTCATAATTCAGACTCTCTGCATTGAAGCTTATGAAGCAAACACATCCATGAATGATGCAATATTATGGGAGGAGGGGGTTCAGAGGATGCCATCTCCCATCGACATAACATCTCATATTCAAAGACTACACACGGCATAAATCATTCCCTCCTGTTAAGTATAAACATGTCTTTTTTTCCTGTTTTGAATATCAAGAGTGGGACCAGTCACAGAGACGGTTCAGACTCCTCCTGTCTTATTCATAAACTCTCAGCTGTCAGTCAAGCGGCTGAGGGGGGCGTAGGGGGAGGGGGGTGATTGCAAAGATAGGTTTGTGTATGAAATATCTGGATGACAAATGAATGACCCATTTTCCAGCTCAACCCCCAGTGAGTCACAGTTTCCTGATTGTATTTCTACCTACAGCACAATGTGGTCTGATTTCATTTCCAGCCGCTCTCGTTGTGCATGGTGATTGAAAGGATAATGGAGGAGACACCTGTGATCAGGAGTGATTTCAGGGACAGGAAATGAATTTGTGACAGGATTTATTCCTCCCCATCTGTGTTTTGTGTTTCTGGAGTGTCTTGGACTATACTGTGTGTTGATATCTCTCCAGCTGCCACAGGCAAATCATGTCAGTGAGTCTAACTTGTTAATTTATTTCTTTTGGCAACTTATTACAAAAGGAAATCATGAAGGTATGTAAATTACCACAGGTGTTTATTCAGTCATAAAAACAGTGTTTGAGATCCTGAAACCTTCCATCAACTCAGTCAGTCCTAGTTCCAATTATTTCACACATAAGTTGCTGGCCATTGAGTTGAAAGTTTGTGATGTGTCTTTTACAAATTTCAAGGAAAATGTAGTATACAAAGTCAGTCAGTTAAAATGAGTGAATGTTACATTTTTAGGTAGCATTTTATTTGACGCCTATCTCTTTACCGCATTATATCCATTCTTATGATACGTTATAATGCAGTTATAACACTGTATAGGCTAACTATAATTATAAACACACAACACACAATGATCATAATGCTTTATAACAATAATCATAACACACAAGTCCCGTGTCGGGCGCCTTTTACTGCGTGTTATTCCCCTCTGCCTCCCCGTTTCCTGTCTCTCTACTATACTATCCATAAAGGCAAACATGCCCAAAAAAAGAAAAAAAAAATCATAACACACTATAAAGCATTTTATCATAAGGTCAGGTATTATAATACATTATAACTGTTTGTAACTCGCTGACAATGCCCACATCGATATGCATTATAAAGGTAATTATAATGTCTTGCAATTGTCTTATAAACGTGTATAACTATCATTATAAACACTCATAAATTAGCATAACACATTATAGAGCATTTTATAATGACATAAAATCAAGTATTATAATAGAGTTATAATGCTCTATAATGTGTTATTCTTATTGTTATAAAGTGTTGTTTATAATGATAGTTATACATATTTATAAGACTATTATAACACATTATAATATATGATGCATTATCGATGTGGTCATTGTCAGCCAGTTACTATAACCTATTATAATACAAGTCATGATAAAATGCTTTATAGTGTGTTATGGTTATTGTTATGAAGCATTATGATCATTTATGAGTGTTTATAACTATAGTTATACAGTGTTATAACTGCATTATAACTCATTCTAAGTATAGTTATAATGTTTTATAGAGATAGGCGTCAAAGTGTTACCCATTTTTAAAGGGGGAGAAGGTATAAATAATATGGATCTATTAAAGAAGACCGTTAGGCTATCTATTACATGGAGACGTTTTCCTCTTTCTGATTGAATTTGATCTCGATTCTTTCTGGTCAACTGTTTACATGTGATATGATCTAATCCAATCAGGTGTTCACATGAGCCACTGCATTTGTTCAGAACAGACGTTTTATGGCAGTGGCTTCCAATCTTTTTTGGCTCGTGACCCCATTTTTGACATCACAGATTTCTGTTACCCCACATCTGTTAATCAAAATGTGCCAGCTCAGATGTTTTTATATGCTGCAATTCATTTGAAATTTATATTCAAGAAAGTGAAAGTATAAAATACAGTTTAAATACAGTTACAGATTGTGTGTGGTGTTTTTAGTCCTAATTTGAAAAAAAGAAATGTTAAAAAAATATTTTTTATCGGTATTTTTTATCTATCAATTACTAGCCATTTGGGTGACCAGGTGACCTCATATGGTCCCGAACCCAAGATCGAAAAACCCTGTTTCATGACCATGTGGCATGCAAGGACAGGCTGGTTCAAACGGGTTTGGGCCAAAATATAGGCCATAGAATGACTCGGGTCAATTTCCCAACTTTTTTTGGGTCGGGTTTTGCCCGCGTCCAAGCCAAGAATTAGGCTAATGCTAGTGTCGGTCCTAAACTTTCAGAACTGTTGAGAACTCAGAAATCAAAATATCCCACAACTGATGAGAGATGGAGATCTATGGTCTGGGTAGAACAATGGTTGTTTATTGTTTTAACACTTTCATTCAAGCATCTGCAAGTAAGGAAACATCACTACGCATTTACGACACAGAGAAGAAGAAGAAGAAAGGTTCAGCACCTCTCTGAAACCAAATTACATTTCATGCGGTTTGGGCTGTTTATTCTGATTGAGCTGTTTATATGGAGCATTTTCATTCAGTTTGGACTCTAAACTGATTCTAATGGAAATATTTGGTTCCATGTAAACCCAGCTACCTGTAATAATGACCACGCTGTTTGCTTTGCACCTTGCAGCCTGTACAGGAGCCATAGGATTCATTTATCCTACTGACATAACAACAACAACAACCTGCAAACACAAACTGTATGACCTAACCAGCTCAGTCTCTCTCTCGTCCTCTGCCTCAGTCTGACAGAATAGATCTGATCTCACACACAAATGATAATGAGAGCAGTTTGCTTGTTCACTTGCGACCGATGCTCCAGGCTTTATCACTGGGACACAATCACACACTGAAATAACACAAATGATAGATACAAGAGCTGGTAGTAAAACTCTCAGAGACAATATTCAGCTGTACACAGAGAGGGCAGTGAATTGCTTTATGGGGTTGAAAGCTGTTCTGAGATCTGGTGTAAAGGGAGATCTCACTTCACTTCAGTGTCGTTCTAATTGATGTTTATTTTCAGCTTTAACTGTCCACACAGGGACCGCCTGTCCTGCCTGGTGAAGACAAAATCCATAGGATCAGCAGGTTATTATGCACTGCTTCCATATGATTGGCCCGACGGATTACTGCATGAATAAGCAGGTTTACTCGTGTCCCTAATAGGCTCTATGACACATCGCTGACTAATAACAGTCAACTTTTTAAATGCTTTTCCAACTTTGATCACGACTTCTCCTCAGTTCAAGTAGATTCCACTTTTTTTATCCATCTTCAAGTGAAAACGGCGTTGTTTCTGAACATAAATGATGAACACACCACAGTTGCAATCACTATGGTAACATGAGGAGACAAAGCAGCAGACGGTCTGATGAAAACCTTACACCATAATACAGCCACATCTACACAGCAGCACAGTGTATTCATCGAGTATCAACCTTCAACCTTTTCTCAGATAAATGATTTTATAGAATCCACTCAGTTCTTCTTGGTGAGAATGAAGCTTCATGCCTGCTGTGCGTGGATGGTTAGAGGGCTGAGGAGGAGGCATCGGGGGAGCGGGGGCATCGCCATGATAACTTTCTGAATGAGTGTATAATTACTCATTAAGCTGGTTCATTAGAACGTCATCTAATGCTGCTGATTTGAACATCACACATGAAGGACAGAAGAAATGATGCTTTTATTCTTTGAAGTTTGGTTCTGTGACAGTTTGACACCAAACCTCTGAATGTCCTCGAAGTCCACGCACGTCTCATGACATCAGGTGCAACAGTGCCCCCCTCAGGACACAGCTCTGCATCAGATCACAGGACATACACAGTATGGGTCATTCCTCAACTACGGGCAAATTTGGTCTTGAAAATCTAGAAAACATATATTTTTAGAAATGTTTTCAGATGTTTTACTTCAGAAACACATTCTGATAGCTGTTGTGATAAAATCATTTAGATGATATATGATTTTTGACATTGTAGTCTAACACAAGTGGAAGGCATCATTTCCATCACACCACGAAAAGTAGTTTTTCCAAACAAAATTATGAAAATAACCAATTTTCCAGAGCATTTATTTAAATTGCAGATGCATCATTTCCAAAACTGCCAATTATTATTAGTGTGACTGTATATTTTTATGAATTTTATGTGAAAATGTGTGTTGTGATGGAAATGACTGTACGTGTTGGAAATGACATTTGACATATAAATTGATGAGGTGTCACCTCCAAAAAAAGGGATGGAAATGACTGTTGTGGAAATGACTGTCTGTCACATTTTTCAAAATATCTCATGATACATCGACATGATGATCTCAGCTTTAAAGTTAGAAATAAATGTACGCAAAATACACAATATCCAATATTATCTTTTACATTGTTTTTTGAGCTGTTTGGAAATGACGACCGATAAACACACTCTTTGTTTTGAAAACATTAAAGGACAATTCCAGGCGAATTCAACTCGGCTGTATTTTCCTAACATTTTAGGTCTAAAAGAAGGAATCTGAAGATTTTCAGTTTGATGTCTCCTGTTTTGCGGTAGTTGTGTCTGTCCCGCATCGCCACGGCAGCAATGAATGGGAGCAGATGCAAGTTCTGCTGCTCAGGCTGTTTACATCCCTCAAAGCCACAGACAGCGTCAGCCGACATGTTTGTAAAACTAGATCTAATTCAAAGTCTCCCATAGTCTCACGCGAGACCCTGTTGCCGTGCTCGGTGTGTTTCAAGTGTTTTTTTAAGTATATGTTTTGGCTTTTCATGTCTTTATTAGATAGGACAGTTCAGAGAGCAACAGAAAATGGGGGGCAGAGAGGGGAGGAATGACACACAGGATAGGGCCGTCCGACGCGGGACTCGAACCGGAGCCCATAGCCTCGGGTGCTCTACCAGCTGAGCTAAACACTGCCCCAAGTGTACATTTTTTCACAGACAGCGTCAGGTGGCTATTCAAACATGCGCCGTTATTTTTTTTTACTTGAAGCAAGTCAAGAGACGATATTCCTGTGTTTATGACACAAATGGTAGCTTTCTAACTGCACCTGAACACACCAGCAGGTCTTGCGTGAGACTCTGAGAGACTTTGAATTAGATCGAGTTTCGGCTTGTTGAAGTAAATAAACTTCTGGTGCAATGCTTGAGTCGCCATCTGACGCTGTCTGTGGCTTTGAGGGATGGAAACAGTCTAAGCAGCAGAACTTGCATCCGCTCCCATTCATTGATGCCGTACACAACTACCGCACAACAGGAGCAATTAGACTGAAAATCTCCAGATTCCTTCTTTTAGACCCAAAATGAGAGGAACATACAGCCTGAGTTGAATTCACCTGGAATTGTCCTTTAAACGTTGATTTTCTCTCCTTTCAGTTGCTTCCAGGGAGCCAGCTCTGCTCTCCTGACAAAGACTGTTAGAATAATTACGAGTATACTTAACCTTTAAAAAACATCCCTAAATTTACATTTTGTGGCTTTTGATGGAAATGACTGAGACACCAAGGGACATAAAATACTAATATATCTTATAACACATGATACATTTCATTAAAATAGGGATTTATGTACCTGTTTATAAAGTTACTATTAGATCACAATTTAACTCAACATTGGTTGAATGTCACAAATCTGGCCCAGGGACAAAGGGAATGGGTCGCTTGCCGACAATCAGCCTACATATAAACCTATTGATTTATTTTTGACTTATATAGTTGAAAAATTTAAACCTTGATTTTCTATAATTTATTTTTTCAAAGTTCCTCTTGATGTCATGTAAGTGCCAAAAAAAAAGAAGCAAGAAATGTGTTTCAGTCTTTGTTATATCTGCCAGGGACACAAATTCTACGACAGTTGAAGAATCATCCGTATATACTAGACAAATAACCAAAAACCAGTTGCTTTGAGATACTAGGACCTGGACAAATGAGAATATGCTCAGGCTTATGCATGTACTGTATATACTGTGATGAAGAGTATTTAATAGAGAGAGTTTACAGTCTCCAGGGGGACATTCAGATTTTGAATAATAATTGTTTATTATTGTTATTGTTCATTCGTGTTTATTTGGCTCCTCAGTCTTGTTGGAAAACACCACTGTGACTCACAATCAAACCATATCTAGGGTGTTTATGAGTTATTGCATCTGGTATGAAAACCTCAGTTCTGATTAAACACAAGTGCTGCTTTGCTTTTCCAAACATCTCTCCTGTGTTGGCTGTAAAACCTAAAGTGCTAAACAAGCATTTAAATATTTGAACTCCTCTCCACTTCATTAAACACACCATGCTGCAATATCAGAAACGCACATTCCTTCACCGTGGCATCATTCTGCAACACTTCAAAGCATTCCTCATCAGTTTATTTGTTCGTCATGACTCATCATCACTGCGGTCCAGCTCCGGCTCCAGGACCTGGTCCAGAGGACAGTAGATGGTGCTGTGTCTCCTGATATGTCTCAGACGGACGTGATGCTGCCAGTGAACACTGACCTTTAACTGATGCCATGGGAAAATCCTCCCAGTTGATTCAAAGCCTTTGCAGCTTCCTATAAAGTTTTTTTCTGTTTGAAATCTGTGATTTTCCACTTGAGCAAAGAATGAAAAACAAAGCTGAAGCACGGACCCACCGCGCCGCTCGTAGCTACATTGACGGGGTGGTGATGGCGGCTGATGCAAAGCAGCAGCGAGGGACTGTTTGGGAGGGTTGACTGCTGACATCTGACACCATCACAGGTCTGCACATCGTCTTCTGTGAGCGTGGGATCTTATCTTCCACCATTATGTAATGGGAAGAAAGCCCTTCACTGGATCCTCAGTCTATAATCCTTCTAGGAGCAGGAATGTGAACTCGGCTGGAGAACCGGCTGCACCTTCCAGTCTAAATGGAGGCGCTCATGCGAGAAGACACGTCCTTAGTCATGTCTGTGGCCGAGGTCATGTTCTGGGACAAACTGAGGGTAGCAAGAGGGATGAAGGGTTCTCCAAGTTTGTTTCTAAGCAGGATGGGGGAAACGACACAAACAGAAGGAGACTGCAGCGTTTGGCCCCCGGCCCAGAGACAGAAGAGGACAATTAATAGTGTTTATGTTGAGGAATTCAGTGCACAGGAATTCTCAGGGGGACGCAGGATGTGTGTTGATTTCTATCAACCTTTTTCCTCCAGTGTTGCATCCATCTCTCCAGACAGACAGAGCTGGAGCTATTCAAAGGAGAACATGAAACACAGAGGCCAAATGACTGTTGAGATCTCTGCATCTAAAATTAGATCTAAAGATGATTTTATTAACAGAGGGCCACTTCACTAAAGCCAGTTTAAATCTGGAGGGGTTTGTTTAGATGAGTGGATTCTTGTTTGTGGTGATCACAGCACTTGAAACTCAGTTTTACTAAACTCACCTTCCCTTTTCTTGCATGTGCAGAAACACCTGCTGGAGGCTGAGCCACTGTTTGGCAACACTCAGCTTACCTTAGACAGTGGCCATCAATATTAATATAATAAATGAATGTCCTGTGTTAATGAGAGGTATATTTACATGAGTTTTTGGTGGAAATTAAAGGAGTCATCACCCGGAAATCGCAATTTCTCTTGTTAAAACATGCATATTGGTGTTTGACCTCAGTTGAAACTTGCCTGAAAAGTTGGAGTTTGAAAGTGGCACCGTTTTTTCGCTTCGGCTCTTTTTCCGAACAGGAATAGCACACAAGGGTGTGTCTTCCTAAAGCACGAGATTTTGATTCTGCTCCTACGGTGACCTCACCGTGGAGGCTACTTGCCTCTTTCACCACCCAACCCCGCCCCGTCCGCTACCTGAAATCGCCGAAGCGGTACCAGGGGGCTGTTTATGTTTTGGAGTCTGCATGCAGGCAAGACCCCCCCCCGGCTCTGTCCTTCCTGCAGCGAATCAACGCGCGCCTCATTACATATTATACAATGCACATCCGGACCAGTCAAAACCTCGCGCGTAATCTCGCGTGATAAAGTCGCGGTAGGAAAAAGGGTCAGAACAAGCTCAATGTTTGATTATTATTATTTTTTTTTTCTAATAAGTTTTACGAATTGATCCAAAGCGATCCAAGGGGGGCTGGATACGTAAAAAAACAGGTTATGACTCCTTTAACATTTCAACAGAGTGTGAAATAAAAATGTTTATTTCTATCTGAAGAAGCATTCACTTTAATAATAAATTTTAAAAATCCAATTTTTCTGAGTAATTTATTTTTTTGTTTGTTTTTCAGGGAATTTTTTTTTCCATGTGTTTCTGACTAATTACTGTACTTACTGTATTTTCAAAATCCTGTGAGAAGCTCCTACCTGCAAGTAATGTACGGATTGATT
The DNA here is from genome assembly GCA_030347415.2 of Decapterus maruadsi. Taxonomy (NCBI): domain Eukaryota; kingdom Metazoa; phylum Chordata; class Actinopteri; order Carangiformes; family Carangidae; genus Decapterus; species Decapterus maruadsi. The sequence continues at coordinate 22,503,325 of CM064888.1, read as the reverse complement.
TCAAAATAAAGGTGCTACATCAGACTGCTCTGATTTTTCTGGTGGTGTTCTAGGTTGTTTTCTTTCAATATAAATCTGAATTTACTGGGAAAACAGTGAAAATAAGAAAAATGAGCGGGGTTTTCCTTTGAAAATCTACATTGCTGGTGATAGCTCAACTGTATTTTTTGTGTAGCATACTGTATCTCATGGATCTAAGATGATGTTGAGGCTTGAAGCTGCATGGGAGCTTCTCATAGGATTTTGAAATCTCGTTAAGTCAGAAAAATATTTCCACAAAAAAGAAAAAAACTGTCCGAAAAACTGAAAAAACTATTTAAATAAACAAAGCAAAAAACAAATTACTCAGAAAAACAGCAAAAAAAATATTACCCTGAAAAACAAAGCAAAAAATAAATTATTCAAGTGAATGCAATACGCTTCTGTAGATCTTATCTTTTCTAATCTCAATTAAATTAATAATTAAATTAATTAGGCTAACATGTTTCGACACTCATTTTAGACCATGTCAACTAGTGTGTGTTGAATTTGTCTAAATGACTTGAAGTGTTTGTATGAAAGGTGATACACAACACAATCGACCAGCTAACACTTTGAGAAGGTCAGGACGTATCAGACCAGTGAACTGTCAGGACAACTTCTTTAAAGGCACGGTTTTGACTGAAATACCAAGCTTCATGTTTTATGACAAAGTTTAATAAAACCATCTCTCCATTCAATGAACAAACTAACAGCCTGAAATCCTCCAGACTCACCTTCAGTTTATTCACCACTTGGCAGCGATTCCCCTCAGGATCTGCTTTTGGCTGTCTCCTGCCACCATCAGTATTAGAGACAAAGACATTGCTTTATACAGCTTTAAAGAATAATTACAGTTTTTTACAATCTGGACCTTATTTCTAGCATAAAATACGATCATTTCCTCACCCAGATAACTTTGATGTCATTATAAGTTGTTCCAATGAAATTAGCTCCAGCCAAGAGCCGCGTATATCTGTATAATGTGAGAACACGGGGCAGCGCAATGCAGCCTCTAAATAACACATTATCTGCAGAGAAACTCCTTCATTTCACCAATATTTAGTTATGATACACTAGTGCTATTCCCCTCTGAGTCCGTGGTGGCATGTTATCAACATCCGTGGTCTGTGGGTTGACCTATTGACCTCTGACCTGGATGATGTCATCTCTGTAGGTTGACCTACTGACCTCTGACCTGGATGATGTCATCTCTGACCGGGGTGCGGCGCGGCTAACTTGCTACCTGGTCCGTTTCTGTGTGTTTCTGACTTGTCAGAACAAAATGAGCAGCTGGATGAAGTTCAGCTTCCACAGCTTCCTCTCCTCAACCTGGACTCACTAAAGCTCTGGATAGTTGAGATAAAAATGGACCTGAATGCTGAAGCAGAATGATTATTATCAGAATGAGCTGGGCAGCGGTCGGAGATGACATCATCCAGATCAGAGGTCAGTAGGTCAACCTACAGAGATGACATCATCCAGGTCAGAGGTCAGTAGGTCAACCTACAGACCCTGGATGTTGATAACAGCTAACCTGGACTCAGAGGGGAATAGCACTAGTGTATCAGAACTAAATATTGGTGAAATGAAGGAGTTTCTCTGCAGATAATGTGTTATTTAGAGGCTGCATTGCGCTGCCCCGCGTTCTCACATATATCCATATTATGGATATATGCGGCGCTCAGCTGGAGCTAATTTCATTGGAACGACTTGTAATGACACCAAAGTTATCTGGGTGAATAAATGGTCGTATTTTATGCTAGAAATAAGGTCCAGTTTGTAAAAAACACTAATTATCCTTTAATGCCCATGCGAAGGTCCATGCAGGTTAAAGGTATCTTTTCCTGGAGCATTTTTATATATGTATATTTACATACTGTATATATTTAAACCCTGATAGCAACCATGAATTGGTTGCTATCAGGGTGTAAAGAGAATCACACTCCTCCATCACTCCACATCTGCTCTGCCAGTGCTCCACCAATGATCCCAATTGCTCGACCATCGATCCACCATCACTTCACCAGCAGTCCACCATACCTCCACCATCTCTCCATCTTAGCTCCTCAACAGCTCCTCCATCATTCTTCTCAGGCCCTGAGGGTTTATAGGCCACCACATTGACGAGTAGAGCCTGAATTAGTTTTAATGATCACTCCTACATGTGCAGGGGATGGATTCCAGCAACATTATTCATGTCACAGGAAAGTAGTTTAATCTCAAACATGGCTTCATCTGCACATTCAACAACAAGTGATTTAAAACATAAGGATAGGAAAATGTGCTGGGTATATTTTACACAGGGCTCTGCTCCTTTAACCTCTAGTGTAAATGGGGGTGAATTACCTACAAGAGAGCCCCCAGGCTCTTACAGGAGAGTGTGTTAATTAAACTGAATCTAAATTTGTTTGTTAATACCATAATTACAACACTATGAGAGCTCATTATAACCTGAAATGTTAATGCCTATAGATTAAAGAGGCCCACTGCAGCTGACTCTACACGCTCCACTGCCTTCACCAGCTCTGTGTCATTTAGTGCTGCAGAGCTCCGTCTATGTGAGTGAAGCAACAAGGAACAGAGAGTTGAAGCTGAGACGACCTCAACAGTTGGGGATAATCATGTGTGGGTTGGTCCCATATCATATAAAGGTAGATGTCCATGTGTCCTTTGATAATAAACCAGGTCTAGACCACAGAGAAATGCACACAGCCTGCATAAGGAGCTGTGTTTTACCTGAGATCTGCGTTCTGAATGTGGGACCACTCAGAAAACAATCAGCCAATAGTGAGAAGCAAAAAGGGAAACCTGATGAGAATTGTGCTGGGATGCTTTATGGATCTTGAAATCTTCAATTTTCAAATATTCTTCAAATTTCACATACATAGTAGACCATTCAGATATGGTATCATGTTGACCTGATCTTACACTCTTAGAAATAAGGGTTCCAAAAGTGTTCTTCTACAAGGGCTGAGGTTCTACCTGGAACCATTTGCTTCTGAAAAAACGTTTCCTGAAGAAAAGGTTTTTCTAGGTGTTTCTGGATGAAACCCCCAGTAAGTAAACACTAAAAGGGTTCATTGGGGGTTCTAGGTGTAACCTTTCACAGTTGCTTCTAGGTATAACCCTTTATGTGTTGGGTTCTAGATATAACCCTTTAAGTTGGGTTTTCGGTATAACCCTTTAAGGTGGGTTCTTGGTAGAACCTTCCAAAAGGGTTAAAGGGACAGTATGGGACTTTACTGGCTTTTTATTGACAAAAATCTAATATGTCTTTCATAAATACTAGGGGTGTAACGATACACAAAAGTCACGGTTCGATACGTACCTCGGTTTTGAGGTCTCGGTTCGGTTCATTTTCGGTACAGTAAGAAAACCAAATGCAAAACATAATTTTGCTTATTGTTTATTAGGATTTTTTCTAAACCAAATGTATGTTTTAGTCAAATGTAATTCTTTTACTCACCTACTAATGTTATGTGCATTGTCCCTGATACAAATAAACTTATAAACTTATTAAACTTAACTGTTCTACTAAACCATTATACAAAATATGAAAAAAATGTACTGTTGTAAAGTCTTAATAAGTTCAATACATTATTCTCAAATTAACATAAAATGTGAATTAGAAAAACTTCCACAACATTTTTTTTTTTTTTTTAACATGTGAACGGTTCAATAAATGACAACAGCTGCCTGACGATGTAACCGTTCGGCCGCGGAAAAAAAAAAAAGAATGAATGAATAACGCGGATCATCACGATGGCACAGTGCGTAGCCGTAGTGTCAACACATACGCCTGCTGTCACCGCATCTGCAGCAGCAGATCCACAGGTGCCGGGAGCTCATGGACACAGCCAGACAGAGAGAGAGAAAGACGGGCGGGCGGACGGACGGAGGGACAGGTAGACAGATAGAGAGGAGAGAGGAGCCACAGCCCTCACCTCCACTCTTCCTACAAGCAGGAAGGCTCTTCAAGTCTGTTTACTCTCTAGCGGTAGCATTAACATTAGCGGTAGCATTAGCGATAGCCACCATCGGGCGGCACGTGTAAAGGGATTTTGCCGAACCGAACACCCCGTACCGAATCGGTTCAATACGAATACATGTACCGTTCACCCCTAATAAATATGTATTTCAATGAAGGGGCGCTTCTAGATGTTACAAGTCGTTACAAACATACAGGGGGGGGTTCACCGAACCTTCTCTGCCATGTTGAATCGCCATGTTTTACGTTCAGTGTCACCGTGGCCGTAGGGAACCACAAACTCGGGCCGCCGGAGCTTCTCGGCTCGGGGAGAAAGTTTTCTAGACGGCGCCTGTTAAAACTGTCACCGCCGTGTAGCTAGTGTGAGGCAGGACGGAGGCACTGGTGTTGCCTTCAGGTTGAATGACACCGTGAGATAAACCAACTGGATGTTATTTTACTCGACTTGGGTCGGGTAAACAATACAACATCACCATGACAACATATTGTCACGCCGGTTTGTTTTGCCTCGTGCTGGCGGACCGTTTGTTTAACTTGTTTATCCTGTTACATGCAGCGTGGTTGTTTTTCTGACTTCTGCCCGAGTTTAGAACCTTCCAAAACCGCACCACTAGATGGGGGTAAATCTCACATACTGGGGCTTTAAGGGTTCTCCTCTTCGGCTTGTCCTCTATGAGGACAAGCCGAAGAACCTTATATGGTTCTACATAGCACTTTTATTTCTAAGAGTGTACTTTAAAAATAAAATTCATCCATAGACTAAAAGCTCTGCTTCACATTAACTCACATAATGTAACAGTGGTGATGTATATCTGACATTTTTCCTTTGCTTCACAAAAATAAATGAATAAATAAAAGAGAAGATGCTACTGGGTGGCCCCTGGGGGCCCACAGTATATTGTTGCCCCTGTTCCCTTCGGTTTGTGATGAGGCCCAGAGCAGATGAACACCTGCGCTCACAGAACATTAAATATAGAACATCATTTTTCATGTGGCCGACGATGCACCTCGGTGACCCTGCAGCATTATAATTAATGATAACTTAATGTCTTGTTTGCCCTGCAGTGTGTGTGATGGCCTCCTCCTGCCGCCGCGTCACGCTGTGTACCGACTCTCCTGTGAGTGTTGTTATTTCTTAAAGAACAAACAAAACAGAGCAAACTGCCGATGATGAAACAGCGGGGTCAAAAAAATGTCTGGCGCTGCCGAGTGTGTATATACAGAGCTGCCACGGACAGCAGATAAACGTTTGAAATATTAATTATTTGATGGTTATCTGCCGGACGGAGCAAAACAACCTCGGCTAAAAGCTCAAAAGCATGTTCAGGGAGCGAGGAGACACACTGCAGCCCAACCTCCGATACACAAAGCAACAGATCGGACCGTAAATCACATATATGATTTGAAAGATGTTGTTTAATGAATAAATCTGTGTGTTAAACTATGAATTACCTCAAACCTTTCACCTGCTACAACATGTCCCAGTTATCTTCTGTCAAAACAAACATGGCAGCAACTTTTCATGACCCCTCTCCTAAATATAAACTACCCTGATAGATAAACACATGTGATTACAATCACTGACAATGCTAATAAATTATCATTAATGGTTTTTGGCCTGGAAAAAAAAAACTCAAGAAAAACCACTTCATCTTTATTCTGAACTTCACGTGTGACAATACGTCGATAGTGAAAAGGTTGTTTTTGTGGATGTGACCATATGAGGTTATTTAGGAGCCTCTGGCCTGTGTTTAGACTGTGGTGCTAAGTGTTTGGGAGAATGTAAATGGATGATAAATCTTTGGTGAGCTGGGGTGACAAACCTCTCTGTCTCTGTTTTCCTATACTTGGACTAATCTCTGTCTCTGTCCCCGCGGGGCCCCCTCCCACAAGAATGTGACTTCATATTATGCAGATGCGACTTTTTTAAAATTTCTTTCTCATGTAAGTTGAATAGAAAAAATAGAGTTTGATATCTGAAATAGAAGGAAAGCGTAGGATTGGAAACATTTCTCACTCTGCCTCCTGGCAGCCTGAGGACATGGAGCTGCTGAAAGGGAATTAGAGGGTTGAGTCCTGTGTCACAGCCCTGTTAACCTCCTCAATGGCTGCTGTAATGTGTCACCACAGAAGCTGAGATATATTAGAAAAGCGCCCTCAGCTAGTTGGTTTGTCTTAGAAAAACAGCTGGAGAAGAATCGTTCAAAGCAGAGACGCGTCCGGCCGTTATCGCACCCAAACGGCTGCTGTGGCTCCGAAACGCGGTGGCAGCGCAGGAAAAGTACTGACTGATACAAGGTGTATATTTAGATCTTCCTTGTTCCTCCTGCAGGTCTCTCAGCATGCTTTGTATTTACTCATCCTGTATCGTTAATGAGTCAGACCAGGAAGTTTGGCGTCATGACTACACAAGTCAAGGATTTCTCTGTTTGCTCAGCCTTTCATCTCCATCAGCTCATTCCACTGAAATCCACAGGCTCAGTCTGTGTCTCTATATTTAGCTGGAAACATGATTTGAAAAGTTCTTCTAAACAAATTGTTCTAGAACCAGAATCATAGTCCAGTCGTCCTATAGTGATGGACCAGCACCTGCTTTGTCTTCTGCATCTACACAAACCTGTCAATACTGTGACCTTAACACATCCCTAATCAATACAGTTTGCCCTTCCTGCATCGACACATCCCTCCACAAGATCTTTATTATTGTATTTTTGTGAGAAAGTCCATTTATTTCAGTAGTTCAATTCAAATAGTGAAATATAATATTATATATTTCACGTCTTTATTACTTACTAATACTGCTTGAAGTAAATAAACTTCTGGGTGCATGTTTGAGTCGCCACCTGACGCTGTCTGTGGCTTTGAGGGATGTAAACAGCCTAAGCAGCAGAACTTGCATCCGCTCCCATTCATTGCTGCCGTAGCGATCAGACACAACTACCGTAAAACAGGAGACGTTAAACTGAAAATCTTCAGATTCCTTCTTTTGGACCTAAAATGATAGGAACATACAGCCCCGACTGAATTTGCCTGGAATTGTCCTTTAACTGCACTAAACACTAGGTCAAATATCTAGAAGTGAAATCGTACCTGTCTGTAAATGTATTCTGTGCTTCTGCCTTTGTGATGATGTCATCATCCTGTCCTAATGCTGCAACAGCCACAGACCACCTGACCATCTTCCTTGGGCTTGACAGAAACACACTGAGGAAAAACCTCAGGAGATTTTATTTTCATTTATATGTATGTATATTCTTATATATGTGCATATGCAAGATATCCTAAATTCTATTTTATTTTATTTATTTATTTATTTTTTATTTATATATGTATATATTTTTTTTTATTTTTCATATACGTATTTTAATTATTATTATTGTCTGTGTGTCTGTTTGTTAATTCACTGCTAAAAGATCAATAAAAATTGTTGAAACAGAAAAACCTCAGGAGGTCAGTAGTTGACCACTATCAATATTATGGCTTTTATAGAGATGAGGGTAATGTCAGAGAGATTTGTATCTTTTAGTTTAGTTTTATTGATCAAAATGTTATTATGTTTTAATTTGTTTTTATTATATTTTATTTTTGTTATATATAGTTTGTCTATCCTGTTGTATATTCGGTTGTATATTCTGTCCAAAAATGAATAAAGAATTGCTTCAATGTTTTCGGTCACATCACATTAAACTTTCTTTATAAATGTATAGAATACAAAAATGGTCAGTGTCAGGTCAGCTGCTCTGAGGCTTTGACCTGTGGTCCTGGCTCCCCCTTGCTGTTACATTGATGTTGTACCTCTTCAGTCAGTTGTGATGGCAGTTTCTGCTCGTGGACGATGGAGCAATGTGCTACTAATCGTTTGTTTGTTCTTAAAGGAGACACATTAGAACCCTTTTCCACTAATTAAGATACTTCCCAGGTGTCTTACTTCAGTCAAAATCCCCCAAGGATCAAACATCAGCTCTTTTCATCCTCTCTAACCAGCCCTGTTTAGAACAGCTGCTTTCAGTGCCTGTCCCTTTAAATGCAAATGAGCCACTGTTCACCCTGCCCCGCCCCCTCCACCGGTACTGGTACTCACAGGTAAGGGTGGTCTTATGCAAATTTGAAAACTAGTTACATCATTGGATGACAACTGAGGAAATATGTCCCCTTTAAATGATCCATCACCTGAGTATCACTTTTTTTTCAGGTTATTGCATGTATAACTCAATCTTCTCTTTCAGGTAAAGAGTGTTATTGTGTCTCGTTTTAATATTTTTTGATGCGAGAAAGTAAGTGTTTAGATCCGAATGACGGCTGTTTAGACGTTTGCTCCGACATTTTTTGGAGAGAGTGAAGCTCCACCTGTGGAGCAGCGACCGGGACATCACAGAGGCAGCCAGCCGGTCTGCTGACGTGCTCGGCCGACCACCCTACACCGTTACCCCGGTGGGCAAAATGATGCAAATTAACTTACCCGCAGGCTTTTAGAGGTTTACCATCGGGGGTTAACTTATTTTTAGGATAAATGCTGGTCTCACTGATCTATCTAACAATCTAACAATTGTGGCAGTTGGACAGAGTTGGACAGAGAAGCGGCGCTGCCTGGGGGCTCTGGAGCCTGCATACAGAAATCATCACATTTACATCAATAAATAGGCTTCATGTTTTACAATGAACTGATCAGCCTGCATTGCATTTTATTTATTTATGCAACTTTTCCTGAACGACAAAAATGCAAGCCGGTTTTGCTCTTCCAATAAAACTCTGTGAAACCAGATTGCCTATTTTTCTGGCGAGAGCAAAATTGGGTACACAAATGGGGGTAAATAAAGGTGAATGTTGCATATTATTTCTCAAAAATGTGCATTTAAGACGATGTGGTATTGTTGACCTGACCCACGTTTTACCGGCTTTCTCTGGACTTCTGTGACTAAAATGACTCTGGTTTGTTACCAACAGCCGTTTTTCCAACTGCACCTGAATGCAGCTTTTACGCGCAGTCCTCACTGCGTTACCGCGGTGACTTGTCACAGACGCCACCTGGACCCTGAGCCGACAGCTCCGGTGTCTCCGCTGAGTTTCCCTGGTTTCCTACCGTCACGCTGCCACTGAAGGTAAAAACATGGAGACACGACATGGGTGACGTCACGGATGGCCATTCTTTTTACCAGGACAGCTCCGGTGTCTCCGCTGACCGTCTCCATGGAGATACAGTATGAATGATATGAGCTGAAAGGAACTCTTCACTTTGTTGATGGAACGGAGATTATTGATGAATGAAAAACAGACTTTTGAACCAAATAATTGATTTACGTGAATAGATAACAGGAGAAGTTACACAATGTCCCTTTAAAGAAGGAGCACAAAGCTTCAGTGACCAGTTCATTACAGGTCACTGAACTTCCATGTGTTTGTAGAACCAGGAAGAAAACAGCCACGGCCCTCCGGATCGTTCACCAGCTCCTGGTTCTGATGCTGTTATCTGGCGACAGAGCGATGTGCTGCCTGGAGCTGTGCTGTTGACCCAGGCAGGCGGAGCGCTGGACAGGATGTTCCTGAGTGTGCCGCCGGGCCCCGGGCTCTCTCTCTCTCTCTCTCTCTCTCTCTCTCTCTCTCTCTCTCTCTCTGCGGCCCTCAGCCTGTTTGTTTTTCCGGCTGAGAGCTACCATTCCCTAATCCAACCACGCTCCCCTCCCTCTGTCCTCCACAGCCGTCACCGTGCCTCGGCAAGAATGTAAACACACGCACACGTATGTGCTGTATATGTTTTCGTACATGTACAAACAAATGTACGACACCGCACAGTTCGCATGACACGGGAGCAGATGTATAAAAAACGATGGGGGATCCTGTCTCCTCCTGCGCCGCGGCTGTTTATCACTGAATAACGAGGCCTTCACAGCGTCTTCACACCAGGAGCCTCTTTACAAAGAAATGTTTGTACTCTTCACCTGAAAAATGGTGGAGGGGCAGCGCCGCAGGCAAACAGTTTATACACCAGCACTGCAACCTGTTTAACCTTCCACATAACACCTGTCTCATTCACTAAACACTTTCTGACCCATTTTGCATCAGATCATAAACATCTGCAGTGCTCTGTTTACCCAATCTGCCTGAGCCTCACCCCCCATGTTAGCGGAGAGGGCTGATCTGCACCAGCTTGAAGGAGATACATGAAGGAGATACATGAAGGCATGTTAATGTGTCCGACCTCTTTCAACTCTCACTTCAGGTTGACTCCCTGGATTTATGGCTGTTTGTGTGGGCTGAGCTGGAATTTATGTTACGTCACGTTCCCAACAGGTGGTCAGATTGATGTGTGGTTATTACATAATGATTTCAACATTTTCAGTTTTCATTTAAAGGTCAGTTTAATCTGACTTTACACTCTTAGAAATAAAAGTGCTATGTAGAGCCATATAAGGTTCTTCAGCATGTCCTCATAGGAGAATGCCTTTGGAGGGTTCTACCTAGAACCCAACTTAAAAGGTTATACTGAGAACCCAACATAAAGGGTTATATCTAGAACCCAACACATAAAGGGTTCTACCTAGAACCATCTGTGAAAGGTTACACCTAGAACCCCCAATGAGAGGTTCTACAAATCCCTTTTATGGTGTATTGGTTTCACTCAGAAGCCTTACTGGGGGTTTCATCCAGAATTTTTTTATTTTTTTTATTTAACCTTTATTTATCCAGTAAGGATCCATTGAGATTAGACAATCTCTTTTCCAAGGATGTCCAAAAAAAAATGTCCAAAATATCCCACTTCTTACGGTTTCATCTAGAACCCACACGGGGAGTTCCACCAAGAACCCTTTTACTGGAACCCTTAGTGTTACCAAGAACCCTTGAAAAAACATTTCTTTGGGGAAATGGTTTTTAAGGGTTCTCTGGGCAAAATGGTTCTTACTGGAACCCTTAGTGTTACCAAGAACCCTCAAAAAAACCCTTTCTTCAAAAGGGTTTTTCAGAAGCAAATGGTTTCAGGTAGAACCTCAGCCCTTGTAGAAGAACACTTTTGGAACCCTTATTTCTAAGAGTGTACAAAGTACAATCCTATAAAATTCTACCTACCAGTAAAGAAAAAAGAAAAAAACAAAACAAAACATAACTTACGGTGTCCCAGAGGAGCAGGAAGTGCAGTCATATCAGCTGGGGAACCAGTTATTTATGAGCTCATGTGTCCATTTATAATTGAACCAACGTGTTGGTAAGCATCCTGTGGGAGATGTCAAAAGACTTTCTGGGAAAACATTAATCAAAGAAGATCAGGTAACATGTCACCTGCCACCCCAGGAATGTCAATTCTGTATGTGTGTGTGTTTGTGTGATCCAGGAGAAACCTCTTTGAGTGGAATCTCCATTCTTCTGCACATGCATGCATGTATTGTAAATGTTCATGAGAGAATTATTACCCAACTCTTCCATCTCGCCTCGCTCAGTGCCATGTAACATTTTATCAGTCAGACTTTATTTGTAGAGCACTTTAAACAATCAACACAAAGTGCTTTACAGATTAAAAGTAATAACATGCCCCTAGGAACGCTATCATGAATCCCATAAATTTTCATCGAGGAAACTGGAAAACAAAGATTAGGGTAGAATGATAAAATAGTAAACACAGGGGAGGAGATGTGTTGAAGAAAGTATAAACAGAAATAAGAAGAAAAGAAATAAATAATTAAAATAATCAACCAGAAATAAAAGTAGGACAGTTTAGGATATAAATATAGAAGAAAAGTAGTGCAGCATCTTTAAATGTATATAGGTCAATGGCGTGATGCAACCCAACGTCAAGTGGTGTAACCAGTAGGCTACTTTTCATAAAAATATGACTTTATAAATCTGGACTTGAATAAATGTAATTCATTTCTGCAATGCATCACTTTGTTTCTTGACCATTATTTTTTACATAATTTGTCACATTATTCAGAAGAAAAGCAGTGTTTTTAAGATGATTTTAATATAGAAATACAGCAACAACAACAAAATCAGTTTCAATTTAATGTTTTCCAAGGATCTACTGTAGGTGGATGAAATAATATCATTATTTTCTTCTTCTTTTTTTTACACCATTTTACATTTTCAGGGGCATTCAGTCTTACTTCTTTAAAAAAAAAGGGGGGAAATGTCATTTCAAATGACATCAAACCAACATGAATACAAGTTCAACCGATCTGATATACATTTTAAAACAATTTGATATTTCTCAAATTCTTATCTTGCCAACGTTTGTCACTGATCCAAACATAAATTAAATGATTTAAGGCAAGGCAGTTTTATCTGTGTAGCCCAACAGCTTGATGGGAGTACTGGATGGCAGGCTGGTTCATGGGAGGGAGGGCAGGCCAGTGTAACTCAATTTAATGGTCCCATATAGTAAATGTCCTTGATTATAAAGTAGGTCTAGGGTCAGATTAGCTGTGTAACTTTGTGATGTCATTGCCCTCAACTTCCCCCGAGCCACGCCCACCTGGACCTGGAGTTGGTTTCTTTGGACACTATACCTGAAATTCACCATATTTTTACTCTCTCAGAAAACACTGACACTGAATTGTAAAACCACAAATATAGCATCTAACACTTTTATCCTGTTGTCTCCAGTTACACAGCTGACACAATATAAGCAAACAGCACCTGTTTCTAAAAGATCGAGATGAAAGCAGAGCCCAAATAATGCACTTGGACTTGGAATACTAATGTTGCAAATCAATCAATACGCCAAATATGTCAATTCATTTGTCATTTGTTTTAATTATTTCTCTACATGCCGGTCAGTCCTTTGTTAATCACAAACAGTGGTTAGTGCAGCTTTAAGGACGGCCGAGCGGCTGAAACAGCGCTGGGATGGAGCTCCGGGCCTTTGTTTACATTTGCTCCAGTTCTGACAGATATGATCTTTCCTAACAGAGCGTGGACCAGGGTGAGGTTTGGACCATTAAAAACCATTCAGTGGGTTTCAAATGGGAGCGATCAAACTCATCAATGTTACCTCTGTAACAGCAACTCAAAAGCCCTTCCCTTTTTCTGGACTTTGAAGCTGAGAACCACCACGGCACCCCGGGGCCCCGTCTGCCTCAAACTGCTTTAATGCCATTTGAATCTTCTTAAATCACAGTGAAATTGTTTGATCTGAAAAATCTGTCCCTGCTTCAAACCTCATCCCAGCTGTCAGTTGGTTATGGGGACGTATGGCCCTGTCACAGCTCTGTATATCGTCGTGCTTATGGAGCTGGAACAATTGAATTTTGCTGTCTCTTCGTACAGAAGATGGCACGGCGAGTGCAGCATGAGGTCCTGAAACATAATGATACTTCATATATTTTATATTCTGCAGTGGATTCTGTCACATCTAAACCACAGGGATGTGTGACAGCAAAAACACACAATACATTCTACAGAGCTGAAAAAAAAAAAGAGGATGCTGAGGATAAATATAGAATTTAAGATATTTAATAAAGCAAATATTAGCTCCTGTTGTGTTTTTTTTTGTTTGTTTGTTTTTTTACAATAAACAACTTTCCAATATTTTTTTGTTATATTGATACTGAATCAGCTAAATATTTTAATTTATATTCAGCTTTAAGCACCAAAACACGGATTGAAACAGCCAATGGAGCTTCAAGCCTTTGTTTACATTTGCTCCAGTTCTGACAGATATGATCTTTCCTAACAGAGCGTGGACCAGGGTGAGGTTTGGACCATTAAAAACCATTCAGTGGGTTTCAAATGGGAGCGATCCAAGTCTAATGTTACCTCTGTAACAGCCTCTTCTCTCCCTTCCCTTTTTCTGCTTTGAAGGAGAATCCCTCCATACTGGCACCCCGGGGCCCCGTCTGCCTCAAACTGCTTTAATGCCATTTGAATCTTCTTAAATCACAGTGAAATTGTTTGATCTATGTATCTTCTTCTCTGCTTCAAACCTCATCCCAGCTGTCAGTTGGTTGTGGGGACGTATGGCCCTGTCACAGCTCTGTATCGTCGTGCTTATGGAGCTGGAACAATTGAATTTTGCTGTCTCTTCGTACAGAAGATGGCACGGCGAGTGCAGCATGAGGTCCTGAAACATAATGATACTTCATATATTTTATATTCTGCAGTGGATTCTGTCACATCTAAACCACAGGGATGTGTGACAGCAAAAACACACAACACATTCTACAGAGCTGAAAAAAGAGGAGGCTGAGGATAAATATAGAATTTAAGATATTTAATAAAGCAAATATTAGCTCCTGTTGGGTGTTTTTTTTTTTTTTTTACAATAAACAACTTTCCAATATTTTTTTGTTATATTGATACTGAATCAGCTAAATATTTTAATTTATATTCATATGTGGCACCAAAACACGGATTCACACAGCCAACCTGACACTTCAAGCAAGACTTTGCATTAGCACAACTGCAAGCACAGCTGAGCTAACGAATAGGATAAATGAATTAAAGTTGCCAACAGCCTGTGTTTGCTTCAGGTCCAGTGAGAAAATCATGGCAAAGGAGTATATGTTACATAACGACAGCCACCCACCTTCTGTGTAACACTGTTGCATTTTTTTCTGATTGTTGGGATCTTGTAAGAAATCAATTTATTCATCAAAATACCGCTTATTTCATTACATTTCATAGATTAATTGAACAACAAAATACCATGGGATTCTTTGCCCCGGGAGCATCATGGTCACTACATTTGACAGCTTTTAACTATTCGCTCCTGCTTGGTGGTCTTCTATGGTTGAATTGCCTGTTAAGCTCATAGGTTAGCTTGAGCGCTCCATTGAGTTAATTCAGTGGTCAGTCTTGTAACTTACCCATCTGTTCTGATTGGTCCAAGTCCACCAACAGCCACTTAGAGCAAACGGGCATATGTTAAACTAGTTTCCTGACTATATGGTTGAGGCAAAAATTATGCTGATATACAGTAACATCTCAGTAATACTATTATTCTTTTATTTTTACCTTTAAAAAAATATTTCAAATAATATTCCCCAATTATTAAATTTCACTCATTATCTACTCACCCTCATGTACAACACAAATCTTGTAATTGTTTACCTTATCTTGTTCTGTTCTGGTTGTAAATTATATTTAAATATAATGGTTGTGAATGGATATTCCTTTTCTTCATCCAAAAAGACTACTTATTTAAAAAACATCCAAATTGTCCAGATTAGCTGTAATTTGTCCCAGATTGCATTGAAGCCCTAAGGAAATGTGTTCCGTTGACCTGGTCACTGACAAATCATCTTCATGAATTTGCCAGTGTGATCTGGATGCTTTGCCACCTTTCATAAAGCAGTTTGAACTGAGACACTGGGAGCTTATTTCTAAAACAAGTTTAAAATAAGACTTATTTCATTTTTTGTTGCGAAAACAATTTACAGTCATGACATGGGGGCTTCAATACAAGTCTTGCAGCCTTAAAGAAAATGGTGACTAATACAAATAATGTTCTTTTTGTTGGGAATGTTTTGAAACAAAGAATTGGCTTATAGAGTTGACAAGTCATTTAAATTCTATTATTCAGGCCTAACTCAGAGAAGGAACGGAGGACGTTAAAATTCTCAAAAATCTTAGTAAAAATGTGTTGAAATGTTTTGAAAAATTTAAAATGAAATTATAATTGAATTGACCATAAATAAAAGTTTTGATTAATTTTTAGCTCTTAAATCTTCATACAGTTCATACGTTGTTGTTTTGTCAGCCTAATCAGCACTGATGAAGTGCATACTGTCTTTCTTTGCTCTGAAAAAATCTGCTCCTTTCAAAAAAAGAAATCAAACTTTTTCCAGTAAAAGGATAAAAACACTTTGCAAAATTAATTGCAACAACAAAATACTGCTGGGATGCTTTAAAATGAAAAGTGTTGGCTTGACACGTGTAGTGAGACGGGCTGATGCAGAGCAGGAGGCGGCTGCAGACAACCTTGGCTCTCCTGTGTTTGTCCTCCATGCTGTTAGTTTACACTAGAGCCATTAGGGTCAGAGATGCTGGGTGATGCCCAGATAGTGTGAGAGAGATAAACCCCGCCTCCCCTGGCAGTACTACAGGTAATATCAGCTGGTGTGTGTATGTGCAATGTGTGCATTTTGATTTTTTTTTCTGTGCACACAGTACATTAGTGGCTGTTTGCTCCTGTGTGATGAGTTTCCTTCACAACAAAGTTAGTCCAGTTCTGTGGCTGCATGGCTCCCCCCTCCAGGCCTTATCTTGATTGGTCGGGGAAGGACGAGGTGGGAGAGGCAATCTGCAGCTGAGGATCCACAGACGGTCTCAGCTGCACTGTGTCTGTAGGGAGCACACACACAGATCCATCTCCTGGACCGCCTGAGGGGTCTTCATGGACAAAAGGACCGGCGCTCCACATGAGGATTTCTTCAGGATAACACCTGAGATGAGACAACTTTTTGAGGGGTTAAAGTTCAAACGAAAGTAGCTGAAAACTGTTGGGAGTGAAACATTTTGAGGACGTATCAGGACAACAAGGGAAATTGCGGGATCCAAACCTGAGGAAACCTCAGACAGCGGAGGTTCCTCCAATAAAGGTCTGAGTAAAGCTTTGTGGAGCAGGAGGCGAGGCCAGCAGAGTCACGCTGTGTGGAAGTAAAGGGCCAAAAAAGGGGATGATTGCGAGGCCTGGAGCGTCCAGGAGTGAGGTATGACAGGTTTAACCTGGGGAGAACTCTCAATGTGAACACACACAGCGCCATGACAACCCTGCTGCTGCTAAGCTGGCACAAGAGGACCTGGACCTGGACCTGGACCTGGACCACCATCCTCCTCATTCTCTACAGCCACCAGGTAGGTGAATGCTCAACATCCACACATCCCGTCTTTACTGGGCACGTCGACTACTGCATGTTTACAATGTGTAACTCTTGATCATGCTGAGGTTCACAGATTGAATGTTAACCCATCGAGTGCCAGCCCTTTTTAAAGCTCAGTGCCGTGGGCCAGCGTTTTGGGGTATTTTGAGTAATATTTCAAGACCCAGAGAATATTTTGTACTATGACTCTGAAAACACCAAACAGCTCCAAGGAAAGAGGAGACTCTCTATTGAACTAGGGAACAAACCATTTGTTTGTACCTTGTTCCATTCTTGATTTATCTTAAGTTGAATAGAGCCTGGTTGCACCAAAAAGACCACTTTTTTTCTAGAAAGCTGAGAAAAATGCATTTTATTGAAAGAGTCTCTCAAGAAAAACAGTGATTTATCCGTTTGAATTTTGGCTTCAAAAACATGGAAGACATCGAAACATTTCATTTCACATGTTTTTTCATTGTTTGTTTTGTGATGCCTGCTCTCTTACTTTGTTTTTCTGTAGAAATAGAAACTTTTTCCTTTTTTTTTAAAATCTCCGTACCGGTTGCGCTCGTCTTCTTCTTCTTCACCTCTTGCTCTGATACAGTCTTCTTCTTTCTACATCCCAGAAGCCCCAAAATTACTCAGTGTAATTACTGTTTCTTTCTCTCCTTCCCTTTCCCCTTCCTTCTTCCTTCCTTGAACAAATCTGTTCCCTCCCTCCATCTTTCCTTCCTTCCTTGAACAAATCTGTTCCCTCCCTCCATCTTTCCTTCCTTTTTCCCTTCCTCACATCTTCCCCTTCGTCCTTCTTTCCTTCCTTCCTTCCTTTTTTCCTTCTCTTCGTCCTTACATCTTCCTCCCTTTTTGACCCAATTGACCCTCCTTTTATCTTTCCTTCATTCTCCCCTTCCTTTTCTCCTCACATCCTCCCCTTCATCCTTTCTTCCTTGACCCAGGAGGACAACAGGAGGGTTAATTGCAAAGTCAGTGCAAGACTTACAATAGACAAAATTTCTGGTCGCAAAAATTCTGTTCATGTTGAGGATTTTTCCATTTTTTAATGTTTCTTCTTGGCAACATGAGGTCCCACTGCTTATATGCATTGTGTGCACATCCTCTTCCACCAGTTTAGTGACAGGCTGGGAAAACAAGCCTCTCTCTATCTGTGCTGGAAATCAAATGAGGCGGATGTTTTTCTCCAGGGATTAAAGAAAAGAAAGAAAAAAACAGAGGAAACTTTACTTTTCGCATGTATAAATAAAAAAACTAAACAAATAAGACCACTTTATATTGTGTCACTTTCATCTTCAAGATTATAAAACGTGAAATTATTCAGGACCCTGCCACTTGATGTGAAGCAGGTTTGGTCCCATGGGAGACAACAAAGACAACAGGGAGACAGCAGCTCTTGTCTCTGCCTGAGCCGCGATAACGCTCTGGACTCATCTTGACAAGATGAGCCCCAGTGAGTTGAGACGTTGTCTGTCAGCCAGCGGGGATCTCTGCGGCCCAGATGGCGGCTGAGCCACCAGGCGGCCCGACAGACACAAAGAGGCTGGCGACTTCAGCTGCTTCCTCACTGGACTGTGAAGACTGAGAAGTTTCTGCCTTCATCTCTGATGCTGAATGATAAAGAGCAGAGGAGGCAGCTGTGGTTGGCGCAGATCCTCAAATAAAGGAAACACTCATTTGTCTCCCTAATGAAAGCACATTAGAGCAGAATGATCATTTAGAACTGAGCATTAATTAATAAGATAGTTGTCAAATACACTCACCTTCAGCCCTGTCCTTAGAATAAACAGAGTTGTGTGTTTACGTTGCTGCCGGCCAGATACTGATGCACTGAGCTTACGTAATAAATCACCTGCATTAATTACAGATTACATACAGGTGATCATGTTTCCCCGGCGACAACACTGGGTGGTCCTAGTTAAACACTCCCACCAAGTGGGTTCACACAGACACTGCAGGGGCTGGAAATCAAACAGATTGTTGCATTTACTTTATATTGTTGCTCTCAGGTCATGAGTTGTGTTATCATGTTCACACTCTCTTGTCACTGGTCTTTTTCTTTTTCTTCTTCTTACTCTCATTTGGAAGCTTAGTTTCATTTCATGTGTGTTTGATTGTTTTATGTGGCTTTTTAATGGACCCCAGGAAGAGTAGCTGCTAACAGCTGGATCTTAATAGAATTGTATTATTGTTGTTATTATTATTTAAGGTGTTGTACTGTCTGATGCCACAAATGTGTACAGTATGTGCACATAAAATGAAAAGTCATTTATAGAAATTGCATAATACCAAATGATAATGATAGAAACTGGAACAACCTCTTATATACAGGTATGTGTGCCTGCAAAAATTACCATGTTGTATGCATATTTATAATGATAGTAAATCTTTAAGAGGAAACTTTAAACATGTTGTTACATACATACGTACATTGCATATTAGACATTGTATAATTAGTAATTAATATTTGTCAGAAATAATCACCATAGTTAAACTACCAGCAGGGTTGACACAGAGACAAGATAACAATCACATCCACACCAGTGGTCATGTTAAAGAACCTATGACAGTCTCCCTACAGTGTGAGGACTGGTGGAGGAAGCAGGAGAACCTGGATGGGACTTTCCTTACTGGAATTCTGGAACTAGAGCTCAAACTAGAAGAAGTATTGCTTCAGTAGAGTTTTGTTTCCAGACTCAGACCAGACCAGACTCAGCAAAGACCTGATGAACACAGTAGCTACTGTATAAAGAACAAGATATTTCCCAAACAAGGAGACCAAGCAAGAAGAAGCGTCTATTCTGGATTAGGTCGATTGTTTCGTTTTGAGCTCTCAGATTGTATCATTTCGCATCAAGACTCATCTAGAGATTTATTCATGTTATATACTAAACTAAAATGATCACAATTCCTCAATCATGTCTTTTCCTGTCTGTCTGACTCCATGTGGAAGGTGACCAGCTCAGTGCTGGAAAGTCTGATAGCCAAACGGGCCGAGTACTGGGAGAGCTGCAACACAACTCTGACAAGTGTTGCACTCTCAAAAACTGGTGAGTCCCCAGCCTGACGTTGTATTTCCCTCTGTCTTAAAGGGATACTTCCCAATAGTCATAGCAGTAGGTTTGTTACCTTTATTTGTTGGTGCAAGCTATTTTTAGAACGGTGGAGCAGAGCCGTGAGCTGCTCAGAGCTACGCTACGGAGGCTCATGGGATTTCTTGGTTTCCCTCATCAAACTCATCAAATACACAATCCAACAACTCCACAACGCTCTGGTGGACAAGTTCTGACCTGCACATTCACCACGCTATGAGATAATAACACAACGTTACCACACAGAGTTGTTTTAGAGGTAAACACAGAGACTGCTGCTGAAAAACTGTCCCTGAAGGCAACGCACGTCAGCTGTTTTGCATGAATTTCCCTCTAAAACAACTGTCTGGTAACGTTGTGTTATTATCTCATAGCGTGGTGAATGTGCAGCTCACAACTTGTCCACCAGAGTGTTCTGGAATTGTTGGATTGTGTATTTGATGAGGGAAACCAAGAAATCCCATGAGCCTCCGTAGCTCTGAGCAGCTCGCCGCGCGGCTCGTCCGTTCTAAAAGTAGCTTGCACCGACAAATAAAGGTAACAAACCTACTCCTATGACTATAGGGATTATGGCAATGGACCAATTTGCCAAAATGTTGAACTATCCCTTTAACCCACTGTCAAAATCCTCAGACATGATCTTTCATTGCAGGAAACTACTGTCGAGGAACATTTGACTCTTTTGTGTGTTGGCCCCACTCGTCTCCTGGAAACGTGTCGGTGCCCTGTCCCTCTTACCTGCCGTGGATCAGCGAGGGTAAAGTCCTGTTTCAACACTTCAGATGCAGTTTGTGTCTATCATGTAGTGTCACTTAGCTGTTCTTTGTCACTGCATGCATTTTAAGTGAATCAGTAACTGAATGAATCACAGGACAGGCTGCAGTGAAGTCATGCGGTCAGGAGTTAAACCTTTAATGAATCCGTCATGGTTCTAATGACAAACCGTTGTTTGACAGCTTCGTCTGCTGTGCGTCTTGTCACACAAGCTGCATGATCCACTACTTCGGTTCTTTATTGAAAGTCTGCATCTTACAGTAACAGGATTTGGATTGTAGTGACTGTGATGATCCCTTGAGTTTTTATCCAGTGACACCGTGAGATGACTGGTGTTGAAGTATTAGTGTGAAAGCTCATCTCCCCCTCAGGATGCATTCAAAGGGCTGGGGATTCTGTGACCTGCCATAGAGCAGAAAAATAAACTCTTTGGGGTTTTGACTGTACAATCCCTTAGCACAAAATAGTCCATTAAAGTGTATTATTATCATTTTATACTAAAACTGAGGCGGTATACTTGAAAGTGTGCTTTTGTAAACTTAAAATGACCTTATAAAGTATACTTCAATAAACTAAAATGTGGACTAGAAGTATATACTTAGTACACTAGAGTATAGATTAGTGTACTTGTTGTATACTTGAAAGTGTACTTTTATAAACTTAAAATGTTCCAATTTAGTCTGAAGAGGTATTACTGTAAATTAGTATACTTTCCAGTATGCTGCAAGTATATGGTCCATAGTATACTTAATATTATACTTATACTCAAGCATACTTAAAGGGCAACTTCGGTTTTTTTCAACCTGGGCCCTGTTTTCATATGTTTTTCTGTATATGTGAGTGATGATAATACTTTTATTGAGGTGTTTATTGTTGTGTATAAATGAGCATTTTTTTTCAATCTGACAGGCTCAGATAGTTAAAATGAGTGTCCGACAACATACTAGAAAGGAGAAATGAACGTATGTCTCCACCTTTAGCTAGAGGTCACTGTTTGCTGTGATCTGTGTCCAAATCTCACCACGCTAGAAATCTTGCGATAACTCGCGGAAAAACACTGGTGGGGAAAAATACTGGAGGGGAATACCTAACTGAGGTGACGACCGGAGAATTTAACTGTAACAACAAAATGTTGGGCTACTCTTCACGCAGCTCTCACAGGTTATGGCTAACAGTTACCGTAGCTGTTCAATGGTTGCACTGCACCGTGCCGACCACAGGGTCTGCTGTGACCACTTTGAACAGGAATGACTACTGCCAGTCAGAAGAAGAAAAACGTTCATTTCTCCTTTCTAGTATGTTGCTGGACACTCATTGTAACTATCTGAGCCTGTCAGTGTGAAAACAATGCAGGTTTATAGGTTGAACTTTGACGGGAGCCACTTGCCCGGCTAAGAGCGTTAGCTGGGCTGCAGGCTGCCTGCCACCTCAATACTGGACACACCTCAATACAAGTATTATCATCACTCACCTATACAGAAAAACAGAGGAAAACAGGGCCCAGGTTGAAAAAAACTAAGTTTCCCTTTAATAAAATGAACTTCAAGTATACCACTTTTTGCTGAGGGATAATGTGTTGATGATATTAAAGCGATGACTGTGTTGGTTTCCCTGCAGATGGCTCTAGGAGGGCTCACAGAGAGTGTTTAGAGAATGGGAGGTGGCGACAGAGAGGGAACTCCTCTGAGCCCTGGAGAGACGAGTCAGAGTGTCAAGAGGACCAGTACTTTAAAGACAAGGTGACGAGGATGCTGTCAAACACACAGAGCGCCTGCTCTTATCTTATTAGGATCCAAAGAGATCCATCCATCCATCCATCCATTTCCTTGTGCATGTGTGTGTGTGTGTGTGTGTCCAGGAGGACGAGATGCTTCGTCAGACGGCCCTCAGGCTCATCTCCATCATCGGCTACTCCCTGTCGCTGACCTCCCTCACACTGGCCACGCTGCTGATGGGCATGTTGAGGTCAGTGTCTTCTGATGTATGAGGAAAACAACTTTGATCTCATGTTTGTAGCTTCGCACAGTAATAAAAGGATAGCTCAACATTTTGGAAAACTGGCCTATCGCCATGATCTCTATAGTCATAGGAGTAGGTTCATTATACCTTTAATTGTCGGTGCATGTTGTTTTTGCATTTCCCTCATCAAACTCATCAAATACACAATCCGACAACTCCAAAACACTCTTGTGGACACGTTGTAACCTGCACATTCACCACGCTATGAGATAATAACGTACAATTATGTAACATTACGACACATGAAGCAAATACTCGGAACTACTTGTGCTTTTGAAATCACTCCGCCCAGCAGTCACGTCTGGAATGTAGTTCCGGCTACGCATTTGCCTCGAAAACAACTCAGAGCGTGGTGAATGTGCAGGTCACAACTTGTCCACCGGAGTGTTTTGGAGTTGTTGGATTGTGTATTTGATGAAGGAAAGGCGGAAATACCGCACACCGTGCAGAGCTCGCATCTCTTCCCTTCTTCGCTGATCTAAAAATAGCTTGCACTGACAATTAAAGGTAATGAACCAAGCATGACTTTACGGATTATGGCAATAGGTGAATTTCCCAAAGTGTTGAACTATCCCTTTAAGAAGTGGGAAAACTAGGATATCATACATTCCAGAGGGGCAGGCAGATAATGATGAGAGGGAGACAGGGCGTGGCGAGCAATCCTTGTAAATAAGGTTATAAAATCTATGCAGCATGCACACAGCATTGATTCTTACATCCTGAGCCACGTCCTCAGTAATGCCTTTACAGCTGCAGGAGCTGTAGATCAATGCCTTCCTCCAACTGTTCCGGTATCTGTTTACCAGGAAGCTCCACTGCACCAGGAACTACATCCACATGAACCTGTTTGTGTCGTTCATCCTGAGAGCTGTGGCTGTCATCTCCAAGGAAATCATATTATACATCATGTACTCCAACCTCCCCAAGGACGACCCTGGATGGAACTCCTACTCAACCTCAGCGGTCTTTACATCACTGTCTCATTATTTACATTGTGTTTACAGCTTATGTCAAAGGGTTTGCTGAACTAATTTGTCCCAATGTATCCCCATGGATGGATGGATGGATGGATGGTTCCCCAACAGGTGGTGCTGATGTGTAAATTCTCCAAGGTGTGCATGGAGTACTTTGTGGCCTGTAACTACTTCTGGCTCCTGGTGGAGGCCATCTTCCTCCACACGCTGCTCTTTACTGCTGTGCTGACCAAGAGACGCCTGCTGAAGAAATACATGCTGTTAGGGTGGGGTAAGCTAACAGATAATAGTGTGTGTGTGTGTGTGTGTGTGTGTCACATGTTCAAGACAATTAACCCGGTACCGCTTTGCAATAGGACTCCCTATATGAAGATTCATAAAGGTTGTGCATGTTTGGGACTGCAGATGGAAATTAGCTTAGCTGTGAGCTAAATCTGGTGCAACCATCTCTTCATTTTTTGTAAATGATTAAAGCAGATATCAGTGGAATATTTTTGTTAATATAAGTCCTAAATAGTCCTATTTTCCGTCAGCAATCACTTACATGGAGTGTTTCAGCCGTAACACGAGTCTCTCCGTCACTCTGCTCTGCTGTAACCCGAGGAGAAAATTTTCCTTGTGGGATACAAGTGTTATCCAATGAGGAGAGAGAACGGCATGAAGGGCTGTGTGTGCAGCCAATGGGTGCGCGTGAATGTGGTAACGTAGCACGAGGACCAATAGATGCCTGACGAGGGCGGGGGCTGCTAACTCATGGTGCGTTCAAGGAAACTCGTACTTTGTGTTTTTCCTTCATGTGAAGTCGTACCAGTTTGATCTGGTACGAGTTCACGGATCGGAAGTTACGAGAGGCCGTTCTAGTGACTTTCACAGGCAACAGGACGGTAAAAACACGAGTTACAGGTTGCCTGGAACGCTACAAAGTCGTAGTTGTGACTTGAAGCTGTAACTTACGGTTTCAAAAGCCTGCCTTGAACGCAGCATAAGCCAAAACGGCCGAACCGCTGATATCTGCTTTAATGTCCCCGAAATAAACTTTTTTTTCTTTTAAAGATGCGTGAACGTTATCGGCACAGTTTTAAACACTTTGCAAAACACAAATACACTGAATTAGAAGCCAAAACATGTGCTAAAGAGCCCTCTTAGGAGCCAAAATGCGTGTTTAAGTGCCCTCTTCAGTGGCTAGGACGCGCTATATGTGCCCTTTTTTTTCCTTTTCGCCCCTGCCCTTCAAAAATCTGTGCACGCCACGGGCACTGGATTACACTGTCTGCATGGTGTAGGTGTGGTAGCTGCATTGCTGCAGCCGTTGTGTTCCTGACATAAGAAATGTTAACATCAGTCTTTGTGAGAGTGGAGAAAAGTTTTCACAAACTTTCTATAATAACTAAACACAATTTCATGAGAAATCAGATCAAAGAGCATCTTTAACTGTGCTCTTGTGTCTTCTCAGGGACTCCTGTCTTGTTTGTGACTCCGTGGACTGTGGTCAAGATTATATATGAAAACACAGGGTGAGTCTTTCATTCCACATTCTGTTTTAGATTAATGAATGAATTCAAAGAAATCAAATCACTGGAGTCTTTTCTTACCCCACAGATGCTGGTCGATAGTGAACAGATGGTTCTGGTGGATCATCAGGGGCCCCATCACCTTATCAGTGCTCGTGAGTCAAGTCAGAGTGCAGTTAGTAATGAATATATCACTTCTTCTAATACCAGTAACTAAATCTGTTCTCTCTGACTTCTTTATTGATTGAATTATGGATTTGTGTTTCTTTTTTACCATATAGTCTGAGCTGAATAATGCCACAACTATGCACATATATATCAGATCAGCTCATTCCTCCTTTCCTTCAGGTCTGACCACTAATTCATACAGAAATATGTCACAGAGGAAGAAAATACAGATTGAAAAATGAATAGATTGAGTACACGATACATAATAATAATAATAAAAACAACAATAACAAACTAGCAGAATTATGGAAGCATACTGCATTCACTTGAATAAAAAAAAGAAAATCAGGTTTTTCCAAGTAATTTAGTATCAGAAAGTATCATAATAATACCCACATGTCTTAATTGACCCGGTATACGGTATAGAAAGTTGAAGAAAGGGCTTATGGAGCAGGAGTCACCACAGATAGGACTGGGAGTCTTCAGGTTGGATGTTCTCACGAGATTTCGAAGTATCTCAGAGAAAAAAAAAATAGCAGGAAAAACAGAAAAAATACTCACAAAAAAAACAGGGAAAAAAATAGCCAGAAAAACATTCAATACGCTTCCGTACAGAATAACAGTAAGACAAGATATATAAAATTAGGGAATGGATATGGAACGTTACATCATCCCAAATCTCATGGAACTGTCCAGGTTCCCTTCAGGTTATACACAATGTTTTCATTAGAAATGCACGTCAGTTCTCTAGACCTTCTACTGTAGGTTTACTCTGATTTCACACTCCTGCCTTGTGAGAACATGTGATATTGCAGTCACTCAGGCACATTGTGACTGATTGATTATTGATACACTGCTGAGGTTCTGTTGTATTGTATGTTTCCATCAGTCTTGTAAGTCACATTCTTTCTCTTGGCAGGTGATTTTCTGCATATTCATCAAGATCCTGATGCTGCTGCTGTCCAAGCTGAAAGCAGACCTGGTGAAATTCACAGACTACAGATACAGGTATATTTCCTCTCTGCCTTCACTCCCTGACGTCAAAACCCAAATGTCAGGAAACCCGTCTGGCCTTGAGAGCTAGTGTCTCCTCAGAGGCGTCTTTACATTGTGGAGCAGCATTTAAATGTTAATCTCTCTCCCATACAGCACAGTTTAAAATGTCACCCTCATAATGCCTGGTCTATTTACCCCACCGTAAATGTCACCACAGGAGGGAAGCTCATGCATACATTTACAGAGCTTAACTTTCTCCTCTGGTTTGTCCTCTGCACTTTGAATCGTGTGGCAAAATGAAATCTATCCCTTAAAGGGATAGTAGCATTTTTTTTAAAGTGGGGTTGTATGATCTCCAAATAGCCCCTAAGTACTTTAATTGCAGTAGAAGACTCTCTGCACTCCTCCCGTTAGCAACGCCAGCCCATAGCCCTGCCCAGAGATTTACAATTGTGTTTTTCCTGCACTTTGAAGGGATGGAAAAAATTATATTATAGCGAAGAATGGAACTGTGTATTTTTTTTCAGGTAAAACCTCTTTTAGGCCACGAAAATACGTCGTTTCTTTGGATCCATTCACAACAATGTATGTTGTAAATCTCTGGGCAGGGCTATGGGCTGGCGTTGCTAACGGGAGGAGTGCAGAGAGTCTTCTACTGCAATTAAAGTACTCAGGGGCTATTTGGAGATCATACAACCCCACTTTAAAAAAATGATATTATCCCTTTAATTCTGGCTCTGTGCATTCAAACAGTATTTTGTGCATCATTGTACTGTATGTGTGTGTGGAGGATGAGGTGTAAGCTAAAGACCATCATTGTATGTTTGTGTTTTTGTGTATTCCTAATATCTTTTTTCTTTTTGTGTGTGTTGATGCCCCTCAGCTTGGCCAGAGCCACGCTGGTCCTGATTCCTCTGCTTGGAATCCATGAGGTGGTCTTCACTGTGCTGATAGATGAATGTGTGGAGGGCAGCAGTCGCTATGCCAGGAACTTCATCAACCTGACTCTCAGCTCCTTCCAGGTAACGCCGGTAAAGTTAATTACAAGAGTTTGTTCCTGCTCTACATCAACATTAGCCCTTATTCATGATGTGTGATCTTTTTTAGGGGTTCTTGGTTGCTGTGCTGTACTGTTTTGCTAATGGAGAGGTATGTTTCTTCTGTGTACTGTGATTTCTATGGATGGTTTATTGTTATTTATAAAATGGAGAGGTGCAATCCAGCAATCTGATTGGTTGTAAACTGTGATATAATGAGTGTTCACCACAGCTATGATTCTAAAGCTTTATCATGGCATATCACTCTGCGTCAGGGAAGTACGAATGGAAGTTTGTTGTCATGTATCCATGACAGCATACTGTAACAGTAGGTAGCAGAAGGTAGTCTGTGTTTTGACAACGTTAACAAACTGTCAAACAGAGTCCTCCGTGCCTTCTCTGAGTTACAGGGGGGTCCGCGCAGCAGTATTCGTCCATAATGTGTGTCAGTGCAAATCACGCGAGATTTGCACTGACACAGGAAGAGCAGTGAACTGAGACACTGGGCGCTTGCGCTACAAACAAGCTTAAAATACAGTATAGACTTATTGAATTTTTTTCGGAACAATTTCTTAATTTGGGGCTTCAATACAAGAGGGGCATTACAGACGAGCAGTATGGAGGTATTTGGATGTTTTTTGGTGTGTCTTTTTGGACGAAGAAAGTTGGTGTCCATTGACAACCATTATATGGACAAATACTGCTACACGGAACCCCCCGTATCTCAGAGAATGAATGGAGGACTCTGAAAATTCTCACAGCTCTTAGTCGACATGAGAGTGAGTAGATAATGAGTGAAATTTGAAATTTGGGTGAACTCTCCCTTTAAACAGCTTTTCAGCCACTCAAATAGAGTTTAATTCAAGAGAAATGTTCTCATCTCTGCAGCTCTGTGAAGATCTTCATACATTGTTGTTTTGTCAGCCTAATCAACACTGATGAAGTGTCATACTGGAGTTTTCTTTGCTCTGCTGCTCCTTTCAGGCCAAGAAATCAATTTATTCCAGTAAAAATATGCTTTACTTTACAATTTAGATTAAAGCAGATATCAGTGGAATGTTTTTGTTAATATAAGTCCTAAATAGTCCTATTTTCCGTCAGCAATCACTTACATGGAGTGTTTCAGCCGTAACACGAGTCTCTCCATCACTCTGCTCTGCTGTAAACCAGGAGAAAATTTTCCTTGTGGGATACAAGTGTTATCCAATGAGGAGAGAGAACGGCATGAAGGGCTGTGTGTGCAGCCAAGGGGTGTGCGTGAATGTGGTGACATAGCACGAGGACCAATAGATGCCTGACGAGGGCGGGGGCTGCTAACTCATGGTGCGTTCAAGGAAACTCGTACTTTGTGTTTTTCCTTCCTGTGAAGTCATACCGGTTCGATCTGGTACGAGTTCACGGGTCGGAAGTTACGAGTGGCCGTTATAGTGACTTTCACAGACAACAGGACGGTAAAAACACGAGCTACGGGTTACCTGGAACACTACAAAGTCGTAGTTGTGACTTGAAGCTGTAACTTACGGTTTCAAAAGCCTGCCTTGAATGCAGCATTAGCCGAAACGGCCATGCCGCTGATATCTGCTTTAATTGCAACAACAAAATACTGCTGGGATGCTTCAAAATGGAAAGTGTTTGCTTGACACGTGTAGTGAGACGGGCTGATATAAGTTTCGTTATAGCTAAATTTTACAAATAGCTCCTTTAAGAAACATGTTGTGTTATGTAAGCTGGGTGCCAACCATTCTGTTGTCTACCATTGTTTTGTCTTGGTAACAGCTGTGTAATAAGTTATTATTAGGACAAGGATATCAACAGTATTATATTAAATACTAATACCAATATTTTCTGCTGTATTTCTATTGAGGTCCAAGCTGAACTGAAAAAGCGCTGGCAGCTTTTCCTGTTCACCAACCGCCTCCAGATCAGGGGCTGTTTTCGGGGCGCACCTCTCAAGCAGCTGTGGAAGTGCACCAGACGGCGGCGCCCCCGATGTTCTCGCCAGAGCGACTCCTACGACGAGGGGGGGACCTCCGTGATTAACCCGCACCTGCTTCAGGTGGCCGTACACGGAGGGAGCGGAGTGATTGGACTCGGAGGGGGCCCGGGACTGAAGGGCTATGATGCAGCAGGGCTGGACCTCCTCACCAGGAAGAGCCTGTCCAGTAGCGATGGAGAGATGACACTGGGGGAGACCATGGAGGAGATTCTAGAGGAGAGCGAGTTCTGAGCCCAGTCAGTCTCCTGGTACTTTACAACCTGACACAGACAGCTGAAAGAAAGACATCATTCCACAGCTGGATTCAAGTCACGCAAAGATGACAAATGGGTGTGTGATCCCAGGGAAAGGCCTTCTTCTTCTGGAGAAACAGGCAGTGATGGAGGTTTGCTGATTGCAGTCAAAGGTGACATCTCCAGTTCAGCGACCAATAAATATATTGAATATATTTATCTATAAGATCTCTATCTATAAGATGAATATAAGAGGGGCAGTCCCAGTTTAATGTGTTACCATGGTAACTGTTACTGGTAGGAAACAAAGGTGAAACTGAAACTTCTGAGGAGGGACCTTCAGGGGGAGAGGGACTCTCCCTTCCCACTTGGGTAGAGGTTTGGTGATACGTGGGGGAGGTCTAATAGATACAGGTTTGCTGGTCCATCATCTAGGGGCCAAGGGCTGAGTAAGTCTGGACCCTCCTGCAGCGAGGAGGCCCAGGTCTGATGACCTGATGGGCCTGGCTGTAGTGTAGAGTGTTGGGCTAGAGGTTCAGACATGGTGGTAGGAGCTGATCCATTCAGCTCTTTAAAAAGAGACAATAAACCTTAGAATCTATCCTACACAGATTATAGGGTTCCAGTAGCAGCTCTGTGGTTGTGATGTCATAAAGAAATCACTAATTATAATCAAAGGCAGATCAATTTAAGGGGGTTAAAGCCGTGCTTTGATGTTCAGGCAGCTTCCTCACTGAATGTAAATATTCACCAAAAATGTGAAATCACTATATTTCCACATTGAGGCACAACCATGTTCATTTTCTCAAAATTGCACCATGGAAAAGACAGACAGAACATGACTATAACCATGTAACCTTGTACAGTATTGCCTGCATGTGCATGGTGCAAGAGCAGGAGCATGGAAATAATGGAGCTAAAATTCACAGCAGCAACTTCCCCTCCAATGGTCTGAATAACTTGCATTAGTCCAGTTTAGCCTCTGGTTGGAGATTTCTGTGTCTTTCCAGTCTGTTTATAATTCACTGCTAAAAACTGTGACACATTCAGGGACAGCTCCGGCCGTGGACAGCCCGCCAAATACTTGGACTGTTCCCAGAAAGATAACATGCTTAACAAACTGGTCCCTAAGAAGAAACCTCTGAGGTAGCTAGCTTGTTAACACATAGTAGCTATCTATAAATGATTGTTTCATTTGGTAGGTGTAAATAAAACCACATATTCCTCCATTTTGGGTACTCTGGTTCTCTCAAGGTCCAGTGAGTGGTTGCCTGTAGGCCTACTGTCAGTACACTTCCCTGTCAGTCACTACAGCTGGTGGTAACTCTACTGAACCTGGATTTCTGTTTTTAATGCTGAATCCTTCTGGCCTCTGGGTCTTTGTGCTAGTGCTAAACCAGCTATGTGTAGTCCAATGTATGTTATGTGATGCATTTCCTGTGAACCATTACAACAAATAATGGATTTTGGGCTGCATCATGAAAAGGGCAGTTTTCTGTGATTTTTTTTCAGAAAGTTTAGGTCACCACTGTTGCACTGTCTTTCCCTGCAGGTTAACAAGGTTTGTCCAAGACACTGAAGTCCCCTCATTGTGATTTTCACGTGTGGGCAACAGTTTAACATTGTTCACAGTGCATGGAGGGAAGGGAGGTGGAGATGGAGAGAAAGGGGGTCCGCAGGGGCCCAGCAACAGCTTTTTGCCCTGGGCCCCTCTTTCACCAACCCCGGCCCTGCACTTTCTCTGAAACACCATATTTTAGGAATTTAGGAAAGTCTATATATATAATTCTCTGGGAATTGAGTGTGAGAACATTTTGCAAACAAATTTCCCAGAGCATGTGTTGCATAAATTAGTTCAGGAACCAGACTGATAGAGGTTTACACAGATTCACCAAATAATCCAAATTTAAAACTGACAGTTAAAGCATATTCCAATGTAAAGGATAGTGACATTTGTTTTAGCTGAGGATGTAGAATTCTATATTTAGAGATTGGGATCTCTCTGTACTCTACAACTACATCATTAATATTCAGTACATTCCAATAAAAGTCAGTGTAACTCAGACAAACATTTTTATTTGCCATGAAAAATCTCCCTACTGTGAATGAATTAAGGTTATATGATACAATATCTGGTCTGAATCTGGACTGACATGTATAATGAATACAGTGTATTTGTGGTCTGAATGTGAATAACGATGCTGTGCAGCAGGTTTTACAAGTTTTTTTTACTCTTATGAAGCTTAAAATGTTCTGTTGTATATGTAGTGTACATGTAGTCTCACAAAAGTGTACGTGCACGAATAAAGGAGCAGTTAAACATCAACCACCTCCATCCATCCATCCATTATCTGCCGCTTCATCCGGGACCGGGTCGTGGGGGCAGCAGTCAGAGCAGGGATCCCCAAACCTCCCTCTCCGTGGACACTTCCTCCAGCTCTTCCGGGGGCACCCCGAGGCATTCCCAGGCCAGCCGAGCGACGTTCCCCGGGGCCTCCTCCTGGTGGGACGTGCCAACCACCTGCTTTGACAAATGTCCAAACTAAAACCTTTGTCCAGAGATACAGTATGATGAGTCCAGCTGCATCTCTGATACAGACACCATTTATTCCAACACAGCAAAATTGTAGCACTGCAAACTTCACCCAGATTTTGCTGCATGCCATATCCCTCTCTCTCCTGATTTCTTGTCTCCCTGACAGTCACTCTTGAAATAAAGGCATAACACATCTGAGAAGATGATTACAAATTGCAGCTTCTAACAACCACACTGTGTTAGTTACTCCATTCTTAATAACACAGGTGGCAGATCAGAACACAAGCCGCACGTACGTGACTGCTGATAATAGACTTTTTATGCCAACAACAGCCCAGCCTCAGGCAAAAAGTCTGTCCATATATTCCTCGTGGATATTTTATCTCAGGACTTTTTCAAATTTGGCAAAAAACATTCACAAGGAGTCAGGGTTAAAGATTTTGGAGGTCAAAGTTTAAACACAGATGGTTAATGTCTTAAAGCCCCAGTATGCAATTTATTTGTTTTGTCTGTATTGTTTAGCCTGGTGCTGGTGGAACACTTACATAAAGGCTTGTTTATCCTGAATGCAACAATTCACCTCAGCATCAAGAATACGTTCAGATATGCACCGCTAGATGGGGGAAATCCTACATATTATACCTTTAAATGACTCTGGACAGTCAGGGATACAACCTAAAATTAGTTTGAGAGGCTAGGACAGACTTCAAGGAAGTAACTTAGTTCTTTCTTGAAATCCCTGGAAATATCTCTGGCAGTGCAGTAAACAGTGTGACAGGGGCAAAAATATAAAAGAGGCAAAGAGGCAGTTCTGTCTTGTGCACGATTTTCCGAGAGTTCACTTCAGTTCAGACAATTTATTTATCCCAGGGGGGAATTCAGTTCTTCAGTCTATTCAGACTGTGTGCAAAACAAAGCAACACGCACACACAAATGCGCACACTGTGCTCTGGCTTTCACAAAGAGAGGTAAAAAAAAAAAAAAAAGGAAGAAGCAGAATTGTCCCATAAGCAAAATACATCCAAGAGCTTTCAGAAGATAACAGGAGCAAAAGTGCAGAGACAATCCCTCACCACACTGTTTATGCATGCACCAATATCTAATATATTATATATTTATGTATCTGCACTTTTGAACCATTGATTTGTATTTTTAAAAAAGCCCCAATTTGATTTGTGTTTGCATTGTATTGTATTTGACTCTATGCATTTCTATAGGTAACAGTATAATGCATGCCTGTTGTCACCACTATGTTGTAATAGTGTGTGCGAATATAAAGATAATTGGCATTTAACAACTAAAGCTCTTAATTACTTTGCTTCCAGCACAAAATCCAATTTACATCCAATCTGAAGCCGTGCTGCTCCAGTAGTTCCACAGCAGCAGCACCAGGACATCAGTCCTCCACCCTCTGTGTCCCAGTCGGTCCTGATTGCTCCTTGCAGCTATAATGCTTCAATTTTTTTCTCTCAATTGATTGTGTTTTGTGTGTCAGCCTTTTTGTTGTAGATAGGCTGACACACTGTACTTTTAGTGTGCCGGGAGCATTAATCACCTCTGTGTGTGCACACACACATGCACTGGAAAAGGGTGCTTTCAGAACCACATTCATCATTGTTTATTGCACCATAAAGCAGCTGCACAATTACACAGAGTTAAAACCTCATGCTCATACAAGCAGGGGAATATGTCAGCTGAGAAGAGAGCAGTGACTTACATCTTTTTCATTGCACACCATTGACGGTGCTGCTTTCTGAAACACCTTGCATGCATCCTTTGTAAATGCACTCGGCAAGTCACTGATTTAGCCTCTATGTTTTGTGGTTGAAGAGTGAGGAGGAGCTGAGCATGGCAAGCCATTTTAACATTGAAAAGCTAGACTGGATATGTGTTGCAGATATCTCTAATTCTGTTTTTCCTAGTCAAATAGAGTATTTCCGATATCTGCAACTACAGTAGGTGTCATCCTCATTCCTTTTGCATACTGTTCCTGACATCTCACCCTACCTCTGGTATCATTTTGGTGGCATTTTACTGTAGAAATCAGGAGAAAAATCATTTTAAAATCACCCCTATAACACAACCCAGTTACAGTATGCTGACCTTTGACCTTAGGTCACATCAATTCCTTCATAGGTGTCATCCTCATACCTTTTACATATTGTTCCTGATCATTTTGGTGGCATTTTACTCACTTTACTCTGACTGATATCATTTCATTCATAGGTGTGTTTCATTTTTTGCATATTGTTCCTGAAATTTACCTCTGGTATCATTTTGAACAATGAGAAATTTGGAGAAAAATCATTTTAAAATCACCCCTATGTCAAAACCCAGTTACAGTATGCTGACCTTTGACCTTAATGTCACATCAATTCCTTCATAGGTGTCATCCTCATACCTTTTACATATTGTTCTTGACATCTCACTTTACCTGTGATATCATTTTGGTGGCATTTTACTGTAGAAATCTGGAGAAAAATGACATTAAAGTCACCCCTATAACACAACCCAGTTACAGTATGCTGACCTTTGACCTTAGGTCACATCAATTCCTTCATACAGTACATTCTTCCTGTCCACAATAGTCATTTTAGATAGGACAAGTAGGACAAATTACGTCACTTTAACCATTCATGTGTATGAGGTTTGTCATTACAGATATCTATAATTCAGTTGCACATATCTGCTATGTGAATTACAGATAGCCTATCTGTAACTGAATTACGACTAGTACTGATTCCAGTTCGAGATATCTTTAATTCACCTCAATTAAAGATATCTACACATCCCTTTTCCGATATCTTAAATTAAGTTTTGACTAAGCAAAATGATGTTGTAGATATCTTTCACTGGAATTATGACTAGCCAAAATGATGTTGAAGATATCTCAAACTGGAATTAGTACTGGTCGTAATTCAGTTACAGATATCTGTAATCCACATAGCGGATATCTGAAACGTAAAGCAGATATCAGCGGCACGGCCGTTTCGGCGAATGCTGCGTTCAAGGCAGGCTTTTGAAACCGTAAATTACAGCTTCAAGTCACAACTACGACTTTGTAGCGTTCCAGGTAACCCGTAGCTCGTGTTTTTACCGTCCTGTTGTCTGTGAAAGTTCACTATAACGGCCTCTCATAACTTCCGACCCGTGAACTCGTATGACTTCACAGGAAGGAAAAACACAAAGTACGAGTTTCCTTGAACGCACCATGAGTCAGGCATTTATTGGTCCTCGTGCTACGTCACCACATTCACGCGCACCCCTTGGCTGCACACACAGCCCTTCATGCCGTTCTCTCTCCTCATTGGATAACACTTGTATCCCACAAGGAAAGTTTTCTCCTGGTTTACAGCAGAGCAGAGTGACGGAGAGACTCGTGTTACGGCTGAAACACTCCATGTAAGTGATCGCTGACGGAAAATAGGACTATTTAGGACTTATATTAACAAAAACATTCCACTGATATCTGCTTTAATTATCTGTAATGACAAACCCCATACACATGAATGGCAAAAGTGACGTGTCGTGGAAATTTTGGTTCCGCCAATGGAGAGTCAAAGAAGGAGACTGGAGAGGTAGCATGCACCATGTTTATTCTCTAGAGAGAAGGGAACAGTACTCAGAGCTGCACAGCAGATAGCAGCTCAGAGTAGTACCCCAAGAACAGAGGTTGCAGTCCCTTCTTATACCTCACTTTATGACTCTGGTTACTTCATTACTACAAGAACTAGCCTTCCCAAGCCATAAAACAATCCAACAGATGTGTTACTCAACCAGTTGTTGTTTACCTATAGGTATTTACAGCCTGGATCAGTTAGTAAACAAGGTTGTACATGGGTCATCCTAGTGTCCTTCCTCTGCACCAGGTTTACTTATTACACGGAGAATAGGCTACCAATCACAGCAATTTTCCACCACAGACGTCATTTGTCCTAGGAAGTATAGTTGTGGATATCTGAATTGTTCTTTTTGACTAAAGGCAATTACAGATATCTTGAAAGAAAAATCCAACTATTCAAAATGTAATTACGACAAGTCAGAAAGACGTTGTTGATATCTACAATGTTAATTCCGAATAGTCAAACTTAGCTTTTTGTTAAATCTGCTTGCCATAGTTGAGTGAATCAGGGCACAGCTCAGGTACCAACAGAGATAAGAGCAGGATTCACACTCACTATCAGGTCTATATGAGGAGATCTGTGCACAACCCAGGTTAGTCAGATCAAACAAACTGTGTAGAGACTTGTACATTATGGATTTCTCTTGACACGTTGCAACACCACCCCCTGAGGCTCTAATGCTCCACTAGACTTCTACCCAGACACCTGAGCTTCATCATCAGCTCCCTCTGCTAGTGGGTAACAGGTGCAGTGTATGCTAATGGAGTGTCCTCCTCATGTATATTACTCACTCTAAAATAAAACTAAATCAATCTAATGAGCTCATTTAAACCAGCTGTGCCACCCAGCTGTGAATCTGAATAGTCCACCGCATCATCAATACACACCCATTATCCTCAGAGATGATCAGTAAAAAATCAGTCAAGACAAACAACGTACACACACACTCACATTCACACCAAGGCAGTTTAGAGTCAGCATCAACCTATACTAGTATGTTGTGACGTGAATGGAAGCTGAGTACCTGGAGAGAACAAACTCCACCAAAGGGATAGTAGCATCTAGAAAGAAACAGTGTGTCCACATACATTAGATTAGACACACATCCAAGTCACATGCACACACATCCAAGACAAAACAAAACCATCACTCTGTCAACAACACCCATGAGAACGGGATTATAGCTACAACAGCGTTACTAACGGCGCTGCTGTTTTCATTCATGAGTAAAGTTATTGTTATAACGTTATGCATACTGACAACAAAATGCATCATTAACTACTGTCACAAAATAGTCATACAGCACGTTATAGGCTACAGTCCTTTTCAGTCCATCAACAGGTCAAAGACTAATCTGGGGGGGCAAGTAGGCTAATTTTACATTTGACAATTTTATAAACACAATAAAACAAAAGTTAATTTTCCTGGTAATTTAAAAAATTAATGTAGTAATTCACTAACTTACTTCTATAAGGCTAATGTGCCCAACATCACCTTTGCTGGCACAGGCAGCAAGTTGTCAAGTCAAATGTAGTTAAAGGGATAGTTCACCCAAATTTCAAATTTCACGTTATCTACTCACCCTCATGTCGACTAAGAGCTGTGAGAATTTTGGGGCTTCAATACAAATTGCACTGACATTAAGAGCAGTGAACTGAGACAGTATGCAAGCTTAAAATATAGACTTAGTTAATTTTTTTTGAACAATTTCCATGTCTTTTTAGGCTACAAGAGGGATATTACAGAAGAAACCTGGATGTTTTTTGGTGTGTCCATTGACAACCATTATATGGACAAATAGTGCAGCATGGACCCCCCGTAACTCAGAGAAGGACTCTGAAAATTCTCACAGCTCTTAGTCGACATGAGGGTGAGTAGATAATGAGTGAAATTTGAATGTTGGGTGAACTATCCCTTTAAAGCTCACATGACGTCACGGATGAAGGAAAAAAATAACAATGGAGGAGAACACCACAATTTGACAACACTACACAAACAGGAAGTAAGACACTGTGTAATGTTGAACAGGGTCAACCTCAGAAAGGCAAAGTGATCTGTTGTTTACGGTTTAATCTCACTTTTTACACTAGCCTACGTCATCTTATAGTTCTGGTGATCTTGTGACCCATGCTCTGAGCTGAAGAGTGGTTCAGGTCTATGGTGGAGATGGAGACTCTCACATGAAGCGGTCCAGCCTAAGGGCTCTTGATAACCAACCGTGACATGTGCTGCACTCACGCCCTGATTTGAGCCAATAGGAGCGCAGCGTGACTCATGGGGGGGGCTGGAACAGCTCTTTTATCCCCTCCGTCCTTCCTGGATCTCAGCTCCATCCTGTCCGCCTCTTGGCCACTGACCATGAGCAGATCCAGCGCAGAGCCGATCGGATACCTGACCCGCGTCCAGAGCTTCAGCGCCTGTCACCGGCTCCACAGGTACCGACCGTCCGCTGTTTACAACGGGAGGCTGGCACTGAAGCAGCCGGGGGGAACGAGCTGCGGCCGCCCGGGAGTTGGGGTCGGGAGGGGGGTGGGGGGGTTGCATGGTGCAACAGGTAGTCTGGCAGGCTGCAGCAGTGTTCGTGTTTGTGTGTTCGTTTGTGTGTAACAGAACCCGACAGCCGTGTCTGTAACTGTTTGCTAGGATAATATCATCTGAAGGATTAGCATCATAACATGGGATTTGTAGTTTTTCTGAGGTCGAGCGCCGGTGCTGCGTTCAAGTGCTGTTGTAAATAGAAGCAGTATCAATGAATGACCCGTATGCCGAGGTGTTTGTGGCCAGGCAGCTGAGCCTCCAGAGGAATACCAGAGAAATAGACCAGAAGTCATTATAGACTATATATCACTACTAATAATGTAGCCATTAAATATTTTGTGGTTAATTTTCTATATTTGTTGGATACACCACATGAGCTCATGCAGAAATTGCAGTGAGACCAACTTGGTCTGGTATCTATAACTTTATGTCAAGACAAAATATTATATAGCCTATTAGACCTACTATATTGTTGTATTTTACATTGTACTCTGTTTTACACATTTTTTAGAAACAAACAAACAAAAAAGAGCATCAAAATCTGCCACACGCTTGATGATGTGATAATTGTAACAACAGGAACCCTAGAATACCTGATGTACCTGAAGGCAGCACGTGTCAATAAACCCTTGTTTGACTTGTGAAATGATGGATCCACAACACAAACACAGTCAGCACAGCACATTAACTCACACAGCTGGTGTCTGTTGTAGTGTCGGCCTGAGTGATGAAGAGAATAAAGAAGTCTATGGAAAATGCAACAATCCCTACGGACACGGACACAACTACAAAGGTTTGATTTGTCTATACTTACATTACAGGGTGGAATACTGCTGTTTTTATGTTTCCAGTTCATTCACTGCTCTCCTTTCTGCCCACAGTGGAGGTGACGGTGCGTGGAAAGGTGAGTACCTGTCAGATCACTTCATCATCTGCTGCTCTACTCAATTAGAATTTGTGTTTTTATGATGTGAAATGTATTTTACACGCAGTTTAGGATGTTTTAAGTTGACGCTGATAGGAGTCGTACCTGAATTTTCCACCATCAGTTTGGTTCTCCACATTCTACTGCTTTTAAACAAATGATATTTGAAGATGATGTTTTGCCAGAGCGCAGTTAGCTTGGACAAACTCTCACATACACAGATGTTTAAAGGGATAGTTCAACATTTTGGCAAATTGGCCCATTGCCATACAGTAATCCCTATAGTCATAGCAGTAGGTTCATTACCTTTAATTGTTGGTGCAAGCTATTTTTAGAACGGCGGAGCAGAGGAGCGAGCTGCTCAGAGCTACGCTACGGAGGCTAAGGGAATTTCTTGGTTTCCCTCATCAAACTCATCAAATACAAAATCCCAAAAGTCCAAAACGCTTTCGTGGACAAGTTCCTGCACATTCACCATATGAGATAATAATGGAACGTTACGAAACTGAGCCGTTTTCGAGGTAAATAATAGAGTCTGTTTGCTGAAAAACTGTCCCTGAAGGCAACACGCATCAGCGGTTAGCTCTGTCTGGTAACGTTGTGTTGTTATCTCATAGCGTGGTGAATGTGCAGGTCACAACTTGTCCACCAGAGCGTTGTGGAGTTCTTGGATTGTGTGTTTGATGAGGGAAACCAAGAAATTCCCTTAGTCTCTATAGCGTAGCTCTGAGCAGCGGCTCTGATCCGCCGTTCTAAAAACAGCTTGCACCGACAATTAAAGGTAACGAACGTACTGCTATGACTATAGGGATTACTGTACGGCAATGGGCCAATTGCCAAAATGTTGAACTACTGTATCCCTTTAACCTTCACCCTGTCTGTCCACATAGATTGATCCTGTCACTGGCATGGTGATGAACCTGACGGATTTGAAGAGATGCATTGAGGTAAGATCTCCTCCACAGCTCTGTCTCCGTCTCCCTGGGTTCTAATCAGTCATCCTCTGTCCTCACATCTGTCTGCTCATATTCTATATCACTCACATAGGAGTCTGCTCACCAGCTGCACTCAGTTTTGTTTTGGGTTTTTTTTGTATAATTTTGAAGTGACTTACTGATCCTCACCTGCAGGACGCCATCATGACTCCACTGGACCACAAAAACCTGGATAAGGACGTCCCTTACTTTGCCAATGTTGTCAGGTGGTTGGCTTTTTTTAATTTAGCTGCTTCCAACTACAGAATTTGAGAGTGTGTGTTTGATTAGTGATGACTTATTTCTTTCTCTTTCTCCATCAGCACAACTGAAAACTTAGCTGTTTACATCTGGGACAACATGGTGAAGCTCGTCCCACCCGGCCTGCTGTATGAGATTAAAATCCACGAGACAGACAAGAACATTATCACGTATCGAGGAGAGTAGAGTCTCCTACAAGTGCCTCTGTAATCACTGCTCTGTTACAGATGAATGTAGACTCAGGTTAGTTCCAGTCATGGTAGACCGTATTTTAAAGGGATAGTAGCATTTTTTAAAAGTGGGGTTGTATGATCTCCAAATAGCCACCAAGTACTTTAATTGCAGTAGAAGACTCTCTGCACTCCTCCCGTTAGCAACGCCAGCCCATAGCCCTGACCACAGATTTACAACATACATTGTTGAATAGACCCAAAGAAACGGCCTATTTTCACGACCTGAAAGAGGTTTTACCTGAAAAAAAATACACACTTCCATTGTTCACTATAATATAATTTTTTCCAGCCCTTCAAAAGTCCAAATAAAAACTTTTATATTATATTATAGCGAACAATGGAACTGTGTATTTTTTTTATTTTTTTTATTTTTTAGGCCGTTTCTTTGGGTCCATTCACAACACTGTATGTTGTAAATCTCTGGGCAGGGCTATGGGCTGGCGTTGCTAACGGGAGGAGTGCAGAGAGTCTTCTACTGCAATTAAAGTACTTAGGGGCTATTTGTAGATCATACAACCCCACTTTAAAAAAATGATACTATCCCTTTAAAGGCTCGGTAGGCAGCTTT
The DNA here is from genome assembly GCA_030347415.2 of Decapterus maruadsi. Taxonomy (NCBI): domain Eukaryota; kingdom Metazoa; phylum Chordata; class Actinopteri; order Carangiformes; family Carangidae; genus Decapterus; species Decapterus maruadsi. The sequence continues at coordinate 22,462,058 of CM064888.1, read as the reverse complement.
TTTTTGACAGTATTAGGCAAAAACTTACACACTAACCTTGGGGATAATGTAAATGAAGTGATCAAAAAGATCAGACGTCTGCGTCTCCTCTAGGCTCTGTTTTCAGCCTGCAAATAATCTATCCGTGACGGTAGATTTTGACCAATCACAGAGCAGCAGCTCTTATTCGTAGGATTTGAACGTTTTAAAACGTGAGAAAGTTATTTCTCTACTCGCTGCTCATAGACGGACTGGCTGAGGGGATGAGAAGCGTGTGGACTCAACTTGAAGCTTTTTCCTAGGTTTCTGCCTACCGAGCCTTTAAGCTTTATGTTGATACTCCTGCACTTTAGAAACTCGTGTTTTTGTAGCAGTTTCAAATATTCAGTGTTATTGTGGTATCTTGTTAGTTGACAATCTTTTTGCCAAGAACCCCTTAAAGCAAAGCTGTGTCTGGTTGTCTCCGGGACCATTTGTCTATATGGATTATAACCAAAGAGCTGTTTGATGAGATTTGCTTTATTTTATTTTCAACATTTGGAATAATCCTAGGCAAAAAAACTTTTGTAATCTGTACTTATACTGTTTGTTGTATTCTCATTTGACTCATTTTCAGTGAAGTTTCTGTCATTGTCTTTAATAATCATTCCATTTTCTCTTCCTAGTTTGGACAGTTACTTTTTTTTTGACAGTGATTTTGCCATCAGCACTATTTTCAATCATTTCAACTCTGAATGAATTCTCATTATAATTACAATATATAATTTACATTCACACTGTGACATCAAATAATGAAACCTACTGACGCAAACATGTCTAAACCTGACTGTGCAATCAGCTGTCTGAAGACTGAGATCAGTGAGTCAGTCGAACAGACAGAGATGATGTTTAGCCACTAGAGGGCAACCTGCTTCTGCTTCTTTTTAAAATACTTTCAGCCTGTTACAGCTTTGCAAAATTGCTGAAACCCGTTTCTTGAAACCTCCAAACCCTCTCTCGAAACTGTAAACATACAACAATACTGAAACCAAAGGCCTGGGAATAGAGAAATACCAAGAGCTGAAAGAAGAAGGATGTGGAGAGTGGAGGCATGATGGCATCTCATTGTTATTTATACTGTGGTATTTATAACAATGACAATAAAGTTAAGTATAACAGTGGCCCACAGGAACCACTCTCTTCTACTTTGGGGGTCACAGCATCATATCTCTGTCTGGGACTTTGTCTCAGGTTTTAGTGTTTGTTTAAGTTCTGGATCCAAAGATTAAATACTTGTTGACTATTTTTTTTTACCTTCACTCAGAGCCAGGTTAGAGGTTTCCCCCTTTTTTTCTAGTCTTTATTCCAGACTAACGTGAATGTCTGCAGGCTGGAGCTTTTAAAGCCCTCCTGTTGTCCTCCTGGGTCAAGGAAGGAAGGAAAGACGAAGGGAAGAAAGGATGGAAGGGAAGGAAGGACAAAGGGAAAGAAGGAAGGAAAGATAGAAGGAGGGAGGGAACAGATTGGGTTAATTGGGTCAGAAAGGAAGGAAGAAAGGAAGGGAGGGAACAGATTGATTCAAAGAAGGAAGGAAGGAAGATCGATCATTTGGATCAAAAGAGGAAGAAAGTAATGACAAAGGGAAAGGGAATAAGGATTGTGGAAAGATGGAAGGGGAAAAGGAAGGAAAGATAGAAGGAGGGAGCAAACAGATTGGGTCAAAAAGAAAGTAAGAAGGGAGGGAATAGATCGGTCATTTGGATCAAAAGAGGAAGAAAGTTAGGACAAAGAGAAGGGAACAAGGATTGTGGAAAGAAAGGAGGGAAAAATAAGGAAAGAAAGATGGAGGGGGGAACAGATTGGGTCAATTGGATCAAAAGAGGAAGGAAGGACGAAGGAAGGAAATAAGGATTGTGGAAAGAATTTAAATTTCACTCATTTCACTCCAAATTGGGCGAACTGGGAAGAGGAACTTCGAGAAGCTTCCGCTACAAAACAAGCTTGAAACATAGACTTTTTTTTTTTTTTTTTTGGGGGGGGGGGGGGGGGTTAAGAACAATTTCACATTTTGAGGCTTCAATACAAGACGGACATTACATACGAGCAGCATGGAGGTATTTGGATGTTTTTTGGTGTGTCTTTTTGTTACGAAGACAATTGGTGTCCATTCGCAACCATTATATGGACATGCACTGCTACCCCGAGACCCCCTGTAACTCAGAGAAGGAACGGAGGACTCTGAAAATTCTCACAGCTCTTCAGTCGACATGTGGGTGAGTAGATAATGGGTGAAATTTGAATTTTGGGTGAACTATCCCTTTAAACAGAATTTAAATTCTGGCTCAGCTTCGCCAACTTCAACAGGGTCCTTCATCAAGACCACGATCAACAAGCTTCACTATGAGGCCTTTGTGCATTTTAGACCACAACATGTGTGAACTGTCACTGGATACACATATATGACAGAGGGAGGGGAGGCGGGGGCTCTTTTTTTTGGACAAAGTTGTAATCTTTCTGTCAAGATTTAGCCGGCAACTCAAGCCTTTAATTAATCAAATTCCATAAACATATGTCATACACAGGCAGACAACCTGCCACAGACAAGCCGGAGCAAGACAGACGGAGCTGAGATAACCCCCCGAAGATCTGATTCCAGATCAGAATCAGACCTTTTTTCTTCCCCATTTAAGCCGAGCCAAAGCCAGCTCTGCAGACATCTGTCTCTCAGCAGCAGGTAGATTTACTACAAATCAACCTCTGTAATAACTCTCTGATAGGAGGCTGTTGGATTGCTGCAATTAAAAAGTAAAAAGCTATTATTATCCTCCATGGAAAACTATTCCTCACTGCACCTTATGATCTTGAGTTAAGACGGGGGGGCAATTCTGCTCTTTACTATTTTTGATCCATGGCCCATAGCGAGGCAGATGAGTCAGATTACATCCCCTAATTGTCTTGGCAAATGCACCACCGCAGCTGTAGCTGCAGCTCAGTGATTTTGCCTGTGCTTGTTCTATACATCAGTAGGTTGAATCATGGCTCTGCAGGAATACAGATGGTGCAACACAGCTGCTGGTGCAACACAGTATTTGTCCATATAATGGTTGTGAATGGATACCACTTTTCTTCGTCCAAAAAGACACACAAGCATCCAAATACCTCCATACTGCTCGTCTGTAATGTCCCTCTGGTATTGAGATGACATGAGAAATTGTTCTGCTGGTCAGTGCAAATCACGAGAGATTTGTCCTGACACAGGAAGAGCAGTGAACTGAGACACTGGGAGCTTCTGCTACAAACAAGCTTAAAATATAGACCCATAACTCAGAGAAGGAACAGAGGACTCTGAAAATTCTCACAGCTCTTAGTCGACATGAGGGTGAGTAGATAATGAGTGAAATTTGAATTTTGGGTGAACTATCCCTTTAAGAGGGTTTGGAAAGAGCTGTTGATTGATAAGCGCTCTATCATCAGAGGAAGGTAAGGATCGGCTTGAGGAGGACACCAGGGAACCTTACAGCTCTTAACTTTCACACTCCAACTGTTTTTCTCACGGTTAAATAGCAGGTGAGAGTTTAGCTGTAACGTTTGTAAGGATGAGTTTGATGAGGGAAACCAAGAAATCCCATGAGCCTCCGTGGTGTAGCTCTGAGCAGCTTGCGACTCTGCTCCACCGTTCTATAAATAGCTTGCACTGACAATTAAAGGTAACAAACCTACTGCTATGACTATAGGGATTATGGCAATGGGCCAATTTGCCAAAATGTTGAACTATCCCTTTAATGTTAAAGGATAACTTTCGTTTTTTACAACCTGGACCTTATTTCTAGCATCAAATGCGATCATTTACTCACCCTGACAAGTTTGGTGTCATTTGGAGTCGTTTTGACGAAATTAGCCCCAATCGAGTGGCGCGTATATCCGTATAATGCGAGAACACGGGTCACCCAATGCAGCCTCTAAATAACACATTATCCACCGCAAAACTCGTTCATTTCGCCAATATTTTCTGATGATACACTAGTGTTATTCCCCTCCGAGCCCGTGGTGGCATGTTATCAACATCCTGCTCCTCTAGGTTGACCTACTAACCTCTGATCTGGATGATGTCATCTCCGACGGCGGCGCGGCGCGGCTAACTTGCTATCGCTAATGCTATGGTCCGTTTCTGCATGTTTCTGACTTGTCAGAACAAAATGAGCAGCTGGATGAAGTTCAGCTTCCACAGGCTTCCTCTCCACAGCCTGGATCCTCACTACAGCTCTGGCTAGTTGAGCTAAAAAGGACCCAAATGCCGAAGCGGAATGATTATTATCAGAACGAGCCGGGCACCGGTCGGAGATGACATCATCCAGATCAGAGGTTAGTAGGTCAACCTGGAGGAGCAGGATGTTGATAACATGCCACCACGGGCTCGGAGGGGAATAACACTAGTGTATCATCACAAAATATTGGCGAAATGAACAAATTTTGCGGCGGATAATGTGTTATTTAGAGGCTGCATTGGGTGCCCCGTGTTCTCGCATTATACGGATATACGCGCCGCTCGATTGGGGCTAATTTCGTCAAAACGACTCCAAATGACACCAAACTTGTCAGGGTGAGTAAATGATCGTATTTGATGCTAGAAATAAGGTCCAGGTTGTAAAAAACGAAAGTTATCCTTTAAGGTCGTACTCAGATGTAAATGACCCAAAAGATCAGATTCTGACATATTAGTACCTTCACTGAGGGTTATGTCATCCTTCACAACCTCCTAAACTCTGATGTTTTCCTAAACATAGCTGAGCAGTTCTTGTGCCTGAACCTAACCAATATGACCGCTGACAATTTTAACCATGAGAAGTTCCAGTACACTGAGGTCAGTCCATTTTTTCAGGGGAGTCTTGTACGAGTTGTTAAATTTGGAGGAGTTGCTGAGAGATCAATGTAGGTGGTTGGAGCTTTTTTTTATTTGCAGGTTTAATTAATCCCTGTCGACCCCTGAGAGATTCATCTGGTGTTCGTCAGTGTTTCCTATTACAAGGCCATGTCCAACCCTTCATTGTTCATCCCATCCTGGTTCATGTTCCACTCTGAGCCATTCATGAAAGTATTGATTAGTTCAGAGCTCAGGAAACGGCTTAACGCTAAAATCTAAATAAGATTTACTGTGGTGTGGCATGGCTTGGTAAGGCTCCACGCTGTACTCTCACACGGAGAATAAACTGACTTTGACATACGGTACATTTTTCATAAACACGGGGTCAAATTCTTGAGCTCTGCACACACACTGACATCCGCTCGTCTTGTTGCTCTGCCAAACACGAGCCAGAAATCTTCTGTTATCTGATCTCCTGTCAGAAGACGGTAATCCTGTAAAGATCCCACGTTTCCACCGCCAGCCTGATTACAAATTTAAACGACCTGTTCCCCTCCTAAACGACCCCGTGCTGTCGTTTTCTGTCTTCTGCAGTGTGAACTTATCATTTTGTGCGCGACTTCCTCCTGGATGCAGTCACTGGAGCCACAGATGACTAACTGACACCCTGACACATGCAGGCTGACAGGCAGGGAAATGAAAAGCTCTGTGGCGGGAGCAGGTCCTTGTTGGAGGAATCCACTAATTCCACATGAATAATTTGATTTCACAGGGGTTAAGAAAATATAGCCTTAGCAGATTTCATCTGCTTGTGAAACCAACATGGAGTTCTTGAAATACATGACACTGCACTGTAAAAACATCTGTCTTAAAACCTTTTTCCTAAAACAACATACTTTTTTTTTTTTTTACTGTAGCTAGCACTACAGAAACACATACAAACATGTAGCAAGGGGAGTTTTACTGGTCATGGAGAGTGTTAATTTATTTCATTCTTTTTGTTTTTTTATGTGCTTGGAGAGTGCCCTGGATGAGGGTTTGTCTCCCGTATAAGTTTACATATAAATTTACATATAAATATTTTCTAAGATTTTTTTTCCTTTCTGTTACCCTAACCTTAAAATAATTAGGGCTGTAATAATGGCCAATAACAATAACGTAATTTTTTTAATTTTGGCCATTTCAAATCTGTCTGCTGGACTGGAATAAAGTCCAATAGTGTAATAATGTGCCAGTAATGTAATAAAACTTTTGAGCCAATAATGTAATAACTTTTCAATGAGACCGATAATGTAATAAGGCATTACATTGGCTGGTTATGTTAGCCTGTTATTGGATTTTACCTGGTTAGCATTAAAAAAAGTTGTGAGCTGTGTTTGTTTTGAGCTTTTTCAAAATGTTTGATAACTGGTGTGTGATAATGTAATGCCTTATTACATTATCGGCCCAAGGGGCTGCAGCCTGAACTTATCTTATTGGCTCAAAAGTTTTATTACATTATTGGCACATTATTACACTATTGGCTTTATTACATTTGAAATGGCCAAAATTATTACGTTATTGGCAGTTATTACGTTATTGGCCGTTATTACATTTTTGGTTGTAACACCTCCTAATATCAATTTTCTAAGATTTTTCCTTTCGTTTCTTGATTACATATTCTTAATATTGCCCCTATGGGTGCCTTACATTACATTATAATACATATACATACAATGCATATACAGTGGGGAAAATAAGTATTGAACTCGTCAACATTTTTCTCAGAAAATATATTTCTAATCGAGCTATTGACATGAAATTTTCACCAGATGTCGGCATCAATCCAAGTCATGCACACATACAAAGAAATCCAAACATTAATGTCCATAAATTAAGTTACGTGCAATATAGTGAAATGACACAGGGAATAAGTATTGAACACATGAAGAAAAGGAGGCAAAAAGGTTTGGAAAGCAGCTGGAGTTTGTCACTATTTAGAAAGTGAACCTGTCCCCTATCAGTGCAAATATCAGACGGTTTAGTCCTGATTGATGCCTTTTTAGAAATGTTTCTCACCACCAAGGTGTCGGAATCAGAAAACCTTTATTGTCCCCTGCATATAGCAGTGGAATTTTTTCATAAACGTGTGCATATTATGCGTATAAAACTTTCAGAAGTTTAGAAATGCTCCTGTAACCAATGTCTCCAGTGTGTTTTGGTTGCGTAGGTCTTAAACCAGTTCTTAGACAGCTCTTTGCTATTACCCATCATGCAGTGCTTCTTGTCCGACACCTTGGTGGTGAGAAACCGCTTTCTAAAAAGGCATCAATCAGGACTAAACCGTCTGATATTACTTTGCACTGATAGGGGACAGGTTCACTTTCTAATAGTGACAAACTCCAGCTGCTTTCTTGGCTTTCCAAAGCTTTTTGCCTCCTTTTCTTCATGTGTTCAGTCATTTCACTTTATTACACATAACTTAATTTATGGACATTAATGTTTGGATTTCTTTGTATGTGTGCATTACTTGGGTTGATGCCGACATCTGGTGAAAATTTCATGTCAATAGCTCGATCAGAAATATGTTTTCTGAGAAAAATGTTGACGTGTTCAATACTTATTTTCCCTGCTGTATTTGCTTTTGCTATTTTTTTTTTTTTTTTTTGGCTCATCTCTCCCTCTAACAGCCTCAGATTTTTCACTGATGTGCCCCACCTGGGTTGCATCTCGGGCTTGATTTGGGGGGTGGGACCAACTGACTATATGAATGATATGTTTGCCTTCCACAGATCCACAGTGATCCCAAACGTAGATTGTTACACAATAAACATTAGAGGAGCTTGACACAGTGTGCAGACTTCACTCCTTTTTTCTACAGTAGCCTAAAGTGCAAACTGTACAATGATAATCACAAAGATGTGCAGTGTTACAGTCCTCACAGCAGCTCACTGTGTTTAACTGGAGCTGCCTGAATGTAGTGAAATAGAAAGTATAATCAAACATAGAGGAATGAAGAGTTACAGTGGAATAAATCTCAAAACTGTATTTGAGCACAGTAGAGCAAACAGGATTCTATTCTATTTTTGTATGTGTTGCTCTTATTATGTGAGTGATTTGTTGTGAAATTTGTTGTGAGTCTCATCATGAAGCCTGAACACCTGCAGCTGGTTGCTAATCAGAGCACTGATTGGTGCAGAAAGTTGCTCCGTGGCAGGTTGGCATGGCGGGCTGGCAGACGACCTCTCCGTGCAATTCTGAATCAGAGGGAGATTAGAAATTACAACAGTTGGAGAGACTTCAGGATGTTTGGAAGTCGAAGAAACCCATGCAAATCCAATGTATTGTTGGACGTGTGGATGTCTCTGCTAGTCTCCTCATCAGGATCCACGGCCGGGAGACATGCAGAACATTTGGAAGGTCGGTTGGTTGACCAATGGAAGACCCCCACCCTCCGGGCCTCATATGGCGCTTTTCCACTAGCGCGGTAAGTTAAGTTAAGTTAAGTTAAGTTACAGTTAACGGCACGATATGGACATCACAAATTTTGATACTTTTTCATTAGCCCTGTGTACCTGGTACAAGGCAAACCTTTTTTTGCTTTTCCACTAGCCATAGTACCTGGTACCTGGTACTATTTTTAGTACCGCCGCGGCCCTGGTTCCAAGCGAGCCGCAGCGATACTAAAATGTGACGTCAGCCGACTGCCTTCCACTGATTGGACAGAGCATCGTCACTGGAAGAGTGCCAGTGCTACATCCAACATGAGAATCAAACCCAGAAATTTCCAAAACAGAGCGGCAACAGGGACCACTGATCTGTATCAGACTGTTGTTGTTCCTTCACCTGAGTTAAATGTTGCTGGGTGGAAAACCACACTGTGGTCCGTGATCGAGGTGCAGACGAGTGAGTTTGGAGCTGATGAGGAGATCAAAAAAAGAGAGATGGATAATGCGGCTCCGCAACCCTTACACCCCCGTGTACAGAAAAGAAAACTGAATCTGAGAACTCACTGTGGGAAAAGGACAACAATTTAAAGTGTAAAATGACCAGAATTTTCATTATACAGGAGATGTATTTACCACTGCCCTGATTCTTGATTCTTGCCAGGCTCAGACTACACAACTTTTTTGTCCTTCCAGATGGTCACCATGTCAGATTAAAAGCCACGTTTCCACTGCAGGAGTTCCTGGTAAAAGGAGGGATTAGAAACTTCTACACAGGAACCGTCCTATCACTCGGGTGCATGACGTTTAGACTGTTTCTACTGTCCACTATGAGTTCAGTGGTGTCTCTAAGGATTCCAGTCATGTACCACAGATATTTGATTGTTTTCTGAGTGTTTGTTGTGGTTGAAAAATTCATCCAACACTGGGTCACCATCAGGACAACAATTTAGGGGTAAAAAATGACCAGAATTTTCATTTAAAGGGATATTTCACCCAAAATTCAAATTTCACTCATTATCTACTCACCCTCATGTCGACTAAGAGCTGTGAGAATTTTCAGAGTCCTCCCCTTCTCAGTTCACTGCTCTTCCTAGATTTGTCCATATAATGGTTGTTTTTTTCTTCGTCCAAAAAGACACCAAAAAACATCCAAATACCCCCATACTGCTCGTCTGTAATGTCCCTCTTGTATTGAAGCCCTGACATGAGAAATTGAAAGCTCCCAGTGTCTCAGGTATTTGGAGGTATTTGGATGTTTTTTGGTGTGTCTTTTTGGACGAAGAAAAAAACAACCATTATATGGACAAATACTGCTGCGTGGACCCCCCCGTAACTCAGAGAAGGAACGGAGGACTCTGAAAATTCTCACAGCTCTTAGTCGACATGAGGGAGAGTAGATAATGAGTTGAAATTTGAATTTTGGGTGAACTATCCCTAGAGACTCCACCGAGAACAAGTGCACATGGTAACAAGGACAACAGCAGACATGAAGACGTGAGCAACTAATGGAGGTTCAGTGAGGGACTGAGATCAGTCAGAATGATCTGAACTATACATGTACACCATCTACCTGCCTACAGCTAGAGGGAGGTGTGTGTGTGTGTGTGTGTGTCATTGTTCAGGCTGGTTGGTGTTTTCCTTCACCTCCCTCCTGCTCATCTCACAGTCAGGTAGCAGGCGTCACACACTTTCACACACACTTACACACCCTCCCTTTCTCTCTCTCTCGTCCTCTCTCTCCCTCTCAGACGTATACACACTTAGAGATACACACACACACACTCCCACAGCCTCAAGACGGTACGGTACGCACACACACGCATGCTTCACTTCCTCCCTAGAATCTGCTCGGGTGAAGACAGCATGGGCCTCGGAGCGCCGTGAGGATGGAGAAGAGAGTGTGTGTGATCCAGACTGACTTCCACCAGTACAGATCCAGATCCAGATCCAGATCCAGCAGCAGAACCCTGGTACATGTAAGAACCCCCATCTCTTCCTCTAACCCTGTCTCCTGTCTCCTCTCTTCATCTCTATACATGTGTTTCCCCTCTCATTCACTCTGCCTCTTGCTCTCTGTCTGTCACCATGTTGCTCGGCTGTAACAGGACCATGCCCCCCCCCCCCCCCCCCCTCACTGCAGGCCCACACCTCTGTAAGAGAGGAGAGGTTCTTTCAACAGGGGGCGTTAGAGCGTGTGAGATCATTGGCGTGTTGGAACCGAGTGCTTTTACCGTTTTCCTTCTCTCTTCTGTCAGTTTTCAGTGTTTCTGACTCAGATGTTGCAGCTGTTGACTTGTTTTAAAGGGTTGCACATGGAACACCACCTCTCTCTCACTCTCTAACACACATGCACACACACACGCAGTACAGAAGAATGCAAACATAGACAACCATCAGATGTCAACACTAAAGCAGCAGCAGCTGATAAGGAGAACTTCATCCATTAAGTCAACAGGCAAACAGGATTGCACCTCTTCACTGACATGCAGTTTATTATATTGTTATGTTTCTATATGTGCATTAACCCTCTATGGTACCATGTTGCCCTCAGGCAACATATCACTTTTTGGCCTGTCGTATCTCCACAATTCATCCCATTTAATGCTGTAATACTTTAAAAAAGAGAGGAGACTTTAGAGAACCAATAACAATGCTTTAATTTATCACATGACTGTCAAGAAGCCATACTGAAACCCTTTTTTGCAGACTTTTTCAGAGGAAACAGGTTTGCCATTTTGCTCCAATAAACGGTCTGAAAACATCACTAAATTACACTAATAGATTAGTAAAGTTTAATTTTTAATAGTTCCATGCAATTTATTTGCTTATTAAATAAAGGAAACTTGTTCAAATGCACCTGTTGCCCGAAAGCAACAACGTACAGTACCATTACAGAAAATTGCAATGTTGCCTTGAGACAACAGTGGACCATTATGGAATCAATATTGCATTATGAGACTATGGTAGTGTGTGTAAATGTGTAAATATAAATGTTCAAAAACATATCATTCATCATAATTTTGTTTTTATCCTCAATAAATTTGATTTTGGATGCAGTAAAGTAAACATCAGGCTATTATAATGATGAGGAGGAAGATGAGATTGAGAATTCGGATGAGGATGAGGCCAGTGAAGGTGAAAGTCTACAGAGACTGGTGTTTCTAATACAATAGGATGAACTGTAATGGTATGTTTCCTACAGGTAAAAAATCCCCGAAACTTCCAAAAATAAATAATAATAAAAAATTCTTTAGATTATGTTTATTTAGTCTATTTTGAGACATAAAAACACTCCAAACATTTTTTTTTTTACCCCATTGGCATCATAATGCGTAGCCTACCATAGAGGGTTAAGTGGTTTCATTTCTACAGGGAGCTCTGTAACAAAAGAGTTTCCCTTCAGGGATTTATTAGATTCTGATATCAGTATCTCTGAAGCAAACATGGCTGTAGCTCATGAGGAAGGGAATGATCCAGCAGAGAGCTCCAGACTTCCCTTTTCCCAGCTACATCGGCCAGCCCTGACTGGGGGATCCTGAGATGTTCCCAGGCCAGGTGGGAGTTATAGTCTGGCCACCTATTCCTCTGCCATGTGGCCTCCTCTCAGCCGGGTGGACCAAGAGAACCACCCTAAGGTTTACTCTGAGTCGCTCACTGATGACTGAACTTCTCACCTTATCTCTAAAGGAGAGCCCAGTCACCCTCCTGGGAAAACCCATTTTGGTGGCTTGTATCCACAACCTCATTCATGACCCATCGCTGATGACCATAGGTGAGGGTAGGAACAAAGACTGAAGACTCTTTTCATCATAAGAATGCGGTACAGCGATTGCAGTACCTGCTTTTTTGACCAATCTTCCCTCACTTGTGAACAAGGTCCTGAGATTCTTGAATTCCTTATCCCGGGGCAGAGACTCATTCCTTACCCGGAGTTGGCAGTCCCCCAGTTTCCTGCTGAGAACCATGGCCTTAGATTTGGAGGTGCTGATCTACATCGCAGCTGCTTTGTGTCACCGCTGTAAAAGTAAACTCGAGAGATCTTACTCACCTGGGGTCTCATTTATAACGTAGCGTATGCACAAAACGGGGCCTGAAAGTGGCGTACGTGACTTTCACGCCAAGGTTGCCACTGACAGAGTTCACTGCTGCAGCAACATGTCGCCACTCACTCTGCTTTTTCTGGTTTGTGATCCCGGTCGCGTGACCGCCGAACTAAACTACTTTTCGGGCCTCCACCTCACCCACGTGTCTCCACTTCAACCTCCGTGAAATTTCGCTTTTCACTTTTCTCAGACCTTCTGCCATTGTGTCCGACAAGACCTAATACTTGCACCTGAGGCCCCGTTTATACGTACCCGGTTATTTTAAAAAACATTAACCATCGTTTACCCTCTGTTTAGACGCAAAGGGAGAATTTGCCCCTTAAAGTGGAGATTTTGGAAAACTCAGGTTTTATGTTTGCATGTAAACAAAGAAAAACAGAGATTTGGGTAGCCGACGTCAGACCCTGACGTAAACGTAACCACATAACTTAATAAAATAAAATGAAATTTAATGCAGACTGATGTGCTCACTGTAAAACATTTATTAATTGATGTAACGTTAAATGGGGTGATTTCTGTACAGAGCCCCGAGGTTGTGCTGCTCTTCTGTCCAGTAAGTTACACACCTGAAGCTTCACTTTTCATTCAAACAAGCTAATGTTACTGCCACCATTGTTAGATTTCATCAATGAGACCAACATTTATCGTAAAAATAATTTAACCAGCCGGTGGTAAATCTCTAAAAACCTGCAGGTTTAAAAACGCAGTTTTTATTTGGACCTAACCAACTCACGTATCCCTCCGCCCAGGGTTAGCGCCCGCCGATCAGCCGTTGGTTAGCTCCAAATAAACACTGTGTTTTTCCTGCACTTTGAAGGGCTGGAAAAACATATATTATAGTGAACAATGGAACTGTGTTTTTTTTTTTCAGGTAAAACCTCTTTTAGGCTGCAAAAATAGGCTGTTTCTTTGGGTCCATTCACAACAATGTATGTTGTAAATCTCTGGGCAGGGCTATGGGCTGGCGTTGCTAACGGGAGGAGTGCAGAGAGTCTTCTACAGCAATTAAAGTACTTAGGGGCTATTTGTAGATCATACAACCCCACTTTTAAAAAAATGATACTATCCCTTTAATACAATCTGTGGCTATGATAACCACATACACACACTCACACACAGCTGAGTCAGCCAACATGAAAGGCTGTGTGGGTTTCACCTTTGATGAATCTGCATGTGGGTCATCATGACACTTTGTGTGTCTCATGTGTATTTCGTCTCAGGATAAATGTGAAAGGTGGTAAATTGTAAGGGATCCTGATGATCTCCTGATAATACAGTGTTAGGTCTGCCTAGTGCAGTTAATGTTGTGTGTAATATGCTGGTACTGAGCTCCAGCTATGTCAGCTATTTCAATCAGCCCCATCAGAACAATGACTGGCATTGAAACCACCTCCGCTGTGTTTCTAATGTCAACAGTCGTCCCTTCAGTGTAATTGCCTGACAACAGTCACATCATCGTATGATTTATGAGCTGCTGTTATTGTAGCTGACCTGCAGCCAGTCGACCACAGGAGTGTAAATGAGCTGTGAGCTGCTCCGGTGATCAAAGCCTAACCGAGCGTTCCTCCGTGATCTGGACAGGAGTTCAGCCAGAGGCCGGGCGTTCACCCCGCCGTCCGCTCACCTGGGAGCTAGCGCTCTGGACTTTTTAAGTTTTACACTACGCAGAGTGCAGAGCAGAGACTGAGCAGAAACATCTGACCCTGCAGCGACAGTCAGACCTGCTGCACAAACGGGCAAATAGGCAAAGACTAATGACGCCGGCAGCTGTCTGCTCCAGCTGATGAAGATGTGCTAATGCATGAACAGGTCAAGTCTGCAACGCTTGCAGGTACTGTAATGTTATGGTAGGCTAAATACATTTTCTAGATTTTTTGTTGACTTAAGTTAGTTTATCATCACTTTAATGTGTGAAGAATCAACACTGACATTTGTCTTCCAATGGTTTTAGAAGAAGGAAAAATTCTAAATGGGAAAATAATCATTTAAATGTCTGTCTTTGACTTAAATACTGCAACTACTCTGTAATGATGCAAAGAAGACTTGGACAACATGCACTGGGCTTGAGTTGCATTTAAACCACCTGCAGGTGTGAATGGCAGCTGAGATTCTGAGCAGCTGTTAAAGGGGAACTTAGTTTTTTTCAACCTGGGCCCTGTTTTCTTCTGTTTTTCTGTATATGTGAATGATGATAATACTTGTATTGAGGTGTGTCCAGTATTGAGGCGGCAGGCAGCCTGCAGCCCAGCTAACGCTCTTCAACCGGGCAAGTGGCTCCGTCAAAGTTCAACCTAGCTGCATTGTTTTCTCACTGACAGGCTCAGATAGTTCCAATGAGTGTCCAGCTACATACTGGAAAGGAGAAATGAACGTATGTCTCTACCTTTAGCACGTCTCTTCTTCTTCTAACTGGCACTAGTCATCCACAGCAGACCCTGTGGTCGGCACGGCGACGGCGCAGTGCATCCACAGGAGTGTTAGCATTTGAAGCACAGCTAGCTGTTAGCCATAACTTGTGAAAAATGTGCGAAGAGTAGCCCAACATTTTGTTACAATTAGTAAATTCTCCGTCGTCTCTCTTCACCTCAGTCAGGTATTCCTCACCGCTGTTTTGCCGCGAGTTATCGCGAGATTTCAGAATGAGATTTCTAGCGTGGTGAGATTTGGACACAGATCACAACAAACAGCGACCTCCAGCTAAAGGTAGAGACGTTCATTTCTCCTTTCTAGTATGTTGCTGGACACTCATTGTAACTCTCTGAGCCTGTCAGGTTTATAGGTTGAACTTTGACGGAGCCACTTGCCCGGTTGAAGAGCGTTAGCTGGGCTGCAGGCTGCCTGCCGCCTCAATACTGGACACACCTCAATACAAGTATTATCATCATCACTCACATATACAGAAAAAATTAGGAAAATAGGGCCCAGGTTGAAAAAAAAAACAAGTTTCCCTTTAAATAAAAGAAAGCACAAGAGAGCGCAGGATAAAAACCCCAGTTCCTCCAGGAATCAGAGGAGGGGGCGCTTATTTAAGAAATTGCTAGAAAGTTTCAAGCAGATTAGAAACTGCGTGTATGTTTGCTTTGTTGTGGAGAAGTTTGTCTGTCTCTGCTCTGCAGGTTTGATCAGACAAAAGCCTCTCGGCTTCAAGTCAAAACATGAAAACCTTTCTGAAGTGTAACTCGTACTCATGGCACAGAGAAGGATTGAGCTGCAACAAAGAGAGCGTTCGACTTTTTTTGCATTCTGGACAATGGCGGCGGTTTAAGAGGCTGAGCCCTGTGATCATGCTAAAGGTGAACCATTGATGTGTCACATGCATCATCCTGCAGAGTGATGTTGAGTGCGCGGGTAAATCCTGCTCCGACGGGTAAATACGTTGTGTTTAAAGTGACTGTGGGCAGAGGAAGTTCAGGTGTGTCAGCAGCAGCCAGGTTCTCATGGTGGTTAAAACACACTTCCCCTAAATCTTATTTGGACAACATGGCAATTAGCAAGGCACACTTAGGAAAGATGATACCACATTTCCCCGACTCATTTCCACGAGTTTGTCAGGGCTGAGAGGTAAACTCCCTGTCAGGGTTCAGAGAGCTGAGCTAATGACAGCTCTTTTCCAATGGCACAGATACCGGCGTTCAAGCAGCAACAGGTTTCTCTCTCTCCCTCTCTCGTATGTGTGTGTGTGTGTGTGTGTAGAACTGAGTTTTCCCTTTTAAACTGCTTCTTCGGCTTGAAATCTCAAAGTGGAAAATTAGCTCACATCTGTTTTTCCAGAGAAGGAAAACTACACGTTCTCGTGCCTAGCAAATAAAAAGACAAAATGACTTGTAGGATCTTGTTGGGTGTGGAGAGAAAAATTAAAGTTGACTGACTCTGACACTGATGGCTTTTATTAGGTTTTACATCCCATACAGTGTGAAGGTTCATAAAGCAGCTGTTGGGTTCTGTATTAACACAAAACCTCAGTCCACAGGGAAATACACACAGTCTCTAAGGACCAGAAACTGAGCCTCAAAAACAGCCAGCAGGACTTTTGTAACTTTGTGATGTCACAGTTCCTCCTCAGCCAAGATAGAGGCTCAGAGTTACTAGAGCTGAGAGGGATTTTTGTGTTTTTGTGTTGCTGGTCTGACAACTAATATTTGTCTTGTCTTCAGAAGTCTTGATTTCACTGTGACTACCTGATTAAATGGCTCATGTCATCTTTCAGTTTAATGTTTCTGTAAATATAAAGCTACAAAATATAAGTCCTGCAACTGAATAATGTCCATCAGCTGTTCTGGATGTTATGTTGAGCTGGATTCTTAAAGTTTGCACCACTGATCTTTACAGATGTGTATTTAGCCTGTGATGTGGACTGGTGGCCTGGTGAGGTGCTGGTGAGTACGGTTCTCCCTCTGCTGTAAACTGAAGTCAACATACCATTGACATTTTTTCATCATGGCCTGTCTCTGATCAGCTAAACACTGCTGTCTGAACATTTGACCTTTGACCTCTGTGCCATGTAGTGATCAGAGCAGTTTGTTTTGTTGGAGATACCAGAGCAGAGGAGGTGGCTGTTGGAGGAGGGATTTAAGGAGCTGTTAGTGCTTTGATTTGTTTTAAAATATATATTAGATTGACTACCAGACTTTGCAATATTTGTCCGATGTAGCATACTATAGTCAGGTGGCTCTGTGTGAAGTCTGCAATATAGGGCTGGGCCAGAAAATAGATTTTTATGTAAATCACTATGTTTTTCCTGGCGATTTTTCTTTATTGTACAATCCATTAAAGCAGATATCAGCAATCTGGTCGTTTCGGCTAATGCTGCGTTCAAGGCAGGCTTTTGAAACCGTAAGTTACGGCTTAGAGTCACAACTACGACTTTGTAGCGTTCCAGGTAACCCGTAACTCGTGTTTTTCCGACCTGTTGCCTGTGAAAGTCACTATAACGGCCACTCGTATTTTCCGTCACCATCACTTCCATAGAGTGTTTGGTCTCTCCGTCACTCTGCTCTGCTGTAAACCAGGAGAAAACTTTCCTTGTGGGATACAAGTGTTATCCAATGAGGAGAGAGAACGGCATGAAGGGCTGTGTGTGCAGCCAAGGGATGCATCGCGTGAATGTGGTGACGTAGGGACGAGGACCAATAGATCCATGACGAGGGCGGGGGCTGCTAACTCATGGTGCGTTCAAGGCAACCCGTAACTCATGTTTTTCCGACCTGTTGCCTGTGAAAGTCACTATAACGGCCTCTCGTAACTTCCGACTCGTGAACTGGTACCAGATCGAACCGGTATGACTTCACAGGTCGGAAAAACACAAGTTACGGGTTGCCTTAAAACGCACCATGAGTTAGCAGCCCCCGCCCTCATCAACTTCCTGTGAGGCAGGGCCTTCAGCTACTGTACTGTAATAAAGGCCTGTGTAATTCAAGTGAATGTGGAATGAATTAGATATTGACAGCTGTCTCAGCCAATGTTTGTTTTTTTAATTTTAAGTTGTGGACGGAATCATTTTGTGGCGTCTTCTGTGTGTTGGCAAATACTTGGAGGAGGTTGTCAGTGAGTGAGTGAGCAAGGAGAAAACTGACTAAAGGGAAAAAGTAGGAATGACGATGAAGAAGAATGTGTAGTTACTGAATAAACTAAAACTTGAGGTGGAATATCACCCATTAGTGCAAGAGCTACCAGAGGCATTTCAGGCTAGTCCTGTAGCTACAGTCGCTATCAGGCACACGTCCTTCATTATTATTTTTTTAATCAGTGGTACCACAGTGTGTTAGCAATCCTAGCTAGGTCAGCTAACATCAGCACCAAACACAACAACCATCCTCAGACCATTCAACAATCTGAACAATCTACTCCTAGGTTTGTTTACTTCTGTTAACCCCAGGTATCTGGCAGAGGGGGCGGTCTTGCGGTAATTTACGGTGTGCTAAAATCTAAAAGATCACAGCAGTATATTTGGTTTAAGATGTTTATGACAATAGATGAACAGAATATCTTTGCTTCACCTGGAACTACAGATGAAATTCTTTTTGTTGATTTACAATTGATCAATGGTATTGTACACTGTCCTGTCCTGTACACTTCATTGACAAAGAGAGTAAAGTGGCGGTGGCCTTCGACTGAGATGACTGGAAGTATTTCAGGAGCGATGAGGTGAAGATCTAAATCATTTTACAATATGTCTGCTGTTTCCTCCCCCTCCTTCTTTCCTTCCGCCTTCTTCTTTGTTGGTTTATTTATGATGCAAAACTCTTGAAACATGCTCTCTGATTGGCTGGACTTTCTGTTCAGGCTGCCGTACAAACATGGCGGTGCAAGATGGCGACTCTCTCCAAAGCAAGACCCTTGCTATATAAAAGAATAATTAAGGCTACGAAAACCAAACCAATTTTATTTTATAGCGATTATACACCTATACAAATATATTCTTGGGTAGTATATTCAG
Organism: Decapterus maruadsi; assembly: GCA_030347415.2. Taxonomy (NCBI): domain Eukaryota; kingdom Metazoa; phylum Chordata; class Actinopteri; order Carangiformes; family Carangidae; genus Decapterus; species Decapterus maruadsi. Next base: position 22,443,272 of record CM064888.1, on the reverse strand, counting down.
ATTTTGCCAATTAAGCCTGCCAATTATTGCACACTGGATCCTTAAAGGGATAGTTCACCCAAAATTCAACTTTCACTCATTATCTACTCACCCTCATGTCGACTAAGAGCTGGGAGAATTGAGTCCTCCGTTCCTTCTCTGAGTTACAGCAGCAGTATTTGTGCATATAATGGTTGTCAATAGACACCAACTTTCTTGGTCCAAAAAGACACACCAAAAAACATCCAAATACCTCCATACTGCTCGTCTGTAATGTCCCTCTTGTATTGAAGCCCCGACATGAGAAATTGTTCCGAAACAAATTAAACAAGTCTTTATTTTAATCTTGTTTGTAGCGGAAGCTCCCAGTGTCTCAGTTCACTGCTCTTCCTGTGTCACCGGCGGAACAATTTCTCATGTGGGGGCTTCAATACAAGAGGAACATTACAGACGAGCAGTATGGAGGTATTTGAATGTAGATAATGTAGATAGTAGATAATGAGTGAAATTTGAATTTTGGGTGAACTATCCCTTTAAAGGTGTACAGAAATGGTAATTTGTCCTGTTTGTCGTGCCGAGTGTATAATCACTCGTGCTCATATAATCCGTGCTCCTGCATTTCAATGCAAAAAAAATAAAAACTACCACACTTTCATTCCGGATTTGCTCCAAAACAGAATTTTGCACAAAGTTTCCATCGACTGATAGAAGAGTTTTTACACTAATGTTGAGACCCAAAGTGGGCTCAAATTCAATTTTATTTTCTGTACAACTTTAAGTTTCATTTTAAAACTGGAGATCGAGCCGTGGGTTTTGATGTCATCTGGCAGGGCGTCTCACTGAGCTGTTGCTCTTACACAGTGAGATGATGGCCCAAAGCTAGTGTGAAAGGGTATGGAACTGTGTCTTGCTGATGATATTCTTGTTGAATTTATTGACTGTACTGAGCAGAAGTTAATAGAGTCTGGTAGTGGAGGTGGATCTTATATAACAGGCACAGATTTGAGTTTTCAAAACTCAGAAGATTCTTTTTTTTCTCCAGTATCCGACAGTGATTCCAAACTTCTGAACTTCCATGTGACATAGGGCTCCAGTTTTTGTTGCTTTGATTGATTATTTATTGCCATGTGTGGTCCCATGGTCCTATTGAAGGCCCAGAGTCTGGAGCAACTGTTCGCTACAGCTTAAGAGTTAGTGTAGAAAGACAGAAAAGTTGGTTTTCCTTCACGGAGCATCAGTCCACAGAGAACCAATTGTTTGCGAAAGAAGTTCGGTGTGGAGAGAGGAGGAGGACATGTGGACACATGTGCATGTGTTCAAACAAACATGTGGATGTCTTTTAGAGGGCAAACTCTTTGTGCAGACGGTGTGTGCGTGTGTGTGTCTGTGCGTGTGGAGAGAAGGAAGAGAGAGAGGTGGGGTACAGCTCTGACTCCAGACAGAGGAGAACCACAGTCAGAGCGTCATTTACCCAACGCCTGCTCCCTGTGTGTGTGTGTGCGTGTGTGTGCGTTTCCAGGTTGCGTCTGTGTCATTACAGCAGCACAGTCACACACAGGAGGCAGGGATGAGGGAGAGAGAGGAGTTGAGGAAAGCCGTAGAGCAAAGTGAGCGGCTCCTGTCCAGGGTCCGGGAGCTGGAGGAGCAGAACTCTCAGCTCCACCAGGAGAAGAATGAAGTGTCCTCCAAGTACCGAGCTGTAAGTCTGCTCTCTCTTTAAGAGAAGCTTTCCTCTTCTCTTTCACTGACTTGATACTTTAGTCGTCATGATTTGTGATTAAGTCAGAATTTCTGCTCGATAAGGGATTTTGAACATGGTCATTATACCATCCCTGGGTGAATGAAATGAAGTGGATAATGATAGCCTTTGCAGAGGCAGGAGGGAGATGCAGTCGCTGTGTTCTAGCTTGTTTTAATGCTGCGGGTTTTTACTGCTGTGTTGACCATTTTCCAGCTGATCGTTTTATTGAAACCAAGAAGAGAGTTTTTTACTCGACCTGCCTGCTCTCATGCTGCTGAGGCACCGTGCTGTTTCCTGGCCTGGTTGGGTTTACTTAAAGCAGAGTGCGTGAGTGGTGCATCCTTCTGCAAGGAGGGGGGTCATGGTGCTGTTACTGGGTGTGAGGAACACAATCTGACAGTCCTGTTGGTTGACAGATTTCATATGACTGATGACAGATCAAAGGCTGAGGCTGCAATAACCAACACAAACACTGGTTGTAATAATACTGTACAGTATGTCGTTGATTTTGGTTCCAGCTTCAGTCAGGTATGGACAAAGTTCCACACCCTGCCCTGTAGCAGCAGCAGCATCTGCACATGAAGAGCCAGATGTTTTCCTCTGGAGGTGGTGGAGACCCAATCAGAGCTAAATTTGACAGGCATGGCAAGGCAATTTTATTTTATAGCCTGTTTTTACAAACAGTTTGTCTCAAAGGGCTTCACATGGCATCACAACAACATCCTCTGTCCTTAGACCCTCACATCCACTGTGAATGTGAGAAACATGAAAATGTTAAAGGGATAGTTCAACATTTTGGCAAATTGGCCCATTGCCATAATCGCTAGTCATAGCAGTAGATTTGTTACCTTTAATTGTCGGTGCAAGCTATTTTTAGAACGGCGGGGCAGAGCTGTGAGCTGCTTAGAGCTACGCTACGGAGGCTAATGGGATTTCTTGGTTTCCCTCATCAAACTCATCAAATACACAATCCCAAAACTCCAAAATGCTTTTGTGGACAAGTTGTGACCTGCACATTCACCACGCTATGGGACAGTTTTTCGAAAACGGCTCAGTTTCGTAACGTTCTGTTATTATCTCATAGCGTGGTGAATGTGCAGGTCACAACTTGTCCACGAAAGCATTTTGGAGTTTTGGGATTTTGTATTTGATGAGTTTGATGAGGGAAACCAAGAAATTCCCTTAGTCTCCATAGCGCAGCTCTGAGCAGCTCACGGCTCTGCCCCACCGTTCTAAAAATAGCTTGCACCGACAATTAAAGGTAACAAACCTACTGCTATAACTAGCAATTATGGCAATGGGCCAATTTGCCAAAAATGTTGAACTATCCCTTTAACAACAGAGCTTCTGGCAAAGGAGACAGGGAGAGCAGGCCATGACTGGTGTCCACAAGCACAGAATTACTGCTGATGCATGCATTTCATGTCTTTTAGATTCACTACAGTCTAATAAGGTTGTTATATTTCATTGTTATGTTTGTTTCGAAACAACGTGATCAGATAATTGTTAGGAGGCATAACCACATGGGCTCCATATATGGCCCCTCTGTCATCCCCCATTGTACTTCCTGTCCATCTCCACTGTCACTATAAATGGCAGCTGTAACTGCACCTCCCACCTCTTTGTTCATTTTTCTGGTGGCTAAGGAAGCATTTTTATAATTCATCATTCAACAAAAATTGTTAGGCACACCTTACACACTGAGTTAAATGTGTTTTATTACCATGGATTTTCATTTTCTGTTCCAAAATTCGCAAAAGGAGACAAAAGTCATCAAGCAGTGAGGATGATTTTGTGGTCCTCTCACTAATCAAAAATGAAAAGAGAGGAGGAAAATAATTGGTCCATCCGATCCTGAGAAGACGCCAAGACCAGCAGAATGAACATGATCACTTCCATGTTTATTTTAGGATGTCAGTGGTCCAGATTGATAGAATATTAGCTCTACTGGAGCCACAAATTAGAAAGAAGACGACCAATTTCTGGGATCCAAATGAACAGCAGCTGGCAGTACGTCTATGACACACACACACACACACACACACACACACACACACACACACACACACACACACACACACACACACAGGCAGCTCAGCTGGGATCTCCGGAACAGCCTCCTAACATAAAATTGAACTTGTTCCATAAACTTTAATGATGGGCAAAAGGTTTGGAGTCATTGTATAAACATGATTGACACAACATGAGGTCATATTTATTTTTAACCGTGCTGCAATTTTGGGCAAAAAAAATAGACTTGGTGAGCAAAGACCTTTAGGGAGGCGGAGTTCTGCTAAGGTACTGCTGATGGCAACTTTAGAAGCTGACTCTGCAAACTGATAAACAGACCTTCCACCCAATTGTTTTATTGCATAAAGATGAAGACTGAGGTTGGATGCTAAACGCTTCTACAATAGTATGTATATACCTTTACCTTCAAATATATGAACATTTAACCATGCAGAACAGAAAACTTGAACAGAGGTGGGTACTGTAGTAACGTGCTACATTCACTCCGTTACATTTACTTGAGTAACTCTTTTTGGACAAATTGTACTTCTAAGAGTAGTTTCAATGCAGCATACTTTTTACGTTTTCTTGAGTATATTTGTGAAGAAAAAAGCGGTACTTTTACTCCGTTACACTGAGCTACAGGTCGCTACTTCTTCTTATCGATCCAATGCGCTGATCTGATTGTTTATGTTCTGATGGAGACACCTCCAACAGAGCCTCTGTCACATGACTGTGTTTCACCAATCAAATGTAGCCACTAGCGTAGTTTGCCTCGGTTTAACCAATCAGTCAGAGCCAGGCAGTCACATGACCGAACACAAAATCTCCGCGGTAAACAGGACGGCCACTCCGTCTCAAACCACACTGCGGCTGGCAGCCTAAATGTCTTCTGGCTGTGAATCATAGACGTTATAAAAAACTGTGAATATGGTGACGTCAGCCCTGGTATGTCGAGGAAAATGCCCGACGAGGTTGAACACAAATGTCTGACGCAAAACATAACACACACACACACACTCACACACACACACACCTATACGGGATCACAGATAGACACAAAAACAAACACATACACAAAGAGTTTCTGGACAGTTCATAGACCTTTGTTCCTCTGTATGCAAGTAGGCCTATGCGAATGATTGTGGCTGAATTTGTCTTAATTTATGTTACTTTGTAAAAAATTCATATTGTCTTAGTTGTTAAATGTTTTTCTTTGGCAATATCTGAATTTTTTCATTGCTATTACAGTATATTGCATTGCTATTATATTTTTGTGTATTTGATTAGGCCTACATTCATGCGCTGATCATTAAACAAACAAATCACAGCAGTTACTCAGTACTTATAGCTTTTTCACCAAGTACTTTCTTACTCTTACTCAAGTAAATATTTCAATGGCTACTTTTACTTGAGTAACATTATTCTAAAGTAATCTATATACATTTTTGGCTACTCTACCTACCTCTGAACTTGAATTATGTTAATCTGTTCTCAGAGCTGAACGTCAAAACCTTTGCTTATTAAATTCTTTGGTTTTATACACATAAACTGCCCTTGCAAGAGAAGTGTTCGAGTCAAGTAGACCTTTATTTGTCCCCAGGCGGGCAATTGGTTCTGCACCAGTAACAAATCAAACACAGGAGAAAGTGAAGTATTCTATGCAGACACTCACTTCAGACCTTTAAGATAACATCTATGTCGATAACAGAAATCATTTTATTCTCCTTTTCTCCTCAAGGATTCAGTGTGAGAACGCTGAGCAGTGTGTTGGTGTTGCCAGTGTTTGTGGAAAGCTCTCAGGGATGGCCCATTGGATCTGGCCATTACTGGTGCTGAGTGCCTTAGCAGACTCTTCAGACGGCTTCAGTGGAACACATCATAAAGCAGTTCAAGGAGTCTGACTGCAGCTCCTGTCACTGAGTTCTCCTGCTGTCTGGATATGACTAATTCATGTGTCAGTGTCGATCTCTGTCTGCAAGTTCCACCATTGAGTAAGGTTGACCATCCAGCAGCCAAAGATCGTCCCGATATTTTGGGGAAAAACCTTAAAGTTAGAGACAGAAGTCGAAAAAGTGGGTTATGATCGCTGCAGCTCTGCTTCTCCTCCACAACCTTCAGTCTTTAATTTCAGGGAAAAAACGTGTTTGGTCTATAGTTCTTTCTCTTTTACTGCCCTTTTACAGACAAAAATAACTCTTTTATTGAAATCACCAGGTGTGCTCTGGCTCCAACTACTGCCTGAATCAGACTACCATAAATAATGAAGTTTATCACAGTGCAGGAGACGGATGATCCTGCATAATTCATACAGAACCTGTCTGGTTTGACTGCAGTTAGAAGTGTGACCCCCATGTCAGAGCTATTTAGTGCTGTTCCCTGTAGTAAACTTTCCAGTTTTCCAGGGAAACTTGGTCCCGTTCCTCGTTATTGCCATCGTTTGGTCAAACTGCAGGGACACCTCACACATCTGCTGTCAGGGGTTTGATGAAATCCTGCTTCTCAATCAATCAATATTCAAATTCTTGAAAGTTGTGTTCTCCAAAAAGGAAAAAGACCAAAAATATTTTCCTCTTATAAATCTCTGCCTCTGACTGATATTACACTTTTTTCTAGTTGACTGGAAGTCTTTTATAAGGCTCAGACTGATCTATTAGAACTAGGTCAAAAGTGTTTAGAACTGAATCTGAGCCAAACTCAAAAAACTGCCATCACACATTTTCAGATTCATCAGGAAGACATTAATGGTGCTACATTCAGTTTGTCACATGACGAGGGTGACACATAGTTGTGTTGAGGAGAGCTGGAGGTCAAAGAGTATGTATGATGAATAGTTGGTTCTGAAAAGTTACAGAAATATTCAGACGTAATGTCAGAAGAGGTTTTGGGGCGAGTGGGTTTCATCCAACAAACTGAATGAATTATTCTGACTTGTGAAGTTTTAATGTAGTTTTTTGTTTTTTTTCAAGTATATTTTTTGGCTTTTCATGGCTTTATTTGATAGTACAGTCGAAAGAGACAGGGAGGCAGAGAGAGGGAGAATGACATGCAGGATAGGGCCGCTTGGCGCGGGATTCGAACCGGGGTCACCTGCAGTGAGGACTAGCCTCAACACATGGGGTGGGTGACCTACCCAGCAGAAATAAACAAACACTATTGTTCTCTACAGCTAATTTCCTGCCCAAGCTCTATGGATGCAATTTGTTTAATACAACACACTTGCCTAAATGTAAGGTTTAAAGGGGACTATGCAAGTCTGGTCCCTTCTCTCTGTTTTGGTCACCTTTTTTCTCTATGGAACTCTCCCTACAGTTTCAGGGCCTGATCTTGCTTGTATTAAAACGTGTGCAAACATGATGTCACCCGCAAAAAAATGTGCAAGCTGATCTACTAACCGGGTGCACTGAGGATTGCGTCTCTCAAACGGGCAACAAAGCATGCTTGATGAATTTAGCGCGTTTGCCTTGATGAATATGCAAATATGGGCGTTTTGGCCAGAACGTGCAAAATGTTGGGAGGAGAAGATGCAAATAGTTAGCACACGCAGCCTGATTTATCAAACCTGAAACAGATTGCGGTGGAAGTTTTTGCGTTTTTATTTAGTACGTTTGAAAGGCAAGTGTTATCTGACGCGGCTTTTTTTCTTTTATTGATTTAATACCTGTCAGGTCAAAAGCTCTTACATCTCTCCATTTCCTCGCATCCTGGTCATTCCAGCAAACTGTAGCAGTTTTTTTTCACGTGTTTAAAGTCATTTAAGCGCCGTTACGCACGCCACACGTCTCTCCTCCTCCTATAATGCGCTCATCTCCTTTCCTCTCCTCCCTCTGGAGTATGCGGCCGCCAAGCTGCGGGTCAGAGACTGAGAGACGTCAGTCACTTCTGTCTTCAACCCGTCCTTGATCCCTCTGGTCATTGTGTCCTCAGTGTCCCACCTGAGCTCTCTATTAATCCATCGGATCAAATTCTATGTGTCCATCCAGCTCTCTGTCCACCGCGGAAACCATTACCACGCACAAAACCCTCATTTAAATACTGCAGAATGTGTGTGCTGTTATTTAGCCTGTTACTCTTAGTAGATCACCTGTTTTTCATGCGCTAACCATGCAAAATTTTACCAGGAGCACGCAATTTAGCGCCCCTTATCTGGGATCTTAGTAGATCAGGCCCTGAGTGCATATTTTAGAACACTCACCAATTTGTTTTCAATGAAGTTGGCAAAAAGGCAGTCGTTGGAGCGATCCTCCTCTTTTAAGTTATTTTCTGCGGACTGCCAAGATGGTGACAGTGACGGGGCACGCTGAGCTTCAGAAACATCACAGAAGCAGCTAAGGGTTAGCATCTCTGTGAGCCTGTGGTTTTAGCTTAATGATACCATTAGGACAGTGCTGATGAGCTGAATGCTAGAAGTTCAATCAAGACAGACCATTTACGACAAGAGAGCCAGGTTTGAAGATGAAGATGAGATTACATTTATTGTGCACAAAATAAACTTTGGTGCTTAGACCGCGGGGTGTAGACCAGCTGAATAAACTGATCTGGGGATGAGAAGCTTGCCTCTGGAGAAGTTATGTCCTCCCTGGGGCTAGACACTGGTGGTGGTAGGGAAGCTTGAAGTCGCCTGATGAGGGAACTTCTGGGTTGAAGATCCAGATTAAGACAGTCTGTATCTTGATGGAGGCGGTGCCGTGGTGGAGGTGGGCTGAGAGTTTTGCAGGAATGACATTTGACGCTAATGGCTGATTAGTGGAAGAGAAAGAGGATGGCAGACTGTGATTGGTTGAATTATGAGAATAAGGGTGGAGTGAGAGGATAGCGGGAAAACAGGGAAAGGGCTTTGAGGTGTCTGAACTTTTGCTAAGCTTCATTTCTGGTGCACTGGTCATCAAAACATGCTACCTGGGAACCATTAGTCTGTTAACCAAATTTGCACCAGTCAGTAGATGCTAACATATTTGGCTGGCTATGTCAAAGTGTAACTCGGTGAGAAGGTAAATGAAATGTCATCAATCTATCACCAATATTAAAGGGACAACAAGGAGTTTTGGAAAGCAAGTGTTTTCACACTATACGAGACTCCGCGTGCACGGTGAAATTCTTGGACTGACGCAAGAATGTTTTCATTCATCAAGAATGAATGTCGCAGGTTTGAAGAAGATCAGATACCATCGTAGTTCCGACCATAAACGGCGAAGTAGGAAACGCTGGTCGACTCGCCCAGCATTTCCACCAACACTAATAATAACAAAATAACAATAAAGACAAAACAATATATTTATTGAAAATGAGCCATTAACAAGTGTGGGTAGCGTAGATTCATCCACATTAATATGAGACTTTTTTTTATAACCAAATACAAACTCCTTGTTGTCCCTTTAATAGTTATACAGACTTTTTCCAAAAAAAAACACGAGTTACAGCATCATAGTTGCACATGGAAAATAAAGAGAATCATCCAAATCTGTATGGTTCATTCGCAGGGAACCATCTGCACAAACTGTCATGGCAATCCATCCAGTAGTTGTTGAGATATTTCAGGCAGGACCAAAGAGATGGACTGACCAGCTCCATCCGCAGCCATGCCACTAGCTTGGCTAAGAAGTGCCACCAAAGGAAAGAATATAGGACAGTGTCACCCAGTGTGTGTGATAAACTAGTCATACTCACAAAAACAACAGTAAAAACAACCAATAAAACCATATGAGGAATTTGTGGATTACCACTGCAAGTCAAGTTTTTTTTCTCTGCTTCTACTGCTGCTCCAACCATCTCTGGTACAAACCAAATGTATGAACAAAGATCAGCCCACTGTTTACCCCTCAATTGCTGTTAATGGGAAATAAATGTGGAGTGTTCCTGCAGAGCGATCCAGATGCCCCTGCCTTGCATCTGGAAAAACTTTCATTCTGGACTGGCTCTGAAGTTTCTGGGGCCCAAGGCAAACTGTGGGACAAAAGACTGGCAGGGAGAGATGGATGAGGGTGGAGAGGGGAGGAGGGTGAGGAGAGACTTAATGTTCAAATGCAAATGGATATATGAACAAAGTGTTGAGGAGAGATCAACTTTGAGATGAAAGTCTAAGCCAATAAATCATGATATTGACTCCGAGAGGGACTCTATAGGTGGAAGGAAGCTACTGCAGGTTATGTCTGAGGATTAAGTTCTTCATTGTCTATCATTAGAGTAATGAAGCCTGCGTAAATTCATGCAGGGCACGGAGTCGGCAGCCCCAGCTGTAGTCAGCTGACAGCCAGCCCATTAGTCTCTGTCCAATCACATTCATGCTCCTACCATAGGCGGTCTATTTAAATGTAGGCTGTCACACTGATTTCCCCCTCGACACGGCTCTGATCGCTGCGCATTGCTGCGCTGGAAAAGCTTGGACACGTTAGAAACGTTGAAGTTAGGCACTACAGCTTTAAGTATCATGGTTAGTGTACACGGCTCTTGCTGCTGCTTCCGCCGCCGGTTTGCGAGACGGGCTTCCGCGTGAGGGAAGGATTACTGCTCGTGTTCGTGCTCGCCCCGCTGCTGCTCGTGTCGATGCGGACCGGCGGCGGCTGACGTGTCATGGGGCCGCTGCGAAGCTCTCGAACGGAGGACGCGCGCCATCTGCGACGACGGGGGGGCTGCTTCTCTCCAGCGGGGCACACCTGGCAGGTGCGGCGGCGTCTCAGCTGTTCCATTGATTGACAGCGGCCGGTCCGGTTCCGGGCTGTGGAGGTTCTGTTGCCAGCCATGCTGCCACGCGGTCGGAGCATCACACAAGGAACGGTTTGCTTTATTCTTATTCGCGCTGGGTTTCAACCTCCATAGCAATAATGCAGAATCATATTTGGCATTGAATTATCACAATTGCAGCTTTCGTTCGTGGGTTTGGGGGTTCTTTGTCTATTTTCTTATGAGCAATGAGCAAATTTATTAGAGTATGCAAACTCTAACATGCTGCTTATAAAATAACGCTGTTCTGAGGAGATGGCTGGGATAGTTGCATTTGTTAAAGTCATGACCTCGTTTGTTGCGCATTCAGAGGTCTGCTTCTGCAGCAGGCGCTGCATCTCACAGGCTCACTAAGGTAGTATGACCTCTTCTGAGTAGCATGCTGCTCTCATTTAGCAATTCAGAGGTGAGAGGGTCAGAGGTCAGCAGCCAGCGGCTGCCACACATATATAGGCACACCCAGATAGAATGACCTTTTTGCGGGATGCATGCTTGCGCCCAATTAAAACATAATTCAAGGTCTGCAGAGAGCCTCTGCAACACATATTTAGGCACACTAAGGTAGGATGACCTTTCGCGGGATGCATGTTTGCGCCCAATGAAAACATATAATTTAAGGTCTGCAGAGAGCCTCTGTGACACATATGTAGGCACATAAGGTAGTATGACCTCCTCTGGGTTGCATGCTGCACCCATTTAAAACACAATTTCTGAGGTCTGCGGCAAGCTGCCGCTACACATAGCAGGGGCTGATGCTCCGCATGGGCTTATAGGCTGGCGTTGGGCTCCATTGTTTTTGGGGGGTTTAAATTGTCTCCCTGGAGCGACATAGCATGCGCTTGTCCATCCAGGGAGCTCCCAGAGTGGAGCTTCAGCGCCAAGCCGAACTGTATTCCATTTGTGGCTATAAATGGTTTTAATCATGACGAGAGTGTTCCTGAATGAAATGAAGCCTGCGTAAATTCATGCAGGGCACGGAGTCGGCAGCCCCAGCTGTAGTCAGCTGACAGCCAGCCCATTAGTCTCTGTCCAATCACATTCATGCTCCTACCATAGGCGGTCTATTTAAATGTAGGCTGTCACACTGATTTCCCCCTCGACACCGCTCTGATCGCTGCGCATTGCTGCGCTGGAAAAGCTTGCCTCCTCCACCCCAGCCTCCACCTTCTCAGTGTCTCAGTGCTTTCTTCCACTCTGGGGGGTTTAAATTGTCTCCCTGGAGCGACATAGCATGCGCTTGTCCATCCAGGGAGCTCCCAGAGTGGAGCTTCAGCGCCAAGCCGAACTGTATTCCATTTGTGGCTATAAATGGTTTTAATCATGACGAGAGTGTTCCTGAATGAATTGTATTCCTGGGAATTCTTCTTTCTTTCTTCTTATTCTTCTGAGGAAGTCATACTTCTCATGGCTGAAAAATCACCAAACTTTGCACAAAGGTCCAGTCCTATGCCAGATTCACTCAATCCCAAGGACATGTGCCCCCCCCCCCCCAAAAAAAAAAAAAAAACAGTAAAAATTCCTACCACACCAACGGTCTGCATGGTCAGAGGTCTGTTCTGTTAAAGGGATAGTTCAGTGTTTTGGCAAACTGGCCCATTGCCATAATCGCTCTAGTCATAGCAGTAGGTTCGTTACCTTTAATTGTCGGTGCAAGATATTTTTAAAACGGTGGAGCAGAGCCGTGAGCTGCTCAGAACACAACTCGCATCAGTGTGTTTGAAGCTCATTAGCTACTGATAGCCTCCTAACATGCTGCTAAGTTGATTTGCAGCCTTATCAAGGAGCCGTTCAGGTCATACACTGCTTGGACTGTCCCCATATTTAAAGGGATAGTTCACCCAAAATTCAAATTTCACTCATTATCTTATTATTACTCACCCTCATGTCGACCTAAGAGCTGGGAGAAGTTTCAGAGTCCTCCGTGTCTTCTCTGAGTTACAGGGGGTCTCAGCATAGCAGTGCATGTCCATATAACGGTTACTAAAATCATAAACCAGGCTTAATAATAGTCTTTTTAGGGTGGGGGAATATGGCCTACAATTAAGATTAGTGTGGAGTTTTTTAATTGAGCTTTTCACAGCAAACTTGATTTTTTATTTTTCCATTCCCACTAAATAAAAACCACAAAGAAATAAAGATATTTATTACTTTAATTAATTAAACTTAGCAAAAGCAAACTTTTTCTGTACTCTGTTGTTTCTGCGGTGGGGGAGTTGTTGTTTTTCCACAGCAGTTGTAGTAGCTTTCCACCTTTTCCCTTTCTTGTCAGTGCAGAGGGACATGACCCTGCTACTGTTGGCTGCTTTTTACTGAGTGTTTGCGAGCTCTGGTGCCTCTGGTGCATCTTGGAGTTCTCCCACTTGGCTCCTTGGCTGGCTTGTTTGACATGTTGGAATTATTCGGTCATGCAGCTTCCTTCAGTGTCACAACAACAACTGCAAAACTGAGCCAGTTCCAGATAAGTAGAGGGACTGTTGGATTGACTTTTCATTTACTCTTGAAGTCACATGGTTGTTGTGTCTCTGAGAGGTAGAGACCCAATGGGACGAGCAGACAGAGCAGAGGAGGCAAAGAGAAAATCTGGATTCTCATATTTCTGATTCTTCTTAAACACAAATACCAATTAATCTCTAAAATAGATTTAGATTTTGACGTCACTTATTTAGCCAGAGAGGTCTGTTCTGTTAAAGGGATAGTTCAACGTTTTGGCAAATCGGCCCATTGCCATAATCGCTATAGTCATAGCAGTAGGTTCGTTACCTTTAATTGTCGGTGCAAGATATTTTTAAAACGGTGGAGCAGAGCTGTGAGCTGCTCAGAACACAACTCGCGTCAGTGGTTTTGCATGAATTTTCTTCTAAAACAAATCCCATGAGCCTCCGTAGCGTAACCCTGAGCAGCTCGCCACTCTGCTCTGCCGTTCTAAAAATAACTTGCACCGTCAATTAAAGGTAACAAACCTACTGCTATGACTATAGGGATTATGGCAATGGGCCAATTTGCCAAAATGTTGAACTATCCCTTTAAAACTATATGCTACATGCATGATGCAATGTACATATAGATACAGCCACTCTGTGATCAATACATATCTGAGATGAAAGACACTTCCTCTACTCTCAGGATTATCACTTCTATTTCCTTTAGGAAGCGAGGAGAGTTTACCTTCTGAAGAGTTTTATTTCTGCACTGTAACAAGAAAGCTTTCTTGATTTAACATAATTACATCCTATATCACTGTATGACTTCATAACTTTAGAAAATGAATTTCACATCTTTTGATGCATAAATGAATAAGCCAAAAAAACAAAAACAAATACTGTCCCTCCTTTGCAGTGTCTCAGTTTGGAGCTGTCGAGATGGAATGAGCTGAATCTGATATATGTTTGAAATACCTTCATATCTGATTCACTGCCTTCTGCTCAGATATGAATGTGTTGGTGTTGGACATGAGTGGTGTCTGAGAGGACGGCTGGGCGAGCTCAGTGTCTCTGGCTTCTGCATGTCAAGTGGGAGTTAGAGAAAGAGATCTCTCTATGCTGCCTCTCTCTCTCTCTGCACCAGAATCCAGACCACATTGTCAAAATAAAACATCTGAATTCTCAGAAATGCTGTGTTTTCATGTGTTTTCTGTGGCTGGACGTCCTCCATGGCTCAGTGGCGTTGGAGCAGTGCTTATCCTCAGTAATGTGGACACTTTGGGAGTCGGTGTTATTCTAACTTTTTGAAATTTAGAAGGGTTATATTTCCACAAATTCTAGTGAGACTCAGAATGAATGTGCTGGAAGTGGTCATGGTGGTGTAGGTAAAAACATAAACATTGGTGTAGTTCATTTTTATTGTATTTGTGTCAGTGCTCTTATGTGGATTGACAGCTTGGACTTATCCCATGATGTTTGGAAATATTAAATATTGTGACATTTCCTGCCATATGTAATATTTTACATTTTAAATATTACATTTTATTTTGTTCTATTTAGTCCAGCAGTATTGGGCAGAATCAGATAGGCTACACGTGAAACACTTTAATATCAACAGTTTAATATCATTATATCAGGTATGAATGTCATTTCACTTTAAATCTGCTCAGTGGACCTATCAACCTTATTTATTCCAATGCTTTATGTAGTTATTTAGTGCTGCCAGGGGTGCACTTTTTTAGGCTGCCCCCCCCCCCCCCCCCGCGCACTTTAGCACGCGTTTTGGTCCTCCTTCCTGTGCACGCCACTGTTCCTGTGTATAATTCACAGACAGGGCCGTTGTAGCCACCACTTTCCGGAGAATGACGCTGGGTGTCGCCATGACACTCATCACGTAAGCCTAATTTTAATGAGAACAATAAGGACAAGGTTTTAGCTTTATGTCACATTTTTACGTCACTTTATCACTGTTGCAACTACGCTGATGTTTATGAAGTCTATAAAACGAATTGTTGAACAAAAAGCTTGGCTGGGCTAACCGTTAGCTGTTAGCCGTTAGCTATAGGCTATCTTAAATAACTCAAACGGCCCATGAAAAAAGACATTTTTTCCAGTGGATATCCTAGTTACAACATGATTGAGCTAACTGGAGTAGTTTCATGTCGTGTCCGACAGCGGGAGCGTTTTAACGGCTGATGTCCTGATGTTACTGTAGTTTGTTGCTGCTGTTAGCTGTCAGCACCTACACCGGTGGCTAACGCTACCAGTTAGCTGCTTGCTAAAATGCTACTACGGAGTGAAATGGAAGTTGAAAACTGACTTGCGTGGTGTGACACAATGGATCATGGGAAAATAAAATGGTTGATAGGGGAGAAAGGTGATGATAATTCTTGGGACCCCAGCGCCCAGTAGGCACAAAAAACCCAGTAGTCTAATCTTTGTATGACTGATTTATTGTGCTTAGACCTGCCTAATATCAAAACAAAGTAGGCTAAATAAAAAATTATAATACATACGTAGTCTAAGAAAAACAGTGAAAAAGTCAGGGGGTGGGGGCCCGCATTAGTATTCTTTCAGGGGGCCCAGAATTCCTAGCAACGGCCCTGTTAGCAGAAGGTTTAGTCTCAGTGCTACAGCTCGAAATCCCTTCACACAACTTAAACACTTGTTTATGTGCTTGCATGGTACTTTGTGGTTTTCTCTGGCCCCTCATGGTCTTCAGAGAGTTTCTTTGTTTTCTGTTGAACTGCACTTTCCAGGATTCCATCATCATCACTGCTAATTACTGTTGAAATAGAGTCTTGACATTTTCTTTATTTGTGATGATTTGAAAGTAACAGTCGGTTGTGAATTTTTTAACAGGTTTTTTTAATATTAGCCTAGCTGGTTTCTGCAGAGATTATCATTAAAGGTCTGTGTTATCTCTAGAAGCAGACGTGCTCAGTCTTGTCATCGTGGATTTTTCAGTTTACACTTGAATGTAAATCACAATACGCCCTGTTGTTCGCGGGGAGATGAATGCTGTGGCATTGTGGGGGACCATGTGGGCGTGGGCGCATAAGACATTTATGTCAATTACAATGTGAGGAGAAAAGGCATCTTGACTCTGGAACAGAGCCTTTATTTTCTTGTCTTTTTGCGGTGTGGTTTTCATGGTCCGGCCTAGAGCTGCATTTCTGTGGCAGAACGGCACAACATTACAGGATACTCTCCTGACCTGATATCCTACACCAACCACCGTCCCGTGGGAAAACCTTTGGATCCCCCTGGAACTCTGGAGAGCCACCTGTTTCTGTGGAGGGGAGTAGAAGACGTGGACTGGGTACCTGCTCAGGAGGCGGCTGGAGCCGGGGACGCAGGAATGCTTGGATTTCAGTCGTGTACCAGTTCACAGTGAAAAGATGAATGGTTGATTGAGAGAGGGAGAGAGAAGGGACAAAAAGAAAAAAGCTCACAGAAAAAAACAAGGCTGTAGATCAGGAAGAGAAAGTTTGGGAGTAGCTGAAGATGTGTTGTGAGAAAGAGGATCTTTGGTCTGATCCTCCTGTTGAAACCCACCTGGATCAACCACAACAGCTGTGCACCGAGTGAAGGGAGAGAAGAGACGGGCGAGTGGCTGCAGCGCTGCAGGTGAGAGAGACAGTCAGAGAGCAGAGGACTGATCGTCATGATGTCTCAGAGGCACCGGCAGCGCTGCTGCTCCGTGTCCGATGACTCTGAGGAAGCCAGTGGGAGCCAGGCAGAACTTGGACCAGAACCAGAGCCCGAAGACCTGGACTGGGATAGTTATAGCGCCACACTGGAGCACAGATCAGCAGCTGTGGGTAACTCTTGCTGCCTTGTGAATGCTGCATGTGTGATTGTACACTCAACCCAAACCTGATTGTCCTTCTGTCTTGTTGTCAAACACAAACAGTGTGTGTCAATCAGTGCTGTGCCAGGACACACTTACAAAAAGGACTAGTCGTAAATTCAGATGATATAGATGAAAATGAACTAATTATTTTTTTTCCTTTCCTTTTCACATTTTTTTCTTTGTCAGTCAAACCATCCATCACCAGCTCCAAATCACTGCCTGTCTGTGTGTGTGTGTGTGTGTGTGTGTATGAGTGTCCACAATAACAGTTTATAGTAATATACCACACATTAGTCTGCATCATCCTAGTTTGAAACTGATGTTAATTTGCAACTGATGCGAGTTGTGTTCTGAGCAGCTCACAGCTCTGCTCCACCGTTTTAAAAATATCTTGCACTGACAATTAAAGGTAACGAACCTACTGCTGTGACTATAGCGATTATGGCAATGGGCCACATCAATAAATCAAACCTCATGTAGCTACTCATGTATATGTATACAAATATATAAACCATGCGTACACATGAAATGTGTGCGTACGCCACTTTACACATTTTTACGGTAGCTTGTGCTTCTTGGCCTCACGTTTTTTAGTCAGACGAATTTACTGCACCCAGAAATTCACCTTGGTTTTATTTGGCATGCCAGACCTTAAGCTTCCAAATAGTATATATTTTCTTTGTTCATTTTCTTCAACCATGACTTTTATTTCACTCAACTGGGGGTGAATCGTGGGCGTGGTCAAAAGTCGTTAATGTGCGCACAATTTCAGGATGATTGAGATGTATGAGAAAAAAACACGTGGGAATATATGTAGGGGTTTTATACATCTGACGGGAAGACTGCATACAGTACATGTTTACTGAACTGGACGCCGACTGACGCCGGAGTCCGCTTCCATTCGGCGCCCTCGTTAACCGGTGTTGTAGTTCAGACTAGACGCGGAGCGTCGCGGTCCTCTGTTTGGAGAGTTTCGGCGTCTGCTCTATTTTGTGCGTGTAAACTGGCAGGAAGTCACACCAAGAAACACAAGAGAATCCGGTCAATTTTCAAAATAAAAGCCAAAATAAAATACCTTGACAAATCTAAAAAGTGTGCACAATCTAAACCGAGCGACACACACACACCTCACACATACACATAGGCAACACACATACACTCACACACAGCTGAGGGGCAGTGTCACACTGCTGTGAAACCTCCGTTCTGAATAAATGCACACTGCTGTGAAACCTCCGTTCTGAATAAATGCACTGGCCCATGTAAACAATCAATTGGATTAGATCACATGTAAACAGTTGACCAGAAAGACTCATTCGGAATAAATTCAGTCAGAAAAAGGAAGACGTCTCCGCAAAAAGCACCTCTGGTGGACACGGCCCCTAAAATATGTATGATTACAAAAAAGAGATGTTTTCACAAGGAGGGAGAGATGTTTTGGCCTCAGAGGCTGCCCCCCCCCCCTCAAAGTTCTGTACAAAACATCTGCATGTGACCTTTGGCCTTCTATGGGATGGCATTATCAAATCAGCTACGAACTTGGATAAGCCATGTTTTTACTCTTTTGGTGACATCATGTATAATCTGTGCGTAAATCTGTAATCTGTTAATATGACACCTTCCACAAATACAGAAAACATGTTTTTAAACCCTCACAATATCTTGCAAATATAAAACATATGTGCAAACCCACAAACATTCCTGTTTGTCCAGAGTCAAAGAAAATCGGAACCAGTTGTATGAAATCTGGCTATTGTTGTGGTGGGAGGTACTGAGTAAGTGTTTTCTTACAGTAGGTCACCGTCGCCCTGACCTTTGACCCCTGACCATCACAGTCCATTCTATTGCTGCTTTGAGGAGTTTTGTAGATGTTGTTTTCATTTGGCACTTTTAGGGTTGCAAAATTCCGGGAATTTTCAAAGTTGGAAACTTTCCATGGGAATTAACGGGAATTTATGGGAATTAACGGGAATAAATCGGAAATTTACAAAATTGAAGGTTGGCCCTTAACAGGGAACTTAAATATAGTTGGAGAAAATATATTGCAGCAGAATCTTGGCTAAAACAACCAGATTTAATGCACACTGCTTCCTGCAGGGCTGTTAGGCCACGCCCCCTACATGCACTGTGCATTCCTCCATCACATGCACAGATGATTCCTTGAACCCTGGAGGCCACACTTTTGAGCCCAAAGCACAATAGGAGGGCTCCTTTCATTTAAAGGGACAACCAGGAGTTTTTGAAAGCAAAGTGTGTTCACACTATTTCCCATGAGCCTCCGTGCACGGTGAAATTCTTGGACCGGCGCAAGACAGACGAACCATAAACGGTGATTTGGTGACATTATTCCCATAACCCACAGGGCAGCATCCGCAAAACCAAAACTAAGAAATGCTGGGCGACCCGACCACTAAATAATAACAAAATAACGTTAAAGACAAGATTTTTTTTTGATACAGTTTGTTTCAATGACCCCCAATTTCTAGTTAATTCCCATTAATTCCCAATAATTCCCATAAATTCCCATAAATTCCCATAAATTCCCATAATTCCCGTGGAAAATTTCCAATTTGGAATATTTCCAAAATTCCCCAGCTTAATTTCCCATGGAAAGTTTCCAGAAATTTACCGTTAATTTATTGGAAATTTTCCATCCTTTGCAACCCTAGGCACTTTTGTTGTGATCTTAACCTTTGGCCAACAAACCTCATCAGTTTCTCCAGGAGTCGAAGTGAATCCTTCTATCAAATTTGAAGGATTGATTCAAACTTTCAAGCTGTCTACACAGGCCCAGTCATGAAGCAGCTTGTGTTTTTTGCACGCCACATGCCCATAGCTGCAACATGACGAGTATGTTGACAATATTTCAGTTCTACCTGCTACAGTGATCAGAACACTGCTAAAAGAAAAGTGACATATTCAACGTCGCTGCTGCAGGTCTGCTGACACGATGCTCACACTCTGCAGTCTGTGCAGACACAGTACAATAAATGTTTGTGCAGCATCAACTACAGACTTGTGCTTTTCACTGGGCTTCTGCTCTGTGTGTTTAAGTTGTGGCTGATATTGTCTGGTCCAGTTGTCACTGAGGGAAAGTGTTGAAAACTGAGCACTTCAAAACCTGCAGGGCGCAAACTCCATCTAAGTACTTTTATGGAAATACACGCAGATGGAAATGTGGTCGCCTGATCATTTCACAGATGCCCAGATATTTGGGTATGTTATTAGCTTGTTCCAAATGCTTTGCCCATGACTGGCTCCGAAGTCACAGAAATAACCTCAACAGGCTCTGGAAGTCAGGTCCTTCGGTTCCTATTATGGACGGCTGTTGACGAAGTGATCTGGTTTTTGGTCGAACTTGCTTATCAGGTTAGCGCTGTGCGTCACCGTGTTCACAGCTGCTATATTAGGACAACAGCAGGCTAATAAAGGTCTCTTCAGAGTCGGGGAGGACACATTTTTCGTGGCATTGCCTGTGGTAAGATCCTCTTCGGAGAAATGTAACTTTATCTTTGCTTTAGTTTTTTTTTTTTATTCTACTGATCCCTCGATAAAAACCTTTTTTTTCTTGCAGTTGTTCCTTAAATGTCATTTTTGCCTATTTCACGTGACTTCATTTCTTTTTCCTTCCTTTGATTCTGTCTTTCATCTCTCCAAAGATATTGTCACTGCATATGGCATAGAGACATTTCAAGATAATCTAGCATGATCATTGTTCATCTTAACGAAGCATAAAAGCAAAATATGATAGTAAAGCCTTGACCTACAGCTAAACTGGACAAAAAAAAACTATAGTTGTATAGTGCACGGAGTAAAAATAAATGAATAAATCTACGCATTAGCACTTTAGTTCACCAACTGTAAATATGTGTTTGTGAACCTGCAGGAGCAGGAGAACGCCCAGGTGTCTGAGCAGCGCTGTGTCCAGCTGGAGAAGGTCCAGCGCGACCTGGAGCGCCAGCTGTCAGGTCTGTCGGAGCGCCTGGAGGAGGAGGAGGCCTGCTCGGCCCAGCTGGTGGTCCACAGGGACCGGCTGGAGGCCGAGTGCAGCAACCTCAGACAGGACGTGGAGGAGCTGGAAGGCGCTCTGACCGTGGCTGAGCAGGACAAACAGGTAGGACACCATGGGATCTTCACCACAGGACAAGACAGTCCATTAAATACTACAAATTGAAGGAGCTCTTGATCTTGAGTTATTCCAAGCACCACACTCTTAGAAAAAAGGGTTCCAAAAATGTTCTTCTGAGGTTCTACCTGGAACCGTTTGCTTTTCCTGAAGAAAGGGTTTTTCAAGGGTTCTTGGTAACACTAAGGATTCCAGTAAAAGGGTTCTTGGTGGAACTCCCTGTGTGGGTTCTAGATGAAACCGTAAGAAGTGGGATATTTTCTGGATGAAACCCCCAGTAAGGCTTCTGGGTGAAACCAATACGCCATAAAAGGGATTTTTGTAGAACCACTCATTGGGGGTTTTCGTGTAACCTTTGACAGATGGTTCTAGGTAGAACCCTTTATGTGTTGGGTTCTAGATATAACCCTTTATGTTGGGTTCTCAGTATAACCCTTTAAGTTGGGTTCTAGGTAAAACCCTCCAAAAGGGTTCCAGGGTTATACTGAGAACCCAACATAAAGGGTTATATCTAGAACCCAACACATAAAGGGTGATACCTAGAACCACCTGTCAAAGGTTACACCGAGAACCCCCAAAGAGAGATTTTCCATGCGGTATCATTAGGTTTTTTGGCTGAGGGGCGGGCAAATCAGGGAACTGCTTGGGCCCCTGAGCTGTCAGGGGGCCCTCCAATGGCTGACAAACTTTATTCCACAGAAATGCAGCTCCCTCCCCCTCAAACAACAGAGGGACAAATTACAATGAAAGTTCCAGTAGGAAAATTCCCTGAGGGGATGTCATTCCCTGGATGGTTTACAATGACAAGAAGCAGAGTGGGAACAGTCTCACTGCACATACACACTAGATTAATTCAAAAAGATAAACAAGCCAAACTTACATTACATTTTAAAATGTAAATTAATTTAAATGTTTGTTCATGCAATCTGTACAGTATTAAAAACAGTTTTGGGCAGGCTGT
The DNA here is from genome assembly GCA_030347415.2 of Decapterus maruadsi. Taxonomy (NCBI): domain Eukaryota; kingdom Metazoa; phylum Chordata; class Actinopteri; order Carangiformes; family Carangidae; genus Decapterus; species Decapterus maruadsi. The sequence continues at coordinate 22,421,459 of CM064888.1, read as the reverse complement.
CACTGCAGTATCTTGAGCAAAGCACTGTGATAACTCCAGTATTTGAATCAAATTAGATAATAGAATTGACTCATTTGGAATGAAAACAGTGGTGATCAGTGATTGGTTGTTGCGTACGCACGCCTATAGCAGGAGAGGAGATTAGGTCAGTACTGTATGTCTCCAGCTGCTGTAATGAAAGAAAGGTGATCAATTAAAGGCGACAGAAAAAAAAAACACTTTTTGAAGGCTCTTTAACTTATAATTGGGTGTTTGTCTTGCCTCCTGCCACGCAAAATGTGAGAATTTACAAAAATAAATCTGCCATTTTCAGGCTCCCTAGGATAAAATCCATGTGGTTTTACCAGCTGCTCCTTCAGTTGTCTGACAATGATAATGGTACTGTAATTAGTTTTCAAATTGGTTCATAGTGGTTTATTTGCATTTAAAGGGACAGACACTGAAAGCAGCCGTTCTGAACAGGACTGTTTAGAGAGGATGAGAAGAGCTGTGATGTTTGATCCTTGGGGTGACACCTGGGAATTATTTTAATTTGTGGAAAATGGACAGAATACGTCTCCTTCAAAGTGAGTTGCTGAAATCACTAGTGGGGGGAAACATGTCTCAGCTTTGAACATCTTCTCATCTCTTTGTCACATAACACGTCAACTTTGTTTCCCATTGTTCCAACTGGACTAAAGCAGCTTCACTCAGTCACAGACAGGATGATGGACAGATGAGTCCCTGTCGCTTTGGAAAATGTTACCGCTGCAATCCAGTTCAGTTCTGAATTAGTAAGTAAAGTGGTGACAACACACAAACAGTTTAACTATGAAGGAGTGTCTCTTCTGAGAGACTCCTCTCGCTCTGACATCTGCATTACAGCCCCTCACCAAAGCCCTTTATCTGTCTCACTGAGGTGTATTAAAGGATTAAGATGCTATCTCCGCTCAGGAATGTCACAGGATTGCACTGCACTGTCTGTACTGTAGGTGGGGACGGAAAGAGAGTTTTAATTGGCACAACAGATGCAAAGATTCAGCCTGAGAAAGTTCACATTGAATAATTTGAGAAGAACTTGATCCTCTGGTTCTAGGAAGGTTCTCTTGACTAATTGGTGAAGGTTACAGAACTCCGGCAAGAATAGACCTGTCTGAGAGCAAGGTTGACACAGGACTTAGGAAAAAAAATGACCCTGTCTAATATTTGTAGTGTGTTGTCATAACAGTTATTAAGGCTGGACATGATGTGTCTGATCTACAGCAACAAACGCTCAGCTGTCTGTTGTGAAAGGGCAGGATCTGAACTATCACACATCTGGTAATGTCTTCATTTAATATCTGCACAAAGGTCCACATGCAGATACAAAGCTGTGATGTTCAGATGAAGGTTTTATTGTGTAGATATTCACCAGCGCATGGTGGCTGCGTGCCCGGGAAGAGTTCTATCATGAGCAATGCTCAGGAAGCGCTGATGTGTGTAATAACCAATTTTTTGCAGATGAGTTAACGAGCTCTGTCTGTCCAGTCTGCAGACAGCGAGCTGAGGAGGCTGTCGGAGCAGCTGCTTCAGAAAGATGAGGTGGTGCAGAAGCTCCAGAAGGAGAAAGAACATCTGGTGGAGCTGAGCCAGGTGAGTGATGAAAAGTGGAGGGGTCAAATATGGCTCTGCACTGTGCAGTGATACAACCATTAAAGGGATACGCCAACATTTTTTTTCATGTCTTGCCTCACTCCTGAGTCCATGACCAGCAGATAGACACCATCCTTTTGACTGTGCGTGCAGTAACAAGGGAGATAGAGCCGTTATTGCCTGTAATTAGCTTAGCTCAAACACTGGAAGTGTATGGGTAGTGGTAGCCTGCCTCCTACACAAGCTGAAATCAGCAGTCAGAAGCTGATTTCATTTTAGCTCTAAACTCTGTAAATATATCACATTATCAACATTTTCAAGATTTATCCATTTATAGTTGCTGAAAAGTTTCTCTGATGACTTTAGGTGGAGGCAGGCTAACACTACCCATACACTTCCAGTGTTTGAGCTAAGCTAATTATGGGCGATACATCTCTATCTCCCTTGTTACTGCATGCACAGTCAAAAAAAAAATGTTGGCGTATCCCTTTAAAGAAATGTAATATTTCACTTCGACAAAGTCAGTCTTTGGGCGGATTAAAAAACAATTAAACAGTAGGTATTTTTCATATTCCAAGCCTATGCCTTTTTGTAATCAAGGCTCCAATGTTAATCTCCAAGGTTAGAAAAAACACTGATGACATCGCTATGGTTAGTTATAGGTTTGTTATTTAGAGAAATTAAATGAAATTCATGAAGATGGAGGACGTCATGCAGCAAAGATCTCAAAGATGGACTATGGAGATGCTCTGTTCATGATTGATTTAGGGATAGAGTCTGGACTAAAGGTGTCCAACCAAAATTCAGTTTGAAATCTTTTATCTTCATACCTTGATGTTAACAACCCACGTTGAAAATACACAGGGCCACGAAGGGTCCACTTGTTGGATCCATCGTGGCCCAGGAAAAGAAGGTCACATGAGAGAGAAGGATCCTTGGACATGACGCAGTCTAATCACACTACTGTGATGCAATCTGTGTTCAAACGCAGCCTCTGAGCGATGCGTTTGAGGAACTGGGACACAGCTGTGGTCTTCTCGGCAGAGAGATCTCACACATGTGCAGGCCAGGCTCAGACATCTTGGAAATATTTCAGTTGTCATCACGTAACTTCAAAGTTCAACGGTTCCCTCCTTAGATAAGAAGAACCAACCGAACAAACTCCATCCACTGATGAAAACCATGAGATGTAGCTGGAAACTTGAATGAACAATGTACTTTACCACAGTTATAATAAAATATTGATGTCAGGCAGAGTGTAAACTGTGTAATCTACACTCCTACAGTACTCGCACCTGTGCTGCTGCTCAGCTGTATTGGTGATTGTGTCTTCATCATTTACCTCCAGCCACAGATACTTTACCAGCTGAGACTGAAACAGAACCATGCAAGACCTTTTAGACAAATCTGAAATCATTGAAGAAACATTACTTCTTCTGTAGAAATAAGGGTTCCAAAAGTGTTCTTCTATGTGTTGAGGTTCTATTCCATTTGCTCAGAGGGTCTATAAAGCATCAGTGGCTCAGCTGACAGGGACAGCTAACGGCGGCAGCTAAGCTAACGGCGGCAGCTAAGCTAACGGCGGTAGCTAAGCTAACAGCAGGACATCAGCTGTTAAAACTCTCTTGTTGTCGGACACGACATGAAACTTCTCCAGTTAGCTCAGTCATGTTGTAACTCAGATATCCGCTGGAGAATTTTTTGTAATGGACCGTTTATTGAGTCACTGAGTTATTAAAGTTAAACAGGTAACCGCTAGCCCGGCTAATCTATGATAGCCAATTACAAAAATGTGCACACGTAAATAGTAATGTTTGTCCAATCATTGGTTTTATAGACTTTACAAACAGATTAGTCTAAACGGCGATATATTTATATGAAAAAATAGCGAAACTCTCGCCCGTCACTATTGTTGGAATGTTGGTTTTCTACCCGGAAGTAGTTGTAACAAGGCAATTCGTCCTATACACTTAGAAATAAGGGTTCCAAAAGTGTTCTTCTACAAGGGTTGAGGTTTTACCTGGAACCATTTGCTTCTGAGGGTTCTTGGTAACACTAAGGGTTCCAGTAAGAGCCATTTTGATCCAGAGAACCCTTAAAAACCCTTTCACCAAAGAAATGGTTTTTCAAAGGTTCTTGGTAACACTAAGGGTTCCGGTAAAAGGGTTTTGGTGGAACTCCTTGTGTAGGTTCTAGATGTACATGTAACGGAGGTCTGCGGGTGTGCCACCTGGCGGTAGTGGTACCGGAAGTAAACTCACTCATCCATAAAAGATGTGTTAACCAAATGTTTGGCAATCTCTTGGCGAAGTGGTTAGCATCGTCGCCTCCGGTGCGAGAGGTCGTGGGATCGATCCAAACTCAGGGCAAGTCCAAACTAAACAACATCAGCCACATACTGTGGCAGATGCTTTGAAATCTACAGAGATCCATACAGAGCTCACCCACCTCTGAAAGGCCATGTCCACTAATGCATCCCAGATGCTTTGACCATCAGTAGCAGCTTTACTGTGTGATCTGTGGGAGCAGTTCAGCATCAAAGCTCATTACTGTATCTCCACACTGTTTGTTCAACATGTCTCACCTTAAAGATGTAGCCTGGAGTCCTACTTAGAACATGGATGGTCTTAGCATGATGGAGGCAGCTGTTCCAGAGTGTTAAGGCTCGGAGTCACTGAGCGTGGCGTTCCGGTGCTTTTGATGGGAAACTCTCTGATCCATCAGATCAAACTGAAGATGACTTCTGACATTTTTCTTTGCAACCAAACAACTTCAATGTGGCAGACAGCTGGCTGTGGGGCAGTGCAGTGGAGAGTCAGTGGTTGAGGGACACGTGCAGCCCAGGCTCAGACATCTTGTTTCACCCTGACAGCAGGCCATCGAGGACTTGCAGAGCGAGGAGGAGAAGGTGAACCTACTGACCAAAGAGAAAACCAAGCTCCAGATGCAGGCTGAGGATGTAAGTAGGCCTACATACTCTCTCTGTTACTTAAACATTAACTAATGCTGCTCTGCTTTGCTGGATACTACAAGTCTGTTTTTCTTCTTTCAGAATTTCAGAATCAACTGTGATCTATGATACATTATTAAAATGTTCAAATGATAGGTGTGTTTACTGTGGAAATAGTCAAATGAGAACTTAATTGGTGCTTAGTTAATTCCAGTTACACAGAAAAAGCTATCTAAAGTTTACTAACTGGACCTCAGGCTAGCCACTACATGCTAACGCTAACCAGACCAGACTGTAGCTGAGTGATGATGGTGTGAGTTACTGAGAAATAAAGATGGACAGAGCGGTTTCAGCAGAGCCGTTCTGAAGCTCAGTAACATCCTCTGTATGTTCTTCTGCTGAGTTCAGTTTGAGTTTCCTGTTTTTACTTTTACGAACATCACTTTTTTATGTCTTCTTCTCACTGTTGTTGTTTATTTTACGTGTTCCTGTGTCGGTTCGTCTTGTCAATTTAGTTTATTTCTGCTACATGTTTCTTTTTCCAGTGAGTTCTTGGCCATTTTATCCAATGGATTTCTTTCTAATGGCTTTTTTTGGTTGTTGTTTTTTGATGTTTTTATATCATAAATGGCAAATGGTAAATGGACTTGCTCTTATAGCACTTTATAGTCTTTAGGACCACTCAAAGTTCTTTACACTGTTCGTTACCTGTTGACCTTGACGGGTTTTTTTTGTTTTCTTTTGGGGTTTTTGGGGGGAGGGGAGGTTATAAATTACTTTCACCTGTGGCCCTGTTTCTATTGGGTTTATTGTTTCTCCCCAAACTGTGACAGTCCTAGCTAATTCACAAATTGAGGAGGTAGGCTATGTATGTGGTAGATATCATAATAATGGCAAATTTAACTTTAAAAATGTCTTTCGAGGAAGAAAATTTAGGTAAACACCAAGAGGAAAATCCTCTAAGTTTGGATGGTTAGTCCAGGAGGGCGGGGCTTAGGGCGGGATCTGGGCTGTGGCTGAGAGTGATGACTGCGTCGTTGTGATACTAAAAATTAACAGAAAGCCCCACTCCATGTTTTACAGTAAACCACCAACTCCAGGCTGTGTGCATTTCTCTGTGGACTGAGGCTTTAATACAAACCTAGAGCTGCTCTATGATCAAAGAACACGTCAACATGTATACACGTGAGAAGTGGAAACTTCAGGTTATTTGACTTAATTGTAACCCTGTTGCCAGTAGGTACTGAACACTGAGCACATGTCATCTTATGCTTAAAACTGGCCAACCATATTATTGATTACTGACACTTAATATTTTAACTGCTGGAAATTGCAGTTGAAACATATTGGCAGGTCACTGAACCCCTGCTTTGACTTCTACTTCCTGCAGCTGCATGATGATGTTGTTTTCTCTGTTGTGTATGGCTGCAGTTGGAGTACCAGCTGGAGCGGCTGCAGCGCACCGAGCTGGAGAAGAGCAGGAGGAGGCTGGACAGCGACCCCAGGTCCACTCACGATAGTCTGGGAGAGATGGAGAAGATGAGGAGTGGTCTGGAGGACCTCATCAAAAGGTTGGTCAAACAATACGCTGTTATGTAATACTGTTACATTCGTTTAGGCATTCATGGTCCCCAGAGGATAAAACCTATTGAATTTGATAAAATAGCTTAATGTCTATACTCAAAGTTTTTTCCAAAAATATCATACAATTTCCTTTTCCAGTTTTTAGGTTTTAGTGAGTTAAGTCAACAATGATTAACAATGAATTTCCCTTTAATATGAGTTCATTCATCAAACATAAATCCTTAACTTTTCACTACCTCCATTTCCATTGGTTTGATAATTTTTTGACAAAACATCTAGCGTTGTGTAGTGGTAGATGGACAGATTATCCAATTCTTTATGTATGTCCCAGGAGAAGCAAATCTCTTCAGCAGCTCATTAGTAATAACCATAATATGCATTGTTAATAATAGATAACAACAATTAATTGAGTCCATTCATGAGCCACTGCCTTTGGTTGAGGTTGAGGTGCTGTCCATTCTGATGACATTGAGGACAAAGCATCTCCTGAACATCTGTCCTGTTGTGGAGATGGTGCTTGTTGTGGTATAAGATGTCCAGTCAGACCAGGCCTCCACTGACTGATACAACATGTGTAGTATTTCACTGAGGTGGCGTCAGTGTCCAGGGACCAGTCCTGTTTACTGTCCTGGTACTGCTTGGTACTCTGAAGTGTCCCATCACGCATCACACATTCAAGTATAATTTCATAAAGCACACCACAGTATGAACCTGCTACACAGGGAAAACCCTCAGCAAAGGAAAAAGACAGGATAGGGTACCGAGCTACCGCATTCTGATCTTATTTACTGCAACACAGCTTCTGGGATTTTTGTATCTAGGTTCTTCCTTGCCATCGGTAGTCTATACCGCTTCCCTGAAGACAAAAGCTCAAACTCCCTGTACATGGGATGAGAGGAATCATTAATTATCTTCTCAGCTTTACTTCTAATTAATTCATCATAGAGACAGCTCAAATGTTTCTGTGGCTTCCCTAAAATCTTAGAGGCCATGTTCACTATTCTCTGCAGTTTGTTTCTCCCTTTAATATTCAGGTTTCCGTACCACATGATCATGTTAAATGATAAAATACTTTCCACCAGGCTCTTATACACCGTTTCTAAAATACTTTGACTCACTCCAAAACTGTTAAGCTTGCGTAGCAAGTGGAGGCATTGTGAACATTTTTTTAAAACGTTCAAAAACGTATTGATTTGGAAGGTAAGACTACTGTTCACTGCAAAGTATGTGCCCAAATATTCAAAATCGTTGACCATTTCGACCATTTGTCCATCAATATTTACTGGCCTCCTAATATTTTTGTTATTCTGTAGGACCAGCTCCTTGGTCTTAAAGCAGATGTCAGTGGAATGTTTTTGTTAATATAAGTCCTAAATAGTCCTATTTTCCGTCAGCATCACTTACATGGAGTGTTTCAGCCGTAACACGAGTCTCTCAGTCACTCTGCTCTGCTGTAAACCAGGAGAAAACTTTCCTTGTGGGATACAAGTGTTATCCAATGAGGAGAGAGAACGGCATGAAGGGCTGTGTGTGCAGCCAAGGGATGCGCGTGAATGTGGTGACGTAGGGACGAGGACCAATAGATGCCTGACGAGGGCGGGGGGCTGCTAACTCATGGTGTCAGAAACTCATTGTAACTTCTGAGTTTTTCCTTCCTGTGAAAAAATACCAGTTTGATCTGGTACGAGTTCACGGGTCGGAAGTTGCCCCATGGCCGTTATAGTGACTTTCACAGACAACAGGACGGTAAAAACACGAGTTACGGGTTACCTGGAACCTTAAAAGTCGTTTGTGACTTGAAGCTGTAACATATACGGTTTCAAAAACCTGCCTTGAAAACAGCATTAGCCCAGGTTGAAAAATGCCGCTGATATCTGCTTTAACTGACAGGTGTCTGGGCCTAGACCTCTGGAAGTCAGTCATCAGCTCCTTGGTCTTGGACTGGAGGTATTTAGAAGGAGTCAGTTCTTGTTCCTACTGTCAGATCCCTGTCCTCTTCCTGTTCCTGATACACACCACCATAGCTGTGTTATCTGGGTATTTGTATGGCTGTGGCAGGACTCAGAGTGATGGTGTAAGTCTGAGTTTTCCACCACTCTGTCACCAGGTGCTGCTCTGTGGGGAGTGCAGGGTTTCTCTCTGTGATGTTAGTGCCTGTTAACTTTAAGAACTTTCAATTTAAAAAAAAACTTTGTCATCCAAAGAGTGGAAATCCCTCTTTGGTTTCACCATAGACATATTATCTCACAACAACAGAACACAATAACACAGTAAAAAAAACATTTCAAGGATAGAGAAATATATAAAATAGTCTACACTGTACTTCACACATCACACATTCAAGTATAATTTCATAAAGCACACCACAGTATGAACCTGCTACACAGGGAAAACCCTCAGCAAAGGAAAAAAAACCAGGGTAGGGTACCGAGCTACCGCATTCTGATCTTATTTACTGCGTTGACAGCTTCTGGGACGAAGGACTTTTTGTATCTAGGTTCTTCCTTGCCATCGGTAGTCTATACCGCTTCCCTGAAGGCAAACGCTCAAACTCCCTGTACATGGGTTGAGAGGAATCATTAATTATCTTCTCAGCTTTAATTCTAATTAATTCATCATAGAGACAGCTCAAATGTTTCTGTGGCTTCCCTAAAATCTTAGAGGCCATGTTCACTATTCTCTGCAGTTTGTTTCTCCCTTTAATATTCAGGTTTCCGTACCACATGATCATGTTAAATGATAAAATACTTTCCACCAGGCTCTTATACACCGTTTCTAAAATACTTTGACTCACTCCAAAACTGTTAAGCTTGCGTAGCAAGTGGAGGCATTGTGAACATTTTTTTAAAACGTTCAAAAACGTATTGATTTGGAAGGTAAGACTACTGTCGATGTATGTGCCCAAATATTCAAAATCGTTGACCATTTCGACCATTTGTCCATCAATATTTACTGGCCTCCTAATATTTTTGTTATTCTGTAGGACCAGCTCCTTGGTCTTAAAGCAGATATCAGTGGAATGTTTTTGTTAATATAAGTCCTAAATAGTCCTATTTTCCATCAGCAATCACTTACATGGGGTGTTTCAGCCGAAACACGAGTCTCTCCGTCACTCTGCTCTGCTGTAAACCAGGAGAAAACTTTCCTTGTGGGATACAAGTGTTATCCAATGAGGAGAGAGAACGGCATGAAGGGCTGTGTGTGCAGCCAAGGGGTGCGCGTGAATGTGGTGACGTAGCACGAGGACCAATAGATGCCTGACGAGGGCGGGGGCTGCTAACTCATGGTGCGTTCAATGAAACTCGTACTTTGTGGTTTTCCTTCCTGTGAAGTCGTACCAGTTCGATCTGGTACGAGTTCACGGGTCGGAAGTTACGAGTGGCCGTTATAGTGACTTTCACAGACAACAGGACGGTAAAAACACGAGCTACAGGTTACCTGGAACGCTACAAAGTCGTAGTTGTGACTTGAAGCTGTAACTTACGGTTTCAAAAGCCTGCCTTGAACGCAGCATTAGCCGAAACGGCCGTGCCGCTGATATCTGCTTTAAGAATATTCATTTCCAAGGAGCTGGCTGAACATTATTTGTGAAGGCTCAGTACATGATTGAAATACAGGTTCTGTCAGAAAGAAAGAAGAAAGAGAAATATAAGAGCTTCAAAAAAAAGTAAAAGAAACAGTGACAGTCTGATCTGATGAGGAGCTGAGAGTCTGGGAGGCTGTAACATGTAATATACCTGCTCCTCCTAGTTACCCCTCCCTGCCCCCAACATGCTGCTCTCTGCCCTGGATTCACTATCTGTTTTCTTTACCTTGCAGCAACAATCAAAGAATGCAAGAGTCTCCTGGCAGAGAACACACACACACACACACACATACACACACACGCATACAGTATGCAGGGAAGTACAATATCAGCTCAGCTATGAAGTCTAATGAAGTTAAAACTTGTTCTCTATGACATCGTGACCTTCTTCAACACAGACCTTGTTGCTAGGATGCTGCTTTTCAAACATGCTTATTGGCATTAAGTATGTTTTGCTTTCTGATAGGTACTTATATGAGAAGCTCATCTTCACATAAATGTGATTGAGTCAATATGAATGTGATCTTAAGTGTAACATTTCCACAGCACTTATGTAACAAGCCTGAACTCAGACTAATGCAAACAAGACAATGTTTTTCTTTTCTTGGTCTTTTCATTTCAAATCAGTGATGCAGCACTGATGTCCCAACACAAGAACTGCTACTTCTCACGCACAAACAACACTGCACAAGCACTAAGGCACTTTCTCTAATATTTCAGTAATGGGTAATGGTTCAATATCCTAACTGATCTCTGAACAAGGACAGCTTGATAACCTCACTTTGATTTGAGCTAATCTTGGTCAAAGATCCCAGGGTTTCCTGAAAGCACATGTACTGCTCCTATGAGAAATGGCAACATCCAACAGCTGGAAGCCATGCTAGCCTTTAAACATTGCTACCACCACAAGAGAGCAGAATGCAAACGAGGACCAGATCCTTTATGGGACAGAAACCTCTTCTGAGATCACATATACAAGAGAGAACTCACCTCAGTATTATTCTAAAAGGCCATTTGTAGCTGGTTTAACACTGTTTGCCATGTTTGTACTGATATCAGAGCTCTGCTACAGCCTCATGAAAGAGGAAATACAGACAATTTTAGCTAAAAATGAAAAATAAAAGTAAGTTTTATATTATATTTTCACAGTGCCGGCCCCTGGCATAAACACTCTATGCGGTTGTTTAGGGCCACAGCCGTTAGGTGGGGGCCACATGATCAGAATTCCCTGCTTCATCTGGTGAATAAATAAGAAAACCAAACGGAAGGGACCCTTGGAAAGCAGGAAATCACACAATTCTGATACAGTTTACAGCTTGGCTCTGTCATAAACGGTTCAGAAGTTGTTTAATGTTTTGTAAAACACTGGTCTTTAGGGTTAAAACAGCAATGTTCTAGTTAAAGCCATTTTTCTCACTTTGAAGTTGTTTGGTCATAATAGATTAAAATGCCCATAACTGAGAGGGCTATCTCAGTTACAGTATTCAAACAGTTATGAAAGGCTGAAAACTTCTAGTTTATGGAAATACAGTACCAAAAAATTTAAATGTCAAAAATCCCACCATGTGAAGGGTTTTCCCAGGCCACCACAATTTGATGAAAATAGAAGGGTAGAATGACAACAAAATTTTCATTTTAGACTTGTTTTCTACACTTAGCCTATATAATGCTATATTCATATCCTATTTCAAGCACCAAAACAGTTCATTCTCATGACTGAAGGTGTGTTTTCACAAGGGATTTGTTTTCAGAAAGCAGACCTGAAATTTCCAGCATGTGGCCTGGTGCAAACTGCTGTCCCCAAACAAAAAAACTAATTTAAAAAGCATTTAAGTATGCACATTTTAAATGTTTACTAAGATCCTTCAATTATCTATTGAAACCCAAAATAATATTTAAAATATCATTTTCCTAAATATATTTTAAATCATCATTTATAGGGTACTTTACATTGGGAGGTGGCTGTCCCCAACACCATCTCCTAAATTTCAATTCATGAAAATGATACTAAAATGATATTTATAAATTTTTCTTTTGGTGTTTTTATAAAGATCTTTTTGATTTTTTTTAAAGTGAAGTGTAAAAAAGTACATTGATTTTATATATTTTTTGTAAATCATGAAAATGTATGTAAAAAATGTTGTCCCTCATTTTCTTGTCATTACCGAAACACTGTAGGTGTTAGTCCATAGGCTGAGACTGATTTAAGCCACACCTCTAATTTTTTTATCAGGAAGCATTCCTTTGTCCCTCTCATGTTCTGGCTGCATGGTGAGTAGCTAGGTCTCATCATTTTCAAGAAAATATGATCAAAAGTCTGAAAATCAGTGTGTAACTTTAAGAGACGTCACTACCGAACACCTATTTTCTGCACTTAAACAAACTTTTTTGGGTTTTATTGCAGGAAAAATAGTTTTTATGTGTGTGAAATAGATCAGAAAAGTGCTAGCTAACCATGTGCTGATTATCATCTTTAAGCTAGGCTCAAAGTTATCTAAAATTGTCACTACCGAAACAGTCACTACCGAAACATGTGGTCACATTTCGGTGACACGACTGTTTCGGTAGTGACAAAATGGAACACTTAAGCCTTTATTTGGGGAATATAAAGACAATTTTAACATAGTTAGGCAACTAAAAAGTATTTTATTATAAATTTCATGTCAGTTAAAGGTTGCATGGCATGAAAAATTCACTTATTACGTTTTTTTTTAATAGTAATATGTGTCCTGCTAGCCTGTCTATGGTCCTTTAAGTCAGTGGTTCCCAACCTTTTTTGGCTCGTGACCCCATTTTGACTCCACAAATTTTTCTACAATTACTAGACATTTCAGGCGACCCCATTTGAATTCCAGGCGACCCCACCTGGGGTCCCGACCCCAAGGTTGAGAAACACTGCTTTAAGTCAGTCTTTAAGTCTAATGTTCCATTAGTTCCATTAGTCAGGCTCAGACTGACACTTGTTTTTGCCACTGCTTACTAATTACTGATGTCTTAAAATGTGTCAGTAATATTCATTTCTGTGGTTAACTTATACAGGGAGAGAGACAATATGCCAGATCAGAGGAGCAGAGCAAAAACAGGAGCAGAGAGACTGAGGGAGTACAGAAAAAGGTTGAGGGATGACCCTGTGAAGTACGAAGAGTACTTAAAAAAGGAAAGAGAAAGAAATAACAAACGAAGGGAAGAAGGAAAGTTGAAGAGTGTCACTGAGTTATCTAACCCTAACATGTTATGTTTTCTCACTTGCATGCAGTCTCCTCAAGACCGAAACTATCAATACCTCTTCAGTGTGATGTAATCTGAAATTCAAGCACTGTTATGTCATTTTCAGATATCTAATGTCAGATGTGTGTCTGATATACACATGTTTAACATTTATGACTTATTAGTTATTTTTATTACGTAACATAAAATGATCACAGTCTTATTCAGCTGTGACAAACAAGGTATTGTGGTCACTACCGAAACAGTATTGTCACTACCGAAACTGTGCCGTCACTACCGAAACATGGGATGTTTTGTCAAAAATAAAGTATATTGAATTATCAACTAAGATATTGTGATGGTGTTTGGTTCAGTGGGTATTAAAACTAATAAATCCTTAAGTTTGTAATCATTATAATCAACTTTACGCCCTTTACAAAGAAAAATTGGATCAAAAATCCAATGACTGTGATAAATCACGCTTAAACACTTTATTAAAATTATATACTTTTTAATTTACCTGTGAATTTTGAAAAATACAATTTCAGAAAAATATATTTACAAGGTAGATGTAAACTAAATTTCAATAGATCAATGCAACCCTTCATTTCATGTGATATTTCATTGTGTTTCGGTAGTGACAAATTTTGGGGGAGGAAAAATATTTCAAAACTGTCTGAAAATACAAAATGAGAATTAACTGTACAACTACTAGAAATGTGTACCTTGGATATTATACTACTAACATACATGAAAAGTTTTGGGGAAAAGACACATTTATTTCAAGATGTTTCCAACTCTGACTTTGCACCAATTCTGTAGAATGGCCCATATAGCCTAGTGTATAAATCTAATATTATACAGTTTTAGGACAAATTGGCCTCAGTGTGCTTACGGCGTACATTAAACACTTTATTGTTTCATGGCATTATCTTAAAAAGATAAATTTAAGAAAATATGTAAAAGTCGAGAAAATGGCCTCAAACCTCAGAGGGCATAAACTGTTGCGCTTTGAGTGAGCCACAAACAAAAATCTTGTTTAGGGCCACCAAAATCCTAGGTCCGGCCCTGTATTTTCACATTACCTTGTCTTTTTGTTCTGTAAGTTCTGTTAGTTGCATTTTACTGACTTTGGGTGAGTTTGCAAAGGTCTGTTCTTCTTTTATTCTAGTGACCTTTACATTTTTATGAAGTGAACTTTCCTCCCCAAGACTTGAGTTTTTGCACTGACTGGACTTCATCAGTTAATCTCTCATTCTCTCTGCAGGAGGGATCTGGAAATCAGCAGCATCAGCTCCAGTCTGGATGCGGAGGAGGCTCTCAACACTGGATTACAGAGGAAGATCAAGGAGCTACAGGTCAGTGTGTGTGCAGTATTTATTAACTGTATGTGATGGTGCAAAGCTTTGGTCAGCTGGGATCGGCTCCAGCCCCCCCTGCAAAATTGTTTCATTGTGTGTGTCTTATCCCAGGAGTGCACTGATAAAACCTCACTCAGCCTGTTGGCGATTACAAGATCATAAAGAGAACAAGAGTGCTTTATTGTGTCCTCAGCAGAATACACTGAACACAACAGCATCTATTCAAGGTCAACAGGAAAAACAAACATTCACCTTAAATAGGAAAGTGTTAATAATCTGTTTAGACTACTTTGTTTGGAATAATGATCAAAAGGCTGGAGATGAGTTTCCTTAAAGGACAGTGAGCTCAGCTGTAGCTCGGAGATGCATTCCTGCCTTTCAACAGAGCTTCTGGGCTCTGCTCTGTGATTGGAGGAACCATTTCACAGCTCCATACCTGTCAGGAGAGGGTTAAAATACACCGCCTACATCCAATCTGATAACCATCTCCTCTTCCCCTCTCACGGTGTCTCTACGTGCAGTTGGGGGTAGTTTAAGCCAGCAACAACTTTCTTTCTTTTACCCTTTTCCTTTCATAAGGAACCATGAATTAATATGTTTAGTTATTCTGTTTAGTTTCTATGTTTTAGATGTTTCATTTAAAAGATTCTCTCTCTGCTAATTGTTGAACAGCTTGTGAATAGCGGCTGTTCCAAAACAATTACATCTGATTAATTCCTATATCTCTTTACTTCTCTAAATCACTTTGGATTTTTACCAATTCAATCACAAATACTTCATTATAACTAATGGAGCCATATCAAAAGTATTTCCATCCAAAGAAGCACTCCACCATCACCACCAGGGGCGTAGCACCAAATTCTGGGCCCTGTATACTCCTAAAGTCAGCGGGCCCCTATCCATGCTGCACAAAGCGCAGAGTTGTTTTGTGCAAAACCGCTGATGCACGTTGCTGTTTTTCATCAAGCAGTCTCTGGTAACGTTGTCTTATTATCTCATAGCGTGCTGAATGTGCAGGTCACAACTTGTCCACCAGAGCGTTTTGGAGTTGTTGGATTGTGTATTTGATGAGTTTGATGAGGGAAACCAAGAAATCCCATGAGCCTCCGTAACGTATAGCTCTGAGAAGCTCACTGCTCTGCTCCTCTGTTCTAAAAATAGCTTGCACCGACAATTAATAAACCTACTACTAAAACTATCGGGATTATGGCAATGGACCAATTTGCCAAAATGTTGAAATATCCCTTTAACAGCTACTTCCCCTAATTCTGCCTTCTTTCTTTTTCTTTGTCTGATACCCGGATTTATGTTTCTTGGGCTGCATTGATGACAGCTAGCCTCCAGGTTATTCAGTCTGGGCTCACTGACGTTACACTTGTCGCTGGCCGCTGTCAATAGGTGGACTAAACCATTTTTCGCCTCCAAGAGGAGGCCCCCAGAATCTCCAATATGTTGGGAGGACTGTGACACAGAGTTCATTCTCTCAGTTGATGTTATCAATATATTTGAAATAAATTATGACACCAATTAATTGGTGGACCAAATTCATTCGAAATAAAAATTTCACACAAAAAAAATATAATGTCAGGATTTTCATGGGCCCTCTCCCTACTCGGGCCTTGGGTAGTCAGGTCCCCTTTTCCCCCCACTACCACGCCCATGATCACCACTACTGTTTTGTTTTATCTTTATGTGAACCCCTGGTAGCTTTTATCAAACAATGTATGCACACCACAGGAATCCAATCAAAATACCTTAACCACCAAATCAGCTTATACGCCGATGATACTTCATTCACTTCCCTCAGTGCATATGCTGATCAGAAATTGCGGTCAGGTTTCTGGCTACTCCTGGGAGGAAAATCCCACATTCTGCCTGCAAGGAAATGGGATGTTGAGGTCAGGGACCCTATTTAAAAAACAGTTAAAAATCTCAGTATTCACATTTTTTTCAAACCAAAATGAATTGTTCAAACTGAACCGTATGCCCCTGCCACAAGAAATAAAAGGCTGGAAAAATGGAACACACAACCATTAACTTTAATTGGCAGAATCTCACTGAATGATTGGACTGGGGCCCCGCCGGCCCCCCACCAGTCACACCAGTGACTGATGTGGGGAGTCGTGGAATAAGTAAAAAAACAGTCCTTCCGTCCTAGGGACACATCACATGTTAAAGGGATGATTCAACATTTTGGCAAATTGGCCCATTGCCATAATCCCATAGCAGTAGGTTTCTTACCTTTATTTGTCGGTGCAAGCTATTTTTAGAATGGCCGAGCCGAGCGGCGAGCTGCTCAGAGCTACGCTACGGAGGCTACTGGGATTTCTTGGTTTCCCTCATCAAATACACAATCCAACAACTCCACAACGCTCTGGTGGACAAGTTGTGACCTGCACATTCACACATGAGATAATAACACAACGTTACCACACAGAGTTGTTTAGAGGGAAATACAGAGACTGCTTGCTGAAAAACTGCCCTTGAAGGCAACGTGCATCAGCGGTTTTGCCAAAATGTTGAACTATCTCTTTAACATTACAAGCAAAAAAAGATGTATCTTTGCTCAGTGCTATGCCAACAAATGTTCATATCAGCCATGCTAACATCACACTAAAAAAGATGTTCTGTATGGCACCAACACAGTGAAATCATTCACTACAGCAATCAACCATAGTTATTGTCATAATTAGAATTTAAGTGATGATACTAACCATTACATCTGGAATGTCTCCCATGATGCAGCATGAAACACTGGGGAATTATACCCGGCCTACAGTAATTATGACATTTGAGCTGCAGGGTTAGAAATACCCCACCATCACACACAAATGAGAGTGTTTTGAGTTTTAACCTGCCAGCAGAGCTTTTCTGGGTGGAGGTCTGTGGCCGTGTGGGGTCCCAGCTGGGATCGGCCCCACTTTGACCCCAAAAAGTTGAAGATACTCAATTTGGGGTTTTGCCGAAACATCAACTCTCTGACTTTGATGATTCCTGTGACCTCCAGGATGTTGTTTGATTCTGAAATTCATGCTGCAGTTAATGAGAAATCAATGACATTCATCAGCCTCTGCTGTGCTTTTGTTTAAAGGGATAGCTCACCCAAAATTCAAATTGCACTCATTATCTACTTACGCTCATGTCGGCTAAGAGCTTTGAGAATTTTCTGCTTTGTCCATATAATGGTTGTGAATGGATACCACTTTTCTTTGTCCAAAAAGACACCAAAAAACATCCAAATACCTCCATACTGCTTGTCTTCTGGGGGCTTCAATACAAGAGGGACATTACAGACGAGCAGTATGGAGGTATTTGGATGTTTTTTGGTGTGTCTTTTTGGACGAAGAATAGTGGTATCCATTCACAACCATTATATGGACAAATACTGCTGCACGGACCCCCCTGTAACTCAGAGAAGGAACGGAGGACTCTGAAAATTCTCACAGCTCTTAGTCGACATGAGGGTGAGTAGATAATGAGTGAAATTTGAATTTTGGGTGAACTATCTCTTTAAATTTTAGCATGCCAGCATCCAACAGCATTACAATTCTACAAAGCCCACGTAGAACAGGATGATTGTGTAATTATAATGCAGTAGCATAATGTATTGTTGATTTTAGTGTTGTGTCCCTCTGGTGTTTAGTCTTCCTCTCAATAGACGTCAGTGAAGTTTATTCTGAGGCTTTTCATGTGAATCTTTGTGTGCCATCCAGATACAATCAGAGCAGTCTGAGAGCTTTTATCTGTGTCAGTGGAGCATACTGGAGATAATGTGTTTTGTCTGCATCTGTCCCTTCGACGGAGCCAACCAGGAGAGAGGGACTGAGACATTAGGAGAGGGTCATTTCAAAGTTCAGGTGCCGATGCCTCTGGGAGCCTGATGCTCGGTCCGGAGCTTCGTCAGGGACAGAATAACAAGTGTCTTTGTGGAGTTAAAGGCGCCTTTGGGGTTGGACATTTTCACGTTTATTGTAGCTTTGGAATTCTCCCTATCTTACAATGAGGCTATTATGCAGCGTGCGTGTGTATGCATGTGTGTGTAAGGATGCAGGTGGCTGGCCAGCTGAGTGGACGGCCCACTCAGTCTGGTTTTGACGTAAAGGTCACATGAATATGTCCACTGACTGGAGCAGAATGAAAGAGAAAGCTTTGTCCATGCGTCATGATGACATCTCCTCCCCGTCTATAGTGCTGTCATTTAAACAGTCGGCTTGGAGGCGGAGCGGTGGGGGTCACAGGCCCGTGCTCCTGCTTTCTGACCGGTTTTATTACACGGTCGTTACACAGGTATAATCACTGCTCCAAAGGGTCATCATCACAATCTGAGGAGATGGAGCTCAGTGCTGCCCTGAGGTCTGTTTGCTTTATACCAGATGTTCCCTATAGTCACCTGTTGATCACAACTGTGTCATGCAGGTAATTTGGCTCTCTAGTCGGGTGCATTTATGACTTTATCGTAAAAAAAAATTCTAACAAAAGGTTTCTCAGTTGTTTTTTATAGTATTAGATGTCCTTAATAACATACTAAAAGTTTACCAAAGTTTGACCACTAGAAAGGTGTCATTTTCAGGATGGCGTCCTAATGTAAATGTAATGGGTTGAAAGCCGGAGAGACATCCCAGGTGAATAGGGTAAAGATTTTAACTAACAGATATCACCATGAAACTTCCCAAGTTTATCACTTACATTAAGACAAATATTTTTTGTATTACAAGTTTTGTCAAATTTTATGTTTATATATGTAAATGAGACAATAGCTAATTAAATATGCGTTAAATTGCATACTTTTCCAGATCCAAAAATTTAATGGATAAAGCCACTTTCAAAAGTCTTGTTTTATTTTGTTGACACATTAGAACACATAAGAGTGAGAAGGTCTTACTGAGGAGATTTTGGATATCTCTTTTTATCACTTTGTAAATGAGAAAATACTGTCACCAGCCCTAAATAAATCAAATGTCGCCATGTTTTCAGGACTCAAATATTGTATAAATGAGGCTGTGAATGATATATCAACAATCCCCTCTGTAAAAACCTTCAGAATATGGAAAATGATCAAACTGGAAGGTTTGGTGTGTGTAAGTGCTGCTGAAGTGGATCTGGAAAAGTTCTGGAAAAGTATGCAATTTAGCGCATATTTAATTAGTTATTGTCTCATTTACATATATAAACATAAAATTTGACAAAACTTGTAATACAAAAAATATTTGTCTTAATGTAAGTGATAAACTTGGGAAGTTTCATGATGATACCTGTTAGTTAAAATTTTTACCCTATTCACCTGGAGCGTCTCTCTGAGCTTCAACCCATTACATTTACATTAGGACGCCATCCTGAAAATGACACCTTTCTAGTGGTCAAACTTTGGTAAACTTTTAGTATGTTATTAAGGACATCTAATACTATAAAAAACAACTGAGAAACCTTTTGTTAGAATTTTTTTACGATAAGGTGCTTTTTTTCCATAAATGCACCCGCCTACTCATTTTTTCACATTTCTGTCATTTTGACCAAAAAAAAAAATCCAGTTCACACAGGACTGGACTCTGAGGGGGATTCCTGCAGATATAACATGAGAATAGACTTCAAGCATAATAAGTTAGTCTGCATCCTGTGTTTTCTCTTAGCTCCTTCAACAGGGCAGATAAGTATTGTCCTTCATGGTGAGCATGCTTGGAGGCCATGGTGGTTGGGTGCATTACTCATAGTTTACTTGCTGATTCCGGGTCAGTCTAAAGCTCTGCGAGAGCTTCTCAGCTCCATGCACAACTTTATTCTTTTGAATCTGTCAGAAATCTTGCAGCAGCACCTGGTTGTGGCCGCTTTATGGTGAAATGAAGTTCTTTTCACTTCCGGGAAAGGTGCATTCAGGGGTTTAGAAACACGTCTGTAACCAATGCCAGTGTGTTTTTCATGTTTTGTGTCTTGTTTTGTGAAGGTCTGGAGAGAGCTCTTTGCTTTGACCCATCATCAGATGCTTCTTGTGTGAGACCTTGTGATGACAAACCTTTTATCAATCGTCAATCAGGACTAAATCAGCTCAGGACTTTCTGAACACTGACAGATTCCAGCTGCTTTCATTCCTTTCTCCTCCTCCTTTTCTTCATGTGTTCAATACTTATTCCCTGTGTCATTTCACTTCATTACACAGAACTTCATTTATATGTTTGAATTTCTTTGTATGTGTGGATTACTTGGATTGTTTGTCATGTGAATAGCCCCATTCTAGATATCTTTACTGAGAAAAATGTTGACACGTTCTCCTCTGTGTCTCTGCTGGTCCCACATGAGCAGCCTCCCTCTCAGCTCCCTGCTGACAGCCCAGTTTACCCCCCTGTCCACTGGAAAACACTATGAAGTATTGTCAGAAAATCAGGGAGTGTATCTTAATGAAGCGTTTCCTGTTGCTCATCTGAAACTGATAAAGTTTTGGAAAGTAAGAAACACAATCAAGAGAAAAAGGAAAGCCTATATTTTAAATCTGATAAGCTGTGACTGAATAGATCTTGTCAATGGGAGGAGATCACTGCTGTGCAGTTGTGGGTTATACTGGTGTCTAGTGTTGGGGAAGCTACTTTGCCAGTGTAGCTTGTAAAACTCCATGTAGTTGAGCCTGGCAGTAGTTTGAACAAACTGGAGAAATGTAGTTTGAACAAACTACAGCTAAAAAAAAGTAGCTTTAGCAACTACTTCCACTCATTATACTCATTTAACACTAGAACAGCCAACATTCCATGTATACCTAGAACAACTACCATTCACTCTAATGCAAAAATGGTAAATGGACTGCATTTATGTTGCCATATATATTATAAACCCAGCCAGACACACAGTTCAAAACACTTTATAGTAATGCTTCACATTCATATACATACACATATTTTACAAAAAATAACAAAAGTGGTTGCTAGGCAACCAATATAGACGACTCTTTATTTTCTATTTTCAGTGTGTGTATGTAAAAATTTTAAAAATTGTTTCAAATTTTTGAATTCATGTCCATTTCTCATGAGAGCAAGGGATTGTCATTGTTATGTTCAATGTTTATGAGTAATATTAGTTTTTTATCTGTTTGACCTGTTTTAACTGTTTGACAACTTTCTAGTATCTGAACTCGTGTTGTGTTGTAGGATGAGGTCAAAATGACTAACTAACTAAATAACTAACTATAACTAACTAACTGGCAAACTGAGTGACTAAATGGACATTATTTAGCCCAGATTGCAATTATTGGAAAATCAATTTTATACATGTTTATATACACACACTATTCGAACAGTAGAAAAATAAAGAGTCATCTATATTGGTTGCCTAGCAACCACTATTTTTTTGGTAAAGTATGTGTGTGTATATGAATGTCAAGTATTACCATAAAGTCTTTTGAACTGTGTGTCTGGCTGGGTTTATAATATATATGGCAACATAAATGCAGTCCATTTAGCATTTTTGCATTAGAGTGAATGGAGGTCAAAATGACCTCTTGGCGGTTCTAGGTAAAACCTTTTTTCTTCGTTCTCTTTTATATCAGAATCACAAACTAAGATGATGTAGAACACACTTTTAGGAAAAGTCACCAACTGGGAGACCTAGGGTTTTTACGCAAACAGAGTTACGCGCATTTTAAGAAGCGAGAGAGGTCAAAATGACCTCACGGCGGTTCTAGTGTTAACTCAGCGATATCAACATGTGGTGGATAGCCTACAAAACATCAACATCCCAGCAGAAATATGCTTCTATAGTCAACATCCTGTAGGTTGACCATAGGCATGTTGGGTAATATAAAGTATAAAATAAATAAATGAAAATCCTACCCTACCATGACAGGAACACCAGGGCCAGCCTATCAGAGGCATGTCCTGACATGAGTCATGCCTTTTTTCAAAGAGAGGTCTGGAACACAGTAATGCTGAAATAATATTTATATTATAAATAAAAGGTCTTTTTTCAATCAAAAATATTTCATGTTATTGGCCAAACTTGTAGTTTGTAAACTGAGTAGTTAAACTACAAGAAATGACTCAAAAAGTAGTTGAAATACTTTATGCAGCACAAAATATGAAAGTAGTTTAACTACCAGCAAGTTATGGCAAATTGTAGTTAAAGGTATAGTTCAACATTTTGGCAAATTGGCCCATTGCCATAATCGCTATAGTCATAGTAGTAGGTTTGCTTCCTTTAATTGTCAGTGCAAGCTATTTTTAGAACGGCGAAGCAGAGCAGTGAGCTGGTTTCCCTCATCAAACTCATCAAATACACAATCCAACAACTCCACAACGCTCTGGTGGACAAGTTGTGACCTGCACATTCACCACGCTATGAGATAATAACACAACGTTACCACACAGAGTTGTTTAAGAGGGAAATTCAGAGACTGTTGATGAAAAACTGTCCCTGAAGGCAACGTGCATCAGAGGTTTTGCATGAATTTCCCTCTAAAACAACTCTGTGTGGTAACGTTGTGTTATTATCTCATAGCGTGGTGAATGTGCAGGTCACAACTTGTCCACCAGAGCGTTTTGGAGTTGTTGGATTGTGTATTTGATGAGTTTGATGAGGGAAACCAAGAAATCCCATGAGGCTCCGTAGCGTAGCTCTGAGCAGCTCACGGCTCTGCTCCGCCGTTCTAAAAATAGCTTGCACCAACAAATAAAGGTAACGAACCTACTGCTATGACTATAGGGGTTATGGCAATGGGCCAATTTTTCAAAACGCTGAACTATCCCTTTAAGCTATGTAATTCAATGGAGTTTAAGTCTCCCCAACACTGGCTGTGTCCCATATGAGCAGCCTCTTCATCACCTAGTCCTTCAAACAGACAGGAGCTGGAGCTGGAAGCTGCACGCTGCCATCTGAAGGTGTTTAGACGAGGAGAGGACACAGCAGGGACCTGAGAGGAGGGACCTGAGTGGACAGTCTGGCTGACTCTTCAGCAGGTGGTGCAGAGGCACGGCCTCCAGTTTTCTGGCTCCGGTTTTCCCCTGCGACTCTCAGGGGAGGGGGAGTGTGTGTGTGTGTGGGGGGGGGCATACTGTATCTACCCACGCCTCTGTACATTTCAACAGACACAGGCCTGGGAGGAGAAGACTTCTTCAGCCATCAGACCACATCTGATTCCAATTTACCGACAATTATTATAGCTCCAGAGTGCAGTGGGGGGGAGAGAAAGAAAAAAACTTCAAGCACAAACAATTATTACAAACAATTAGGGAGGTTAACTGCAGCCGTTCTCAGCAGTGACGGGTTAATGTCTCCAACCAGAAACGTGGACGTCGTGGGATAAGTTCACAAATCAACGTATAAACCCCCGTCTGTCGGACATAAACAGTCCAAATTGCATTAATCGGCGCAGTCTGGCTTGGATATCCTCACACTGTCAATATATTGTGTTGTACAATTGTATTAGAGCCACAGTATTTATTTTGAGGCTGCTCCGAGGGCTGTGGAAAGTAGGAATTTAACAAGAAACAGATCTGTGAGTGGGGAGACAGAGAGAGGCTGTGCATGCATGAGGGGGTGTGGACAGTAAAATGCCGAAGGGGATCAACGGCAGTGTGTGTGCGAGTGTGCGTGTGTGTGTGGGACAGTCAGTCAGTCAGTCGGGCTGCTGCTGCCTCACCATGGCTGTTCTCTCTGCAGACGTCCTGCGCTGGCATGTGAGTTTTTCATTTCACTCTTTTTCTCTTATTAAAGCTTCGCTGATCCCAGAGCAGGATGAGTGACTTTTATTAGACTGTGGCATGTCTGAGATCAGCTTTCTGGTGTTAATTAGACTGGAGTGAATCAAACATGGTACGATGCAGGAGGATTATCCTCATCCAGGAGTTTTATTTATTTTGCCCTGTAACATCTGATGGTTTCATGTTCAGAGAGTGTGGAGCGGCTTTTTATTTTTTTATTTTTTTTACCACATAGGCATGTAGAGGTGCTGCTGCCGGCATGTCAGACACCTCCTGACACTGAGGTTTAGATAGACACAGGAGATAGCGCAGAACATGACACGACTTGGAGGGATGCTGCCATGGGAGGGAAACCAGCAGTCAATGTTTATTAGCGCCTGTGGCAGAGGATTAGTGGGGCAGAGATGATTTATTCACCTATCTACTATTCTGATTGTTTTATGTGTTCAGTAAAGACCTGTATTTAAAATGTGACTTACGGTTCATAAATAATCATGTGTAAACACAAAGGATTATGTCAGGATTGACTCTTTAGCCCGGCTCTCTGTGTGTGAGTTATGCTTCACATGTGAGATCTTGATTTGCCGGATGATAGGATGACCACCTTGGTGAAGGGGAAGTCAATTATGTTTGTAAATATAGTAGTAACCATGGTTACAGGGGTTTAGTTGATTTGATGATTTTTGTTTTCTCATTCATTTTAAAAGCAAATTTGCTCATTTCATTTTTAGTCATGTCAGGGTTATGGTTATATAGTGCTTGGATTTGCCAGAGACCAGATTAGAACATGTATAGAAATGTATTAAAGGGATAGTTCACCCAAAATTCAAATTTCAATCATTACTCGCCCTCATGTCGACTAAGAGCTGTGAGAATTTTCAGAGTCCTCCGTGCCTTCTCTGAGTTACATGGGGGTCCACGCAGCAGTATTTGTCCATATAATGGTTGTGAATGGACACCACATTTCTTGGTCCAAAAAGACACACCAAAAAAGATCCAAATACCTCCATACTGCTCGTCTGTAATGTCCCTCTTGTATTGAAGCCCCCACATGAGAAATTGTTGCAAATGTGCAAATCACGCAAGGTTTTCACTGACACAGGAAGAGCAGTGAACTGAGACACTGGGAGCTTCTGCTACAAACAAGCTTAAAATATAGATTTATTTCATTTTTTTCTGAACACTTTAGGGACATTACAGATGAGCAGTATGGAGGTATTTGGATGTTTTTTTGGTGTGTCTTTTTGGACCAAGAAAAGTGGTGTCCATTCACAACCATTATATGGACAAATACTGCTGCCCCCCCCCCCCATAACTCAGAGAAGACATGGAGGACTCAGACAATTCTCACAGCTCTTAGTCGACATGAGGGTGAGTAGATAATGAAATCTGAATTTTGGGTGAACTATCCCTTTAAACTCCCAAACACAGCAACGTCTTGAAGTTACATTCATTCCTGAACCAGTTCAACATGAAGTCATCATGGAGCTGGGTCTGTAGCTCATTATAGTTCTTGATTACTAATATAGTCCTTGACATCATTAATGTGGTGAATGTTTTGGGCGCATGTTCTGCTTGTATCTGAGCCATCATTATCAGCCAATCAGCTGTAAGATAGTGATCCATGGGACAGAGCTAGAAATATAGAGCACCGATGAAATAAAGTGATAGAGCCGAAGACATTTTTTACTAGAACTTCAGTTTACATACAGTACATTACAACATACCTATATTTTTAGTCATGTAATAAGCAGGGCCGTTGTATAGGGGAGAGAGGTGATGATAATCCTAGGGGCCAAGCGCCCAGGGGGGCCCACAAAAAACCCCAGTAGTCTAATCTTTGTATGACTGAATTATTCTGCCTAAGAGCCTGACTAATACTCATAGTAATGCTGCAGTAGCATCAAAACAAAGTAGGCTAAATAAAAAATGACAATACATGTAGTCTAAGAAAAAAAAGTGGAAAAGTCGGGGGCCCACTTCAGTATCCTTTCAGGGGCCCCAGAATTCTTAGCAACGGCCCTGGTAATAAGTATAAATTTATCACAGGCTGTAGACTGACTTATTGAGTGTTAATTAGCATAATATTTATGAACTTATACTCCTAAACTTTATTATGTTGTACTGTGTGTATGTTGTAGAAGTACCATATTAATATCACATTCACAAGTAGAGAACACTGTTGTGCTATCAAATGATGTGAAAAATATTTTTGTGTTGCAAAAGTGAAGTTTACACTTTTTGATTGAAAAGGTTATGACCTCATTTTGATTGAAATGTTCCAGGGTGTCCTCACCAAAATAAAAGCACAAATAAAGTCTGTAGAGAAGCCAGACTGGATGGAGCAGGTCAGATCACAGTCAGTCAGACTCCTCCATTTACTGGGAAAGAAACCATCACTGACTCCCATCCAGCGCTGTGGAGGAAACCAAGAGGAAGCAAAAACATAACACAGATTCCTTCAATGGCATGGAAATGGCACCGTGTCTCTCTGGTGGTGCTGAGCGGACATAGCAGACCCAGCCCAGGGTCAGAACACAGATAATGACGGTGGCCACAGACATTCTTGCACCAAATTGCTACCTGAGGAAAAAGCCAGAGGCGCTTTGCTGAATCCCCGGAGCGAGCGGAGGCCTCACCACACACAAGTGTCGCCCTGAAATAGCAAACAATGTGCGGAGCTGACGCCCCATTTGTTCTGTGTCAGTGGGATGTGAAACCAGAGCAGCTCGGCTCTAGATCCTGATCCGGCTCCTGCCTGATGGTTCAGACTTTCTGTTTTCTGTGTGTCTCTCTTCAGGCTCGCATCGAGGAGCTGGAGGAGGAGCTGGAGGCAGAGCGCGCCATGAGAGCCAAGGTATGTTACATCCACACAGCTGTACGGTGCCATGGAACCCCCCCAACCCCCACCCCACCACCCCCCACCACCCCCTCCTCTGCCACAATGAAACACAGAGCAGATCAACTTAAAATCTGGCTGCAGGGCAGGTAAGAAGATGCCAAGCTGCTCTGGGGTCAGCTGGGCCCAGTTGTTCTAAAAGTAATCTAATGGGATTTTGGATAATGGATCGGATCAAATCTTGAAAATGTTTGTTTCAAAACTAAAAACAGATTCTGAGATCAGATTGGATCACATGATCCAGTCTTGGTTTTAATCTGGATCAAACCCTCAGTTTGTGTTGTTCAAACCTTTTCAGTAGGATCAGGAAAACTTTAGTCTCGCTCGCCAGACCCTCCTCCAAACAAGAAGGAGAGTCTTCCTGGTCCGCCTGTGATTCTGCGATCAGAGAAAAAAAACGCTCTGGCCGTTTGGAATTTTTTCAACCAATCATAATCGTTGTGGTCGGTGCCGTAGTAACGGCGTGCTTGCAAAATATTGCCGGTTGGAAACTGGATTTTGGTCCGCGGTGCAACGACGGTCGGCAATATTTATTTTTTTGTTTGTCCATTTTGTTTAACGGCGGTCGGCAACCGCTGACGGACATTTCATCTTCTGTTCAGTTCAAGACACAGATGTATAATAGATCCACGGTTCTGTTCCTGTTGTTGTTTGTTGATGTTTCCCTTTACCGGGCGGACTGTGAAAGCTGCAACACGGAGGCGGGACTTCCGCCGAGTGGCTCGTTCCGACCAATCAGAGGCTAATCGCAGCAACGCACTTCCGTCAGGCCAGACTAGGAAAACTTTGATAAAAACATCAGGATTATTCTGATCCCAGCAGGTTGGTGGATTCAGGACGGATTTCAGGAACACAGTGTCATTTAAATTCAATTCAAAACGGTCAGATAAGAAGCAACATTTATGATGTTTTGCACCTAATTTTTAAAGGGACATTGTGTAACTTCTCCTGTTATCTATTCTATATTAATTTTAGCGTTAAAGTAAATAAAGTTATCTTTTGATTATTTAAGAAAAAATAACTTTCCCCCAACTACTGGATAATTAAATGTAAATTGAAATTTGTATTTGTAATTGTGAAGTGGTAAAATATTCACAATGTATTTGACTAATGTACTGCAAATTTGCTTTCATTTATTTGTCGTGG
This sequence comes from Decapterus maruadsi, assembly GCA_030347415.2. Lineage (NCBI taxonomy): Eukaryota > Metazoa > Chordata > Actinopteri > Carangiformes > Carangidae > Decapterus > Decapterus maruadsi. Next base: position 22,393,438 of record CM064888.1, on the reverse strand, counting down.
GTCGGATCAGGTCTGCATGTTTAAAAGACACTGAAAAACAAAAACCACAACAGAAAACAATACATACACCCCTCTAAGCTGCTGTTACCTGTTGTTTACCAAAGTTTGGATCTGGATCAGACTGATCCAATCCAACTTTGCTTTGAACAACTAGAATAAAAGTAAGATGGATTATGTGATCCTGGATAGCAAAATAGAAAAGAAAGAAAGGGATTTCAAAATCCGGATCCTTTTGATCCAGATGACACCTTCAGAACAACTGGGCCCTGCAGATCCAGGAGCAGTGTGAGGAGATCTCTGATGTGTTGGCAGCTGCTCAGGTACATGTGTTGGTGCTGTGCCTCTGGTCACCCCCAAACCATCAGCACCTGGAATAATAAACTCGGTGGGAGAGGCCGTGTGTTTCTGATTAACATACAGGGAAACCCCAGAGGCGGGGGGGAGGGAGGGAGGGAGGGAGGGAGGGACCCCCACTTCCTCTTTCCCTCCGTCTTATTTCTTATTTCCTTCACTCTCTCTCTTTCCTTCTCTCTCTCTCTCTCTCTGTTTCCGTTCCACTCACACAAACACCAGACCACCTTCTGGTTCTTGTAATCCCTTCATCTTGCTCCTACACTCTTAGAAATAAAAATGCTATATAAAACCATATAAGGTTCTTCAGCATGTCCTCATAGGAGAACCCTTTTGGAGGGTTCTACCTAGAACCCAACTTAAAGGGTTATACCGAGAACCCAACATAAAGGGTTATATCTAGAACCCAACACATAAAGGGTTCTACCTAGAACCATCTGTGAAAGGTTACACCTAGAACCCCTAATGAGAGGTTCTACAAAAATCCCTTTTATGGGATGCCTTACTGGGGGTTTCATCCAGAAAATAATGTAGGAAGCTGAGGCCGATGCCGCAAACATGAATCCAAGTGGAGTCCAAGTACACTCTTATAAATAAAGTGCTATGTAGAACCATATAAGGTTCTTCGGCTTGTCCCCATAGGAGAACCTTTTTTGGCTCTGGGTACTTTTGGAGGGTTCTACCTAGAACCCAACTTAAAGGGTTATATCGAGAACCCACCACATAAAGGGTTATATATAGAACCATCTGTGAAAGGTTACACCTAGAACCCCCAATGAGAGGTTCTACAAAAATCCCTTTTATGGCGTATTGGTTTCACCCAGAAGCCTTACTGGGGGTTTCATCCAGAACATCTCCCACTTCTTACGGTTTCATCTAGAACCCACACAGGGAGTTCCACCAAGAACCCTTTTACTGGAACCCTTAGTGTTACCAAGAACCCTCGAAAAACAATTTCTTCAGGAAAGGGTTTTTCAGAAGCAAATGGTTCCAGGTAGAACCTCAGCCCTTGTAGAAGAACACTTTTGGAACCCTTATTTCTAAGAGTGTAGAAAGAACAGTCGGTCTCATAGTGTAACAGGGTTTCACAACAAGGCAGCTGGGTCACATGAAGCTGATCCAGCGAGGCGGCTGCTTTAGGTGCTTGTTGTTTCACTTGAGACGCTCTCAAAGCGTGTGTGTTTAAGCCCCAGACCCAGGTCGTCCCTCTTAAGACCCGGCCTCAGATCCCATGTTACAGTAGGTGCAGGCAGAAATGTAAAAAGCTGCATATTTCACCCTGAGTGTTGAATGGAGTGACAGTCAGCCCGAGGGTGTGCTTTACGCTCCGCTCCCCTCTCTGGGTGGTATTCCTAATGGTGCTTGCTGGGTCTGTACCCCCCCATCCCCCCTCTCCACCCCTCCAGCAGGCAGGCAGAGACACGCTGGTCTTTATCTGCTCCTCAGAGGAGCTGGAATCGAACATACCTGTGCTGCACACAGGCTCCTATTGTTAGGGCCGTGCTCCTCAGGTCACACGGGGGGAGAGATCACGGAGAGATAGAGGCTGACAGACAGCACTGTTTTCCACTGGATCCTCCTCCTGCTGGAATGTTAGCCAGGTTCACGCTCAGGGGGGGGGTTGTACAGTAGAGAGTCCTCAGTCCTACAGGAACACACACACACACATACAGATATCTTGTGTTTGAATTTGAATTCATTCATGTGAAGATGCAGGAAAGATTACATCAGGCCATGACCTCAATGATATGATATGGCCTGATAATAGCCTGTGTATATGAATAATAACTGTGTGTCATGTGTAAAAGGACAGAACTCATTTATTCCATCTTCCAATATTTTTGAATAGAATGAATCTCTATTGTCCACTGAGGTGTAAACTGATCTCTTGCTCACCATTTTACAAAACAGTTCAACAGAACAAAAACCACAATAAGATTCAAACGATTGACTAGAGCAGTTCAGGTGGATGTGGGTCGGTCACTTTGTTGAAACTGAGAATGCTGATGTCTAAATTTGGTTATAACTATTTAAATTTTACTAATCATCAGGGGCGGGTCTTCCATGGTGCCACAGGGGGGCACCTGCACGCCCCCCCCCCCTTTGAGCTATAAGCACAAACTATCTATCTAGATCTAGAATTTTTCCCTGTTAAAGGGTTTTCCATGGAGTTTTTCCTCAGTGGATGTGAGGGTCTAAGGACAGAGGATGTTGTTATGATGTCACGTGAAGTCCTTTGAGACAAACTGTTTGTGAAAAAGGGCTATACAAATAAAATTGCCTTGCCTTGCCTTGCCTAAGGAATCCTGGAAAAAAGAAGGTTTTTGTGCGCACATTATGCAGTTTTGAGGTGCAGGGCAATAAAAAGTATCCCGTAATTGTGTTAGGGTCAAAACTGAGAGATGGTAGCAGGAAGCTGACAAGAGGAAGGTTAAAACTTCATGCGCTCCATTATAAATTTACATGACTGGTGTAATTTAATGGACATAAAATGTGTGTAAAGGTGTGTTCACACAGATTAGACTGTTAGTGGAGAACCTTGTTGAATGAAGTGATGCCGATGTGCTCTCACCCTCCCACTGAGGACCCGCTCTCATCTGTTGTCTCTGTCCTTGTTGTGGCTGAGGCGGGCTGTCTGTCTGTGTCTCTGCAGTGTTTACACAGCAGCCCCAACAACAGCTACATCTGTCCTCAGATCAGCTGGGAAAGAAAACAACTGCAGAGTGTTAGTGTTCCTAACGGCCCTGAGGTATAAATCCTCTCCATGTGCACTGCATTTTATTTGTTTTGCAAATCTTAGGCAAAACTATAAAAATGATATTATATCCCTTTTGATGTCAAGTTTTATGATACATTTTATATATACAATATGTGTTATACATTTTATCAGGGTTTTTTTTATTATAAGTTTTATGTTGTTGGAGCCAGAGTGGATTGTTTAATGTTTGTATTTTATATTTTGTATTTCTCCTGAAGCATTTGGTTCATAAAACTTCAAATATCTATAATGTGCAGTAATTGTGGGTAACTGTTACTGTACTGTTGCTATAACGGCTTTAGGAAAGACTTTATGTATTGGCAAAGCAAGGCAATTTTATTAGTACAGTATAGCCCGTTTTTCACAAACAGTTTGTCTCAAAGGGCTTCACATGGCATCATAACAACATCCTCTGTCCTTAGACCCTCACATCCACTGAGGAAAAACTCCATAGAAAACACAGGGAAAACCAGGAGAAAGCTCAGGGTGAGCAACAGAGGAGGATCCCTCACCCAGGACGGACAGACGGGACAGAGATGTTGTTACAGACAAGACAGTTTACAGTTTATTGCTCAGTGTCTTGCACATGTACACTCTGATGTGCAGAGTGGATGACACCCTCCTCCTCTTCCTGAGCCAGAGCTGCTCCTATAACAACTTGAAAATGTCAGTGTTGCTGTTCACAGTTCACATGTTAAAGCAGATATCAGCGATCCGACCGTTTCGTCTAATGCTGCATTCAAGGCAGGCTTTTGAAACCGTAAGTTACAGCTTCAAGTCACAACTACGACTCTGTAGCGTTCCAGGTAACCCGTAGCTCGTGTTTTTACCGTCCTGTTGTCTGTGAAAGTTCACTATAACGGCCACTTGTAACTTCCGACCCGTGAAGTCGTACCAGATCGAACTGGTACGACTTCACAGGAAAGTACGAGTTTCCTTGAACGCACCATGAGTTAGCAGCCCCCGCCCTCGTCAGGCATCTATTGGTCCTCGTGCTACGTCACCACATTCACGCGCATCCCTTGGCTGCACACACAGCCCTTCATGCCGTTCTCTCTCCTCATTGGATAACACTTGTATCCCACAAGGAAAGTTTTCTCCTGGTTTACAGCAGAGCAGAGTGACGGAGAGACTCGTGTTACGGCTGAAACACTCCATGTAAGTGATTGCTGACGGAAAATAGGACTATTTAGGACTTATATTAACAAAAACATTCCACTGATATCTGCTTTAAGTTGCCTCTTGGAAGCCGAAACGCATGGGGGCCAAAGCACGTGCCTTCTCCAGTGGCGAGGATGCGCTATACGTGCCCTTTTTTTTCTTTTTCGCCCCTGCCCTTCAAAAAGTCTGTGCACGCCACTGTATATGTAGAGTAGAGATGGGATTTATGGCTCCTTGACGGGATCCGGATCTTTGCGATCCGTTCCTTTCAAAGAGCCGTTCAAAAAACTGGCTCTTTTGGCTCTTTTTAAAAATATTTCTGCAGTTTTCTGGATGTCATTTGGATTTATTATTTACTATAAATAGTCCATAAGGTGGCTCAGCTAATTTGCATAACTAATTGGGCTCGCGCTGCTCACGTTATCGGAGCAAGAGCAGTGCACTTTTTTTCTTTTTTGTGGGGGTAGGTGGTTGCACTCACGTGAAGACAGCATGCACAACTCATTGTCACTGAATGACCTGCTCCTCCTCCCATTGTACCTGTAGCCTACTGGTCGAGAGCAAAAGAGGAGCTTTTGACACATACTGGCTCACACACACACAAAAGAACGGCTCCCAGCTGCGACTCGGTTCTCATCGTTCATGTTAATGAACCGTTCAAAAGAACTGGTTCGTTCGTGAACGTCGCAACACTAATGTAGAGGATATTTCCTCTACCTGTGGAGCCAGTGACACTTCTCCTGTCAAACATGAATCAGGAATTTGAAAATGAAGAATAGCAGTCCCACCTCCCATCAGCCTGTACCAGGCCCATTATTGGCTGTGATGAATCCACATAGAAAACAACAGACTGAAAGCTGCTTCACATTACGAGATATCCAGCAGTGAAGAAAGCTTTGGACGAGATCCACAGGAAACAGCAGCTCAGCTCGCAGATAATTTGGACGTTTCACTGCTCTGATTGGATACCAGCCACTCTCCTGACCTCTGACCTCAGGAAGGATCACATCCCATTGGTCCCTGGGTGGCTCAGTATCCTGTTCAGCAGGCAGACACTGTTACTGCAGCTTGAGCAGATGAGCTTCTCAGTCTGATGTTTATTACGCTAGACGTGCATCATTAGCACATCTGCTGCAGCTGTTTTAGGTGGAGCCGTTGTAACTGACAGACTTACAGGATAATTAGGCCAGAACTTGTCAATGTGAATATTAGAGTTAAACAGGAAACACAAATGGAAACATGGAAATCACAAGAGGCTGAGACACAGCAGTCAAACAGAAATAAATCTAATGACCCAGTGTTACATGGTACTGTGTGTGTGTGTGTGTTGTCAGGTGGAGAAGCAGAGAGCGGATCTGACCAGAGAACTGGACGATCTCACTGACCGACTGGAGGAAGCAGGAGGAGTCACTGCTTCACAGGTGAACTACAGCCACATCTAAGACCAGTATGCTGCCGCCTCAGAGCGTTAAAAAAATAGTGCCGTTAAAAGCATTTTGCGTTAACACGTTAACTTTGACAAAGTGATCATAATGAGGGGAAAAGAAAATGCGTTAAAGGGATAGTTCACTCAAAATTGAAATTTCACTCATTATCTACTCACCCTCATGTCGACTAAGAGCTGTGAGAATTTTCAGAGTCCTCCATTCCTTCTCTGAAAGTTTCACTGATCCAGCAGGGGTCCAAATAACACAGCAGTATTTGTCCATATAATGGTTGTGAATGGGGCTCACTTTTCTTTGTCCAAAAAGACACACCAAAAAACATCCAAATATCTCCATACTGCTCGTCTGTAATGTCCCTCTTGTATTGAAGCCCCGACATGAGAAATTATTCTGAAAAAAATGTAAAAAGTCTATATTTCAAGCTTGTTTGTAGCAGAAGCTCCTCTTCCTGGTCCGGATGGGTGTTTTTTGGTGTTTCATACCTGCAGCCTGGAGCTTAGAGTTAACTCAGTTATACCAGCACAGGATAATGATGAAAACTGTTATTCAGCTCATTATTCTGGGTGTATCCTTAAATTCAATCTGAAATTTACTACTTTAAAGGAGACATATTATGGAAATATCACTTTTTGAAGGCTCTTTAACATATATTTAGGTGTTTGTCTTGCCTTCTGTGGTCCAAAATGTGAGAATTGACAAAAAAGATCAGTAATTTTCAGGAAATCCAAAATGTTATTTTTTTTTAGTCTCAAATGTTATTAAATTTATGCTGTGTTTCCAGTTGTGTCTTCACATGTCTATGTGTGATGAATAGATGGAGGTGAATAATCCTCAAATTATTTCTGAGCTTCAATGACACCTGAAAGGGACCTGGAGGAGTCCTGCAGGATCCAGTCCATTTTATCTGGCCGTGTCTCTGAGGAAGCGGCACAACGACGCCATGGCGGAGCTGAGCGAACAGTGTGAGGCTCTGCAGCGGGCCAGGGCCAAGCTGGAGAAGGACAAGCAGAACCTGAGGATGGAGGTGGACGAGCTGGCCACATCGCTGGACAACCTGCAGAAAGCCAAGGTCAGGACCCGGTTCTTGACGCCCTCCTCCCTCAGAGAGCTTTTTATCTGTGACGGCCCCAGTGTGACGTCAGTGTTGGTGTGTTGCTGCAGATGTCTTCAGACAGCCAGATGAAGAAGATGGAGGAGCAGCTGTCAGAGGCCAGCAGGAGGGGAGACGACCTGCAGAGGACGCTCACTGAGATCAGCCTGGCCAAGAACAGGCTCACAGGTAACTGGCCTCAGACCAGAGGGGGTCCTGGGCAATTTAATAGAATAATACATTTTATTCGGAGTTAAAGGGATATTTTAAAATATGTTAGAACGGTGGAGCAGAGCCGTGAGCTGCTCAGAGCTACGCTTCGGAGGCTCATGAGATTTCTTGGTTTCCCTCATCAAACTCATCAAATCAGCACAGAATAATGATGAAAACTGTTATTCAGCTCATTGTTCTGGGTGTATCCTTAAATTCAATCTGAAATACACTACTCTAAAGGAGACATATTATGGAAATATCACTTTTTGAAGGCTCTTTAACATATATTTAGGTGTTTGTCTTGCCTTCTGTGGTCCAAAATGTGAGAATTGACAAAAAGATCAGTAATTTTCAGGCAGTCCATGTGGTTTTAGTCTCAAATGTTATGCTGTGGTGCACATATCACAGTTTTGTGTGATGAATTTCCCTCTAAAACAACTATGTGTGGTAACTTTATAATCTCATAGCGTGGTGAATGTGCAGGTCACAACTTGTCCACCAGAGCGTTGTGGAGTTGTTGGATTGTGTATGAGTGTGTATGATGTGATGAGTTTGATGAGGGAAACCAAGAAATCCCATGAGCCTCCTCCCTCAGAGAGCTTTTTATCTGTGAGCCCAGTGTGAGCTAGTGTTGGTGTGTTGCTGCTCCACCATTCAGATAAAAATAGGAGCAGCTGATAATTAAAGGTAAGGAACCTACTGCTATGACTATAGGGATTATGACAATGGACCAATTTGCCAAAATGTTGAACCATCCCTTTAACACAGCTGACTTTATCAGCAGCAAGGTGACGTGGCTGCACTAAATGGGTAGTGGTATTCCAGAAAACTGGTTGGCGCAAATGGCGGTTACTGTCTTTCTTTTTTTTTGACTCACCCATGTGTCCTTAACCTTTGTCTTGTGTGTCTCTTGTGTTAGGGTCGGTTTTGACCCCTGTTTTAAATCAGCTGTAAAACACAGTAAAAATTATTATGTTTCTCATCTCTTGGTTACGTTGTTAGTCTTCCTTATCCATGAAAAGGTTGGTTTTGTACTTATGGTTTCACTTTTAACCCTCCTGTTGTCCTGCTGTGTCAGATTGACCCAATATGTTCCCCTCCCTCCCTTCCCTTTGTCCTTACTTCTTCTTCCTTCCTCTTTTGATCCAATTGACCTTTCCTTTCTTTTCTTCCTTCCTTGAATGAATCTATTACCTCCTTCCATCTTTCTTTCCTTCCTTTCCCCCTTCTTTACTCCATTCCCTTCTTCCTTCCTTGAATGAATCTGCTCCCTCCCTCCATCTTTCTTTCTTTGTCCCTTCCTTCTTTCCACAATCCTTTTTCCTCCCTTCCCTTTGTCCTTACTTCTTCCTTCCTTTTTGACCCAATTGACCTAAAGTGTTCCCTTCCTCCATCTATTTTTCCTTCCTTTTCCCCTTCCTTCTTTCCTCCCATTTTTCCCTTTGTCCTTCCTTCCTTATTTCCCTTCATCCTTCCTGCCTTCCTTCTTTCCTTGCTTGACCCAGGAGGACAACAGGAGGTTTAACTCACTAACCTATTATTGTTTTCATTGTTAGAACCCGGTCGAAACCCTAACAACACAAATGGCGTAAAAAAGTAAATAAAGTGTTTATTTAGTTTAAATAGAGGTTCCTGACAAAGTCCAAAAGTCTTGATGCAGTAAACTAATTGATGTGGTACTGTTACGCATTAAAAACCTAAGAACAGGTCAGTGCTGACTAGGGTTGCAAAATTCCGGGAATTTTCAAAGTTGGAAACTTTCCATGGGAATTAATGGGAATTTATGGGAATTAACGGGAATATACAACCAGATTTAATGCAAGCAACTTGAATATCTCTGCTATTCCATGCACACTGCTTCCTGCAGGGCTGTTAGGCCACGCCCCCTACATGCACTGTGCATTCCTCCATCACATGCACAGATGATTCCTTCAACCCTGGAGGCCACACTTTTGAGCCCAAAGCACAATAGGAGGGCTCCTTTCATTTAAAGGGACAACCAGGAGTTTTTGAAAGCAAAGTGTGTTCACTCTACATTTCCCATGAGCCTCCGTGCACGGTGAAATTCTTGGACCGGCGCAAGACAGACGAACCATAAACGGTGATTTGGTGACATTATTCCCATAACCCACAGGGCAGCATCCGCAAAACCAAAACTAAGAAATGCTGGGCGACCCGACCACTAAATAATAACAAAATAACGTTAAAGACAAGATTTTTTTTTGATACAGTTTGTTTCAATGACCCCCAATTTCTAGTTAATTCCCATAAATTCCCAATAATTCCCATAAATTCCCATAAATTCCCATAAATTCCCATAAATTCCCATAATTCCCGTGGACAATTTCCAATTCGGAATATTTCCAAAATTCCCCAGCTTAATTTCCCATGGAAAGTTTCCGGAAATTTACCGTTAAAGAAAAGTTGGTCCCCGTTTTCAACCCTAATGCTGACCCAGGCAGGCTTTTGAAATCGCAAATTACAGCTTCAAGTCACAACTTCACGACTTTGTAGGGTTCCAGGTAACCCAAAGTCAAGACATGTTTCTCCACCTGTTTTACCGGTGAAAGTCACTATAACAGCCACTCAGGATAAACCGACAGAGCTGGAAAAACTGTGATGTTGCGAACTGTCACCACTTCTGATGATCGGAAAACACACAACAGCTTCTGAAAAGTCAGAACACTAATGTTTAGTCCTCTGTCCTCTGCCACATTCACGGAGATGTTTTGGCTAATGACAGCCCTCAGCATGCTTCTCAGTGTTCATTGGATAAAAACTGAGGATAATGATAAATGTTTTCTCCAGATCAGAGCAGAGCAGAGTGACTGACAGACCCGTGTTTTGGTCCAAACACTCTATGTAAGTGATTGCTGTCGGAAGATATAACTATTTAAGACTTATATTAACACAAATATATCACTTACTTCTGCTTTAATTTATTGGAAATTTTACATCCTTTGCAACCCTAGTGCTGACCCGACTCGCGTTTGCCCACATCGCCCATAGCAACAACCGCCACTGCCTCAGACCCTCAGCCTGCAGGGTCGCTCAGTTAGAGCATCCAAAGTCAAGACATGTGGGGGCACACGAGTGTGGAGTAGAAGGTCTTGGCCTGGGGGAGCACAGGATAAACACAGAGCTGGAAAAACTGTGATGTTGCTGCAGTGTCACGTGTGTCTGATGATCCAGATTCACACACAACAGCTTCTGCCAAAGTCAGAACACTAATGTTTATGTTCTCTCTGCTTCCTCTGCACATGTGGTGTGAGATGTTTTAATAATGACATGCTTCAGTATGCTAACAGTCAGTGTTCCCGTGTCAGCTGATAATGCAGATGTGAGTCGGCAGATGGAGGAGGCGGAGACCAGAGTCGCTCAGCTGACACGCTCCAAAACTCTGCTCCAAACCCAAGTGGAGGATCTGAAGAAGCAGCTGGACGAGGAGGTCAAGGTCTGTGTTCCAGCTCCGTGTGGAAACATCACTGATGAATATTTTAATTTCTGCTGTTTTTTTTTTTTTTCCCCACCCGGAGTTGGTGGATCTCACGTGGTGTCTGTGTTGCCAGTGTAAACAGGCCATCGGCAGCAACCTGAACTCGGCGCGGCAGGAGTGCGAGGTTCTGAAGGAGCAGCTGGAGGAGGAGCAGGAGAGCAAGCAGGAGCTGCAGCGCCTGGTCTCCAAGCTCAACAGCGAGGTGACGCACTGGAAGACCAAACATGAGTCTGACAGCATCCAGCACGCCGATGAGCTGGAGGAAACAAAGTACGTGGTGTCTTTTTTTCACTTGGACTCTCTGGGCCGGATCTACTAAAGGATTGCATGTATTAAAACGTGCAAATTTGACTGCAAGAACACATTGTGAAGCTGATCTACTAACAGGGCGCACCGAGGGTTGTGTCTCTCAAACGGGCAAAATTGCACATGCAATCCATCCAGCATGTTTCCCTTGATGCGTATGCAAATATGCAAAATATTGGGCGGAGTAGATTCTCCTCTCCTCTCCTCTCCTCTTGTTTCATCTCTTCTCCTCTCCTCTTGTCTCCTCTCCTCCTCTCCTCTTGTCTCCTCTTGTCTCCTCTCCTCTCCTCTCCTCTCCTCTCCTCTCCTCTCCTCTCCTCTCCTCTTGTCTCCTCTCCTCTCCTCTCCTCTCCTCTCCTCTCCTCTTGTCTCCTCTCCTCCTCTCCTCTCCTCTTGTCTCATCTCCTCTCCTCTCCTCTTGTCTCGTCTTCTCTCCTCTCCTCTCCCCTTGTCTCCTCTCCTCCTCTCCTCTCCTCTTGTCTCATCTCCTCCTCTCCTCTCCTCTTGTCTCCTCTCCTCTCCTCTTGTCTCGTCTCCTCTCCTCTCCCCTTGTCTCCTCTCCTCTTGTCTCCTCTCCTCTTGTCTCATCTCCTCTCCTCTCCTCTTGTCTCATCTCCTCTCCTCTCCTCTTGTCTCATCTCCTCTCCTCTCCTCTTGTCTCCTCTCCTCTCCTGTCTTCTTGTCCCATCTCCTCTCCTCTCCTCTCCTCTCCTCTCCTCTCCTCTCCTCTCCTCTCCTCTCCTCTCCTCTCCTCTCCTCTCCCCTCCCCTCCTCTCCTCTCCGTCTGTGATCCCTCTGGTCAGGACGTTTAGACAAGAGTGAACACCTACTGCCCTGCGCTGATCACAGCAGCACTTCCTTGTTTCCAAGGTTTTATGATTAACCAAAATCTCTTTTGTTCTCTTCTTGTTTTACCAACCACATAATCTCCCTCATTTCCACTTCTGCAGCTCGACAATATGTTTACAGTATTTGCCCCTCTATGTAATCCATCGGATCACATTTTCATCCTGTGTTTGTATCCATCCAGCTCTGTCCACTCTCTCCATGGTGGAAACGATTACCACACACAAAACCCTCATTTAAATACTGTGGTTTGTTGTTGTTGTTTGTTGTTATTTAGTGTGTTACTCACCTATAGAGTAGATCACCTATTTTGTGTGCGCTAACCAAACGCGAAAAGTTTTACTAGGAGCACGCAATTTCCCTTATGTGGGATCTTACTGTAGTAGATGCGGCCCTTTGAATCCACCTCGGTGCTCTGACTGGATGTGTGTTTGTGTGTGTTTGTGTGTGTGTGTGTGACAGGAAGAAGCTGGCGACCAGGCTCCAGGAGGCCGAGGAGGCTGTAGAAGCCACTCAGGCCAAGTGTTCCTCACTGGAGAAAACCAAACAGCGGCTGCAGGGGGAGGTGGAGGAGCTGTGCATGGACCTGGAGAAGGTTGGAGCAGGAGACGCAGGAGTCTGAACGTTACAGCCACACAAACATGCTGGTCGTCACCACTGAATGTTTCCCCCCCCCCGCTCTTGTGTCCCAGGCCAGCGGCTGCGGTCAGGCCCTGGACAAGAAGCAGCGGGTCCTGGAGAAGCAGCTCGGAGACTGGAAGCAGAAGTGCGAGGAGCTGGTGGCCGAGGTGGAGGGCTGCCAGAAGGAGAGCAGGCAACACGCCAGCGAGCTCTTCAAGCTCAAGACGGCACACGAGGAGACTCTGGAGCAGCTGGAGGCTCAGCGCAGGGAGAACAAGGCCTACCAGGGTACAGCACAGTCACTGTGTGTGCGTGTGTGTGATGACCTGCTGATTTAGAGCGTTGGCAAGTGGAAAAAAGTCTTGATGCTATGCTACGCTAATGGTGTCCTGGCAACAGCCTCCGACAGAACACAGACTATCATCCTTCTCTCAAACATTCCTGTTGCTCGAGAATAAAGTCATAATTTTATGAGAAAAAAGTCATATCATTTCAAAAAAGAGTCACAATATTACAAGAAAAATGTCATAATTTTACAAGAATAAAGTCAAATTATTATGAGAATAAAGTCATAATGTTTCAACCTGTTGTTTTAGAGGAGGAACGTTGTAAAATGAGGCCGTGGAGCATTTCTTTGGCACGTCATCAGCACCACATTGTCACCAGTAACAGGACTTTGAAAAGAATATGCAAGAAAATGCATCAAGAACCAGGCGGACCTGGAGGAAGTTGTTGCCTTTTTCTCATAAAATTATGACTTTATTCTTGTAAAATTATGATTTTTTTTCTTGTAAAACTATGAGTTTTTTCTCAAAGTCTGTGGAAAAAAATTTCAATGTGGCCCTAATACTCAAAATAAACACTTACTGTATACAAAGTCATTTTTGAAAATATATAACACTATTGTTTATTCACTGTTAATTACAGAACATCCATATTGGTCTTTTTAAAGTAGAAAAAAAAAGTACAAAATAATAATAATGAAAAATGTGAGCATGGGCAGTGGGCCAAAAAAAAATTGGGCCTCAAATTGGACAGAAGGCTACATATGTCCTAGAATGTCAGAATAGCCCTTTACTAATGGTGGCTAACAGTGCGTTATTCAGCCGTGTGTGTGTGTTCTTTGACAGAGGAGGTCACTGACCTCACAGACCAGCTGTCAGATGGAGGGAAGAGTGTCCATGAGCTCCAGAAAGCAAAGAAGAAGATAGAGATGGAGAAGGAGGAGCTCCAGGCCTCGCTGGAGGAGTCTGAGGCGGCGCTGGAGGTACACAGCTTCACACACTCCACCGTGTCTTTGTTTGAAAACACATCTCCTCTGTGATCCTGCTCTGACGACTGAGGGTTTTAGAAACGCTGCTGCTGCAACTCCAGGGTTGCATCGTGGCATAGACAACAGTTTTCAGCTGTGATAGTCTGCACACCGTCACTTGTAGGAAGCTGAGGCCGATGCCACAAACATGAATCCAAGTGGAGTCCAAGTACACTCTTAGAAATAAAGTGCTATGTAGAACCATATAAGGTTCTTCAGCTTGTCCTCATAGGAGAACCCTTTCTGGCTCTGGGTAGGACCTTTAAAGGTTCTACCTGGAACCCTTTTGGAGGGTTCTACCTAGAACCCAACATAAAGGGTTATATCTAGAACCCAACACATAAAGGGTTCTACCTAGAACCATCTGTGAAAGGTTACACCTAGAACCCCCAATGAGAGGTTCTACAAAAATCCCTTTTATGGCGTATTGGTTTCACCCAGAAGCCTTACTGGGGGTTTCATCCAGAAAATATCTATAACTTCTTACGGTTTCATCTAGAACCCACACAGGGAGTTCCACCAAGAACCCTTTTACTGGAACCCTTAGTGTTACCAAGAACCCTCGAAAAACGCTTTCTTCAAAAGGGTTTTTCAGAAGCAAATGGTTCCAGGTAGAACCTCAGACCTTGTAGAAGAACACTTTTGGAACCCTTATTAGACAACCCTGAAGGCAACAGCATCTGAGCTGGCTCTCATTCAGAGTCTGTAGGAGGGAGTTTCAGTGCTAAGGTTTCATCCATCACCTTGGTGAGGATGACTCACTACCTACACCTGTCTCTCCAGGCCGAGGAGACCAAGGTGCTGAGGCTGCAGCTGGAGCTGTCCCAGGCTAAAGGAGACCTGGAGCGACGGCTGCAGGAGAAGGAGGAGGAAGCTGAAGCTGCGAGGTACCTCATCTTCTCACAACACTCAAGCTCTTTGATACCTTACAGTTATTATTCTACATTATGGTGTCAGTGCAGTTCCTATTGAGAGGGCAGGGCTTGCTTTGTCTCTATGGACTCAAGAACCACTCACCTTCACCTAATGATCCATTGACTCTGTGTTTGTCCCTTAAAGCAGATATCAGTGGAATGTTTTTGTTAATATAAGTCCTAAATAGTCCTATTTTCCGTCAGCAATCACTTACATGGAGTGTTTGGTCTCTCCGTCACTCTGCTCTGCTGTAAACCAGGAGAAAACTTTCCTTGTGGGATACAAGTGTTATCCAATGAGGAGAGAGAACGGCATGAAGGGCTGTGTGTGCAGCGAAGGGGTGCGCGTGAATGTGGTGACGTAGGGACGAGGACCAATAGATGCCTGACGAGGGCGGGGGCTGCTAACTCATGGTGCGTTCAAGGCAACCCGTAATTCGTGTTCGATCTGGTACGAGTTCACGGGTCGGACGTTACGAGTGGCCGTTATAGTGACTTTCACAAGCAACAGGACGGTAAAAACACGAGTTACAGGTTACCTGGAACGCTACAAAGTCATAGTTGTGACTTGAAGCCGGAACTTACGGTTTCAAAAGCCTGCCTGGAACGCAGCATTAGCCGAAACGGCCGTGCCGCTGATATCCGCTTTAAAAAAGTGAATGAAACTAAACGTTCTCCACTTGCATTAAGACAAAACTTATATAATTGTTTGGAAATAAAGACTGAATGGTCTCGTCTAGAGCGTTCAAGACCATCTGGGTGTGATCACAGATGGTGATCTTGGTATCAGGGACCACGTCAGAGCTGTAACTACATCTGAGTTTTGCCATCTTCTAAACAAAGACATCAAACCAAGACTCAGAGAGTAGAGCAAAAGGATTCATAGTGCCTGTTTCTAAATAGCTGAAACAAAGTTCTTATACAAGACATGTGTATAAGAAGGTTTCAACAAAGACTCAGAGAGGCTGATTCAGGCCTTCCTAAGATGATTATCACAGCCAAATAAAACCATTAGACAGTAGCAACTTATTCAAAATGAGCTGCAAAGCATGTTACTCAAGTGTGGAACTGGCTTCCAGTCAAGTGGAGTACAGTAGTTGGAGTTTAAAGGGATAGTTCAATTTTTTTGGCAAACTGGCCCATTGCCGTAATCCTTATAGTCATAGCAGTAGGTTCGTTACCTTTATTTGTCTGTGCAAGCTATTTTTAGAACGGCGGAACAGAGCCGTGAGCTGCTCAGAGCTACGCTACAGAGGCTTATGGGATTTCTTGGTTTCCCTCATCAAACTCATCAAATACACAATCCAACAACTCCACAACGCTCTGGTGGACAAGTTGTGACCTGCACATTCACCACGCTATGAGATAATAATACAATATTACCAGACAACTGTTTTCATCGTAAATTCATGCAATACCGCTGATGTGCGTTGCCTTCAGGGACAGTTATTCAGTAAGCAGTCCCTGCATTTGCCTCAAAAACAACTCTGATACAACTCTGCCAATTTGCCAAAATGTTGAACTATCCCTTTAACTTGTTGTTAACTTGTCTCTAAGTGGAACTGATTATCTCCTTGTTGTGCTTTTACTTCTATTTCCATGTGTCTTTTTTCTATAATGTTGAATAACATGCAACACTATTGAGTTTTCCTTCCCTCTGTCTCTCTTTACTCTGCACAAAGTCATTACTTTATGATTGAAGGTAAGAGCTGCTTCATCAAACTGTTCCTTAAACATTGCTGTCTCTGTAATGACACATGCACCTTCGTCTTCATCCATTAATCCCTGTCTCCTCTGGCAGGAAAAGCCACCAGAGGGCGTTAGAGTCCCTGCAGGCCAGTCTGGACGTGGAGGTGAAGGGCAGAGCAGAGGGGCTGAAGCTGAAGAAGAAGCTGGAGGCCGACATCAACGAGCTGGAGCTGCAGCTGGACCTGCTCACCAAGAGCAACGGCGAGCTCACCAAGAGCAGCAAGAAGACGCAGCAGCAGATCAAGGTTGCCACGGTCGCGTGATGATGATGATCCTCCACAGCCGTGGTTTAGATCAGCCTGAGACTCACAGAGGGAATGTTCTCTCCCACTTGTCCCAGGACCTGCAGGCTCAGCTGGAGGAGGAGGTGCGCAGCCACGAGGAGTGCCGGGAGGAGCAGGCGGCCGCCGAGCGACGCTGCGCTCTGCTGCTCGGCGAGGGGGAGGAGACTCGCGCCGCCCTGGAGAGCGCAGAGAGGGTCCGCAAAACCCTGGAGACGGAGCTGCAGGAGGCCAACGAGAAGTATGGAGACCTCAACAACCAGGTGAGGAGCAGCAGCTGCAGCTGAAAGTTCCATCTGCTCGCATTTCAGATTCTTTTTTTTATTTGTTCCAGCCAGGGAAATTATTACACACATACCAAAACACAACACTTTGATATTCCCTGGTTGGAAAGGAGCAGGGAGAGGAAGGATACACCTTCTATTGCCTGCCTTGATTATCTGTCAGTCACTTAGCAACAGTCTTACAAGAAAGTCAACAAAACAAAAAAGTTATTTACCTTTGTCATACGTTCTAATTGTTACTGTATTTCTTTTAGCATTTTCTTGAATTTGAATATATTTGTACTCTGTAATTCAGTTTTGCCTTGTCAAAAAGAATATTTCTGATATCCACAACTACATTCTGCCTAGGACAAATGACGTTACTTTTACCATTCATGTGTATGGGGTTTGTCATTACAGATATCTACAATTCAGTGTGCAATTACAATTCCAGTTTGAGATATCTGCAATTTGATTCTGACTATAGTCAGAATTCCACTTCAAGATATCTTTAATTCACCTCAATTAAAGATACAAAGTCCCTATGGACCTCTGGATTGTGTCCCTAATAAAGTCTCATTATATCTGTGTAACGGCAAAAAGAAAGACTTATGTCCTTCCTTCCTTTATTTTTCTTATTTTCCTGTGGCCGCTACTAAAAAGGACGCACATGAAAAAACTAAAGTTCAGGAGAGTGAGTAGCGTTAGACAATGACTTTTTTTATTATAAACAAAAATTAATTAATCATGAATCAACAATGTAAAGACTGGCTGCGGTCAGTGGCAGTTTGGACCTTGGTTGTGCCGTCCCCCAGCCCATCTGAAACCTTGGTAGGCCCCTCCCTCACCACCTGAGGAGGGAGGAGCTCACACAAAAAATCCAAGTTAATTAACAAACACGTAATCAAACAAAGAATGTAAATAAATTAAGGAATCTACATGACCCTTGTCAGATATCTTAAATTAAGTTTTGACCAGTCAAAATTACATTGAACATTACAGATATCCATAATTCACAGAGCGGATATCTGCAACTAAATTATAGAGATCTGTAATGACAAACCTCACACACATACACATGCCATAGAAATCCACAGTTTGTTCCAACTACAGAGATGCACATGTGTTTTAAAGTCGTCTGTGCAGCCCAGGGCGGCGTTTAGCTCAGTCCTCGCTGCAGGCGGACCCGGTTCGAATCCCGCCTCAAGCGGCCCTTTCTTCCATGTCGTTCCCTCTCTGCCTCTACATTTCCTCTCTCTCGACCGTTCTTTACATTTAAAAAACAGGCGAACTCCCCCCCCCCCCCACAAACACACACACACACACAAACACACACACACACACACACACAAAAAGAAACAAAAAAAAAAGTTGTCAGTGCAAACTGGTGTTTGAAATGTAATTCTCTCCTGTGTTCTTCATCCTCTGAGCTAAAAAGAAACATTTTTTGTAGATTTTCCGGTGATATTCTATGTTCTGCTTCATACGTTCCAACCTGTGTCTGTGTTTCCTCCTGGTGTTCAGTTCCAGCTGGCCCTGAGTGGTCGCAGGAAGCTGGAGGTGGATCTCCAGACTCTGCAGCAGGAGCACGAGGAGCTGCAGGGGGAGCTGAGAGCATCTGCAGACAAGATCAAGAAGGCCAGCTGTGAGGTAAACACACACACACACACACACACACACACGGTTACTAAGAGATGTCAGTGGACTTTACCAAACGGCTCTCATTAATGAACTCTGTCATGACGTCAGCTGGCCCGGGTGGGGGAGGAGCTGCGTCTGGAGCAGGAGCACACGCTGCACCTGGAGAGGGTGAAGAAAGGTCTGGAGGCTCAGATCAAGGACATGAGCGGGAGGCTGGAGGAGGCCGAGCAGATGGCTCTGAAAGGAGGGAAGAAGATCATCCAGAAGCTGGAGGGGAAGGTACCAACACACACACACTGTCAGCATCACAGAGTGGTGTTCTGTCACCAGACCGCTGGTATACTGGCCTCCCTCTTGTACCAAAGTGGTTATCCAGCTAGCCCAAACAATTGAGAATCCTCAGAAAAAGACTCATAGACCGGACTGTGGCGTTGTCACTGATCTTTACTGAAGATGTCACAAATTGTGAAACTGTAATACAATCCAAAAATGCAAATATTGTAAATTATGTTACACAAGCATGAAAATCACCATAATAAACAAGGTAAGTACACACAATATTGATATGCACAAAAGGAGGAGACCTCCTCTGAATCAAAACAACATGCGAGCTACATGGCTAAATTATTACAATGTTACAATGTTAAAGTGATAATGGAAATGATTGTAACACGCAGTCTTCATTTATGAACTTATGAAACACAAAAACTTACAGATATGGTCTTCTGTAGCTTCAAAACCAAAGTAAAGTCCTCTCACAGCTCACAGACAGAGAAAATGGTCTCCAGCACCAGCCATGTGCTCTGCTCTCAAAACCGAAAGTAAAACTTAATTAAAGAGGAGACTGCATTTACTCTTTGTTCCACAGGGGGCAGTATAGCATTAAGCAGTTTTGCACTCAGAGGCCATGACACTCCCCGCCTGGCGTCCATGGGGACGTCACAACTCTCAATGGGAACCTAAATTATGACATCTGAGGACGATGGAGACAAAAGGGGGATGAGTTCCGTGATAGGCCTGGAGAAAACCTTAGGTGCACCTTGACGGATGACTCTGACTTCCACCTTTCTCACACGTCCATCTGCACTTGGGAATGTCTTTATCACAACAGCCATCGGCCATTCATTTCTTTCCACTTGAAGATCCTTCATTAGGACCACGTCACCCTTCTTCAAGTCGGGTCTCTTGTCCGGCCATCTCCTTCTAGTTTGCAGCGTGGACAGATATTCGCGGCGCCACCTCTCCCAGAATGTGTCGGCGTGGGATTGAACCTGCTTCCACTGCTGTCTCAGTAGCTCTGCCTTACCGAACTCACAGGGGGGAGGAGGGACGGTGCCTGTCTTCTGCGTCAACAACATAGCTGGTGTGAGCACGAGTGGGAACTCTGGATCGGATGAAACAGGCACGAGTGGCCTCGCATTCATGATGGCACACACCTCTGCCAGAAGTGTGGTGAGGACCTCGTGGGTGAGATGAGGAGACTTCAACTGTGAGAACATGGAGTCCAGTATGCGTCGTGCCACACCGATGAGGCGTTCCCACGCCCCTCCCATGTGGGACGAGTGAGGGGGGTTGAATATCCAGCTACATTTCTGTTCTTGGAGATACTTGTCCAGTTGTGAGTTGGGTACGCCCATCCCCAACTCTTTACAGGCACCGATGAAATTAGTACCCTGATCTGACCTGATCTGTTTTGGTGCACCTCGAAGAGAGAAGAATCTCCTGAGTGCATTGATGAAGCTGGAGCTGGTCATGGACTCGACAACTTCAATGTGCACTGCTCTCACGCACATACATGTGAACAGCACCGCCCACCTCTTGCTGTTGGCATGACCGCCCCGCGTGCGCCTTGCAGACACTTCCCACGGTCCAAAGATGTCTAGCCCAACGTAAGTAAAGGGGGGTGCTGCCTGCAGCCTCTCGGCTGGCAGATCAGCCATCTGCTGTTGACCCGTCTTACCCCGAAGTTTCCTGCAGATGACGCATTTAAAGAGGAAACTCTGGACGCGTCTCTTCCCTCCGACCAACCACAACCCATCTGTGCGGATGGCGCCTTCCGTGAGATGCCTACCTTGGTGCTTGACCATCTCGTGGTGATGTCTTATGATCAGTGTGGCAAGGTAGTGGTGACCAGGAATGATAAGGGGTTTACCTCACTTAAGGTCAACTTAGAATGAGATATGCGTCCTCCTACTCGAAGGAGTCCATCACTGTCTATGACTGGATTCAAGACTCTGATACTGCTGCGTGTCGGCAGGTTTCTCTTCTCTGAGATGCATCTTATCTCTTCAGCATACACTTCGTGCTGCACACTTTTGATCACAAGCTTCTTAGCCTGTTCTTGGCCCTCCACAGTAGAACCGCTTTGGCATAGATGCCACCCTTTACAGCTGTTCTCGCCAGTTGGATGGGCAAAGGAATGGGCAATGTGCTTCAGATGTGCTACTGCTCTGACGAGTGATCGTAAACTTGAGAAACGCTCAAAGCGCTCCACTCCAAACTGACCTTTCGAAGCTTGGGTGATGTGCACAGATGCTACAGGACGTATCTCGGCGTCTGCTGTCGGATCGACGAGGTCAAAGGCCACCTCCGATGGTGAGGATGGAGCGAGGGGCTTTGACAGGAAAGGCGGCCCCGTCAGCCATGTCGTGTTTGCAAGGAGTGCAGCTGCGACCGATCTTGACCCATGGTCTGCAGGGTTCTGCTCGGATGGAACGTATCTCCATTGTTCTGGGGACGTCGACTGTCGAATCCGTTCGATCCGGTTACTCACATACAC
This sequence comes from Decapterus maruadsi, assembly GCA_030347415.2. Lineage (NCBI taxonomy): Eukaryota > Metazoa > Chordata > Actinopteri > Carangiformes > Carangidae > Decapterus > Decapterus maruadsi. Next base: position 22,372,212 of record CM064888.1, on the reverse strand, counting down.
ATAAAACCTCCTTGTCTCGTTGTGTATGTAGCCCAAAACGATCCGGCTGTCTGTAAAAAATGTGACAGAGTCAATCGTCAGGTGCAGCTCACTCACTACGAACTCTGCGATATCCACCGCGAGGACGGCGGCACAGAGCTCGAGGCGTGGTATGGTAGTGTCTCTCACAGGTGCGAGCTTCGATTTTCCAAAGACGAATCCCACACTGGACTTGTCGTCGTGGTTGGTGACCTTCAAGTAAACAACAGCTGAGATTGCCTTGACTGAAGCATCGGCAAAGACGATCAGCTCTGCTGACTTGGCATTGGCGGAGGAGAAAGTGGAGTAACATCGGGGGATCTGCAGCTCCTGCAGATGCTGGAGTGAAGCTTTCCATTTCTCCCATTCTGCTCTCTTATCATCAGGAAGTGGAGAGTCCCATTCTCCTACTTCCAGCGACAGCTGCCTGAGAAGAAATCTGCCCTGTACTGTAACAGGCGCGATGAACCCAAGAGGATCGAAAATACTGTTCACCACAGAGAGCACGCCTCTACGTGTGAATGGCTTGTCGTCGACCTGAACTCTGAACGTGAACGTGTCTGTGATGAGGTTCCAACAAACACCAAGGCTGCGCTGTAAGGGCAGCTCATCCTTCGACAGGTCCAGATTTTGAACGTCCTTGGCAAGATCGTCGATGGGAATGGCGTCCATCACAGCAGTCCTGTTAGAGGCTATCTTGTGAAGCCGAAGGTTGGAGAGTGCAAGAGCTGCTCGAGCACGTTGGAGAACGGAGATAGCCTCTTCCTCTGTGGCGAAAGATTTCAATGCATCATCCACGTAGAAATCCTCTTCTACGAACTTCTTGACATCACTTCCATAGCTGTCTTCTTCCTCTCTGGCAGCCCTCCTCAGGCCATAAATGGCGACGGCTGGGGATGGTGTGTTGCCGAAGACGTGGACTTTCATACGGTAGTCCACAATGTCACTGTTCATGTCGTTGTTTCTGAACCACAAAAAGCGTAAATAGTTTCTGTGTTCCTCTTTCACCACGAAACAGTGGAACATATGCTCAATGTCCCCTGTTACGGCAACCTGTTCTTTCCTGAACCTCACTAGTACCCCCAGAAGGCTGTTGTTAAGATCCGGTCCAGTGAGGAGGACGTCGTTTAGAGAGACTCCATCGTAACGAGCGCTCGAATCGAAAACGATGCGGATCTTGCCGGGCTTTCTGGGGTGGTACACACCGAATGACGGAAGGTACCAGCGCTCTTGGTGATCTTGCAGCACCGGGGCCAACTCTGCATGGTCATTATCCAACATCTTTTGAATGAAGTCCAAGTAGTGCTCCTTCATTTCAGGGTTTTTCTCAAGAGTGTTGCAGAGTGTCTTGAGCCGTTTGTAAGCGTATCCTCTGTTATTGGGAAGCCGTCTCCTAGGCGTCCGAAAGGGCAGAGGAGCTACCCAACTGTTTGCACTGTCCTGAAAAACCTCTCTGTCCATTATCTGTATGAATCTCTGTTCGTCGATAGATGGAGCGAGCTTGCTGTCGTTCTTGGTGCACACGAAGACTGATTCACCCATGTCTTCTCCTTTGGGTATCTTTGAGCTGAGTGGGATGGGATGTGTTTGATGAAGTGTTTGATGAGCCAACCAATTGAAGTTTTCTTTTACCTGAAGGTGACTTTCACAGGGAGGCAGATAGCTTGGACGGCCACTCTCAAGGACACACGTCCTCAGGCTGCTCACCGTAGATGGCCTGTGGGCTTTACCAAGGCATACGTCCCCTATGACCACCCATCCCAGGTCCAGTTTCTGGGCAAATGGGGCGTTGTGAGGACCGTTAATCTGCTTGCGCACCTTATGGACACGGAGAATGTCTCTCCCCAACAGCAGCAGGATGTTTGCATTAGGGTCTAGAGGAGGGATCTCGCTTGCAATGGCTTTGAGGTGCTTGTGATGGGAAGCTGCGTTGGGGGTAGGTATTTCTGACCTGTTGTCTGGGATCTCCTCACATTCAACCAAGGTAGGAAGTTGCAGGTTGATTTTCTGGTCTATTGACTCAACAGTGTATCCACATGCTCTTCTTCCAGCTGTCTCGGTGATGCCTGCACATGTTTTTAGCGTATATGGAGACCGAACACTGTGATCGTTGAAGATGCTGAAGAACTCGGATCTCACGAGAGAGCGATTACTTTGCTCATCGAGGATGGCATACATCCTCCTTGCTGTGTCGCGACTACTGTTGGGGTACACGTTTACCAAACATATCTTAGAGCAGGCACGTGAGCTCATCCCTTCCCCACATACCTCTGTGCACCTAGGTGACACTTCCTCCTTTGTCTCTTCCTCCTCCCCGCCATAGTCTGTGTTAGCTTGGGGTGGCTTTTGTTTCCAGGGAGCAGGACCTGGATGCAGGGCCGAAACATGCCTGTCACTCCCACACTCAGTGCATGTGATGTCTGCTTTGCAGTTCCTGGCTATGTGGGTCGCGGATGCACAACAATGGAAACAGATTGCATTCTCCTTAATGTACTGTCTCCTTTCCTCAAGAGGTTTCTCTCTAAAGCCTCTACACCTACTGAAGGGATGCGGCTTCTTGTGGATGGGACAGTTCTTAAGTAGGTCAGCAGTTGGTCTTGTAGGAGACCGGTTACTCTCCTGGTCTGGAGGTGATATCTGCGTCCTGTGAACTGAGACCCGGTGTCTTATTTGACTGTAGCCATCGTCGGGACGCTCTCTCCTGATGGGAGTGTGACTGGAAGGACGAAGGATGAAGCTCGGGTCATTGCGGGCTTTGGCTTCGTCGGAGACGAACTTGGAAAACACAACGAATGGGGGGAATGATACCTGGTACTGTTCCTTATATTTGGAGCCATAAGATGTCCATTTATCCTGCAGGTTATACGGAAGCTTTTCGAGGATGGGATGGATTCCTCTGGCTGTGTCCAGATAAGACAATCCAGGTAGAAAGTGATCCTCCTTAGCTGCTTCTATCTCCAATAGCAGGTCTGCTAGGTCGCGAAGTTTCTGTACATCTCTGCTGGATATCCTCGGGAAGCTCTCCAGTCTGGCAAAAGAGCGCTTTCTATGGCTTCAGGTGTCCCATAGCATTGCTCTAAACGGTCCCACGCCATTCTCAGACCAGCAGCGGGGTTCCTGATGTGGACTGATTTGATCCGACGAACATGCTCAGAGGACTCTCTCCCCAACCATTTCACAAGCAGGTCTAGCTCCTCAGCTTCAGTTAACTCGAGACCTTGGATAGCATTGGAAAATGAAGACTTCCATGCCCAGTAGTTTTCCACCTTATCGTCAAACTTGGTCAGACCTGTGGTGATAAGTTGACTTCTGGCGAGAAACTTGGCCAAGTCAGCTGTAGCAGAAGTGTCCTTGAAACCACCACGATCATAACTCCGATCGACTCCTGCGTCAGCATTGACGTTTGGGCTATGACGATATCCGTGCCATGATTTACTGACGGACCTCCTTGGGCTGCTACTGGGAAAGGTCAGGTCGTGGTGTATTGCTGTAGCCTGGTCTGTAGGCTGAGGCTCAGGGCCGATGTCTTCCTCGTCTTTGACCAGGGCTTCCCGCAGACTGACCTTCCGCGTTCGCTCTGTGTGATCAACTTTGTCAGGCTGTTTCTGCTGAGGCTGAGAAGCTTTGAGTTCTGGCTGAGGGGGAGGAGCTTTGTATTCACTTAATGTTGGAAAGTAATCACTGTTATCTTCTAACGCTTCCTCCAACGCGGCAGCTTCAGCAAGGGCTGCTTCTTTTTCTTTTTCAACCTCCATTGCCGCTAGCTCTGCATCAATCCGTGCTCTTCGTACTTTCATTTCCACCTCTTTCTGAGCAAAGGCTGCTTTGGCCTCCGCTGCCTTTGCCTTAGCACGAGCGGTTGCTACGGCTAAGTTAACCTTTGAGCCGGAGGATGATCGTGACGAACGCGAACACTCAGACCGCACCTCTAGTTCATCCTTTTCCTGATCGCGATGCACTTGAGCCTCTACTGTCAGTGCAGGCTCTTCCTTATGGGTTTTATCTTCCATGTTATATGTAGACTGGAGACGTTGAATGATGTCGTGTGTGAGCGATGTGGTTTAGTCCACTCAGGCTGTCCTTACATGAAGAAGCGATGAGAAGATATCTTTTCACTATACTGGCCTCCCTCTTGTACCAAAGTGGTTATCCAGCTAGCCCAAACAATTGAGAATCCTCAGAAAAAGACTCATAGACCGGACTGTGGCGTTGTCACTGATCTTTACTGAAGATGTCACAAATTGTGAAACTGTAATACAATCCAAAAATGCAAATATTGTAAATTATGTTACACAAGCATGAAAATCACCATAATAAACAAGGTAAGTACACACAATATTGATATGCACAAAAGGAGGAGACCTCCTCTGAATCAAAACAACATGCGAGCTACATGGCTAAATTATTACAATGTTACAATGTTAAAGTGATAATGGAAATGATTGTAACACGCAGTCTTCATTTATGAACTTATGAAACACAAAAACTTACAGATATGGTCTTCTGTAGCTTCAAAACCAAAGTAAAGTCCTCTCACAGCTCACAGACAGAGAAAATGGTCTCCAGCACCAGCCATGTGCTCTGCTCTCAAAACCGAAAGTAAAACTTAATTAAAGAGGAGACTGCATTTACTCTTTGTTCCACAGGGGGCAGTATAGCATTAAGCAGTTTTGCACTCAGAGGCCATGACAGCTGGGATGTCATCCTCACTACACCACTGTCAGGACAGAGGTTTCATTCTTTTGCTGCTGCTGCTTTGTTTCCCTTTTTCACTCTGAAACTGTAGAAAGCAAAAATCATCCACATGCAAAATTCATCATATTAAATATTATATCATATCATATTAAAATATTGCAAAAAATAGTGCTTCATGTTTAACTTTTGGAGATCATTTCATCTTCCGCTTGGTCAAAGTTTTGACCAGAGGCGCCCAAATGTTTGCATGCAATTCAGTTCAGTTCAGCTTTATTGATATCCTGGAGGAGACTGGATTTGCAGCATCACAGACACAACAGACAACACAACATATCACTGGTCTTAAAGCAGATATCAGTGGAATGTTTTTGTTAATATAAGTCCTAAATAGTCCTATTTTCCGTCAGCAATCACTTACATGGAGTGTTTCAGCCGTAACACGAGTCTCTCCGTCACTCTGCTCTGCTGTAAACCAGGAGAAAACTTTCCTTGTGGGATACAAGTGTTATCCAATGAGGAGAGAGAACGGCATGAAGGGCTGTGTGTGCAGCCAAGGGGTGCGCGTGAATGTGGTGACGTAGCACAAGGACCAATAGATGCCTGACGAGGGCGGGGGCTGCTAACTCATGGTGCGTTCAAGGAAACTCGTACTTTGTGTTTTTCCTTCCTGTGAAGTCGTACCAGTTCGATCTGGTACGAGTTCACGGGTCAGAAGTTACGAGAGGCCGTTATAGTGACTTTCACAGACAATAGGACGGTAAAAACACGAGCTACGGGTTACCTGGAACGCTACAAAGTTGTAGTTGTGACTTGAAGCTGTAACTTACGGTTTCAAAAGCCTGCCTTGAACGCAGCATTAGCCGAAACGGCCGTACCGCTGATATCTGCTTTAACGTAACACAACATAATGCAATGAAATACATAGAGGTACTGTAATAAAAATAATAAAGCATACGTACTACCAATAATAAATTACTGTTAAAGGGATAGTATCATTTTTTTAAAGTGGGGTTGTATGATGTTTTTCCTGCACTTTCAAGGGCTGGAAAAAATTATATTATAGTCAACAATGGAACTGTGTTTTTTTTTTTTTTCAGGTAAAACCTCTTTTAGGCCGTGAAAATAGGCCGTTTCTTTGGGTCCATTCACAACAATGTATGTTGTAAATCTCTGGGCAGGGCTATGGGCTGGCGTTGCTAACGGGAGGAGTGCAGAGAGTCTTCTACTGCAATTAAAGTACTTAGGGGCTATTTGGAGATCATACAACCCCACTAAAAAAATGATACTATCCCTGTCAATTGTCATATTTCGTATCATTTGTACAAGAACATAGATGGGTCACAATTTTTAGTTATTTAAACTGTTAAGTGAATGTTTTGTTTTCAACATTGCAGCTTGATTTCAATTAAAGGGATAGTTCAACATTTTGGCAAATTGGCCCATTGCCATAATCGCTATAATCATAGCAGTAGGTTTGTTACCTTTAATTGTAGGTGTAAGTTATTTTTAGAACGGCGGAGCGCAGCAGCAGGCTGCTCAGAGCTATGCAATGGAGGTTAAGGGAATTTCTTGGTTTCCCCCATTAAACTCATCAAATACAAAATCCCAAAAGTCCACAGCGCTTTTGTAGACAAGTTGTGAGCTGCACAACCACCACGCTATGAGATAATAACGGAACGATACGAAACGGAGCCGTTTTCAAGGTAAATACACGGTAAATGCGGAGACTGCTTGCTGAAAAACGGTCCCTGAACGCAACGTGCATCAGCGGTTTTGCATGAATTTACCTCTAAAACGGCTCTGTTTCGTATCGTTCCGTTATTATCTCATAGCGTGGTGAATGTGCAGGTCACAACTTGTCTACAAAAGCGCTGTGGAGTTTTGAGATTTTGTATTTGATGAGTTATATGAGGGAAACCAAGAAATTCCCTTAGCCTCCATAGCATAGCCCTGAGCAGCTCACGGCTCTGCTCCGCCGTACTAAAAATAGCTTACACCTACAATTAAAGGTAACGAACCTACTGCTATGACTATAGCGATTATGGCAATGGGCCAATTTGCCAAAATGTTGAACTATCCCTTTAAATTTGACATTTAACATTTTGAGCTGATCTAATGGATGTGTTCTGTATCGATACACATTCAGTAACAGGTGGAGTGAGAGCACCAGTCACAGTTAGTGGTGTGTGTGTGTGTGTGTGTGTGTGTGTGTGCAGGTGAAGGAGCTGGAGTTAGAGCTGGACTCGGAGCAGAAGCGTCACGCAGAGACGGTGAAGACTCTGAGGAAGAACGAGCGTCGGCTGAAGGAGCTGCTGTTCCAGTCGGAGGAGGACCAGAAGAACCAGCAGAGGATGCAGGAGCTGGTGGAGCGGCTGCAGAACAAGATGAGAGCCTACAAGAGACAAGTGGAGGAGGCCGTACGTCACCCGCTCCTCTCACATCCAAAGAGCACAGACTCTGTCTCTCCATCTCATCACTGTCCTTGTCCTTACAGGAGGAACAGGCCAACATGAACTTGGCCAAGTACAGGAAGACGGTCCACGAGCTGGACGATGCAGAGGAGCGGGCCGACATCGCTGAGTCAGCACTCACCAAAATCAGGACCAAGAACAGAGGCAGTTTTGGCAAAGGATACTCCTCTGTAAGTACAGTAACCTCAGGCCAGACCTGGCTCAACCTTCAGACGCTAATGATGTCATTCCTACAGAGCTGAAGCTGCTGCTGCTGCAGTTTATAGTCACTCTGAGCCCTCACCTGAGTCTGATGGAGATCCAGTGTGTTCTTCCACCAAACGTGGAGCATCATCTAGATCTGCACCAAACTGTACAAACTCCATAAAGCACCATCCCTATGTCTGAGCTTTTACATCAACCTTCAAACATTTTCTTGAAATGTTGAGAGGAAACTCAGTTAATCTGTTTTTTCTGTTTTATATTATATCTTTTCGCCTAAATGTTTGTTTTTGTAATATTAATTTAAAGTGATAATTATGATTTGAATTATGTTTTATATTTTTATTTTATTAAACACTCAGGGTAGTGAAACATTTTTTAAACCTGAAAAAAGGAGCCTGTGAAAAACTCTCACAGATGAAAAAGAGAAGTTGCTGTCAGGACTTCCACAGAGTCATATCCATAGGTATGATAAAGAAAGGATCCTGCTCTTTATGCAGGATTTTACCTTTATTAAAGATCCCATATTCTACTCTTTTTACTCAGTTTCACTCAGCTGTCAGACGTCCAACTAAACTGTATTGTAAATGTTTTGCCCCAAACTGATCCGTGGTCAGTGTCTAAAAGTGGCTCCAAAGAGCTCTACTGAGAACAAGCTGTTTCTGTGCAATGCACCTTTAAGTAACATGGTTACTGTACACAGCAAAGATTATTTCCACTTTATGACTTCAAATTGGTGGCTCTTTCATCAGTTTGTTGCTGGTCACTGCAGCCATAGAAACAGAGGTGGTAGGCGTTTTCTGGCGCTGAGGGGCCGGCCTCACTCCGTCACCGTGGTGACATCACCACAGGAGCTGAGTCTGAACAGCCTGTATGAGCAGCGTTTTACCAGTCGCTGGGCTGCAGAGTCCTGCAGGTTGGTCGGCTCAGGGAGGATCACTTTATGTAGAGACCAGAAAAAACCTGCTTTTCATCATATGGGAGCTTTAACCAGCTCCAGAGTCCTAGTTCTGGTTAAATCAATGTCTTGTAACTAGTTCCAGGGAGAATGGAGGCTCTCTGCCTTCCTAGCGTCTCTTGGCTGAAAACCAACCTTGTAAGATCAGAGCCTCCGACCCGGTGTCCCAGCTCTCGTCTCTGCGGCTCTGCCACACAAACGCATCCTTTAACAGATAAGACTACACACATACACATGGTAACACTGTATATGTTTTATAACATTAAAGGATAACTTTCGTTTTTTACAACCTGGACCTTATTTCTAGCATCAAATACGATCATTTATAAAACAGTCTCACATTATTGTGGATGAATCTACGGGGCACCCACACTTGTTAATGGCTCATTTCAATATTTTGTGATGATACACTATGTTATTCCCCTCCGAGCCCGTTTGTTAGCAACATCCTGCTCCTCTAGGTTGACCTACTAACCTCTGACCTGGATGATGTCATCTCCGAGTGGTGGCGGAAACTTGCTATCGCTAATGCTATGGTCCGTTTCTGCATGTTTCTGACTCGTCAGAACAAAATGAGCAGCTGGATGAAGTTCAACTTCCATAGGCTTCCTCTCCTCAGCCTGGATCCTCACTAAGCTCTGGCTAGTTGAGCTAAAAAGGACCCGAATGCCGAAGCGGAATGATTATTATCAGAACGAGCCGGGCATGGTCTGAGATGACATCATCCAGGTCAGAGGTTAGTAGGTCAGCCTGGAGGAGCCAGATGTTGATAACATGCCACCACTTTAGGGGAATAACACTTGATCAATATTGAAAATGAACACATTTTGAGTCCGGATAATTGTTATCTAGAGGCTGCATTGGTGGAGGAATTCTACGGATATACGCGCGCGATTGAATTTCAAAACGTAAAATGACACCAAACTTGTCAGGGTGAGTAAATGATCGTATTTGATGCAAAACTCCTCGTTGTCCCTTTAAATCCCGCTCAGTTGATTGATTTCTCGCCAGCTTAGTTGTAAACAAATGCACATGGCTGAGAGGAGGGTTAGCGAAACAGCAGAAAAGCAACCAGACTTGGATAGTTCCTCTTTAACTGGATCTCCACCAGAATTGAAGCAGGTCTTTCCTGTTCTACTCTTCATCCATCAGTACGACTGGTGCAGCTTGTTTCCTGTGTTGTGGTTGGTCTACGTACTGACGGAGTGGTGTCTGTGCTCCTCCTCCAGGGTTACAGCACACCGTACCCAGGCCTGGTCCGCTCCCCCAGCTCCGCCGGCTCAGAGGGCAGAGGAGAGAAGATCCTGAATGACGACAACGAGTCGGTCAGCTCGCTCATCCCGGCCTATCTCAACTCCCTGAAGAAGCTGATGATCGAGTAGAGCTGTGACATCACGGCGGCTCAGTGTGACTCTAGATTCTAGTCCTCCTGCTCCTGGAGAGATGGAGCGGTCTGAAGCATCAGGACCAGCAAACTCCAGATTCACTAACCAATCAGGTCACTCCTTCCTCTGTGTATCTGTAAGAGCACAGCTGTGGTAACAGACCTGTTATATCCACTTCATCATATTATATCTGTGTGTAAGAACAGATTGAATAGTGATGTCATACCACAATACAGTTTTTTGATACTGGTGCTAAAAGAATACCACAGTCAAGTAATGCCAGTGAGTTATTGTACCATAATGTGTTCATACATTTTAATATTCAACCAAGATTTTTAAAAAAGAAAAAAACAACTCACCTGCCAGCACACAGATACAGCTACAGGTGGACCAGTGCCATGGTTTCTGTTTACATGTATTCTGTCACAGTTGCTGAGCTATATAACTATTAAACACCTTTTATCAAAAATACAATTATTCTGTTGCACCTGCTGTTTGAAACATAGCATTTGCTTCACATAGAAAGATTTCATAGAAAAAATCTGACTAGTTTTTCTCTTTTTATCTCCTCCTCCTCTTCATTATCCTAAGTGATGGTTTTTCTGGACAGTTCTTTGGCCACTTCAGAGGAAGACCAGGCTGTTAATGAGCTCCTCAGTCAGACAGGATGTGATGTCATCAGCACACTGATGGAGGGAGTCAGTCAGTCAGTATGCACACTCACTTACACACTTGGGCACTTGGCGTGTGCGTTCATGGGCTTAGTGTCAGTGCTCAGTGTGTCCCATTTCTCCAACGACTGAAAGTGCAGCGCGCTTGATTTGCACTTTACCCACACAGCAGATATCAGCGGAATGTTTTTGTTAATATAAGTCCTAAATAGTCCTATTTTCTGTCAGCAATCACTTACATGGAGTGTTTCAGCCGAAACACTTGTCTCTCCTTCACTCTGCTCTGCTGTAAAACTAGAAACTTTGTGGGATACAAGTGTTATCCAATGAGTAACCCGTGAGCTGTGTGTGCAGCCAAGGGGTTTTGTACCGTCCAAGGACCAATTGTCTGTGAAACTCACTTAACGGAAACTCTCGTAACTTGTATTTTTCCTTCCTGTGAAGTCATACCAGTTTGATCTGTACGAGATCAAACTGGTATGACTTTCACAGACAACAGGAAGGAAAATCACAAAGTTACAGGTTACCTTGAACGCAGCCCCCGTTGTAGTTGTGACTCTAAGCTTGGTCCTTGTTTCAAAAGCCTCAACGCAGCATTCACGCGCATCCCTTATCTGCTTTACACAAGCCCTCCATGCGGTATTTGGCTCATTGGATAACACTTGTATCCCACAAGGAAAAATTTCTCCTCGGGTTACAAGCAGAGCAGAGTTGAATTAATTTTAATAAAATGAAATTGACTTTTTATCTCTTAATTATGACTTTTTAGTGTCATATTTTATATTCATCATGCTCTGTTCATGATTTTATTTTATTTCTTTTGTTTTTCTTTTTTTTTTAATTTACTTACAGAGTTGAGCTTACACATTTATGATCTGAATCTTGCGCATAGAGACCCTTGAGGAGTAGATGAGACTGATCCAGCAGCACTGTTTATTCAAAATGTCGCTGTGTGTGTGTCGTAGTTGTGCTTGTGTGCGCAATGGCACAGGCTGCACTTGTCAAGTACGTCCCGATTGCTTTTAAATCTCCCCCCACGTGCTTGGCCAGCAGCACTGTTCATTCAAACAGTTCTCATGTGGGGGCTTCAATACAAGAGGGACATTCCAGACGAGCAGTATGGAGGTATTTGGATGTTTTTTGGTCTGTCTTTATGGACCAAGAAAAGTGGTGTCCATTCACAACCATTATATGGACAAATACTGCTGCGTGGACCCCCCCCGTAACTCAGAGAAGGAACGGAGGACTCTGAAAATTCTCACAGCTCTTAGTCGACATGAGGGTGAGTAGATAATGAGTGAAATTTGAATTTTGGGTGAACTATCCCTTTAAACTAATTCTCATGAGGCTTCATCAACAAATTCCAGATACCCAGATATTTCATACTACAGAGGACACATAACAACCAGTCATTATTAAGTGTTACCATGTAATAGCCTATAACATGGTGGCATTAGCATGTTGGTTTGAGAATAATACAAAACAGTGTATTTTAATTAAGTGTTTATCTTTGTCTAAACTTTGAACCATTTCATTATTCTCACTGTTGCTTTACCTGTAACAAATACTTTATTGATGAATGTGAAAGTGTTTTATGAGAAACAAAATGTGTTTCTCACATTTTTCTAATTATTCAGACCCAAAACAAAGACAAACCACAAAGTTATGATGTATGATACATATTTTCATTTTTATTAATGAAAAAAAATCCAACCTTTAGCTGTTAATGTACAAAAACATCTCAGTCCTGGTGTCTCAGAGGTCAGATCAGACGAAGCAGTAAGACTGGATCAGAGCTGCTAGTGAAGGAGCTGTTTGTACATCTTAACCAACTCAAGCAGATATCACAGTAGACCTGTCATTTCTCCTCTTGCATATAAAACACTTAGATCTCATATATTAGCAGTACCAAATGTCTGTATATTATATATCTTTATGTATTTTACACTTCACTCCACGGCCTCCTCTCATGGCAAATCACACATCTCACATATTTACACCAGGTCTCCCTGAATATGGAACTCCTTCACTTCCATTAGTAATAAAATGATTAAGTTCTCTTTCATATGAACAGTGGCTTACAGTGAATTTATTAAAATCATTTGGGAATAAAGTGCAATTGTTTGATTTTTAATTATCATTAGGAATGATGTTTTCTTTCAGAGATGCTAACAGTAGCCAGATATGGGATGTTAGCTCACAGAAACTGACTGTTTGTTCATCCCCGCTGCTGCTGCTGCTGCTGCTTTCCACCTGTCAGGCTTCAGCTTCATTACTGTGTTTTAATGTCCAACCAGAGACACAGAAGCTACATTCTAATGAGTGTAATGTGTCATCAAGATTAGCATGTCCTGCTAACTAGCTAACTATCTATCTACCAAACTTGTGCTGGATGTTGCTTCACTGCTTATTCAAAAAAAAAACCTTTGTTTGTAGAAAAACTGCACAATTTGGGGATATGATATAGAAAGGCTTTTTTTTTTGTAGGATTTTACAAGACTTGTTCTTTTTTTCATGGGTGAAAAAAAGAGAGAGACACAGCCTATTAGTCCATTAATTTTAAGCCAAAAAAGGCGTCAATGTTAAACAAATTGCAACAGAAGCAAACTCAACTGATTGTGTCTCCTCAACATGTCCTGAATGAGGGAAAAAAAGCCTAGAAGAATCCCATTAGAGGAAAGTTTAGAAAAAGACCCAAATATATCCCGTTCATACATCTAGTCATTATTTTTCTCACATGAATAGGGCAACATTTTTAACCTTTAGATATCTCCATGAAAATTACTGAGTTGATTACTTACATTAAGACAAACAAAAAATGTATTACAAGTTTTTTGAAATTCTTTAACATGAGCAAATTCGCATACATTTGCATAAATTCCACCATTTTGACGGCGCATGTATAAAGATGCTGTGGTTGTACCGACTCCATCAGTCAACCGACAAGAAACAACTTGAAATTTCAAGATGACTGCAATTTTTCAAGAATCCATCGCTGTGGGAAGCACTGGTTTATTTGAGAATCCATCGCTGTGGGAAGCACTGGTTTTCCATGGTAGCCTCAGCGCCGTAGCTCATTAAAGCTACAGTTGGTAAGTTGACGAAAGTGAAAGTAAACTCTGTGACTTGGTCCGAAATTTCAAGACAATACACAGGTCCCTTTATGAACCTCTGGAGTCGACTCATTCCAGTTTTCATTCTGGTACCACCACAGCACCTTTATATACATGTGCCGTCAAAACGGTGGAATTTTTTGCAAATTTATGCAAATTTACTCATGTTAACAAAGAATTTCAAATAACTTGTAATACCATTTTTGTTTATCTTAAAGGGCCAACGAGGAGTTTCTATTCGGTTATAAAACAGTCTCACGTTAATGTGGATGAATCTACGCTACCCACACTTGTTAATGGTTCCATTTTCGATCAATTAATCATTATTTTGTTAATATTAGTGGTGGCGGAATCAAACCAGCGTTTCAGTTTCAATTTTATAGCGGCGTTATGGTCGAAACTACGACGGTAACTGAACCTCTTTGAACCTCTGACTTTAATTATTAATGAATGAAAACATGAGTCCGTCTTGCGCGAGGTGGAAGAATTCTACGGTGCGCGCGGAGGCAGTGTGAAAACCCTTCGCTTTTCCAAAACTCCTCGTTGTCCCTTTAATGTAAGTAATCAACTCAGTAATTTTCATGGAGATACCACAATATTCATGTGAGAAAAACAATGTATAGGTGTATGAATGGACTATACTGTATTTGGGCCTGTTTTGAAACTTTCCCATAATGGGATCTATATCAATAAATGTAACAGGTCTTGTACACCATGTGTTTTGCGTGGTTCAATCTTCCATTCTCAAAGAGTTTTCAGTAGAAAACATTTGCTGATCAAAATTAATTTCTACCACAAGGAACAGAACAGTAACCCTGATTAGTTTTAGAGTTTAGAGTTCATGGAGGAAAAAAAGTAAAAATCAACAAACAGGAAATATGAATAAATCTAGTCTGATTTAGTCTGGTGTAGTAAGTACACTTTAGCCTCTGGGCTAGAAATTAAATTTACAACAAAAAACAAAGCAGCAAACTAATAAATTTGATTTATGGGAAAAACAAAACATTCAAAGGAGAAAAAAAAGAGAGAAATAAGTTATTTTATCTAAAGTCACCTCTAATTTTTGGTCCAGTTTAAAGGTTGTGGATCTGACTGACAGAAGCCTGACAGGGCTGACGGCAGCAGTGGAGTGGGCGGGGCTTAGCAAACGGTCAACACCTGCACATGGTCTTATAGTGATATTAAAATACTTAAGCCTTGTTCTGACACACAGTCATAAAACAGCCATGTAGCTCAGCAGCATCTGTTAAATCATGGAGTCAAAGAAAGACAGAGCAGAAGCACAAAGAGCTGCAGCTGCATCACAGGAACGTCGACATCACAGGATCTCTGTCGCTGCTTCTCCATCCCAGTGTTGTCAGTCTCACGCTCCAGCATCGCAACCCATCTCTCTCCGACGTGGTGGCCCTCAGCAGGTGGAGGCTCATCCCTCAGCGTGGGGGGGTGGGGGGGGGTGGGCTTCAGGTCGGTGTGTCTGCGTCTCACAAAGCTCTGAGATTAGATCTCGACGTCCACGGGCCGAACCTCTCCGGTCTTGTTGTCCCTCACCCACAGCTCCCTGTCCCTCACAGGGTCCACGCACTGCAGGAGCTGGTCCACCGGCTCCATCGTCTGGACACACAGGGGACAACATCAACACACACATTCTCTGCTTCTTTTCTTCATATGCCGTGTCTTCTACGGATGAAGTTTGATTACTCTCTCATTATTTCTTCTTTTTTCAAAATTATTTTCAGCAAATTTTCCTCAGGGCACACAGGATTTTATCCAATACATCCATAAAATAGGCAATTACAAAAGTAATAATAATACCAAGATTATATAGAATCAAAATATACCAAAACAATGCAAGTAGAATATAATATGAAAATTAACCATATATGAGAAAAACAGGGAAAGAAATGAAATCATATGAAATCGAAATAGAAGGTAAAAAAGGACAATGAGAGACACATAGAAACAGACAGAAAGGGACAACATAGTGTAAAGAGTGTAATCCCTATTAGGAGTAGGTTCGTTACCTTTAATTGTCGGTGCAAGCTATTTTTAGAACGGCGGAGCAGAGCCGTGAGCTGCTCAGAGCTACGCTACGGAGGCTCATGGGATTTCTTGGTTTCTTTCATCAAACTCATCAAATACACAATCCAACAACTCCACAACGCTCTGGTGGACAAGTTGTGACCTGCACATTCACCACGCTATGAGATAATAACGGAACCTTATGAGAAAGAGTTGTTTTCGAGGTAAATTAATGCCAAACTGCTGATGCGTGTTCTTGTTGGGGACAGTTTTTCAGCAAGCAGTCTCTGTATTTACCTCTAAAACTCTGTCTCGTAACTCGTAGCTTGCACCGACAATTAAAGGTAATGAACCTACTCCTAAAACTATAGGGATTATGGCAATGGGCCAGTTTTCCAAAATGTGAACTATCCCTTTAAATATTATTTTTAAATACTGTAGTTTAAAATGACTTTTGAATGATATCTGTCACACATGTCACATTGAAGCTGAAGCTGTACTCACGCTCTGGTTGAACATGTCGGTCTCGTGCCGCAGCGTGGTGTACTGATTCAGGTGCTGTCTGATCATCTCCACCCGCTCCACCTCCAGACGCTCCAGCTCCTGACGGGAGAAGAAGAAAAGTCAGCTCTTCACTTCTTTTTATGCTGATCAGACACAGTCAAAGGCGAACGTGAGCCTCAGTGAACACACACCTGTTTAAGTTGAAGTGATCTGGAAGCCCTCAGCTTCCACCATCCCATCATGCACACATCAAAAAGCTGCAAAACTAATATTTGACAGCAACTATAGGTAATGTTGCTCCATGACATGAGATTCTTAGAATTTATTTTTATTAGTGATCATATAATATATAATTGTATGTATAATATATCATCACCTTGTGGATAATTATAGAAACAGTTTCCTAAATGGAAAGATTGCACACTATTCAAAAATATGTGACTTGGTAACGCTTTATATTAAAGGCAAGGGAGACAGAAATCTAGAAAATAGCTTTGAGTTGAGTCCAGACGGTTCGCATCCTCTCAGCCAAACAGTTTCTTACGTTTTAAATAATACGAATGGAAATTGAAAATCTACCGTCACAGATTCTTTGCAAAAGCCTAGGGGAGACGCAGACGTCTGATCTTTTTTCACATCACTTCATTTACATTATCCTCAAGGTTAGTGTGTAAGTTTTTGCCTAATATTGTCAAAAAAAAAGCTGCCTCCCTAGCCTTTAATGGTCCTTGTATAAATAGGTAATAAGGCATTGCTCTCACTTTAGATCCAGTAGCTGCCAAAAAGCAGAGTTAACTGGTAACAAGTGCATATTGATAATAGACAAGCAATAAAGTACACTTTTTTTATTACTAAAGTAAAAAAAAAAGATGAACAAAGGTGTGACAAAGACATCGGGTGGGTTAGTTGAGTCAATATATGTTTGAAATGCTATTATGAACACTTCTAACACACTCCTGAGGCTTTTATTAATGTTCATAAGCACCTACAAACTGTTTCTTGTACAAACAAGTTTCTTAGAAGTTCTTGTAAATCTCTTATAGTCTGGTATTAACTATATTATAATGGAGCTTGTAAGTGGTGAGAGATAAACCTATGGTGTAAGTGAGAAAAATATTCATAATGACCTAAAGTTTGTGATGGGGGTGAATTTACTCATCTAATTTGCATAGTGACATTTTTTGATGTTTAATACTGAATTTGGCAGCTGTAGTTTCTCTGAATGAGTCTCATGCTCTAGATCTTCTGCTTAACCTGCAATGTTGTCATTTTACATTTCGCAAACCATTTCAATGAACATCTGCATCACAACACTGTTCATGAAGTGTATTACAAGATGACATATTCAAACACAGGATTTCTTACCAGGCTTGTTGTGACCATCTCCTCGAACCACTTGGACTGAGACTGGTTGTAAAGGTCCACGCAGCGCATCAGATCGTCTCCTGTTCAGAGACAAGACAAACATGGTGAGCAGGTGTAATGCACACTGTCTGCACTAGGGGGTGCTGCGACCTCACTGCTTGAGCAGGTTATTTTCAGCTGATTACAGACCATGTAAACAGAGGGGTCTTCATTAATGTAAACACCTGGTTTCTCCTGACCACAAACATTCATCATGTGACATGAGAGGGATTTATACCCATGATGCTTTTCAGCAGATGAGTCTGGCAAAATCACTACAAATGTCAACTTCTGCAAAAACACTCCTTAAATTGGGCACAAGTCTTATGTCTTAGTCAGTTAAAGGGATAGTTCACTCAAAAATCAAATTTTGGGGGGGTCCACACAGCAGTATTTTGTCCATATAATGGTTGTCAATGGACACCAACTTTCTTCATCCAAAAAGACACACCAAAAAACATCCAAATACCTCCATACTGCTCGTCTGTAATGTCCCTCTTGTATTGAAGCCCTGACATGAGAAATTGTTCAGAAAAAAAAAAAGTCTATAAGCTTGCTTGTAGCGGAAGCTCCCAGTGTCTCAGTTGCAAATCTCGCGTGATTTGCACTGACCGGCGGTACAATTTCTCATGTCGGGGCTTCAATACAAGAGGGACATTACAGACGAGCAGTATGGAGGTATTTGGATGTTTTTTGGTGTGTCTTTTTGGATGAAGAAAGTTGGTGTCCATTGACAACCATTATATGGACAAATACTGCTGCGTGGACCCCCCGTAACTCAGAGAAGGAACGGAGGACTCTGAAAATTCTCCCAGCTCTTAGTCGACATGAGGGTGAGTAGATGATGAGTTTTGGGTGAACTATCCCTTTAACTGGTCAGGCCTGCTGTAAGTGGCCCCTGGGCCTCAGGTCAACTCAGAGAACAGGCCTTTTTTAGAAAGTGAGTGAATGCTGCTGTTCATGATCAGATTCATGTCACGGGCAGAAGACGTAGTGAGATGCATTAAAAAAAAAAGAAAAAGTGATGGCATCCTCAGGTGGTGGTTGTGAAAACAGGAGGAAATCCCTGGAATGAGCCGGTGTGTGTGTAATGTGTGGCAGCCCATAATGAGTCTTTGTTATGAGCAGACAGATGCTGAGCTTTACTTGTTTTGGCATCAGTCTCCTCTCTGCTCTGTGCACACTGGCAGCCAGACGCCAGCAGCTCCAGCAACAACCGCCGCTGTTTGTCTCCGCAGGGTGTGTGTGTGTGTGTGTGTGTGTGTGTGTGTGTGTGACAGCGTGCGACTGTACCATGGTTGAGTCGTGACATCACACGTCAGCAGACAGTCCACATCTGTTTACTCTCAGTCACTTTCCTCGGGTCAACTTTTTACAATCCACCACTAACTAGTGATGATGATGAAGATGTTGCTCCGCCCCCCTCTCCCTCTTCTTCCTCTCATGTGTTTCCATGCTAACAGCAGTAGGCTACAACATACTTTTATTTACACCTCACTTTTACTACTGTTTTATTACCTATTTTCATTCACGTGAACATATAACAGGATAGGGGCTTTAACTACTGTAATTAATCTATTTATTGTATCTATTTATTTCTACCCTTAGTATTAAATTACTATTTAAAAATGTCCCCATTTTTTCCTATTTTTTATTTAATTTTTAAATTTACTATTTTTACTACTACTATTTTATCTTGTTATTTAATTATTTATTTTAATTGTAACTTATACTATACGGCCTGTCATTCACTTATTAATGAAGTCATATGTCAGGAAATGCTCTGTAAAATGTCCTGTAAAATGATTAAAATGTTAAAATAAAATAAAAACCTAAACCTCCAGTAAACTAACCATGTAATCACCTCCTCTTGTTTCCAGTTGAAGACTGTGATTAACTGTGATTCATCTAATCATGACATAAGCAGCTCTACACTGGAATTAGTCCAATCGTCTTAGTCGATTGAGGCTAATAACCTGTCAGAGCTGAGGGGACGGTGGGATGGAGATGTTTGGCAATAATATGATTAATCTGCATGTGTGTGTGTGTGTGTGTGTGTGTGTGTGTGTGTGTGTAGAGCTCCTAGGGGCTATGGAGTGTAGTCCATGCCCCACCTCTCTCTCTCAGTCTGGTGTGCACCTCCTCTTCCTCCTCCTCTTCCTCCTCCTCTCACAGGCTGAAGTGCCGATACATCTCCAGACTTAACACACACATACACACACACACACAGCATCTGGACCCTGGGCCTGATGCTGATCCTGATCCAGCTGTCTGAGTTCTGCTGTCAGTGGCTCTGAGTTGAAGACAGTGCTCTCTCACACACACACACACACACACTGATTTATGGAGAGTGTTGGATTCCAAAATGTTCCTCTTTGCTCATTTTATCTAGAAACTCAATTGAACTGTCACTTTTGGTCAGTGGTTGAAGTCTGGGACTTGTAGCCTTCATTAGGTCATGAATCAAACAGAGACAATGACTGGCCTGAAGCCACTCTTTGAGCAAACCCTTATGAATGTTTTCTTTTCTTTTTTCTTACTAATCCTATTTAAATATGACACTACTAAGTTTCCTGATGAAGGACAAAAGTCTCATTAAGTTCTTCTCAGGGGCGTTTCTAGACATTCTGGAGGCCCCAGGCAAGAGGTCATTAGAAGGCCCCCCCTCCCAACCGGGACCACAAACATTAACTGTTAATAAATCCAAAAATCCCAAACTATTGATGATTCAATTCTGCATCCTATGCCAACTCAGTCTCATATCAAACCTTGGCTATGTTGGTCCAAAGTGCAAAAACATAGAGGCTTTACAATGACGGCTCTTAAATTGTATAACTGTTATTTTTTCTGACTATTTTTTTCCTATTTTTTTTGCATCCAAGTCCAAACCATAGCAATTTCATAACATTTCTATCACTTTTAGTTTAAAAAACAATGTTTTGAGGTAGTTTCTGCATAAAAATGTCTTTTCATTACATTTCTAGCGAGAAATTTTATTGTCATAATATTCGCTCAGTGAATGTACAAAATCACTCTGTTGCCAGAATGATTTGAAACTGCAACGTTTTTACATTTTTATATACACTCTTAGAAATAAGGGTTCCAAAAGTGTTCTTCGACAAGGGCTGAGGTTCTACCTGGAACCGTTTGCTTCTGAAAAACCCTTCCCTGAAGAACTGAAGAAAGGCTTTTTCAAGGGTTCTTGGTAACACTAAGGGTTCCAGTAAAAGGGTTCTTGGTGGAACTCCCTGTGTGGGTTCTAGATGAAACCATAAGAAGTCAGATGTTTTCTGGATGAAACCCCCAGTAAGGCTTCTGGGTGAAACCAATACGCCATAAAAGGGATTTTTGTAGAACCTCTCATTGGGGGTTCTAGGTGTAACCTTTCACAGATGGTTCTAGGTAGAACCCTTTATGTGTTGGGATCTAGATATAACCCTTTATGTTGGGTTCTCGGTATAACCCTTTAAGTCAGGTTGTAGGTAGAACCCTCCAAAAGGGTTCTACATTGCACTTTTATTTCTAAGAGTGTATGATACTGGGTTGACTATGCACAACATTCGATGTACACAGCCAGTTGTTTGTTTGGTTGTTTTGTTTTTTTAAACCCACCTCCATGTGTGAGCTTCCAGCATTAATACTCCATTTAAAATAACACACATCTAAGTAAGGTCTAAACCCTGGACCTCTGCCTCTCACCTGCTTGCGTGGATTTCCTGCGGGCCTTCTTGATGTCTTCTTCGATCTTGTTGCTGAGTTTGATCTCCAGCTGCTGGGTCTTCAGCTCCAGCTCCTTCTGCCGGTCGGCCAGAGCTTTCCGAGCCTGGTGGAGACAAAGACAGTCAGACCTCCCAGCTCGAAACAAACACCACCTCTGATAAATCATCTGCTACATTTCTGGAAACAAACATTATAATTAAAGTGTTAAAAGTTTGCAGCTATTCTATAGTTCCAGTCCATGTATCCCAGTGACGCTGCAGTCTGCTGCTCTCTCTCTCTGTTCATGTGTTAAAGCTGCTTCTTTAAAAGCTCAGCTCTCCATCATGTGAGCTGATCAGCGAGGAGAGCGAACGCTGCTGAGACGACAGATGATGGGAGACAGATTTCAGGTTTCAGCCAACTGCTTCTCGTTGTGCATGTACAAAAAGGACACAGGAAACAGGAAGCAGCCGTCTGCTGATGGAGGAGAAGTGGAATTTTAATCACCGAGCGGGATGATTCTGAACTCCTGCTGCTGCCAAACACCAGGACACCACTGTGTTACACTAGGCAAGGCAAGGAAATGTGATTTGTACAGCCCATTTTTACAGACAGTTTGTCTCAAAGGGCTTTACATGGCATCATAACAACATTATCTGCCCTTCGACCAGGGGTCCAGACCCCACGTGGGGTCCCCTGAAATTCAAATGGGGTCGGCTAAAATGTGTAGTAATTAAAACAATATATTTTTTTAAAGGTACATTGTGTAGGAATTCCTCCATCTAGCTTTGTGGTTGTAGATCACCAGCAGCTCACTCACTTTCTTGATTATAAATGGAGTTCAAATAAAATATAGGGAAAAGGTACAGTAGGGCAGTGGTTCTCAAAGTGGGGTCCGGGGACCCCCAGGGGTCCTTGAGAGGGTTAAAGGGGAATTTTACAAATTTAAAAAAAGTATTTATTATTTACATTTTTTCCTGAAATTTCTCTAAAATGTTCCCAAATTCACGCCATTGGCCCTAATTTGAACGTACATTGACTAAAAAAGTAACATTATTCAGTCTCAGAACAAATATTTGTGTATCTCTGGTGTTTATTTACAAATTTTGTCTAATTGAGGTCCGTGGTCTAATTTGTGTCAGTTTAGGGGTGCTTGAGGTAAAAAAGTTTGAGAACCACTGCAGTAGGGAACCACTGGTTTAGACCCTCACAACCACTGAGGAAAAATTCTTTTAACAGGAAACCATTGGAGACTGCGCAGTGATCTGTGTTTTTGTGGCGTATACCTTCTCCACTGCTGCGTAGCGGCCGACCAGCTGCTTCCTCAGGTCTGCGATGTGGTGGTCGAACCTCTTCATGTCCTTCTTGAAGTTCTCCCTGAAGCTCAGCAGAGGCTTCTCCACCTCACTCTGGAGCTGGAAACAATCGACAGCAGCAGGAGTTGGTGAGAGAAATAAAGTAGGCCAGTACAGAAGCATAATGAGTAAATAATTTTACCCTGTTTTTCCTGGTAATTTTTTTCTGAGCGTGAGAAGCTCCCACCTGCAAGTACTGTAACGTAAGGACTGATTTCTGCTACATCTGCTCTGATATTTTCTGGTGATGTTCTATTTAACAGGTTGTTTCCTTTCACTATGAATCTGAATTTTCTGGGAACACAGTGAAAATAAGAAAAATGAGTGGAGTTTTCCTTTAAAAGTCTACAATGCCGGGGAAAGCTAGACTGTATTTTTTGTGGAGCATCCTCTCATGGATCTAAGATCTAATAGATCCATGATGAAGTGGAGGCTTGACTGCAGCGGTTGAACGTTACATGCTGCTGGGAGCTTCTCGCAGGAATTTGAAATCTTGTTAAGTCAGAAAATAATTACCACGAAAAACACGATGAAAAAATTACCACAAAAAACTGAAAAAAAATATTCAAAAAAACAAACCAAATAATAAATTACTGAGAAAAACAGAAATAATTACCACGAAAAACAAACCAAAAAATAAATTACTCAAGTGACTTGTGACAAGTGGCTTCTCCACATTCAGCTTTACGGCGTCATGTGAGGAGAGGAAGTTTGCAACGGGGTGAGAACAGGAGAAGAAAAAAGAAAACCATTTTGGCTGGGCTCCACTGTGTTATCTCAGATGGAGAAATGTGATCCTCATGACGTGTTGCGTTCACTGTCCAAAAGCATGTGCGGCTTTTGAAGGGAATACATCTGTCGGGCAGCTTTAAGGTTCCAATCGCAGCATGAATCCAGATGCAAGGAACTCTTCATGCATATGAAGCAGTGTTGATGCAGCGGGGAATTTACATTTCTTCAAAACCTGCACTCCCAGATTCCAAGTTTTTATCCAAACTATAAGTTCTTGACTAAACTAGTTTCCTGTGTACATGTAATAATTCTCTAAGCATCTGCGATATTATCACATCCATGACATGCAATATATAGTACAGTACACTCTTAGAAATAAGGGTTCCAAAAGTGTTCTTCTACAAGGGCTGAGGTTCTAACCATTTGCTTCTGAAAAACCTTTTCCTGAAGAAAGGGTTTTTCGAGGGTTCTTGGTAACACTAAGGGTTCCAGTAAGAACCATTTTGATCCAGAGAACCCTTAAAAACCTTTTCCTCAAATAAATGGTTTTTCAAGGGTTCTTGGTAACACTAAGGGTAAAAGGGTTCTTGGTGGAACTCCCTGTGTGGGTTCTAGATGAAACTGTAAGAAGAAGTGGGATATTTTCTGGATGAAACCCCCAGTAAGGCTTCTGGGTGAAACCAATACGCCATTAAAGGGATTTTTGTAGAACCTCTCATTGGGGGTTCAGGTGTACTCCTCTCACAGATGGTTCTAGGTAGAGCCCTTTATGTGTTGGGTTCTAGATATAACCCTTTATGTTGGGTTCTCGGTATAACCCTTCAAGTCAGGTTCTAGGTATAACCCCTAAAAAAAGGGTTCCAGGTACCTTTATAAAAGGTTCTACCTGGAACCAAAAAGCGTTCAAGCTGAAGAATCTTATATGGTTCTACATAGCACTTTTATTTCTAAGAGTGTACCACTGATGTTTGATGTCTTTATCCCTCCATCCTGTGCTCCTGGTTCACCTTTTGTTGTTATAAAGCCAAACAACAACCACAACATCAGCCTTTACTTCAACAGAGTATGAAAACATATTGATGTAATATTATTTCAGGCGTGTCCTTGGTTATATGATCCTAAAAACCACATTGGTACTTCAGGCCGGGCCGTCAGAGATGTATCAGATCTAAAGCTCCCTCCTGCAGCCATATTGGAAACCATCATTCAGAGTTCATTTCCACTTAAATCCTTCCTGCCCCTCTGAAAACCTGGAGCGGAGCTGCACATCTGTGCATCTCTGGAGGATCACATCACTGACTCCATTTCCCCCCCATCAGTCCAGCTGTGTTCTGCCCTCTGTGTTTCCTTTTCCCTTCCAACACTGAGTCACAGGACGAGCGCTGTTCCTCTCAAAGGCAGCAGAGAAACACACTGATTTTCACTGTGTTTATACTCAGTTCATTTCATATGAGTTGTACAAACACCGGGATGGAACCTCCAGTGTTTCCCATTAAGATGGGGTGTGATAAATGACTCAAGGCGTTTGTGCCTGAGCCCACAGAGCCGTCAGTAAGCTCTTTACTGAGGGTAATCACATCTGAAGGCAGCCTGTCTTCACTGTGACTCACATGTGCTGCAGGCTGCAGAACCCACGGTCAATATGGAGGACGGGATCATTCTAGTTGATCATCGGGTCTGTCAGAGTTTTACAGATCTGTGATGCGTCTTCACGGTTTGCCTCTGCATCTATACTCACATTCTCTTATGCACTTCAACGTATTCTGTTGCTCCATCTCAACTCTCTGGGTTTAACTCATGCTACGAATCTCTGCTATGTCGTATTGTGTTTTCTTTGTAGATCAAATCCTTCAACCAGGTAAGATAGGCTGTACCTTACTTTTTAGGGGGGGTATAGTCGGGTGCATTTATGGAAAAAAAGCACCTTATCGTAAAAAAATTCTAACAAAAGGTTTCTCAGTTGTTTTTTATAGTATTAGATGTCCTTAATAACATACTAAAAGTTTACCAAAGTTTGACCACTAGAAAGGTGTCATTTTCAGGATCCAATGTAAATGTAATGGGTTGAAGCCCAGAGAGAAACTCCAGGTGAATAGGGTAAAAATTTTAACTAACAGGTATCACCATGAAACTTCCCAAGTTTATCACTTACATTAAGACAAATATTTTTTGTATTACAAGTTTTGTCAAATTAATGAGACAATAACTAATTAAATATGCGCTAAATCGCATACTTTTCCAGAACTTTTCCAGATCCACTTCAGCAGCACTTACACACACCAAACCTTCCAGTTTGATTCAAGTCATTTTCCATATTCTGAAGGTTTTTACAGAGGGGATTGTTGATATATCATTTACAGCCTGATTTATACAATATTTGAGTCCTGAAAACAAGGCGAAATTTGATTTATTTAGGGCTGGTGACAGTATTTTCTCATTCACAAAGTGATAAAAAGAGATATCCAAAATCCCCTCAGTAAGTAAGTGTTCTAATGTGTCAACAAAATAAAACAAGACTTTTGAAAGTGGCTTTATCCATGAAATTTTTGGATCTGGAAAAGTATGCAATTTAGCGCATATTTAATTAGTTATTGCCTCATTTACATATTTAAACATAACATTTGACAAAACTTGTAATACAAAAAATATTTGTCTTAATGTAAGTGATAAACTTGGGAAGTTTCATGGTGATACATGTTAAAATTTACTCACAGCTCTTGGGCTTCAACCCATTACATTTACATTAGGACGATCCTGAAAATGACACCTTTCTAAAACTTTGAGTAAATTTTAATTTGTTATTATCCCTTTAACTCTGCTAAAATCTCTGCAGTTGAGAAACCTTTGTTTTTTTTGTAGATCAAATCCTTCCACCAGGTAAGATAGGCTATACCTTATTTTTTAGGGGGGATATAACTTCTTCAGATGCAAGCTTCTCATCCCCAGATCAGTTTTCTCAGCTGGTCTAAGCGCCAAAGTTTATTTTGTGCATAATAAATGTAATTTCATCTTCATCTTCCTGGCTCTCTTCTCATAAATGGTCTGTCCTGATCCACCCTTATTCGCATAATTCATATATTTGATTGAATCTAAATGTAGTGTTTCTGTTTACCTTCTGTCTGCTCAGGAAAGGAAGAACACTGGAAACAGAAACTGGAGTAAATCTTTCTTCTGATTATTGATTATAGTGATGTGTTATGAATGCCTCCACATGTGTATCATGGCGCTCTGTGGAGCTCCAACTCATCACTGTGTCTTAAAGTAAATTGGCCAACTTTATATGTGTGCCGGCTCAGCTATTGGTATGTCTTGATTTACAAGGCTGTTCTTGAGATGATTCCATCTCATTTATCATCTCTTTTAATCTTGAATAATAAAGCCGACAGTCTTGTTCTCAGGACTTTTTACATTTTACTGTTCCTAAGGCCAGAACAGAAACGGAGAAGAAAGCTTTTAGATATTACTCCAACTAGCCTACATGGAACATTTTGCAGTCAGGGCTCAAACTCAATAGTCTGGTATCTCTGAATGTATTTAAAGCAGATATCAGTGGAATGTTTTTGTTAATATAAGTCCTAAATAGTCCTATTTTACGTCAGCAATCACTTACATGGAGTGTTTCAGCCGTAACACGAGTCTCTCCGTCACTCTGCTCTGCTGTAAACCAGGAGAAAACTTTCCTTGTGGGATACAAGTGTTATCCAATGAGGAGATATTCATTGAAACTGTTTGTTTTTAACAGCCAAGGGGTGCCATGTGGTGACAGAGCACGAGGACCAATAGATGCCTGATCTCGATGGGACAAACTCATGGTGCGTTCAAGGAAACTCGTAATCGTGTTTTCCTTCCTGTGAAGTCATACCAGTTCGATCTGGTTGAGTTCACTGGGTCGGAGTTTGAGAGGCCGTTAGAGTGACTTTCACAGGCAACAGGACGGTAAAAACACGAGCTACAGGTTACCTGGAACGTTACAAAGTCGTAGTTGTGACTTGAAGCTGTAACTTACAGTTTCAAAAGCCTGCCTTGAACGCAGCATTCGCCAAAACGGCCGAACCGCTGATATCTGCTTTAAGTCCATGATAAATCCCATTATATCTGGGTTTCAGGAGCGCAAACGTTTTTTTTAAAACTAATTTTGTAAATTCAATTGCTATTTGTTTTTTTGTCTACGTTTAATGTGACCATGTGTTGAAACTTTTTTATTTTTATTTTTTTTCTTACAGATCATACAAATATACATATCAGACATATTCATTGAAACTGTTTGTTTTTAACTGCATGTGCTTGGCCAGGTCTCTCTTGCAAAAGAGATCTTGGATCTCGATGGGACAAACCTGGTTAAATAAAGGTTATAATAATAAAATGTGAAGCCACCTTACTGTAGACGTCATGCTGTGATGTAACAGTCCCTTACTGTATGTTACCTTCTTATCACATCTTGAGTTCACTTCTGCTTCCTTTAGACCTAGAACTTTACTGCTTGTTTATTTTAGAAATGAATCTAACAAGAATCCTCCAGGTTTGGTTCCTCCCAGGCATCGAGGAAGTTGCACTTAATTAGATACAAAGTGAAAAGTGTTGAATACCTTTGAGGAGAACTTCAAGTGAACTTCAGCTTCGTCTGCTAGACTCTTCTTTAGCTGGGCCCAGGCCTCCCCCAGAGTCCTGACAACAGATAAGACCAACGGAGAGAGAGTGTGTTTAATATCTTACACCAGCGAGGACCACACACACACACACATGCACACACACACACTCAGCTGGGGTTCAGCTCCAGACTCAGAGCAAAAGTTCACAGATTGACATGAAGCCAGTAAATCTGGAGCTGGGCTGAGGTCCACAGCCAGTTCAGCAGATGATTAGGATGTATGGGACAGGAGATACAGCTCAGCTCTGAGTTCATCGGGGGTGGGGGGTGGGGGGGGGGTTACAGGGGGCTGTCACACTGAGACGCCTTGTGTTGTTTCAAAGATAAGCTCTTAAATTAAGTTAGCCAATGCACATTACGTAATTACTACACGCCAGACGTTTGTTTTGGTTTGAAGCGGGTGATTATGGCCGACAGGCTCTTCATGTTTCCTCAGGCGTCCTCAGCCGTGACACAACACAGTCCTGGTCCAGGACTGGCCGGTCTTTCTGGGTAAGCGGGTCACTTCAAAGCCTCACGCTGAAAAAGACATGAGTGGAATTCCCTCAGACCGACATGCAGCACATTCCCCCCAGCGCTGTCAGAGGGAAGTCTGGCACCTGCAGCTCCACGGCAACAAGTAGAGAAACGATTTCCAGTGAACACTCAATTACATTCTACTAACACATGGAAACAAACCTACTGATAATGGCACCTACTGGAAACCAGGGTTTTGCAGTCAAATCAGCTGAAAGCATCATATTATACAAACAGGTTTAGCTGCAATACATGCCAAACTGCTGATCGGCGGGCGCTAACCCTGGGCGGAGGGATACGTGAGTTGGTTAGGTCCAAATAAAAACTGCATTTTTTCTGCACTTTGAAGGACTGGAAAAATATATATTATAGTGAACAATGGAACTGTGTTTTTTTTTCAGGTAAAACCTCTTTTAGGCTGCGAAAATAGGCCGGGTTGATTGCGTCGTTGCGCTGATATCTGCTTTAAAATTTCCAACTGCAGAAATAAACTTGTTTACAGCCCACTACAGAAACAGCACTGGCTACTACATCTGGTAGCCTTTTTTGTATGGAAGATCATCTAATTCTCATACCCATAATGATGCCGTCAGCATCTATGTGTTGCTGATAGACCACAACAAAACAGCCAATTACCACATGTAACAGCTCTTGCACAGTGCAGCTTAAAGAGGTTGTCCACAGTCCGCAGAGGTACTGCAAGGGGGTCATGAACGTTTTGGTTGATTATACTATTTTGTATTTCAACATTTATAAAAATGTCAATTTAAATAGCTTGTATGGATGATTATTGTGTAATTAACAGACAAAGTTGAAAGTGTGTTTATAAATGACTGAATGAATGGCTCACTGTACCTTTAAAAATAATTTAATACATGAATATATGACTATACCAGTGTAGTACTGAATTAAGGGGAGACTGGGCCCAGTTTAATATAATAAAAAAATGGTATGAATAATGAGATTCATTATTTTTATGGACAGGATTTCTAGGCGCAGCCAAGGGCCGGAGGGGGTACGGTTCGGGAGCCACTTGATTTCATCTCTGCTTTTTGCGGATGATGTTGTCTTGTTGGCTCCCTCGAGCCAGGACCTGCAGCGTGCACTGAGGCGGTTTGCAGCCGAGTGTGAAGCAGCTGGGATGAGAATCAGCACCTCTAAGTCCAAGGCCATGGTTCTCGACCGGAAAAAGGTGGCCTGCACCCTCCAGATCTCAATAAAAACAAAAAAAACAACCAAAAATTGTTATATGTTGTAACATCTTGCAAGCTACAAAAATATGTGTCCTGTAGGCCTTGTCCAGGTTTTACTGTAATGAACATGTCTTTTCTAAAGCAGCAGGTTTCAGCTGCAATCATTTTACTGTTTGTACGCTGCACTAATTCTCAGGTATCGGTGTTTGTGCTCCCCACACCTGGCTTGTTAGCTTAGCTCGTTTACCATCCAGCCAGTAGCCTTGGTTAGAGGCCCAACTGTGCTAATGGTGCTGACAAATGTGTCAAGTGTCATTTTTGGATGACCTGTAATAGAGTTAGTAACATGATGCAACCTTTTTAAGGGCTTGGTATTACCGTAAACTCTCTGGGGGAATTCTTTTCTTTTTTTTTTTTTTAAAACTCACCGCCACCCCCCCTATTGGGGACCTTTTTTTCTTTCTTTTTTTTCTTTCTTTTTTTCTTTCTTTTTTCATTATTTTTCTTCAATTCCAAAGAAAAAGATAAAGAAAATGAACAATCACAATAATCAGGTGGCAGTAACATAGAAACCCATCAACACCACAAGACATAAGAGGACAGAATACAAACAAACCAAAACAT
Source organism: Decapterus maruadsi (assembly GCA_030347415.2). Classification (NCBI taxonomy): domain Eukaryota; kingdom Metazoa; phylum Chordata; class Actinopteri; order Carangiformes; family Carangidae; genus Decapterus; species Decapterus maruadsi. The sequence continues at coordinate 22,342,006 of CM064888.1, read as the reverse complement.
ACCAGAACAAACGGACAAAAAAAACAAACAAAAAAACAACAACACATTAGTGCATACTATATTTGACGTTTTTACGCACCATAAATTCATATCATGACTCTATAAATAAAGGATAACTCACTCTACAGTCACCATAAAAAAAAAACAACAACAAAAAAACAACAACAACAGCAATCACAAAAATAATAGACTATATTAAATCTTCATCCCACGTTTTTGTTATTGCAAGCCTTTCCCATCTTTTTTTCTCCGTACTGCTTTTCTTATTTTTTGGTAGGCTAATATATTTGTTAATAAATAATGATGTTTGATACATGATATAAAATATGCCAAATTAAGGTCTCCTTGATTTTTGAAAATAAATGCTTTCCCGAGCAAAACAATAGTATTTAACAAAATATTTTTTTCTTCATGAAAACCCCAAATAATATTAATTGGAGACAATGACAAGACCAGACCTTGGTCACCTAACCATATTGCCACACGCTGCCAAAAAAAAGCAATTTCAGGACAATAATGCATAATGTCTTCTTCATCTTCACCACAAAATCTACATTTATCGTCGTCTGTTATTCTCCATATTTTAAGCATCTTCCTTGTTGGTAATATCTTATAGAATATTTTCAGTTGAAACATCCATAAATATGTTGAACAAGATGATTCATACATATTTAAAAAAAAATTAAACCATGGGAATGGGGTATCAAAAATGCTTTCCCAATATGTTTGAAAATAATATGGTTGGGCAGCTGTATTTTTAAAATTCTTAGATAAATTTTTAGAATTCTTTTCTTTACAGAACAGAAAAAGGTTTGGTTTATCAAAACAACATTCTTTACTGTAAATAAGACATACCAGTCTGGAACTATGAACACAAATACTTGTTTCTACAGTAATTTGACTGAAGTTGCCCTGTTCCCTGACAGTGTTTTTCCTTGTACTGGCCAACAAAACAAAAAAGGAAAAAGCTCAAACCTGACTCTTTTTACTTTGAAAATTAAATTATATTGTAGGTCTAAATCACAGTAAACAAACAATACGTCCTCTTAGTCCGTGACTCAAATTCATCTGAAAATATTATAAATTTGATCTCTAACAGCTTTATTATAGGCTGCCCCCATCAGCCGTCCCCTGTCTCCTCTGAACCAGGCTCTTTTTCCCCTCCATTCCTCCACGTCACGTCCTGCCTTCAACACATTGGTAATAATTATTTTCCCTAAAATGCACCCACACCCCTTTTGCTTACAGGACATGCACGTTTAACAAAGAAAACCATTTATCAGCCTTTGTTTTCACAACTTTAAAGGGATAGTACCATTGGGGCTGTACTCTCTAAAAAATGTTGGGTTATTTTTTCAACCCAACAGCTGGGTTGAGACTGTTGGGTGGTTTAATTGGGTTGTTTTCATTAAGTTGGGTAATCTAAGAACCCAATTGGCTGGGTTATTGTCGTTGGGGGTTGAGTTATTAGCTGTTGGGTTGTAATTTCCATTATACTGTGTTGGGTTGGGTTTAGTGATACTGTTCTACACACTAATTTACTACTGTAATTCAATGTTCTACTCAGTTTACAATTACTGTTATCGAAAAAAGCACTTTGACACCATAAGTGAAGGTATGTTTTTGGTTAGTGGTCTCCCCTCCTTTGTGTGCAGTTCGCATGTATGTTTAGAGGATAACAAACAGCATTCTCCCTCTAGTTACGTGGTGTGTGAGGCGCAGGAGCTGTTACAAGATCTAATGTTATTCTCTATTTAAGTTAATGTTAAATAAAACCCTAGTCTGCCACAATATAAGCAGTGTAGTCAATGTGAACCCTTAATTGGGTTATATACCCAACTGGGCTGATAAACAACCCAACTGTTGGTTTAAGGAAATCAACCCAACTTGTTGGGTCAAAATAACCCGGCACGTGTTCAGTCCAATATTTAACCAGTGTTGGGTTAAGAAATAACCCAGATTGGGTTGTTTTTAACCCAACATTTTTTAGTGTGTATGATCTACAAATAGCCCCTAAGTACTTTAATTGCAGTAGAAGACTCTCTGCCCTCCTCCTGGTCCAAATAAAAACTGCATTTTTCCTGCACTGTGAAGGGCTGGAAAAAATTATGTTATAGCAAACAATGGAACTGTGTATTTTTTCAGGTAAAACCTATTTTACGCCGTGAAAATATGCCATTTCTTTGTGTCTGTTCACAACACTGTATGTGGGCTATGGCTATGGGCTGGCGTTGCAAATGGGAGGAGCACCCTAAAGTATTTAGGGGCTATTTGTAGATCAGACAATCCCACTTGACTTTATTTTACATCAAGTTTTAAAACTGTTCTTCAGAAATCTGTGGCTGACCAGGCGACATCTGTCCTTATTGTGAACTACAATGAAGTGATCTCTGAGTTCTTCTCACCACACCCACAGTGATGTCACAGTGAACTGACACCACCTTGAAAACACTTATTTTGATATCACGCCTAGAGGTAAATTTGTATGGTCTTCTGTTTTTTCTGAAATTAATTGGAAAACAACATGGCTTCTTCCACACAAATTTGTCATATCTAACAAAATCAAAGAAATTCAATATAAAATTATTCATAACATCTATCCCACTAACAAATTTGTTTCAAAATTTGTAAATATCGATGTTAATTGTGTATTTTGTAATGCTGAAGAGGAAACGATTAGGCACCTTTTTTTTTAATGTAATTTTTCCCAGGTTTTTTGGAAAAATATTGAAGCTTACATCACATCACACTCCAACGTACCAGTTACTTTGAATGCCAAGGATATACTGTTATATTATAAAATAGTGATAAGAAATTGCAACATTTGATTAATCTGATTATTCTCATTGCAAAATTCCACATACACAAAACCACATTTTCTAAAGGTCGACCTTTCTTTCCTGTATTTGAAATTGATTTTAAGAATTACTTTGAATGTATAAAAAAAATTGATAACAAAAAATGTATACTCACTGCTAATACAATTGAAGACTTCTTTGGAGAAATATAACATGATCTGCCTTTTTCGTTCTTCCTTTTATTCAATTTCATTTATTTATTTTATTTATGGTATCTGTGTAAAGACATGCACTTGATTCACTTTATGTTATATAAGATGCTTTATTTTCTTGATGCCTGACTCCTTGTACTGTTCATGGTCATTGTTCTGACTATGGGTATGGAATATTGGAATTTGTAATGTCTGAAATACTTAAATAAAGTTTTGGAAAAAACAAAACAAAACAAAAAGTAAAAAAAACAAAACAAAACACTTATTTTGATAGATTTTTTCCTGACTGTCATGCTCCCACAAACACACTGCTTCTACAGGAAAAGGTGACATCAGGTCAGACAGAGACCCTAAGGTGCAGTTTGTTCTCTACTTTAAAAACACCATGTGTCTCCATTCCAAACGTTCCTCAGTCTCATTCGGTCTCATCTGTCATGTCGCTGCAGTCTCACAGTCCCCAGTGACCGATCATCACTCACCAACAACGCATTGTAAGGAAAAATGAATCTTCTTCCACTCAACAGAAGTGATAAAGAGCATGATTGGTGGTAACGTGGAGTGGTCACTGGTCACATGCCCTGGAGCCACATCTCCACCAAACAAATGGTAAATTCAGGGATAAATAATGGCCTGGTTCTGGGATGCGAGCGGTCCGATGGTAGAAACTGACCAACAAAACAGCATTTGTGTGGTGTGACAACAGAGCGGCCAGAGGGAGAGGATAATGGACGTATTGTGCTGCAGTGTTCTGGGTGTGGGCAGGCATAGCTGGCTGGCATAATCTGGATTCTATATAGGACAGGCACATCCCACTCCAGTCCTCCAGTGGTATTATGAAGAGGGGTTATCTTATGTACATGTACAACATGCAAAGGGGGGTGGGGTGGGGTGGGGTTAAAGCCTGGCTAAACTCATCATCCCATCAGTTTGCCCACTCTCTTACTCAGACTTAAATATAACATAAACAGTAAAAGTTTGCTGAACAGTAGGAGTCAAGAGAGTACACGGTCATAAAGTCAGTGCTGATTCCGCAGAGTAACAATATTACAGATTAAATTTGCTACATTAAAGGGCTAGTAGCATTTTTTTAAAGTCGGGTTGTATGATCTACAAATAGCCCCCAAGTACTTTATTGGCAGTAGAAGACTCTCTACACTCCTCCCGTTAGCAACGCCAGCCCATAGCCCTGCCCAGAGATTTACAACATACATTGTTGTGAATGGGGCCAAAGAAAGGGCCTATTTTCGTGGCCTAAAAGAGGTTTTATCGGAAAAAAACGTTTTTATTTGGACCTAACCAACTCACGTATCCCTCCGGCCCAGGGTTAGCGCTCACCGATCAGCAGTTGGTTACCTCTTTTAGGCCGTGAAAATAGGCAGTTTCTTTGGGTCCATTCACAACAATGTATGTTGTAAATCTCTGGGCAAGGCTATGGGCTGGCATTGCTAATGGGAGGAGTGCAGAGAGTCTTCTACTGCAATTAGAGTACTTAGGGGCTATTTGTAGATCATACAACCCCACTTTTAAAAAATGCTACTGTCCCTTTAAAAATTTTAAACATTACCCCTGGGAAATTAACGATTGGTCATATATTAGATACTTCAAATATTTTGTGTACATAATTTGACTATACTAAAGGGGCTATTTGTAGATCATACAACCACACTTGCTACTATCCCTTTAAGTTAGCTTTAGCCAACAGAAACTATAGGTCAACCCAGGACATGGCTAACAAAGAAACTTTTTTTTCATTTGTCCATGGGGCTGTTTAAGGTCTATAAATTTGATGAGATAAAACATGACATTTTTTGAAAAAGTTTGAAAACACATGTGGAGTTGTCATTTGATAAGTCGGCTCCCTGCTGTCACCGTAGAAATAACAACAGGGGAGAAATCAAATGTCTGATGAGTCATGTAGAAATATGGAGTTGTTAACAATCAGGCTGAACAAATCAAAAGTACCACATACTGATTTCCTTCTTAATGCCACCGTCTCCACGCCCCCCCCCCCCCCCCTCTTGTCCCCCTTGTTCAGCAAAAACAGAGTGTGAAGAAACTGTGGTAAAGATTTTAAAGAAGTGACCATCCAAACCCCACTTCCCCAAAAAACTGCAATCCCCCGGCTTCCTCTGGGGGCTGGTGTCAAAAGCAGCATGTCTCCATAGACCCCCATGTTAAAATCACTCTTTACATCCTCAAAAACATGATCAAGCCTGGGTGACTCTACAGTTTTACTATTGGTTAAAATTCTGGCCAATTAGGGTGTGGATGCTTGAGTGACAGGTCCATATTTTTTTCAGTCTATGGTTCTCTACACTCGTCACTAATGACAACGCAGGAGATGGAAAGCACAAAGACAAACTGACCTGCTGGCAGTGTGGAAGGAGGCAAAGCAGAAAGGACACTGTCACTTTACAGGTTCAGCCTGTACTTTGTATAATCATTTTGGTGCCTCTCTGTTTTTGAACAGCCTGTCCTCCTACACATCATCATGCATTCATTGATGATGCATATCATTTCTTTAATTCTCACTCTGTTTGCTCCCTCCATACTGAAACAACTTTTCTCCAGACTCTGCAGGTCTCTGCAGGTGACTGTGCTGACCGTTCACACCAGTGCCATTAGATATCCACTTAATTTCATTTTAAACATTTCCAGGATTCAACAAGAGCTACTTTTTCTGCTGAGGCAGCAGGAGAGAATGAGGAAGGGAGAGAAGCAGCTGAGGAGAGAGACAAAAAGGAGGAGGAAGAGGAGGAGGAGGAAGACAGCAGTGAGCTCCGGCAGAGTCAACAGGTGAGACTGACGGTAAACACAGCGCTGTGGATGCAATCTATCTGTCACTTGGAAATGAACATATTTGCATTGGAACACACTGTATGTACTGTATGTGCATATTAGAACATAACTGACTGACTTGAGTGTTAACCTTCCTCTTGTGTTCAGGTCGCCACTGACCTATTTTTTAGGTTTTTAATGCATAAAAGTACCACATAAATTTGTTTATTGCATCAAGTCTTTTGGACTTTGTCAGGAACCTCTATTTAACAGAATAAAACAAACAAAAATTCACAAAATTCTAAAATGCTCTGGTTAAAATGATGACATTTGTGTTTTGACCAGTTTCGAGAGCAATAATGAGAGTTACAACTGAAATAATGAGTGTAAAACCAACATTTTCATGAATAAGGAACACTAACAACGTAACCAAGAGATGAGAAACTAATTGGAGGAGTTTTAGTGTGTTTTACAGCTGATTTAAGACACAGGAGATGGTAGCAGGAAGCTGACACAAGACGAAGGTTAAAGGAACCACTATATTATATTTCACAATTCAACATGGATCCGTCCAACATGACCTAATTTAAAGGGATAGTAGCATTTTTCAGGTTTTACCTGAAAAAAGAAAAAAAAAAACACAGTTCCATTGTTCGCTATAATATAATTTTTTCCAGCCATTCAAAGTGCAGGAAAAACACAGTTTTTATTTGGACCTAACCAACTCAAGTATCCCTCCGCCCAGGGTTAGCGCCCGCCGATCAGCAGTTGGTTAGCTCCAAATAAAAACTGTGTTTTTCCTGCACTTTGAAGGGCTGGAAAAAATTATATTATACCGAACAATGGAACTGTGTATTTTTTCCAGGTAAAACCTCTTTTAGGCCACGAAAATAGGCCGTTTCTTTGGGTCCATTCACAACAATGTATGCTGTAAATCTCCGGGCAGGGCTATGGGCTGGCGTTGCTAACGGGAGGAGTGCAGAGAGTCTTCTACTGCAATTAAAGTACTTAGGGGCTATTTGTAGATCATACAACCCCACTTTAAAAAAATGATACTATCCCTTTAAAGTTAAAGTGTTGCTGACTGGGGGGGTCTAACCTATACCTGTATCCACCCTCAGTGGTAATGTATTAAGAAGGTGAAATATAAGCCCATCATCCTGTGTGACATCTCCTCTGTAACTCTCCTTGCAGGGCATCCCTCTACCCCTCTCTACCCCCTCTACCCCCACCCCTCCATTACAGTACAACCACCAACACACCCAACTAAGTGTCAGTCCCTCAGATGTCACTCTCACCAGCCGTCCTCCTCTCTCTCTCTCCCCCCTCCTGTCCCTGTGGCTGCAGGACACAGATCAAAGCATCAGTGGGGGGGCTCCAGACCCGCACTGAGGAGCAGCCTGCATCATGTTAGCAGTTATGTACAGAGCAGACTCTGGCCTCTGTGGCTCATAACAGACAAACTGACACTGATAAATGTGATGAAGCTGAATTCATGAGCGGTAGCAGACAAGCTGTTCAACAAGGACACGTGGACTAACAGCAGCTAATCAAGCTAACGGTAGCACAATGACATCATGCTCTATTTTTGCAGCACAAGAATAATCTGAGGAGTTGAGGTTTCTGACAGGACAAGGTGTGATGATCAATCAGCAGGGGCAGCAGGCTTGCAGGGGCTTCAAAGGTCAACCATTTGGTTCAAAATCTGAAACCTGAATTAAACCTGCGTTGTATTAAAAAGGTACGTTTTTTATCCTGCTGAAAAACCTTTGCATGCTTTTATATCAAATAGAGATGCAGCTGCTTCAAAATGCAGCTGCTCAAGTTTTAACGAGAAAATAGAATTATGGTCACATAACACACTGGCTCCCTGAATTGATTTGAGGCTCTGCATGATCTGGTACCTCAGTATCTGACATGCTTTAAAGGGACTGCACTTGAAGGACTGGAAAAAAATTGTATTATAGAGAACAATGGAACTGTGTTTTTTTTTTTTTTTTTTTCAGGCAAAACCTCTTTTAGGCCGTTTCTTTGGGTCCATTCACAACAATGTATGTTGTAAATCTCTGGGCAGGGCTATGGGCTGGCGTTGCTAACGGGAGGAGTGCAGAGAGTCTTCTACTGCAGTTAAAGTACTTAGGGGCTATTTGTAGGTCATACAACCCCACTTTAAAAAAATGATACTATCCCTTTAATATTATGAGACAGATAGACCCCTCAGGTCATCAGCAGCAGGTCGTCTAAATGTTCCCAGGGTCAGCATGAAAGACCTGAAAACATTCCTTTTTAGCTGTGACTTTCAGTGGTCTGGTATGCTTGTATTGTTTTAACTGTTTTTTATTTTATTTTTTACTTTTATTTAATTATTTATTTTTATTGTTATAACCACGTTTTATTGTTTTAATTGTGTTTTAATTTAATTTAATTTATTTTTATTAATCTTAATTTTGGGTGGCTCATTGTTTTAACTGCCTTGTGTGATGCGCTGTAAAGTGCTTCCACGTGGAATGAAATGCGTTACTATATGGAAATAAACCTGGCTTGCTTTTATTTGATCAACTATTCATGCAACTGTGAAGTTTGATTCAACAAGTCAACATTCATGCCCTGGGGGCGCTGAGGAAGTTCACCATGAGCTCAGTCATCATCACTGTGCTGCAGTTACACAACACCAGTGTATTTAACATGGTCTCACTGTGACTCTCTGAGTCATCAGCGGTCACATTGAGCACAAGTTCACTTAAAATAAAAGACACAGGCACAACTCATTTAAAGGGATAGTTCACCAAAAATTCAAATTTCACTCATTATCTACTTCACCTTCATGTGAACAATTTCTCGTGTCGGGGCTTCAATATAAGGGGGACATTACAGACGAGCAGTATGGAGGTATTTGGATGTTTTTTGGTGTGTCTTTTTGGACCAAGAAAAGTGGTATCCATTCACAACCATTATATAGACAAATACTGCTGCGTGGACCCCCCTGTAACTCAGAGAAGGAACGGAGGACTCTGAAAATTCTCACAGCTCTTAGTCGACATGAGGTTGAGTAGATAATGAGTCAAATTTGAATTTTGGGTGAATGATTCCTTTAAGAAAACAGAAGGAAAAAAATCTCTTCCATGAGTTTTTAGTCATTTGAAACCTCTCTCATCTGTCACATTATTTTAAAGCTGTGTTTTCTTGTCATTTAACATTTTTTAACCTTCTCTGACATCCTACCAGCTCCATGTCTGTAACTGACTCTGACCTTTGACCTTCCTGGAGGAAAAATGTCCTCAGAAGCCAAATCATTACTATTATTAGAGAATACACAGTGGGTTAGCGAGGGGCCCAACGTGCAGCACATCAGTTACAGCCTCTGCAGCTGCAGTGGAAAAACGGCTTGACATATAGGTTTTATTATTTATTTTGCAGCTGTGTGTGTGTTTGTGTGTGTGTGTCACTCACCCCTCCTCTTGGCCAGCCAGAGGGATCTGGGAGAGCTTGGAGAGGTTCTTGGCGTACTCCTCTTCTATCTTTATCCTGAGGAGGAAGTGGAGAGTTTCATTACCACACAGCCTTTGTGCAACTCTTGACTGTTTCCATGTGCATTTTCTGTATTGTGCAACTTGCTGATGTACATGAATGAGCATAAAAAAAAAGCGGAAGTGGTCACTGTTATTGGCAGGTTTTCATGGTAACCCGACGGTTGCTGTGAAAAACACAAGAGAGCAGATTGAAGGAGCTGATACCTCTCTCGTACGAACTCGGCCATCTCCTTCTGCATCTGTTTTCCCTTCAGCTGTTTCTGCAGCAACACCTCGAATCCTGTGATGCAGCCGTTGCCTTGGGGATCTTTTTTATCAGTCTGTGAGATAAACACAGCGAGCACACAGGAAACATCCTCATCAAATACAGAGAGCATCAAACCCTGATGACATCACCCGCTGCAGAGGGGAAACATGACAGGCCTGCAGCTGTGGATGGATACGATGCATGGCTGCCTGAAGCAGTCTGTTTATGTGTAATAAATACAACAACTCGAACCAGGCTGAGCATCAAGCATTGTGGCACAAACATTCTCATTAGAAAACAACGGGTGGGGCGTGGAGTGGCGCAGTAGGTTGAGCAGGTGCCCCTACAGTCCTCGCTGCTGTCGGCCCCGGTTCAAATCCTGCATCAGACGGCCCTTTGCTGCACGTCATTCCCCCTCTCTCTGCCCCCGTTTCCTGTCTCTCACAACTTACTATCCAATAAAGGCATAAAAAGCTCATAATTATATCAATTCCTCTTGTGTTAGGGTCGTCACTGACCCGTTTTTTAAAGGGATAGTTCACCCTTAATTCAAATTACACTCATTATCTACTCACCCTTATGTCGACTAAGAGCTGTGAGAAGTCCTCCGTGCCTTCTCTGAGTTACGGGGTAATTTTGGGTGAACTATCCCTTTAATGCATTAAAGTACCACATGAATTAATTTATTGCATCAAGGCTTTTTGACTTTGTCAGGAACCTCTATTTAAACAGAATAAAACAAGATTTTTTTTCCACTAAATTCTAAAATGCTCCGGTTAAAATAACTGAACTGAACTGAATAAATTTGTGTCGTTCGGGTCAGTTTCAACCTAGTTATAACAATAAGAACAAAAAGAAGAGTTAAAACTGAAATCTTAAGGGCAAAACCAACTTTTTCATGGATAAGGAGCCTAACAATGTGACCAAGAGATGAGAAACAAATGGGATAATAAATAATTGTTTTTAGTGTATTTTACAGCTGATTTAAGACTCGGCTCAAAATTGACCTTTAACATAGAGACGGTTCTGTGGTAGAAAGCTGACAAGAGGAAGGTTAATAAAAAAGAAAAAGAAAACAACGGGCAAAGAAAGTTCCGGAAAATTAAGAAACTCACAGAAACTTCATGAATTACCACACAGTGTGGTAACAATGGAAATGAGACAGAGAGAGAGAAGAAGAGAGAGTGGGTGATATGGATCAAAGGACCATGCCCCCCCCCCCCATCTAAACCTGTGTCCACTGGAGAAACTTCCATGGTGTTGGTCTCTACATGCTCATTAGCAGCCTCACACCGAGGCTGCTCCAGGCTGTGATCCTGCTCTCAGCCAATCAGCTGTGAGCAGCTGTGCTCAGGCTGATGCACTTTGGGTTTTGTTTATTTATTTATTTTGGAAAAGTTTCAATTACAAAAATAACTGTGAGATGAGACGAGGAAAAGAGGCGACAGTTGCTAGGTAACAGATACGGAAGTTGATAAGTGAAACTAAGCGCTTGATTAAAACGACCGTCTTCTAGTCATGCCTCGTTCAGTCACAGTCTCTCTCTCCCTCCTCTCTCACCTATTGTTATCTGCTGACTTGAGCTGGTTTCAGTGACCAATCAGATTTGACCTTGCCGATCAACCTGTTCTGCAGTCAGCTGTCCATCTCACATCCATATCACCAGTACCCTCCTCTTCCCTTTACTTCACCCCTCCTCTTCTCCTTTATGACATCATGATGGGGTCTAATGCTGCATTCAAGTCAAGTTGGAACTCGGATCTTTCCGACCTCCGACTTGAAAAAACTGAACGCCACCTCAAGTCTACCCTGACTTCACCAACGTCACACAACAATATGAATGAATGAATGAATGAATGAATGTATTTTATTTTCGAACATGTATAAAAATAAAAAGAAAGAAATTGTATGTAACTATTGTACATACAATAGATAGAAAAAAAAAGAGAATTTAAAGCATTAAAATAAAGAGCTAAGACATAACAAAACACCGTACATTGTTCGAAAAAGGAAGTGGGAAGAAGTACAATACTTATTTTAATTTCCCACCCCTTTTATCTGCTCTTCCTAACTACAGTACATAATAGACCTATATCATGTGTACACGTAATAACTATCTATATAAATATATAATTACAAAAATAAATATATACTACATCATTATCCATATAAATAATTACAAAAATATATTCTATATAAATATCTATATAACCAAAATAAATACATACTACATACTGTACATATCATCAATAATATAAATATAAATATATAAACTATCTCCATAACTAAATATATACCCTATATACCATATACTAAGCTAGTTACAATATATCAACCAACACTGTTTTTCAGTTTTTATAAAAAAAAATCTGCACCGTGCAATTGTTTTTATGCCGGTTGCAATGTTTTTATTCCTTACGTGAAGCACTTTGAATGCAAAGTTTGTCCCAGTGCGCCATGTTTTTGGAAAGATCTGAGTTCCAACTTGTCTCAAATGCAGCATAATTACATCATCACTGACGCAGAATGACTCCTCACCTAATGTTGGAATTGTTTATTACAACCTCATCCTTAATATGTAGGAATTCCCGCCATCTAGCGGTGCGGTTGCATTTCTGAACGTATTCTTGATGTTGCATTCAGGTGAAATCAGGCAGAAGTCAGACAGACAACAGACGCTGCATGTAACAGGATAAACAAGCCTCTATGTAAACAAGTGTTCCATCAGCACCAGGCTAAACAATATGTTGTCATGGTGATGTGGTATTGTTTTAACGTCTTTCTCTGGTGGAGTAAAATGACATCCGGTTGGTTTGCCGACGGCCGTCTGTCTGACTGCACCTGAATGCAACACCAATGTTGGCCAAAATGGCCGTCAAGGTTCTGTGCGCCCCCCCTTGTATATTTGTAACAACTTGTAACAACTCATTCTAAGGTAGGAGAAAGTATTGTATGCAGGTGTGATTCCACTTCAGTGAAATATGTATTTATGAAAGACAGATTTGATTTTTACTGATAAAAAGCCAAATAAGTTCCAGACTGGGGCTTTAAAGGGATAGTTCAACATTTTGGCAAATTGGCCCATTGCCATAATCGCTATAGTCATAGCAGTAGGTTCGTTACCTTTAATTGTAGGTGTAAGCTATTTTTAGTACGGTGGAGCAGAGCAACAGGCTGCTCAGAGCTATGAGATAATGACGGAACGATACGAGACGGAGCCGTTTTCGAGGTAAATACAGGGTAAATACGGAGACTGCTTGCTGAAAAACTGTCCCTGAACGCAACGCGCATCAGCGGTTTTGCATGAATTTACCTCTGAAACGGCTCCGTTTTATCGTCTCATTATCTCAAGACAAATGGTTCTGCAGCTCACAACGTGTCCACAACAGAGCTTTTGAGTTGCTGGGTTGTGTATTTGATGAGTTTAATGAGGGAAACCAAGAAATTCCCTTAGCCTCCATAGAACAGCCCTGAGCAGCCTACGGCTCTGCTCCGCCGTACTGAAAATAGCTTACACCGACAATTAAAGGTAACGAACCTACTGCTATGACTATAGCGATTATGGCAATGGGCCAATTTGCCAAAATGTTGAACTATCCCTTTAACTTCTAACGTTGACATGACCTGACCTCAGGTCACCATCTGCAGCAACAGATGACTGCAGTAACCTGACAGTAAACTGGCTCTTTAAGTGAACGTCATCACTGTGATTTTACATCCCATAAACTCAGTCCACTCAGAGGCTGCTTGATAAACTGGCCCTGTTTTCATATAAACTCCCACTCCCTCAGTCTGCTTCCAGGTTTCTCTCCTCCCACTGTGTTGTCACCTCTACCGTGTGTCAGCCCCACACCTGGTACAGATTACCCAGCAGGAGGGGGGGGGGGCAATGCCTCGTATGAGATAAACACAGAGTCATGTTCAAAGATGAAAAGAGGCCAGTGTTGTTTCTGTCCACATGGACTCTGAGGGATTTTCATCTAAAGATTGACTGTGGAGCAGCGATGTCAACAGACAACCGCACATCTCACCATCACACTTCCCAAGTTTATCACTCACATCAAGACAAATATTTTTTGTATTACAAGTTTTGTCAAATTGTATGTTTAAATATGTGAATGAGGCAATATCTAATGAAATATGCACTAATTTGCATATATTTCCAGAACAGAAATCTGAACAATGGATAAAGCCATTAGTTTCATTTTGTTGACACATCAGAGTCAGTAGTTTATACAGAGGGGATTGTGGATATCTCTCTTTATCACTCTGTAAATGAGAAAATACTGTCACCAGCCCTAAAGAAATTACATTTTGCCCTGTTTTTAGGAATAAAATGTTTTTTTGTTTTTTTTTCTAACTTTATTGTCTGTCACGAGTGACAGAAATTCGTCTTTGACAGGCTTATATAAAAACACTAGAAAAACAAACAAACATTAAAGGGACAACGAGGAGTTTTGGAAAAGCGAAGTGTTTTCACACTACCTCCATGCGCACCGTAGCATTCTTCCACCTCGCGCAAGACAAACTCATGTTTTCATTCATTAATAATTAAAGTCAGAGGTTCAAAGAGGTTCAGTTACCGTCGTAGTTTCGACCATAACGCCACTATAATCGCCGTTATTTTCATTCGCATCTGTGAAACTGAAAGTAAGGAAACGCTGGTCGGCTCGACCAGCACTAATAATAACAAAATAACGATAGACAGAAAACGATATATTGATCGAAAATGGAACGATTAACAAGTGTGGGTAGCGTAGATTCATCCACATTAACGTGAGACTGTTTTATAACCGAATAGAAACTCCTCGTTGGCCCTTTAAAAACAAAAATGAATGTTGTTGTTGTGGCCATTCACTAAGGAAATGTAGACCTGTAACCAGCTGCCAGAGCAGACAGTGGTAATAACAGGGTTATAATGGCATTAAGCTTGGAGAGCCATCAGTCAGAACCAAGCACAGAAAAGTTGTTGATGTTTGTTTTTTTCCTCTGATGAGCTGATGGGATTCATCTAGTAGTAGTAGTGGTAGTAGTTTATTTTGTCCCAGAGTTGCAGCAGATCACACAACCATGAAAGACCTCGGCATTTCTTTCTGTCACATTTTGCCTTTAGAAAAGAGAGAGGACGACGTGCAGCACAGGGCCAGACGGGTCTGAAGCCGCTGCGTTGGGAAGAATGAGTTTCTGTTTCTGGCCCAGTCACTATGACAGCTGCTTCATCTCTGTCACTGTCTTTTACTTTTCACCTGGTGTTTTGGCATTAAAGCAGATATCAGCGGTTCGGCCGTTTTCGCTAATGCTGCGTTCAAGGCAGGCTTTTGAAACCGTAAGTTACAGCTTCAAGTCACAACTACAACTTTGTAGCGTTCCAGGTAACCTGTAACTCGTGTTTTTACCGTCCTGTTGTCTGTGAAAGTCACTATAACGGCCTCTCGTAACTTCCGACCCGTGAACTCGTACCAGATCGAACTGGTATGACTTCACAGGAAGGAAAAACACAAAGTACGAGTTTCCTTGAACGCACCATGAGTTAGCAGCCCCCGCCCTCGTCAGGCATCTATTGGTCCTCGTGCTACGTCACCACATTCACGCGATGCATCCCTTGGCTGCACACACAGCCCTTCATGCCGTTCTCTCTCCTCATTGGATAACACTTGTATCCCACAAGGAAAATTTTCTCTTCGGGTTACAGCAGAGCAGAGTGACGGAGAGACTCGTGTTACGGCTGAAACACTCCATGTAAGTGATTGCTGACGGAAAATAGGACTATTTAGGACTTATATTAACAAAAACATTCCACTGATATCTGCTTTAAATGTTGTCATGTTTACATCACTTTATGGGAGTTGTCGTAAAAGTCACTACATGTTCCTATCTGCACTGTGACTGATGGACAGACAGACAGCAATCACAGTGTGAAATCTACAAATCATAAATGTGGTGAAGGATCTTCAGAACATCAGACCCAACACTGGAGAGGGAGGCGGTGTCTTTGGGTGTTGAGGGTCAAGTACCTGATCTCCATGTACATGTTAAACTGTCAGGTTGTGTGGTAGGGAAACACTAAACTTATTTTTTTACAGCCTCTGTGATGTTGAGGGTTAGGGTTATTTACCCAGAAGTAGTCACAGTAGCTCCATTCGTCCGGTTTGAGCAGCTGCTGCTCCGGCATGCAGGCGGGAGACGGGAACGTCACGCAGTTAATCTGAGAGGGAGAGAGAGGGAGAGAGAGGGTCAGTTTAATGGCTGGTTGTTAGAACAGACAGTAGGCTACCTCATGTATTCACATACACACACACACTTTTGCTCTGGTATTCAAGGTCTGTTGCTTTGGTAACCAACAACTCCAAGTCTCTACACTCTCTGTCCTCAGGGACTGTGTCAGAACACAACCTTGGTGCTCAGTCTTTCTGGGATTCATTGTTCATTCTGAAGTTGTACTTCTGTGCTCTGTCCCAGAACAATCACTAAACAGACTGCTTTCCCTCTCCATCCAGACTCAGACACAGAGGCAGTGGGTCGGTCTCGTCCCCAGTTGTTGCTCCTGTCAGTGTTTCAGCCTGTGATTGTGTTTCCTGCTGCATCACAGGAGTGGACGCTGCTTCTGTCTAGAAAGGTCTCGTTTAAATCAATCTCTTTGAAGATTTCAGCTTATTGTCCACCAGTGATTCCAAGGATTAAAATCTGGTGGACATCACAGCTGAGTGGGGTTCAAAACCCTCTTCTTGGGTCATTTTGTGGCTATGTAAATGCAAATACTTAGGTACTACAATGGCATAAAGAGTCATACAACTATAACATTTGGCAGAGAGTATCTTGACACATAGGGGAAGGCAAGAAAAAAAGATTCTGAGGTTTGTTGCAACTTGATTTTAAGATATCACCCTCAACATCCCAAAAAAGACCAAAAAAACTGACAAATTCTCATGAAAATTATTATTTTTCAGCACTTTATGGAGGACATCTATACCTAACACATATATTATAGAAAATTTCTTTAGTTCATAAGCTTCAATTTGAGTCCAAGCTAGCCTTTCTACTAGCTACTGGAAAGCTACAGGCTGTCTCCAAACAATGCAACACCTATAGTGAAAACCTCCATGTTAACTGACCTCATTAGAATACATGGTATTCCGGGATCTCCCCAAAATGAACAGATAGAGAGAGAAGACCGTTGCCCACAGCAAGGGGGGGTTTTGAGATAGAAAGGCTAGCTTGGACTCAAATGGAAGCTTATGAATTAAAGAAATTTTCTATATATGTATTAGGTATAGATGTTCTCCATAAAGTGCTGAAAAATAATAATTCTCATGAGAATTTCTCACAGGTTTTTTTGGTCTTTTTTGGGATGTTGAGGGTGATATCAACAAACCCCAGAATCTTTTTTTCTTGCCTTCCCCTATGTCCAGATTGTTATAGTTGTATGACTTTATGCCATTGTAGTTATTTGCATTTACATACTTTCGCCAGCAAAATGACCCAAGAAGAGGGGCTTTGGACCCCGTAGCTTTCCTGCAGCTAGTTGACCAGGTTGTCCACCCAGGTTTTAATCCTTGAAGGTCCTAGAGATCATTTCTGGTGGACAACCTTTTACAACGCTCCGTGTCGGTTTTCCAAAAAAATGTGACTTTGCCCCCTGGGTATTGGGTGTTTACATGCACCGACGGAACAAACGCTTCCAATGTGATTGCATTACTATGGTTACAACAGTATTGAAGTGCTACAGCTGTGCCGAAATACATGGTTTGTACGCTGATGACTTTTTAAAACATCTGTACTGTGGATCCACCACAGACTTTTGTCCAGTTGTGTGATAAACATACAGTTCCAGAAGAGCAACACCAGCTTCCATTTGTGAAGTTGGTCAAAATGTGGCATAGTGCCTTTAATGAACTGTCTCCTGGTTGTCATGGTGCTGTGGCTGCAGGCTGCAGGACTCTCTGCTGTCAGCTGCATTGTTCTGCTGCGCCGTTTCAACTCAATAGGCCCGGGTTCATGACACTCTAGTACTCTCTGTGTCAGATGATGCTCTCTTACAATTTCTCTTTAAAGTTACAATACGTAACTTTATCACATTCAAATGTCTAAAAACAACCAGACCTATGTTGTGTGTTTTTTCAGTTGTGTTTGTACATTATATCCAATATTTTCACAATTCTTCAAACCTGAAAAATGTTGATTTTAATCCTGGGAATGCTCTATTTGATTTGTCATCTGTCTGTGACAACATATCTTCTATGTGCATGCGTTTTAAATTACATTTAGATGTTTTCGATGAAGGGTTTTAGTCATGTCCAGATGTCTGGACCAGGCATGTGCAGAGACCTTTGGAGGGACAGATGCTCAAAAATACATAAATGAATAAATATAGAATATACTGTATATATACCTGTCATGCACAGATATATTGCTCCTGTGAAAATTAAACAGGATTTTAATATATAAAAACATAAATGTAGCCTTTGGGTTGTTTGTCCCAGTCTGATTTTCTATGGTTATGTGCTATAATGCTATGTCCAATTAGTTTTAACACAAGAATGTAGCTCTTTCATACACTCTTAGAAATAAAAGTACTATGTAGAACCATATAAGGTTCTTCGGCTTGTCCTCATAGGAGAACCCTTTTGGAGGGTTCTACCTAGAACCCAACTTAAAGGGTTATGCCGAGAACCCAACACAAAGGGTTCTACCTAGAACCATCTGTGAAAGGTTACACCTAGAACCCCCAATGAGAGGTTCTACAAAAATCCCTTTTATGGCGTATTGGTTTCACTCAGAAGCCTTACTGGGGGTTTCATCCAGAAAATATCCCACTTCTTATGGTTTCATCTAGAACCCACACAGGGAGTTCCACCAAGAACCCTTTTACTGGAACCCTTAGTGTTACCAAGGACCCTTTTACTATACAAAAACACACACACACATACATACAACTGTCATGGAAACTTTCAGAATATCAAATATCACAACATTTCCTGCCATTTGCAATATTTTTTTCAGTGTTGCTCAGTCAGATCCTCGTCCCACTGCTTCACTTACTATTCACTGTGAATGTGACAAATATAACTGTAGCATCATTTATACCTGAAATACAAAATACAGTAATATAGGTATTATTGAAATACCCATAGTTTGTTGTAATATTGATACTGAACTGAGATGTCCAGTCCAGAGCTGAGATATTCAGTTATGGATATGGATATTTGGATGTATGAAAGAGCTACATTCTTGTGTTAAAGCTAATTGGCCATAGCATTATAGCACGTTACTATGGAAAAACACACTGGGACAAACAACCCAAAGGTTACGTTTTTATCAGGAGTGATATATTTGTGCATGACAGGTAGTCGATACGTTTTGCCAGAGTAGCAGTTGCTGCAGTGTATGATCAGACCAAGCTGCCAGAATAATGACGTTAGCTGATGACATGCTAACTATCTGCCTTGGCAACACGGTTTAGGTAAAATACCACAATATTTTTAGAATAGAAAATATTTTGCAATCTTCTCTAAATCGCTTGCAACTTAACCCTTTCCTGAGTAAAATCTGGTGATTCCAGTCCCTGTGACATTTGTGTTTGCACTCTTAAAGTTACATCTTTGCCCATTGCCATAATCCCTATATTCACAGCAGTAGGTTCATTACCTTTAATTGTCGGTGCAAGCTGTTTGAGATCCGTGGGGCAGAGACGCGAGCTGCTCAGGTAACGGTGTATACACTAGCCCCCCGTCCCTCATCAGACTCATCAAATACATACACTGGATTGTGTATTTGATGAGTTTGATGAGGGACAGGATTATGTACCCTTCACCTCCATTGTGTTCACTGAGCAGCTCACGTCTCTGCTCCGCTGATCTCAAAACAACATGCACCGATAATTAAAGGTAATGAACCTACTGCTATGACTACAGGGATTATAGCAATGGGCGAATTAACCAAAATGCTGAACTATCCCTTTAAGCTAAGTCTGAAAACTCACTGTTCATAAGAAGGGTTTAATGAAAGGTCATCTGTGGAGAACACTCACAGCCAAGGATGCAAACAAACGAAAGCCCTCACTGGAGGATGTTGGAGACAGCCTGTCCCTCCTCTTGACAACAGTTGTTTGGGGTGGAGGGGGGTAGGAGGGTAGGAGGGGGGTGGGGGGGGGGACTTAGCCTGTACTTTGTCAACCTCTGGACCTCAGCAGTGATTAAACACAAATCCATCCCTCAGACAAATTATAAGCTTCATAAACCAAGATAAGGTTGAATTGGAGGCAGTTTCCGTTTTCCCTCCCTCCATTTCACTCTGCAGTATTGGCTCTGGAAAAGTCATCAGTGAAACTGTGTTTATCAGTTTGTGGCCTCAGACAGAGGTGCTCTCTGATGCCACCAACATTTTTTTCCTTCTTTTTTTTTTTTTTAAATAGAAACAGAGGATCCTGGCTGAAGGCTGTTTAACTCCTGAGGTTAATTAGAGTGAATGTGAGAGGAGATAAAGCTCCTCTTGTTTGCCTGGCCTGCAGTCTTTGCTAAACATGGATCCTGTTTGTATCTGTTTATTGTGAAAATGTGTTGCTTCATTTATTCCCCTCACTCCCACGTAGGCTGCACTTTTATGTCCCTTTCTTTGAATAAACTTGAAGGCCTGCTTGTGGCCCTTTAAGAATAATATTTAACAAATAATTATTATTATTATTAGATAATAGATAAATTGAAATGACCTGACTACCGTTGGTCACATGACCCACCTAGACGTGCCCCTGTCGCTGCGAGAGACGGGCTCAGCTGAAAACCGACAGACTAACTGTAACATGAGAATTATAGCAAACTGCCTTTTCGCTGTAAAACCTGACGAAGTAAACATCCTGTGTGTGTGACTGCTATAAGTTACAGTATAGCTGCCTGCCAGCCAACCACACAGTGTGCTGTATCGCTATGTCTCTACTTCTATATTAAAAAAATATATACTGTACATATACATATAAAGGTGCTATGGTGGAACCAGCATGAAAATTGGAATGAGTTGACTCCAGAGGTTCATAAAGGGACCTTTCTTGAAATTTCGGACCAAGTCACGGAGTTTACTTTCACTTTCGTCAGCTTACGTCCTTTGCTTCTTCCATCTCTCCACACCCCCTTTCACACATATTTCTCTATCATTAAAGGAGAAAACCTTTTTTTTGTTTGTTTTTTAAAGAACTGTTTGATCAAAACAACCATCAAAAGGTAAGTGTCCTTCTTATTAAGATAGGAGGCGGAGCATGTCATACCAGCTTTACTAAAGATGTGGATCTTGAAAAATTGCAGTCATCTTGAAATTTCAAGTACTTTCTTGTCGGTTGACCGATGGAGTCAACTCATTCCAATTTTCATTCTGGTTCCACCACAGCACCTTTATGTATACATGTGCCGTCAAAACGGTGGAATTTATGCAAATTTATGCAAATTTGCTCATGTTAACAAAGAATTTCAAAAAACTTGTAATACATTTTTTGTTTGTCTTAATGTAAGTAATCAACTCGGCAATTTTCATGGAGATATCTAAAGGTTAAAAATTTTACCCTATTCACGTGAGAAAAATAATGACTATGAATGGGTTATATTTCTTTTCCTAAACTTTCCCCTAATGGGATTCTTCAGGGCTTTTCTTCCTTCACTCAGGACAACTTAGGGGGTGAACCAATCAGTTGCCCCTCCCTCCCCCCGCTGCTGGTGGCAGGTGGACTCCTCCTGAGGGGAGTTCACAGTTAGTTCCCCAGAGTTCCCCCACTCACCGTGAGCGTGGTCTCCTTGCTGTGCTTCCTGGTGGGCGACGTGGATCCCGGGCTCTGCAGAGAGAAGGACGCTCCGTTAAAAGCTCCGTCCTCTGTGTCGGACATGACTGCTCCACATGCACACACACAACAACACGCCGTCACTCGCAACACACACAAACACAGTTGTTTTCCTGGCAAGCGCTGTTTAGCGTCTGTCTGGTGCTCGCTCTGCTGCTGCTGCTGCTGCTGCTGTGTGTGTGTTTGTGTGTGTGTGTTGCTGTGCAGACTAGGGAGGATAGTTCTGCAGAGCAAAGCAAAGCATGGTCGGCTTTCTCTCTCTTTGTGTGAGTGTGGATGTATTGTGTGTGTGATTTTTAACATTTAAGCTTAGCATAGAGGCATTTACCGTCTCTCTCTCACACACACCCCCTCTCCCTCTCTGTTTATGTGTGTGTTTGTGTGTGTGGGACAGAGATTGGGAACAACAGTAGATATAAAATAGGATGAAACACAGAGATAATTCCACACCTACTGGCCTTCCAGGGCCAGGAGCATGTGTGTGCGTGGATATGTATGTATGAGTGTAACATGCATGAGAGCAGAGTGAGGAGACAGAGTGAAGAAGTGGTGGGCGGATCCAGGATCAGTGGAAGTGTGCCTTGGCTGCCTGCTTAATTATGATCAAGAGAGCAGATACTGTAGGAGGGATTAATCTGCTCTAACTGCCACCAGCCTCTCCATTAATGATGGGGGGGGGGGGCAATATGAGATGTGGAAAGACTCCATCATATCATATATCGTTATAATATCAGTGACTTTATGATGATGATGAGCTGCAGTAATCCACACCTTAATATCAACAATGGATCTAGTTACTGTATACACTCTTAGAAATAAGGGTTCTTCTACAAGTTCTGAGGTTCTACTTGGAACCATTTGCTTCTGAAAAAAGAAAAATGGTCTAGGCATATTTATTACTATATGAAATTTTTCATAGAAAATAAAAGGACTTTTCTTGAAGAAAGGGTTTTTCAAGGGTTCTTGGTAATACTGAGGGTTCCAGTAAGATCCATTTTTAGAACCCTTTAAAAACCCTATCCAGAAGAAAGGCTGGTAACACTAAGGTTCCAACTTTTATAAAAGGTTCTTGCAGGAGCCAAAACTGGTTCTCCTATGAGGACAAGTCAAATAACCTTATGAGGTGCTACTTAGCACTTTTATTTCTAAGAGTGTACTGTGATATGAAGGGAACTAACAGAGAGAACTACCTTCTAAATGAAAGAAGAATAATGGGGCGGAGCTGTTGGTGTCGTTCACACTCATTAGAGATTAGAACTTCTACATGGAGATGACTTTATACTAAATAAGGCGACTAACAGTCATTTTTACTTGATAAGGTATTTGATCCCAGGCTGGGAAATGACCGTGTTACTGCAGCCGTCATATTACACACAATACAGGACAGAAAAAATAAAATATTTTTGAATAAAAATATATATATAATGTAAAGAACAGTACAGTATGTACAATGAATAAAGAATAGATATATGTCAGTGGTTCCTAACTTTTTTTGACTCGTGACCCCATTTTGACATCACAAAGTTCTGGCGACCCCATGATCACTACTTTTATCTGCTGCAGTTTATTTGAATTCGATTTATATTCAAGAAAGTGAATGTATAGAATATAGTTGTTTAAGATTGTGTGTGGTGTTTTTAATTATAATTTTTAAATGAATAATGATTAGTTAAAGGGATAGTTCAACATTTTGGCAAATTGCTCCATTGCCATAATCCCTATAGTCATAGTAGGTTTGTTACCGAGCCGTGAGCTGCTCAGAGCTACGCTACGGAGGCTCATGGGATTTCTTGGTTTCCCTCATCAAACTCATCAAATACACAATCCAACAACTCCACAACTGATAGACAAGTTGTGATCTGCACATTCACCACGCTATGAGATAATGGAACGTTACGAGACAGAATTGTATCCCCACGCTGACATATGTTATATATTAGTGTTTTCTGGGACTTATAGTGGGATGTAATAAGTACAAAAATTGCAGTGTAGTTTGACATTTCCTCCTGAGGCTTCTGACTGGATCTCCAGTAACATGAGGAGCTTCTCTTCTGATTGATGCTGACTGAGCATACAGAGACAGATCCTAGACCTGCTGTACCATCAAAAATACATGACACCTGCTTTACAGTATGTCTTTATAGTGTATGAGGCCTTTAACTTGTTGTTTCAGGACAAGTGGCGGTTAAGGGACTCAGGAAACAGGCGACGGGCAGCAAAAAACTGAGTCCAACCACCCTGGGATCTCAGACCAAGAGAAGCTGAGCATCCGCAGAAACACAGGAAGCTGCTTTTTAGGTTTATTAAATAAGATTAAACACTTAAACGTTTCCAGAGTCATGTTTAGACTTTACCTGTGGCTCTGTGCTGCTCTTCCTCACCAGACTGTTGTGTGAATGCTCCACATGATGTAAGGGACTCCCACCTGAGTGAAATCCATTGACTGGAGAAGCAGAAGACAGTAGAGAGACGAACAGTGCTGATTATCTCATATATTCATCCACTGGACACATGAGGACATCATTTGACAACAATACAAAAATACCACAGGAAATCTGCATTACATGTGTGGAAATTATCTACACAATTAATTTTACATGGCATAACATGCAGAAATAATAAAAACACAGATCACATTCATTTTTCTCCAAACAAATTGGTAACTTCAGGACACTTGGGCCAGTACAGACAAGCAGTATGGAGGTATTTGGATGTTTCATGAGTGTTTTGGACGATTCAAAAGTCAACTCTACCCTCTACTGCCAGCCAGATGCCCCCTGGAACTCCAAAAGTGTATGAATGACTCTTCCTTGGCATGACGATGAGTAGAAAAATTGGTGAATTATTCATTTTGGGTGAAGTATCCCTTTAAACATTTTTAAAGGGATAGTTCAACATTTTGGCAAACTGGCCCATTGCCATAATCCCTATTGTCATAGCAGTAGGTTCATTACCTTTAAAGCAGATATCAGCGATCTGGTCGTTTTGGCTAATGCTGCGTTCCAGAAAAGCTTTTGAAACCGTAAGTTATGACTTTGCAGCGTTCCAGGTACTGTAACCCATAACTCATATTTTTCTGACCTGTTGCCTGTGAAAGTGCACTATAACGGCCACTCGTAACTTCCAACCCGTGAACTTGTACCAGATCAAACTGGTACGACTTCGCAGGTCGGAAAAACACGAGTTACAGGTTGCCTTGAACGCACCATCAGTTAGCAGCCCCCGCCCTCGTCATGGATCTATTGGTAAAGGTAAAGGTAAAGGTACTTTATTAGTCACATATACAGTTGTACAGGTGAAATTCTCTCTCTGCATTTAACCCATCCCTGAGGAGCAGTGGGCAGCCACGGAGCGGCGCCCGGGGACCAAGTCCAGATCTTAAGCCAGTGCTTTGGTCAGGGGCGCTGACTGGAGGATTACCTAACATGTATTGGTCCTCGTCCCTACGTCACCACATTCACGCGCATCCCTTGGCTGCACACACAGCCCTTCATGCTGTTCTCTCTCCTCATTGGATAACACTTGTATCCCACAAGGAAAGTTTTCTCCTGGTTTACAGCAGAGCAGAGTGACGGAGAGACCAAACACTCTATGGAAGTGATTGCTGACGGAAAATAGGACTATTTAGGACTTATATTAACAAAAACATTCAGCTGACTTCTGCTTTAATTGTCGGTGCAAGCTATTTTTAGAACGGCGGAGCAGAGCCGTGAGCTGCTCAGAGCTACGCTACGGAGGCTCAAGGAATTTCTTGGTTTCCCTCATCAAACTCATCAAATACACAATCCAACAACTCCAAAACTCTGTCGTTGACAGGTTGTGAGCTGCACATTCACCACGCTATGAGATAATAACAAATTAAATAAATTATTAATTAAATAAACTAATAATTAATTAAATAAACAAATAAACAAAAAACAAATAACACAACGTTACCAGACAGAGTTGTTTTAGAGGGAAATTCATGCAAAACCACTGATGCGCGTTGGGTTCAGGGACAGTTTTTCAGCAAGCATTCTCCGC
This sequence comes from Decapterus maruadsi, assembly GCA_030347415.2. Taxonomy (NCBI): domain Eukaryota; kingdom Metazoa; phylum Chordata; class Actinopteri; order Carangiformes; family Carangidae; genus Decapterus; species Decapterus maruadsi. The sequence continues at coordinate 22,316,600 of CM064888.1, read as the reverse complement.
ATTTACTCTGTATTTACCTCGAAAACGGCTGCATTTCATAACGTTCCATTATTATCTCATAGCGTGGTGAATGTGCAGGTCACAACTTGTCCATGAAAGCATTTTGGAGTTGTTGGATTGTGTATTTGATGAGTTTGATGAGGGAAACCAAGAAATTCCTTTAGCCTCCATAGCAAAGCCCTGAGCAATAATTAAAATCTAATCATTCTAATCTAATAATCTAATAATTCTAATTCTGATTCTAATTCTAAAAATATCTTACACCGACAATTAAGGGGCCGTGTCCACCAGACGCGTTTTTAGCGCTCTGGGCGTCAACTTTCCATTCAAACCCTATTGAGTCCGGCGCTCACAGCGCTCAGCACCCTCGGCGCTTGCTTCTTTTTCTCGCGGCGCTCAGAGCGCTTCGAGTTGAAATCTGTTCAACTTTTAGAACAGCGCCGTGCTCGTCAATGTCACTTTTTCCCGCACTGACCAATCAGAATCAAGAAGATCGCGACATACGTTACCGACAACAACACAACCGGAGACGTGGCTCGGTTTATATCATGACCCACACTTGTATTGAAGGTAGGCCGACCTCAGGGTCCATGTCAAAAGCTGCTGCTAATGCTATTGTGTATTTCTGACCCTCGTTGTAGTGTTTACATTATGTAGCCTACTGGATTTTGCACAGCAGTGTCACTCCCATCATGCCTCTGGGCTATAGAGCAGGAAAACACAGTGCTGGATCTGCCACTGAACACTGGCCTGTGGATGAGTAATAAGATTTTTACAGGACTGCTTACTTTCCAGTTGAAAGCATCTGGGCACAGTGTGGCTCTAACTGTTTGGTTTGAGGTGAGCAGCCTGTGACGGATGAATGAGGTCTGCTCGCCGTATTTCAACACTTAAGAGCAGGACATGTCCCACAAACCTCCCTGTCTCCTCTGTTTGTCTGACTGAGGAGCAGAGCCAGGACGAAGACAGAGGAGGCTTCAGTGCTGCGGTGGAGGCTACAGATAAAATTAGTCACAGGAAGTGTGTGTGTGTGTGTCAGGGTGGTGTGTATGAGTGGGTGCTTTGTGCCACCGTGGAAGTGGAGGAGAATTCACAGCCCCAGGGTGCTGAGACCCCAGGAAGTGGAAGTGACAGAGCTGACATGGAGGGACATGTTCAGTACCTGCTGGCAGAGAGTTCTTGTGTCGGATGGAGGCTTTGGGGGTCCCGGGTACGCTGGACGGTCTCTCCCACGTCGTCTCTATTCAGGGACAGCGGAAGAAAAACAAGACATTAGCAGAGTTAAAGCAGCGGTCCCTTGTTCCTGGTGACGCTGCTGGAGCTACAGCGTGTTTGTGGATTGTGAACAGGAAGTGATTCCTTCCATGGCTGCAGAATCACTACCTGTTGCACTCGTCCTTTAAACCAGAGAAAGAACTTGTGGTATTGGTTTTCTTAAAGCATATCACATTATACAATTGACGTGATCCTCCCCTGCCCCTTACTGCACAGCATTCACACACACAAAATCACACAAAGGAGAAAAAAAGTCATCACACACATTGACTAACAAGCTAATGAGCAGCTCTGACAGCACTAGTAGTGTGGACACTACTAGGAGAGGACGCCGGAGCCGTGACACAGTGCATCTGAAAGCTGCCTCCAAAACGTCATCAGCCTCCATCTCAGCCAATAGAAAAAATGTGATTGTAGTAGCCAGGTTTCAACCCATAGAGGGCAGTCACTCTTACATTTTTACAACAAAATACACCAACTTGAAATATTTTGACTAAAATGTCAAGAGTTGGACCAAAATCAATCGACAACACAACCCAAATATATTTGTTTTAATAATAGGCCCTCATTAAAGATTAGCACTATTATGCTCATTCCAGGGGCTTTTAAAGGAGACATATTCTGCCCCTTTTCTACAAATTAAAATAGTCCCCAGGTGTCTTAAAGACACGTCTGTGACATGCTTCAGTCAAAATCCCCCAAGGATCAAACAGCACAGCTCTTTTTATCCTCTCTAAACAGCCCTGTTCAGAACAGCTGGTTTTAGTGCCCTTCTACTGGGACCATAGACTGTAAAAAGAATGGACGTAGCATCCGTGACGTCACCCATTGGTTTTGTGGATTCGTTTTTGTGCCTCAAATATGGCGGTTTGAACAGCGCCATGTTGGATTGGCCGGCCGAGAACCCGCCCACTGGCCTCGAAGCAGCCTGTCTCTGTGCCGCTACGGACCTGTAGCTGAACGTTTCCACGCCCTGATTGGCCAGAATCTAATCCTAATAACAGTAAAACGGTAGCGTTAAAAAAAAATTCACCCCCCTCAGAGTGTGTACGGGGGTAGAAACTATCGATTGAGACCAAAAAAATAAGATGTACCAGGCTGTAATTATGTTTTTTTAAGCTGTAAAGTCGGCTGTTTTAACATGGGGGTCTATGGGGAGTTGCTCACTTCCGGTACCAGCCCCCACAGGAATCGGGGGGGTATTGCAGTTTTTTGAACGCGGAAGTGAGCTTCACTTCTCAGACCGACAACTGCCCCCTTGACTGGTACCAGTTAGGGGTGGGGTTATATTTATTCTAAATATAGTTACATCACTGGAAGACATCTGAGGGAACAGCTCATAACATGGATTTCAACCAGGGAGCCTGAAAATGTTAGCCTGATGCATCAGCCGCTTATTTCATTCCATTTCGTAGAGAGTCTGAACACGAGCCATAGGGATTTGTTTGCTTCCGGCAGGCGGTTGCTTCAACTAATCACTGGTGGTGACGTCTGCTATGCGTCACGTCTTTGCCCTCCATAAAATTCCTCAAACATGCTTCTTGTTCTGGCTTTATTTCCTCAATATTAGGAATAGTTTCCAACACAGAGCGTATCGCTTCGCCAACATCCATCTCTTCAACTGTTTACCGCTGCTTTCGAACTACACCGGAAATGTAAGCTTGAGCGCTTGAGTTCAACGTCATCGCCTTCAGTTCCCCATCTGTTCGCTGATTGGTAAACGCAAGCGGAAATGCATCACTAGTTTCCTGACTATATGGTGGAGGCAAATGAAATTGGCTGGAAGTATTAGGGGGTGCTAGCCTGGCTATGAAAATGACAGATTTATTTGTCAATTCTCACATTTTGGGGCCAGAAGGCAAAAGAAACACCTAAATACTTGTTAAAGAGCCTTCAAAAAGTTATATTTCCATAACATGTCCCCTTTAATGTGATATTGGACCCCACTGTGCTGACTCTGCTGTGATTGGCCAGAGCCAGGCGAGTTGCCATGTATATTGTAGAGTCTTCCGCTGAAGTTGCAAAAAGAGACTTTAGAAAAAAAAAACTCTCCAAACTGGAGCACTTGCAGCTGTTCAGAGCTCCTGAAACTGCCCCCAGGGATTACTGCAACACACCTCCCTCATGATATGGCACTTCCACATCCTCTAAAGTAATTATCTAACATTTTAAACATATTTATTAGTTAAAACATGTATTGGTGTTTGAAAAACTGCCTGAAAAGCTGGACTTTGAAAGTAACAGGTCTCCAATTTTCCTAATTTTGAATGAAGGAGATCAATTAAAATCGCCGAAGTGGGGGCTGTTTAGCTGCAAAGCTCTGTCCTTGAGTATCAGGATCCGTTAGGTGTTTGGAAAAAGGGTCAGAACAAGCTCAATGTTTGATTAACAATTTTTTTTTTTTTCTAACAAGTTTTACGAATTGATCCAAAGCGATCCAAGGGGGACTGGATACGTAAAAAACCAGGTTATGACTCCTTTAAACATATTTATTAGTGTGAAAAACTGTAAAACCATAACAGGTCTCCTTTAATGAATGAAGGAGATCAATTAAAGAAGTGCAGCTAAAGCTAGGTTGAGTATCAGGATGTTAGGTGTTTGGAGGAGGTTGGTTCCTCAACAGATTCTTTAAGATATAGAATGAATTCCAATGTGGAATTCCAAGTTCCAAATCCAAGTGGTAGGGCTGTCCCAATACTCGTTCAGATGAGGGTTAGGGGGAAGTGGTAGGGCTATCTCGCCCTCGAAACGGAGACTTTTCAGGGGCACACAGTACTACAAACCGAGGGCTATGAAGTTTCCCAGAATGCATCTTGCGGCAAACGGCAGCTGTTTTATATCTCACCGTAGCGCTGTCATTACGTCGTTTTGTTAGGTTTTAATATTTTTTCATGCGAGAAAGTAGCTGTTTAGATCCCCAATGTGTGGTCGGTTTATCAAAATGACGGCAGTTTAGACGTTTGCTCCAATGTTGTTCAGAGAAGTGAAGCTCCACAGTGTAGACTCGACCTGTGGAGCAGATCAGCTCCTCGTCACGGAGACACCACCTCGTCCAGAGAGCTTGTCAGCCGGCCAACCTCCGTCGTCATCCCAGTAGAAAAGACCATAACTTACTGGCAGGTTTTTAAAGGTTTGCCGCCGGGTAGGAGGTAAATGCTGGTCTCATTGATGAAATGTAACAATTTTGTGGCAGTCGCATTAATTTGTTTGAATTAAAAGTGAAGCTTCATGTGTGTTTTGGACACATGAAAAAAAAAACACAGTTCCATTGTTCGCTACAATATAATTTTTTCCAGCCCTTCAAAGTGCAGGAAAAAATTATATTATAGCAAACAATGGAACTTTTTTTTTTTCAGGTAAAACCTCTTTTAGGCCGTGAAAATAGGCCGTTTCTTTGGGTCCATTCACAACAATGTATGTTGTAAATCTCTGGGCAGGGCTATGGGCTGGCGTTGCTAACGGGAGGAGTGCAGAGAGTCTTCTACTGCAATTAAAGTACTTAGGGGCTATTTGTAGATCATACAACCCCACTTTTAAAAAATGCTACTGTCCCTTTAAAAATTTTAAACATTACCCATGGGAAATTAACGATTGGTCATATATTAGATACTTCAAATATTTTGTGTACATAATTTGACTATACTAAATTAATTCATGCATAATAATTGTGATAATTATGACACCATGAATAAATTCTAAAACACTAGTTGAGAAGGACCACCTGCAAAGCACTGAACTGACCCTCAACTCTGGAGCTGGAAAAGACTGATGGACAGGATTTACTTTCTCCCAACAGAACCTGATAGATGGATGGACTTTTATGGCACCATGAATAAATTCTAAAACACTAGTTGAGAAGGAAAGGAACCAATCTGTGAAGACAGGAAACGGCATGTTGTCCTGCCAACCAGCTATCATTGCACGCTGACCCCACATCCACACTGCGGGTGGTGGCCCGAAGGGAAGTGACCCGTGCCCATCCGGCTTCCATGGTCCAAGGCCTGCTCACCAGAGGCTCAGTGCTCCAGGAGGGGGCCCGAGGAGCGTGTGTCTGCAGACCTGGAGACCTGCAGATTCAGAACTGCACTTTTGGACCCACACATTCAGACCCCTTGGTTTTTTGTTACAGCTCCATCTGTTTTGTATGCTAATGGAAACAGATATGATTGGCAGTAGGAACATGAGTATTGAACGTGAACAGAACGTGAATCCTCGGCGATCCCAAAATGCAGGCTTGCTGGCTGTCATAAAGTTTTTGTCAAAAATGTCTAACAGGGCTTTTGACCATAAGGCCCCATTACCATATGCACATCAAATACAGTAATAGATATAATTTTGATCTTTTTGGAAGTTGGCTTGGCCGGCACATTTTATTGAAGTTAATGAAACTGAGATTATAGGCTATGCGTGTGGGCCAATAAAATATAAAATGTCATACTTTAAACGTTGGCCTACACAGTCATAGCCTCCATTTTCAACAAAAACTTTCATGACATTAAACAAACAATGTGATTCATGTTCGATACTCATGTTCCTACTGCCTTCCATATTGCATTTTGCACTTCACGACTTGACTACTGTAACTCTTTGCTGCCGGGTTGTCCTAGTAAGTGACTAAGGACACTCTGATTGGTTCAAAACACTGGTGTCTGTGTCCTGACTGGGACAGGAAAAAGAGACCATGTCTCTCCTGTATTGGCTTCTCTACACTGGCTCCCAGTAACTGCTAGAATAGACTTTAAAGTTCTCCTCCTGACATATAAAGCACTACGTGGTCAGACACCCTCACATCTTGAGGACCTTATAGTTCCCTACCACCCAAATAAGACTCTGCTATCCCAAAATGCAGGCTTGCTGGCTGTACCTACTGTAGAGTATTAAAAAGTAGTCTGGGAGGCAGGGCTTTTTGTCATCAGGCCCCACTTCTCTGGAATCAACTTCCAATTCAAATTTGTGGGGCAGATACTCTCTTTATTTTCAAAAGTCAACTTCAAACATTGTTATTATTGTCCATGTGTCATATCTGTAACCATTAGCATAAAAAACCAATAGTAACCCCATGCAATAGAACATTTAAAAGTGTTTTCCGTCATTATAGGCTATTAAAAGAAAGTTTAAAAGTGTTCCAAGCTTCACAAACAATTAGATCTTGACGTTTTATTTGGATTTTACCCTGTCAAAAAACCATAGCGCGGGTCAACCATTAGGTGGCATTAAGGGGTCTGAATATGCAGGGGTCTGACTGTGCGGTCTCCCGGTCTGCAGACATGGGGGGCCCTGGCTTTCCTGATTTGCGTGAAGTGACTCAGGTCCAGAGACGGCAGAGCGCCGGGTGGTCTCTGAATCTCTCTTTGCATTGGGAGACCCAAGCGGGGTCTACGGAAAACAGAGTGAGGACACAAAGCCTGGCCGATAAAAGCTCCTAATATAGACATATTTGATTCTTACCCCCTCTGTCCTCTCTCACCACAGCTCAATTAGCCCTTTACTGTCAGCACAGACGGGGAGAAGGAGAAAAGAAACAGACATGTAAAGGCTCTGATTTCATTTGAGTCTCTCTGGCTGTCTCTACTGCTGCTTAGCAGAGGAGACAACTGAGCCAAGCCCATCAGCTCAAATGACACGCATGGAGAGGATAACTGGCAGCAGGCTCGGGGAGAGAAGCTGTGCCCTCGTCTTTCATGTACGACACGAGAGCAGAGCCTTTACTCACGGCCCCTAAATGCCTCAATTTCTCTCTGTTAACTTGTCATAAACAAATCGATACTGTTAGAAGTATCAGGCAGGAAAACACGGAGTAACCTACTTAGCTCGGGGGAAATTGTTTTTTATTGCACCAAAGGGATGGCAATCAAAACACGATTACAAAAAAGTGATCATCTAATATCGTCTTTACAAGTCAGCGTGGGCCTGAGGTGAGAAATCCGACTTGTTTACCATAATGTTTGACAACCGGGTGGAACGGGGTGAGTTTCTAGGCAACAGCCTTTTCAAATGCAAATGGCAGATCAGTTCTGTCGGGCTGGGTTTTTATACCAGCGACAGATCAGTGTTGTCACCTGCCAGATTCATAGCAGGAGTTGCGCTCATCAGCCACCTCATTCCACATGAGCTGCAGGTCTGAAGTGTCTCCTGAATGGCTCTGATCGGCCTGATTGAGGACTGTGAACACGCTTCGGCTCACTTTCATACCGGTGGAATGGTGCATCCGCTCCTTTCAGGCTCATCGAGGATGCTGATGATTTGAATTCACATCATCAATAACGCTACGAGGCTTCTTCTGGCAGGATGAGGACCGGCTCTTTTATGGAACATAAAAGCATCGATTCATGTTTTTTTTTGTCTTTGTCCCGGTTCACCAAAGGCAAACCCAACCATGTGCTCATTTTGCATATAGACCTTGCTGGCACACATGACTTTGACAGCAAAAAGCGCAACGCATGCTGGGTAAATGCAGCACTTGAAGCGAAACGCCTCGTTGTTTACAACTCAGACTGTTGGACTTGCCATTGGTTTGGGGGAGTTTGGGGAATTGCGGCATGTTGGATTTGACTTGCCATATTTGGAGAGGTGCGGTCGTAGCCGGCCGAGATCCCGCCCACTGGCCTTGTAGCAGTAGTCTTTGGACCTGTCACTCAACGTTTCTGCGCCCTAATTGGCCAGAATGTTAAACCTAATAATAGTAAACGGTAGAGTTTTAAAAAATTCACCCTGGTTGAGACCAAAAAACTATGGTACCAGGCTGTATGTTTTTTTTAAGCTGTAAAGTCGGCTATTTTAACATGGCAGTCAATGGAGAGTTGCTCCCTTCTGGAGCCAGCCCCCAGAGGAAGCAGAGGGGATTGCAGTTTTTTGAACGCGGAAGTGAGCTTCACTTCTCAGACCGACAACTGCCCCCTTGTTACAACTATACTGCTGGGTAGAAAACCAGCATCACAACAGAAGAGAGTTCCTCTTTATCTCATTTTCACGTCACTACACCGTTTAGACTAATCTGATGTTTGTAAAGTTTATCAAACCAATGATTGGACGAACATTACAATTTTTGTAAGCATGTTTTTGTAATTAACGTTAGTCATGGTTATCATAGATTAGCTGGGCTAGCCGTTACCTGTTTAACTTTAGTGACTCAATAAATAGGGTCCATGAAAAAATATTTTCTCAAGCAGATATCTTAGTTACAACATGACGGAACTAACTGGAGTAGTTTCATGCTGTGTCCGACAACAAGAGGGTTTCAACAGCTGACGTCCTGATGTTAGCTTAGCTACCGCCGTTAGCTTTGCTACTGTTAGCTTAGTTGTCCCTGTCAGCTGCAGCCACTGATGCTTAGACACAGCGATTCCCCCAAACCGAATAAATACAACACAGCAACACAAAACACACACACAAATATAATGCCAATCATTTTGCCTAAACGGTGACGTGAGGGCGTGACATAGCCTAGCTACGTTAAACTCTGGGTCGTTACTGTTCTCAAACTGAATAAATACAACACAGCAACACAAAACACACACACAAATATAATGTCAATCATTTTATTCTATCATCGAGGTTTCAACTTGTCCAATCAGACTGACCATCTATCCAACCACAACCAAACTCAGTGTAATTTTGCGTTCACACCAAGTGTTAGAATTCCCCAAAGCCGCACATTCCCATAATGCATTGCGCCACATAAGGCTGTTTACGTCACAGTAGCGAGCTCTATTCAGAGCCACCAGAGTGAGCTACGCCAGCGTCAGCTCAGCGTCCACGAGTGATGCGCGACATGGTTGGTTCTGAACGGGGAGAGGGAGAAGTGGCCTAGTTAGCTCTGACACCGCCATCATTTATTCACAACCATATGACACTGGTCCCTGATGCATTAACTACCTCCTGTCTCTGGTTTTTATCAATCAGAGCAGCTCCTCCACTCTGTGTTGTCTCACAGACACAGGCAGACCAGCAATCAGACCAACAATGGAGGAGTAGAGTTACAACTCACTCTCAGGTCTTCCCAGGTCAAACTATGTCATTCTACAATCTGACATAATTTATTTATTTTCAAGACTTGGTCTAAACCTTGTGTCTGGACCACCTGTGATCACATCCTGATTTAAGAAGCAGCAGATTGTCTGAGTGAACGTCAGTAGACAGGTGTGTCAGCGGGGGTGAGGCTTTACTTTGCAGTTACAGGGCAGTTCTGTAGAAAGTTTATCTGAAAGTTTACAGATGTCATGTGTGTGTTTTTTTTTGTTTTCTTTTTTTCTTTAAGTAAAGTTGCTCAAGTGCCTGAAAAAAGAAGTTAACAACAACAAAAGACGCTTGTTCACTTCAAATCACTTTAGGCAGAGCAGTGACCAATGAGGAGGCTCCAACACTCAGCTGGTAGAGCAGTAATATAAGAGGAACTATGCAAGTCTGGTTGCTTTTCCTCTGTTTTGCTAACCCTCCACCAGGCCATGTGCATTTGTTTTCAAAAGAGGCCGGTGAAAAATCAATCCATGGAGCGGTGGATAACGTTATATAACATATACAACATTACGATGTGTATATTTGTAGTCTTAACTGTCATAAACAAAAGATTCACGGTTACGGAGCGCGTTTGTGTCGCGGTGCAGAGAAGAGAGCTGGGACACCGGGGCGGCGACCAGGTCCTACACTGGTTGGTTTTCAGTCGTGAGACGCCAGGTGAAGGCAGAGAGCCTCTGTTGTCACTCCTAACAGAGTGATTTTTCACTCTGTCACTTAGAGCCCCAGCAATTTTTCGTCTGAGTGATTAAACGCTCAGTTGCCTGTTTGCATTGACTTAAAGCAGAAGTCAGCGGAATGTTTTAGTTAATCTAAGTCCTAAATAGTCCTATTTTCCGTCAGCAATCACTTCCATAGAGTGTTTGGTCTCTCCGTCACTCTGCTCTGCTGTAAACCAGGAGAAAACTTTCCTTGTGGGATACAAGTGTTATCCAATGAGGAGAGAGAACAGCATGAAGGGCTGTGTGTGCAGCCAAGGGATGCGTGTGAATGTGGTGACGTAGGGACGAGGACCAATAGATACCTGACGAGGGCGGGGGCTGCTAACTCATGGTGTGTTCAAGGCAACCCGTAACTTGTGTTTTTCCGACCTGTGAAGTCATACCAGTTCGATCTGGTACGAGTTCACGGGTCGGAAGTTACGAGAGGCCGTTATAGTGACTTTCACAGGCAACAGGTCGGAAAAACAGGAGTTACGGGTTAATTGGAACACTACAAAGTCGTAAGTCGTGACTTGAAGCCGTAACTTACGGTTTCAAAAGCCTGCCTGGAACGCAGCATTAGCCAAAACTACTGGATCGCTGACTTCTGCTTTAATATGTAAACTTGTTGCCAGCGACAACAATAAAAGGTCCAGTGTGAATGCACCTTTAGTTCCTCTTAAACTCCCCAGAATGATCTGTGCACCTGAGGACCTGGCTGCTCCATTCCTTCTTTGCTCAGAGGTAAAGATGGACTGTAAAGTGTAAACACAGCGGCGGCTTCCTGCTCCATCGTGACACACGTCCAGCAAGAAGTTTAGGAAAACTTTACCTAAGTTTGTTTCAAACTGCGCGACCCCCCCACATCCTGCTCTGTCTGACCGGAGCCAGTAGAGCTTGTTTTACTTAGAAGCTCTCAAGCTAATGCAGGTAACAAATCCATCCTTAGTCCACATGAGCTTTTTATGGCGTTACAGTATAAACTCAAATATACACCTGGATAGAAAAGCAGGATATGGGAGTTACAGAGGAGCGCTGTGGAAAAAACCATGCAATTTAATTTAAGACTGATTTAATTTCATTCATAAGTTAAAACCTTTTTTTGTACCTCAACAGACTTCAGAAATTCCTAGAAACAGTGGGAGTCTGTCTGCCGTAAATCTGCATGTGTGTGTGTGTGTGTGTGTGTTGATTAAGCTGCTCACTGGTCAGACTGGGATGAGTGCAGAGGTGCTGGTGTAAAGTGCAGCGCCCAGCAACAGGAGGGAAAAGCTAGAAAGAAAAAAAAAAACACAAGCCCTGACACAAGGACATTCAGCCCTCACCCACGCACACTGCTCCGTTACTATGGTGATGCAGAAACACAAAAACACACACACACACACACAGGATGGTATCTAATCTAGCTGAACTTTAGCGTAACCAAAAGGGAGGTGCAGCGAAAATAGAAGAGATGCTATAAATACCGATTGTTTGAGGGAAAATGTTATCAGATGGTTTTGTTTGGAAACAGTTGCTGTGGCGCTGAATTCGTATAGAGCTGCAGGCCTGCCGCGTGTGTGCGTGTGTGTGTGTTTTTTGGGCATGCAGTGTGTGTTAGGACCGAGCACTCTAAGCTTCCATTTACTCATCGTGCAGCAAAGACACAGAAAATAAGTCCTGGAGGGATTGTGCGTCCTCAGAGGGACAGTCTCACAACTCTGCAGCAACAACACTGCTTTTATTCCAGAGCCAGGATTCAGATACAGATTTATCACATGCTTAAAAAAGAAAACGATGAAAAATTAATCATTTTCCCTCTTATAGGGAACATTCTGGGACTCTTTTGTTCCTCTTGTTGTTTCTGACGGGAATGTGATCATCGTCACCGCCGAGGATGAGGACGAGCCTCGGAACGCTGTCACATCAAGAGTCGACATCTGTGACATTCCCACAGGAGGAGAGTGAGGACCACAGGGGGTGGGATGAGGGGGAGGGGGGGGTTGTGGGCTTCTCTCAACTCTTAAAGAAAACTTTAAGACATCAGAGGATGCTGAGAAGGATGTAGAGCTGTGGCCAAAAGTTTTCACAGAGTTTGCCGCTTCAGTGTTACTATGGTAACTTGCTGAAGTATAATTACAAGCATTTCATCAGTGTCGAAGGCTTTTATTGACAATTCCATCAAGTGTCTGGATGGTTGGGAGGAGCTGCTCTCTGAGGATGCTGGGGTATCATTCTTTATTCGTGGCTGTGAGTATGGACAGGATGCTGTACTGTTGCCATGACGCAGGCCTTCATCTCTGGATGCTCCAAACAATGTGAAAGAGGACTGACCAGAGAAAAGACTGTCGGCTACCCAGTCCAGTTTTTAGTCCCAGACTAGTCTCAGACACTAGATTTTACAAAGAGTGAATCTTATAGGTCACTATTTACTAGGGGTGTTTTTCCCACCGTGCAATTTTCTCCCATCATGCACAGCAGAAATTGTATAAAAATGGAGGAGAATCAGCTTGTTCCAAACTAAGCTGCTGCTGTCATGTTCTTCTATGGGACAGATAGTAGTGAGTTTGCTTTTGAACGGTAAAATATTTAAAAAATTGAACCGTTCAAAGATATATTTACAACTGTTACTGAATTACTGTATCAGTAACTCAATGAGTGTCAGTTCAAACAAAAGGCAAAATCTTCTTGCTTCAAGGTTTTATTTGTCACTCCAAATTGGAGATTAGCTTGTCCTACAGTAAAAATGGCATACATAAAAAAGTAAAGAAATATAAATATCATACTGGGAATAAAGTCCCTCTTGATAAGCCCCCACATGAGAAATTGTTCCTGTGTCAGTGCAAATGCTTTGCACTGACAAGGCAGGCTTTGAAAGACACTGGGAGCTTCCGCTAAGTTACAGCTTAAAATCACTTATTAAATTTTTTACGGAACAAATTCTCATGTTGGGCTTCAATACAGGTAACCTGTAAGACTCAGTATTTTTGGATGTTTTGTTGTCTGTGAAAGTCCATTGACAACGGCATTATATGGACAAATACTGCTCCGTGGACCCCCGTGAACTCAGAGAAGGAACAGATCGAAAATTCTCACAGCTCTTACTTCATGAGGAAGAGAAAAATTTTGGGTGAACTATCCCTTTAAGAACCCGGATGGTTTCCTTGAAACGCACCAAAAGTGAGTTACCGCAGCCCTCGTCAGGCATCTATTGGTCCTCGTGCTACGTCATAACCTTCAAACCAACATACCGTGGCTGCCACCAGTCAGCCCTCATGCCGTTCTCTCCCCTCATTGGATAACACTTGATCCCACAAGGAAAAAATTTCTCCTGGTTTACAGCAGAGCAGAGGAGGAGAGACTTCATTATCGGCTGAAACAACTCCATGTAAGTGATTGCTGACAAAAATAGGACTATTTAGGACTTAGATTAACAAAAACATTCCACTGATATCTGCTTTAAACATCAAAAAGTTCAATCAAACAGTAGCAGGAAAATCAACTTATTTTTTTTTTTTTAATTTTTGAAGTCCTCCGTTTAGGCGAGTTTTGTTGTTAAGGGCTGCTTTAACAGGAAAGTTGTCCATAAACCCTGGTTATCAATGGCTTCAAACTAATTTTAAGAGTGACATTACAGATAGTTCAACATTTTGCAGTATGGAGGTATTTGGATGTCTTTTGGTGTCTTCTTGGACCAAAAAAGTTGGTATCCATTGACAACCATTATATGGACAAATACTGCTGTGCGGACCAACCCCGTAACTCAGAGAAGGAACGGAGGACTCTGAAAATTCTCACAGCTCTTAGTCGACATGAGGGTGAGTAGATAATGAGTGAAATTTGAATTTTGGGTGAACTATCCCTTTAAGAACCCGGATGGTTTCGTTCAAAACGGTCCAAAAGTTGAGTGTGTGGACCGATGTACACTTCACACCGTCAGTGATCACTGTTGTGGCTACGTAGCGGTGTATAACCTGTGTAAACCAACATACTGTAGGCAAAGGTTTTCCACCAGTCAGAGGAGTCAGCTGGCGTAATCTCCGCCTCGCATTCAACAGCTGATGCACACAAGCAAAAAATAAAGAAAAAGAGAGATACTAAAAGATTCATCAGGAGGAGTACATGTTTGCATGTCATTATCGCAAATTGAAATAACAAAAATTGAGCCGGTAGATGTGTCATTCTTAAAACATCTGCCTTTTTGCTTGTTCTGTCTGTCATTCAGCCTGCAATGCACAGACAGACAAGATGACGACTGTCTTCTAAAATAGAAAAAGAAAAAAAACAGTAGCAGGACCAAATATCACTAGTATATAGATTTTTTTTTTTTAATTTTTGAAGACGCTTGTTTAGGCGGCAGTCCTTTGTTGTTCAGGCGGCCGCTTTAACAGAAAAGTGCTGCAGGAAACCCTGGGCTACAAAAACCAAACTAATTTTATTTTAGAGCGATTATACACTTAATACTAAAATACTATACTATACTAAAATATTCATCAGTAGTATGTACATGTTTGCATGTAGATCCTGTACATGCAAACTGCCATCATAAAAATTGAAGCAGCAGATGTGAAAATTAATATTAGTGTCATTCTTAAAACTTTCTGCCTTTTTGTGCTAAAAGGGAAGAATGCGTGTTAAAGAAACACATACAGCAGTGCCCTCCTGCTATAAAAATAACTAGCACATGGAGAGAGGAAGATAGGTACAGAGGGAGCGGGAGAGAAAGAAATATTGGATTAAAAAAATGAACCAAACTTTGTGTCCTGGCAGTAGAGAGTCTGGTTTGTTTCCACAGAGAGGAGGAAAGGAGGAGTGACTCTCCTGGTCTTGTAGTTGGACAACCAGGAGTTTTTGAAAGCAAAGTGTTTCAGCTCCTTCCCATGGCCACCCTGACCGTGAAATTCTTGGACCCACCAGAGAGGCATGATGGGAAAAACACTGATGCGATGCTGGTTTCAAATCCCAGTCCCTGCTACGGAGAGGAGAGAGCCACTCCACCACAAACACATCGGCTCTTTAACGCAACACTTAACACCAACCCCCCCCAGGTGATTTGTTGATGGTGATGTCATCCTGCATCACCAACAGGACAGCGCTGGACTTAAGATTACTGCAAAGACAAAACAAAAGAAGTTGATTTCTAAATCCTACATAACATAAACCCCCGTGAACCCTATCACTGCTACATTTACAGATGTCAACCACTTCTGTACTTTTTGTGAAAACAATACAAAAACAAATTCCTTTCATTGTGACATCGAAAAGATGTCTCACTTTTTGAATGCTAATCTGTCTACTATGATGGAGCATCAGGACCACATTGAGAAAAGAAACCCACAGACTTTGAGAATAAAGTTGTACATTTATGAGAATAAAGTTGTACATTTCCTACGAGAAAAACTGCCATAACATTACAAGAACAAAGTCGTAAATTTACAAGAATAAAGTTGTGCATTTCCTACGAGAAAAAAGCCATAACATTACGAGAATAAAGTTCTAAATTTACCACTTTATTCTTGAAGTTTGTGATTTTTTTAGTTGTCAATGTGGCCCTAACACTCCATCGTAGTCTACTCTCTTAACCTTAAAGATATTATTTGCTACTAGTTCATGCAGAAGATTGCGCTCTTGAACACCTGATGAACTTTATCATCATTTATGAAAAGATTTGCTGAATCAATACCTAACATCGCTCCTTTCCTAATGGAACTAAAGTCTGGTTAACTCTCCCAAAAACCAACATATTACTGACTAACTATAAAAGTGTTTTTATTTTACACCAGTCCAGACAAAACAAACTCACACATTAACACCAAAACAGCAGACAACACAGAAAACAACAACTGATAACTATGAAAACTTTGCCCCTGAAGCTTCTTTTTATGATTGTTTTGTTTGCTCTTTTATTTTCTCTATGTATCTTATTTTATTCTTCATCCCTTATGTATCCAACGTTAACCTTTTTTTTTACTTTAAACTGTATTTTATAATTGCTCTATCATTATACAATGCTTCTGGCTGCGTGCTATTTGATGTGCTGTTCTGAACCTTGTTGGTTCTGTCTGCTCATAAAAAAGGAAGAAGAAATGTACTGCAAAGAGCAGCAGGGGAACATCGCTGCACTCCAACCATCATGAAATCTCCTGGTTTAATTTCAAATGACAAATGAGCGGCTCCTTTATTTTTTACAGCGGCCCTGTTTATTTGACAACTTTCACAGCAGCCCGACCAAACCTGTATGACTGCCGAGCACCAACCTGCTCCTCCCCACACCTTTATTAGATTCTCAAGACAAAAGGCGCAGGAGAGTTACCACGGCGCCACGGCGAGATATTAGTACCATCAGTCAGGTTTTACAGTGAAATCACCCCGGGGACGGTGCAAGTGTGTGTGTGCTCACACACAGACAGGGAGCTGTGATGGTGTTGACAGAAACAAGGCTCTATCAGCAGCATCAGCTCCACCGGGCCCTCTGCCTCTCTGTGGGGCCAGCACTGCTTCAAACAACCTGCTCAGTTGTAGTTCTCAGCGTAAATAGACAATCAGCTATAATGACTGTTTTAAAGGGACATGCCAACATTTGTTTTTACGTGTCTTGCCTCACTCCTGACTCCATGACCAGCAGATAGACACCATCCTTTCGACTGTGCGTGAAGTAACAAGGGAGATAGAGCCGTATCGCCCATAATTAGCTTAGCTCAAACACTGGAAGTGTATGGGTAGTGTTAGCCTGCCTCCACCTGAAGTCATCAGAGACACTCTTCAGCAACTCCAAACGGGACGATCTTCGTCTCAGAGCTGACAAAACTCTCCAGTAAGACATCTTGAGCGGTCAAATGCCGGTAACGGGACGAGATCGGTCAAAACGGAGGGTTCAAGCAAAGACAGTTTGGTTCAAGCTACAGTAGCTACATGGAGGGTAGGTTAGCTTCCTATTTCAAAGTAAAAGCACTTCTGTATGTAAAGGGCAACAGGTGTTTTATTTTGTGAAAGTAACAGGAAGTGTGTTGGTCACAACAGCTAGCTTGAGTAGCGCCAAATTCGTCCAAACAAAATTGTAAACACCTGGTATTTAGACAAATTAACAACACACTGCTGATCTAAACGGATACTTTCTCACCTAAAAATGTTTGAAATGTTGATAAAGTGATATATTAATAGAGTTTAGAGCTAAAATGAAATCAGCTTCTGACTGCTGATTTCAGCCAGGTAGGAGGCAGGCTAACACTACCCATACACTTCCAGTGTTTGAGCTAAGCTAATTACGGGTGATACGGCTCTATCTCCCTTGTTACTGCACGCACAGTCGAAAGGATGGTGTCTATCTGCTGGTCATGGACTCAGGAGTGAGGCAAGACATGGAAAAAAAATGTTGGCGTATCACTTTAATGATGTGGAATATGGTTCAGTGCAAAGTGACGTATGAACTGTAAAATATACATTATGTATGAAATATGTACACCAAACAGAAATACACCTTCTCAGTCTCTTTGATGATCACACAGCAGCAGGTTTTAGTGATTTTATTTAAATACTCACTGACTTCTGAGCTGCACTGAGAACTAAAGAGCAAATATGTTGAATAATCTATAACAAAGTTCTGATCCCTATGTGGATCAGTCCCAGATCAGTCCTGGATCCTGACAGAACAACAGAGCTGCTTTAATCCCCTTCAGGTCTGATAGCTGAGATTGTAAGATACATCTGAACACAGACATAAAAAGATCCAGTTTTTATTTTCTCTTCACTTCAGTGTGAGAGTGATCCAGTCAGTACATTTACTTGGCAGCTGAAAAAAAACAAATTATGGCCTTAATCCGTCTGTAACTGGGCAACTAAAGTGCATGTAAACACATTAGTCAGACTAAGACTGGACTTCTCCAGATGCAACTAAAATGTGCAGATAATGTGACTGAAAACTGATTTTCTTCTGCATGTTTACGCCTCAATATGACTGGAACTGGACAATATATGCATACTTCACATTGGGATGGCACAAAGTGAAGCATGCAGTAGAAACCGGCCTGCAGCCGCCTGGCGTGATGCGTCAGCGCTGGATCTCACAATAAACAACCAGCAACAAGATGTGTTTTACAAGAAAAAAAAGAAAGCCTTAGGAGAGCCCTGCACTTGAGCCCTAAGACCAATTTAGACGGCACACACATGGACAACACCAAAAGATTAGAGGCAGCGAACTCAGGACAATGGACGACACCAGGGGAAAGGCTCAGCCCTGGGGTAAGTTGAACTTCATCTCAACCCTGGAAGACGAGCCAACCAGAGCCAACCAGGTTCGTTCAGTGCAACTTCTGCGCTCTGCTGCAGCTGCATCACACTCAATCACTTCAGTAATTCAATAAACACAGATTTAACTTAATCCTTTCAATCAAAATATAATGAATGTATCTTAATACCACACTGCAACATCCAATTAAACTATGTTCAAACAAGGAGCGCTTCATGGACTCATTTATCAATTAGAGATGCTCTAAATCAATAAAATGCCTTTAATTATCTGGCATTGTCACAATGAAAGATTAGAAATAACTCGGACATGTCCAATAGGCTCCATGCCGAGGGTCACATGACCAAACCGGAAAACGGGTAACTCCACTTCTGCTTAGATTCTGACAGGCACAATGCGTGGTAAAAACAAATAACAGACTAATCCAAACATTACCAGTTTACAGTAAAGAGAAACTTTACCTTATGTTTCGTTTTTTATCATCATTGAACAGCTTGGGACTAATAGTGATGTTAGATAAATGATTTGTAACTTGTTTCAAGGAGAGTGGAGGCTCCGCCCACATCGTGGCTGAACCCGGTCTCAGCCACACAAACGCACCCATAGGCTAAACGGTAAAGTTATAATCTCTTGTTCATGACAGATACGACTACACACAATACACACATCATAACATGTGTATGGTGATCAATCGATCCACTGATTGATTATCAAAGGCTTCAAATGTACGACCGGGAGGAGGCTCAGCAAAACAGCGGACGTGACCAGTCTCGCAGATTCGCTAAATGATGCAATTAAAAATCGATCAAAGTCGTATTTTGATCATCATTATGTTTCAAATTAATCATTTTACTCGTAGGCCGTGTTCTAAGCGGGATAATGTATAGTTGGTCGGTTGTTATGGAGAAATAAACCCCTCCTATGAAACCATTCCATTCTTCCTGTCGGGGTTTATTTCTCAATTATCCCCTACCCATAATATCTATGATAACTACCTGTAGCAAAAGAACGCGTAGAAGTAGCTGTATGTTTTTTTATGGAAGTTGTGTATCATTCCTCTGCCACTTTTGCACACGACAATCACTCCTGTTATTGGGCCGGTGTTGCCCACTCTTTGTCTTTTATTGTTTCGCAAATGTCTGTTTGTCTTTGTTTGGGTGCTGCAGGCTGCATTTGAACTGCCCTTCTGGGACAATAAAGATTTACAACAGTTACAACATTTAAAGGATAATTAACGTTTTTTACAATCTGGACCTTATTTCTAGCATAAACTACAATCATTTACTCAGCCAGATAACTTTGGTGTCTTTTTAGCCTTTTTAATCCTTTTCTAAAACCCAGCGCAATGCAGCCTCTAAATAACACATTATCTGCAGAGAAACTCCTTCATTTCACCAATATTTTGTTATGATACACTACACTGCAATCTTTCCAAGAATATTTCTCTTATTTCTTGTTAAAATGTCCAGTTGGTCATGTCAAAACTAAAGAGCCTTTAAACTATTTAAGACTCATCACCTAAAAAATTTACTTGTTTTCAGATGATTTTCACTTGTTTCAAACAAATTTTCACTTGAAATTAGTAGAAAAATCTGCCAGTGGAGCAAGATTTTCTTTCTTATTACAAGCACAAAAAAACTTGCTCCACTGGCAGATTTTTCTACTTATTTCAAATGAAAATTTGTTTGAAACAAGTGAAAATGATCTAAAAACAAGTTAATGTTTAGGTGATGAGTCTTATTTTAAGTGGAAAGAGATTAGTTTTGACTAGAAATTAGACATTTTGACAAGAAATAAGACAAATATTCTTAGGAAGAGTAGTGCTATTCCCCTCCGAGCCCGTGGTGGCATGTTATCAACATGCGGGCTCTGTAGGTTGACCTACTGACCTCTGACCTGGATGATGTCATCCAGGTCAGAGGTGGCACGGCTAACTTGCTACCTGGTCCGTTTCTGTGTGTTTCTGACTTGTCAGAACAAAATGAGCAGCTGGATGAAGTTTAACTTCCACAGCTTCCTCTCCTCAACCTGGACTCACTAAAGCTCTGGATCATTGGTTCTCAAAGTATGAATCGGCCCTACGAGCCACATTCTCCCGCAGAAACATTTCATAGTGGGGCCCGATGTAATGAATTCAGTTGACAGTTTTAATCATAGACATATAAACACCCACTGGAGGAGGCTGTGGAGGGATCGTGCCACAGCGATCTTCCACATTGGAACAGGACTAATAGAGGCTGCAGTGCATGCCCTCCATAAAATCTCATCAACACTCAAACTGTGTGAATTTTGGACCGATTTCCAAACGGTTTGATTTGTTAAAAACATAACACATGCAGGTATGTTACATGATGCTTGGATATTTTTAAAATCCTGGTTTTACCATCAAAATGCAAATTATAGGCTATGTTATTAGCAGACAGGCTTTGCAAAATATACCAGACTTCGGTAGAATGTGTTAATAAGGGGAACACAACAAGAGATCTTGTCACTTTTCACAGGTCAGATGTAAGTAAAGGATAATATATTGTGAGCAGGTTGTTATATAGTGAAATAAACCTAGGACGGACAGAACCCTCAGCTCCGAGTTCAGGTTCCATTCATAACAGAACCAGCTCACTACATCATCCCGCCTATTACACAGCTGCTTACTGGCGAAATAACTCATTTGAGACAAAATGTTGGTTAAAAATGCAACGTTAATCATCTATAAACTAACTCTGAAAAATAAAAAACTACCGGCACGGTTTAACAATAAGACTCGTCCCTAAAAACGTACCGGTTGTTTGCTGGGGGCAGCTGCGTGTGCTGGCTGCCCAAGACAAATGCTGCTGCCTGTGTTGTGTAAAAATCTGTACCAAGAGCAGCCCAGATTGTTTGCTTATTACAAGCACCGGTAAATTGCCCACTGGCAGATTTTGGTACTTATTTCAAATGAAAATTTGTTTGAAACAAGTGAAAATGATCTCAAAGCTCTGCCTAATATAATAATATATACCTTTAAAAAATCCTTAAATAAAGAATGTCATGTCTGATATTTGTTACAAACAAACCCCGTGAATATAGCTTGACAGTTGAGCGAATTATGATCATTTTTATATCATACCTCTTATTTGTAATTATTACAAATGGGATTTCTTTCTGTTTTTTTTTTTCTCCTTTTTTTTTTCCTTTGGTGGCCCTCAGTCCAATGTTGGGTTCCTAATTTGGCCCTCAGGTACCAAAACTTTGAGAACCCCTGCTCTGGATAGTTGAGATAAAAATGGACCTGAATTCTGAAGCAGAATGATTATTATCAGAATGAGCCGGGCAGCGGTCGGAGATGACATCATCCAGGTCAGAGGTCAGTAGGTCAACCTACAGAGATGACATCATCCAGGTCAGAGGTCAGCAGGTCAACCTACAGACCTCGGATGTTGATAACAGCTATCAACTGGGTGAGGAAATGATTGTATTTTATGCTAGAAATAAGGTCCAGGTTGTAAAAAAACGCAAATTGTCCTTTAAAGTGAAAGCAAGGGGGTGCAGTTGTCTCAGTTCAGAAAATACATTCTGAAAACTGTTAATAATAACAATAATAAAGGAGTTAACAGGCAGCCTGGTGACGTCCAAACCTTCTGTTTTCCATGCTAAGCTTGATGAACCACAGCCTGGACCCAGCTGCACACACACACACACACACACTCTGATAAACACCAACAGTGAGCACTATTGTCAGCTTACCATTGCTTGTGGTGTTGACGTAGTATCGCCGCCCTTGTGGAGACATGTAGCATCTCCAGTGAGGAGGCAGGGGGTCTCGGAGCTCCTCCACAGGAAGATGACTCAGAGACGCCGTCCGCTGTTGGAGCAGGAAAAAAAAAACAACATCAGCAAAATGTCTGGAGGTGAATCTAAGGACAACGGAGATGAATTCCTGCAGGATCTGATACGAGGAGATAAGAACCAAAACCACAGCTGATCTGGGTTCACCGGGGCAAATGTGCAGCGCTCAGCTCCAAGTATTTCACAACCAGCGAGCGATGACATCATAGCAGAGCAACACGGAGCACAACAAAGCGGTGCAGCCCTGCAGTCTGGACCGGCACCAAGGCCTTCAGTGTGCGTGTTGGTGCTCACAGCGTTCAGCCGAGGAACATGGGAGAACATGCAGCAGCACACACATCTGCTTCTGATTTGCTAGAGAATAACAGGCCGAGACCATTGTAACACACTTTGGAGATGCTGTTTTGGAGCCAGATGAAATTCCAGCTTGGTTGTTGGGGTCCATGCCAAGTCATTCAAGCATCTAGAGGAGCTTAGTTTAAGTATCCACAAAGAAACTCAATCCAGTATCTGTAGGCTGGATACACATAGGAGAAGCAAACAAACTGTAAACTTCGTCTCGTCCAATCACAGCCCCACAACCAGAGGACGGAGAAACTCAGCGTGTGTATTAAGGTAAAAACAAACAAACAAACAAACAAACATTGATGAACCTGCAAAAGGGTCATGACCAACTTTTACTCTGTTCAGCCCGAGGACACACAACCACAAGGAGATATGTCACCACATGACGTATCACGACACACGCACACAGACTCAGGGGAGAATGAGTGAGCTGCTGGCTGCCACACACACTCCCATCCTCAGCTTGGAGCTCCTGTCAGTGTGAGACGACTGGGTCGCTACTAGGGATGCAACATTTTGTTTTGCAATACTTACTATAATATTACTAATAATACTTACTATAATATTTCTATGTGAGCATTCACGGTGCTGGTTCATTTCTCTGTTGCATTTCAAGCTGCTGGTTGGCAGCAGTCATCCAGACCGACTCCTCTGCTCCAACAGAACAATGAGATCTCAGAGAGTTGGTCTGTGACTCATCACATGCTCAAGCTATTGCTAACTTAGCACAGTTAAAAAAAAGAAAAAAAAACTTAAAGGAGTCATCACCCGGAAATCGCAATTTCTCTTGTTAAAACATGCATATTGGTGTTTGACCTCAGTTGAAACTTGCCTGAAAAGCTGGAGTTTGAAAGTGGCGCCATTTTTTCGCTTCGGCTCTTTTTCCGAACAGGAATAGCACACAATGGTGTGCCTTCCTAAAGCACGAGATTTTGATTCTGCTCCTACGGTGACCTCACCGTGGAGGCTACTTGCCTCTTTCACCACCCAACCCCGGCCTGTCCGCTACCTGAAATGAATGAATACCAGGGGGCTGTTTATGTTTTGGAAAATGCAGGCAAGCCCCCCCCGGCTCTGTCCTTCCTGCGGCGAATCAACACGCGCCTCATACAATGCACATCCGGACCAGTCAAAACCTCGCGCGTAATCTCGCGTGATAAAGTCGCGGTACAAAAAGGGTCAGAACAAGCTCAATGTTTGATTTTTTTTTTTTTTTTTTTCTAATAAGTTTTACGAATTGATCCAAAGCGATCCAAGGGGGGCTGGATACGTAAAAAACCAGGTTATGACTCCTTTAATATATGATCCTGATTAGACGGTGGAAATTAAGCCCGTGCCCGAGACTTTCAGACCCGACCCGACCCGAGCCCAAATGAATGAATTAAAAACCAGGCCCGACCCGGCCCGGTACCCAAAATATTATTATGCAAAATTCATGTTATTTTCAATGATGACAAACATCAGCAGCGCAGCTTCTCCTGATGCGACACGTCCAACAATCGCGTCACATCTGACACCGTCTGTCCACATTGAACCTGTGTGTCTGTTGGAATGGAATCAGACTGGAGACACAACGCACAGAGACACACTGCAAACTGAACCACTGCGGGTCTGGGGGCACACTTACATGTATTATATCTCTTTCTGCCTCATAATGGATTTATCGATGAAGAGTGAACTGCTGATATTTTGTCTTAGCAGTGCTGAATATGACCAAGCGCGCTGTCCGCTGTCAGTGCTGAAATATGAATGAGAGACAGAGAGAGAGAGAGAGACATTTCTCTCCCTCTCTGTTACTTTATTTTGAAATGAGCAGCAGCAGTGGAGAAGGTACCGCCTTCCATCGTTTTAATTCTAAAAAAACAGCCATCCATGATCCTTAAAAAATGAAATCTCTGACTGTGGCACTCGATACCTGAGAATACTGTCAATATTTTCCAGTAGCTTCTCATCACAGTCCGCACTGTGCAGCGCGACCCGACCCGAGCCCGATTTAATTCATTAAAGGAGTCATAACACAGCCGTTTCATGAAGTGTGTCTAATGAGTCTCCTCTCCCAGAGTCAATATTTTCCAGTAGCTTCTCATCACAGTCTGCACCGTGCAGCAGACTCCAAAACATAAACAGCCCCCTGGTACCCCAGCCCGAAGCAGAATCAAAATTAATTCATTAAAAACCGGCTTTTCAGGCAAGTTTCAACTGGCAAATTGCGATTCCAGCCTCTAATCCTGATTACCCAGGCGGGTACCCGGCCGATTCCAGCCTCTAATCCTGATTATAGTATTGCAATATATGGTATCCTTGCCCCTGTATACTTATCTTATGGCCAGATTCTTTCCAATACACCCCCCTACAGTGTAGTTTTTAAACGTATCCACGGCTGCAGCTCACTCACACAAGTCTTGTACTGTGTCTCAGATTTGAATACTTTGATTTTCATCGATTGTTCACGAAGCTTCAATTATCAAAATATGATAATCGGGACATCCCTAGACGTCAGACAACTGATTCTCAAAGAAGTCAGGGTAGATTTTTAGTCAGAGGTCGGAAAGATCTGAATTCCGATTTGTCTGGAACGCGGCATTAGAATGGAGACACAGCTTTGTTGTTTGTGGGTCCGCAGCACCGCCGTGCACTGGGCTTTACAGGTGACAGAGCTTGGATCCTCAGATAAGGGTTCAACCCAGAGTTGGTTATCTCCTACTGTCTCTGATCCAACCTCTGAGTCAGTTAAGCTGGAAGTGAAGAGGGATGAGAAAACTTCTTTGGAAGAAATGTTGAAATGTGTTTGTTTAATCCAGGAGGGTGTGT
Source organism: Decapterus maruadsi (assembly GCA_030347415.2). Taxonomy (NCBI): domain Eukaryota; kingdom Metazoa; phylum Chordata; class Actinopteri; order Carangiformes; family Carangidae; genus Decapterus; species Decapterus maruadsi. The sequence goes on along the minus strand of CM064888.1, from coordinate 22,291,406 downwards.
GTGTATGTGTACGTGTGTGGGATCAGAACTGCTATCCATTATCATTAGATGCTGCCACACACCAAGCAGCACGTCCCAGTGAATATTTACTGTCTCATCGGACACTTTTAGAGGTAATCAGGCAGGAGTATCGATTTTAGAACAAAGTGTCCCTGGATTTAAAACTGCATCAGCTCAGAGAATGAAGTCATCACATGGAACTGCTTCCCTGGAAGAGGGGAAGGGAACGAGAGCCCAGAGCTCTGAGAGCGGAGAGTCTGAATCCATGTCGAGCCCAGAGTGACTTATGACTGCACATAATTACAGCCTCACAGCATCACAGCCATGGTTTCTCTTTCATGGTCTTGGTGGTCACTGATGTTGTCCCTTTGAAAAGTGGATTTTTGCTCAAATGCTGCAGTAATTTCCTGTAGCAGCGAGTACAGGCCGTGGATGTAACACTGGATAAACAACACGACGTGAAAGAGGCTCGGTCAAGTCAGCGCCGCCGTCACGTGTTCAAGTTCTGACAGAGAACATGTTCTCCACTCTGGGTTTCTACTGTCCTGTGGTTCAGCTGGGTGAGAACACAACCAACAGTGTTGCAGCTTAAAGGGATACGCCAACTTTTTTTTTTTCGTGTCTTGCCTCACTCCCGAGTACATGACCAGCAGATAGACACCATCCTTTAGACTGTGCGTGCAGTAACAAGGAAGATAGAGCCGTATCGCCCGTAATTAGCTTAGCTCAAACACTGGAAGTGTATGGGTAGTGTTAGCCTGCCTCCACCTAAAGTCATCAGAGACACTCTTCAGCAACTCTAAACGGCATCTTGAGCGGTCAAATGCTGGTAACGGGACGAGATCGGTCAAAACGGAGGGTTCAAGCAAAGACGCTTTATTTGGTTCAAGCTAGCTAGGGTGGGTTAGCTTCCTGTTTCAAAGTAAAAGCACAAATTCTAACGTCATCTGTATGTAAAGAGCAACAGATGTTTTATTTTGTGAAAGTAACCAGAAGTGCGTTGGTCACAACGGCTAGCTTGAGTAGCGCCAAATTCGTCCAAACAAAATAGTAAACAGCTGGTATTTAGACAAATTAATGACACACTGCTGATCTAAACGGATACTTTCTCACCTAAAAATGTTTGAAATGTTGATAAAGTGATATATTTACAGAGTTTAGAGCTAAAATGAAATCAGCTTCTGACTGCTGATTTCAGCTTGGGTAGGAGGCAGGCTAACACTACCCATACACTTCCAGTGTTTGAGCTAAGCTAATTACAGGCGATACAGCTCTATCTCCCTTGTTACTGCACGCACAGTCAAAAGGATGGTGTCTATCTGCTGGTCATGGACTCAGGAGTGAGGCAAGACATGAAAAAAATGTTGGTGTATCACTTTAAACACCTATAGGAGTTTGTTCCATCGTGTGCAACAGCGACTCATCAACGGTCAACCTGGGTCTGGCATTTACAACCTCACTCTGCTTCATCTCTCTCTTCCTCTGTGGTGTGTCACTGACATTAAACTCAGGGCTCCACACTTTTCCTGATGAAAAGATGAAACATGTAGGAGTGCAGTACAAACATCAGGGACACTGGAGCATTTATCAAACATGTTTGTCATCACTAGAGGAGCAGTTTCCAGGTCTGAGTCCCAAAAACCACGAATAGTCGCTACACTGGTTTTAAAGGTGAGCATTATATCTGCTAAACAACCAACCAAGCAGCAGCAACTCAAAATACAAAATATCTAATCTACCTGAATACAAAACAGTTAATTTCTATTTAATAAATAATTAAAGCATATTGATCCTAAACATATAGGTACAGTGCAGTATATAGGCTAGGCTTAAAGTACTGACGTGATACATGGAATGTGAGTTGGGAGAATGTCCCCCTGACTAAAATGACAGGATTCACTAGAAACAGGACGTCTCACTCTGTCTGATTTGGTGGAACTAAAGAAACAGTTTGTGCAGAATGAATGTCCACGCTGAAACACCATGGTGAAACCACATGTGAAATAGATTTGAAATGCACTGTCCAGTCCTGCAGCTGTGGTTCAGGTCTCCTCAGACCATCATCAACTGCTACTGCACACGTCTCTGCCAAACAGGCCTGCAACAAGCTGCTGCTGCTGGTTCCAAAATTCATCATGTTTTTTTTGTTTTTTAGTATATTATTTTGGCTTTTTGCCTTTAATTGATAGGATAGTTGAAAGAGACAGGAAATGGGGAGGTAGAGGGGGGGGTGGAATGTGGCAAAGGCCCACAAGATTAGCCTTCGTCTTGTGTTAGCTTTCTATTACCATCTCTTGTGTTAGGGTCAGTTTTGACCCGTGTCTTAAAGGGATAGTTCACCCAAAATTCAAATTTCACTCATCATCAACTCACCCTCATGTCGAGCAGTGAACTGAGACACCAGGAGCTTCCGCTACAAACAAGCTTCAAATATAGACTTATTTAATTTTTTTCTGAACAATTTCTCATGTCGGGGCTTAGACATTAGACGAGCAGTATGGAACCTTCCTCTTGTCAGCTTTCTGCTACCATCTCTTGTGTTAGGGTCTGTTCTGACCCGAGTCGAACCCGAACCTTCTCAGGTCCTCAAGTCCTCTCTGTCTCAGACTCTCAGCTAAAACCAATGGTGACTGTGTGTTTGTTGTCGGGGTCTCACACTGTGGAGACCGGGTGAGCTAGGTTGAATTTCATCCTGTTTTCTACTTTGGTTTTGATTTTGTTTTATTTTGTTAATTTTACTGATCCTGTTGTACACATGAATTTGTAATTTTGTGATTCTCTGTGTAACACGTGTAGCGGCCTTAAAGCAGATATCAGCGGCACGGCCGTTTTGGCTAATGCTGCGTTCAAGGCAGGCTTTTGAAACCGTAAGTTACAGCTTCAAGTCACAACTACAACTTTGTAGCGTTCCAGGTAACCCGTAGCTCGTGTTTTTACCGTCCTGTTGTCTGTGAAAGTCACTATAACGGCCTCTCGTAACTTCCGATCCGTGAACTCGTACCAGATCAAACTGGTATGACTTCACAGGAAGGAAAAACACAAAGTACGAGTTTCCTTGAACGCACCATGAGTTAGCAGCCCTCGCCCTCGTCAGGCATCTATTGGTCCTCGTGCTACATCACCACATTCACGCGCATCCCTTGGCTGCACACACAGCCCTTCATGCCGTTCTCTCTCCTCATTGGATAACACTTGTATCCCACAAGAAAAGTTTTCTCCTGGTTTACAGCAGAGCAGAGTGACGGAGAGACTCGTGTTATGGCTGAAACACTCCATGTAAGTGATTGCTGACGGAAAATAGGACTATTTAGGACTTATATTAACAAAAACATTCCACTGATATCTGCTTTAATTTTATTGATCCCACTGTACACATGAATTTGTAATTTTGTGATTCTCCATGTAACACGTGTAGCAGTCTTAATTGACACACCTCTCTTTGTTGTCTCTTATTGCTTTGTATACAGCGCTAACTTTGAGGAGAGTTATTATCACTGTCATGTGTACCACGGCTGAAAGAAACAGTTTCTACCAGTTAAGACTGTTTTCCCGTTGCAGTCTCTTCCCTGTCAGCTTCCCTCAGACACTGTTATTCACTCACATGTATTGATTTTCTCTGAGCTCAGTTCTCTGCAGCAGGAACAGATGGGAGTGGGCCGCTGTGGTCACAAGGACACAGATAAAATATGTAAATATCTTGGTCACTTTTAGGCTGTGAAAGAGGTTCATGTGAGATTTCCTGAGAGCTTAAAACTCAGGAGTTCACCGTCTCCTCCGGAACAGGAGTTTGATCCGACGCAGCATCGGACGTTGAGTGAGAGAATGGGAGCACCTTGGTGGTGGGAAGCGTGACGAATCAGTGAGCCAGCTTGTCTCGGCATATGCAGCGTTAAATAATGCACCGTTCCAGATGGTTAACCTTCTAAACCCCCAGAATGCCTTTAGCTCCACATTCACAGGATGCCAGAAGAGCCGGCGGGCGGCAGAGAGCGCAGGGAAGCGATGAGGAGACGGAGCCGGTCAGCGCTGCTGCCTGCGACGCTCTCCGCGCCTCCCATCTGATCAGAGGTCAGCTGATGGTTAACTACCGCTGTCGTATCAAAGTGTTATTTCTACCAGGAAACTGTGCTTTCATTAAACTCTAACCTTCAGATTCTACATGTCATCGATGTGACATTTTTACCTCCTGTCTCATGGTCGCCCTGGCGTGGAATCACAACAACATCTCACAAAACATAGCAACAAATAGCAACACAACAAATCACCAAACACAACAGCAAACCAGGAACCACAACCACAAAGCAGCAAACAGACCATAAACCTCCAGTGGAAGGTGGACGAGGACTGTTGCTGATTGGATGGGCTCTCTGTCTGAGGACACACCCACCTGCACCAGCAAGCTGACACACATGCACCACACTGAGGTGATGTCTGAATTAGCTTCAGCAAAATGAGGTAAACTTTATAACTAAGGGCCTTATTATCTAAAATTGTGTAAAAAAAAAAAAAAAAAACTACTAAACCAACCATACATGCCCTAAACTGTAAAACTTAAAGGGACAACGAGGAGTTTTGGAAAAGCGAAGTGTTTTCATGCTGCTCGACCAGCATTTCCGCCACCACTAATAATAACAAAATAACGATAGAGACAAAACGATATATTGATCGAAAATGGAGCCATTAAGAAGTGTGGGTAGCGTAGATTCATCCACATTAACGTGAGACTGTTTTATAACCGAATAGGAACTCCTCGTTGGCCCTTTAAATTAAACCTATCCCCTCCCACAAATTTTGCTCAATTGACACCAGGTTTTAACCAAGGTTTTTGATAATTGAAAATCTGAGCCTATAGTGCATGAAAATGTTTGGCTGTAAACAGTAGACCTACTGTAACACCACCCAAATCTTGATAAATATATTTTCAATCTTCCTGAAAAAATGACAATATTCTGGATTACTGGTCGATGAACTTTGGCAAATATCTGAATTTTACCTCAAAAACAGGCTGCTGCAAAGCAACTTTAAAGGTACGATATGTAAGAATGTGGCCAAAATTGTTGCTGCAGTCAAATTCAAAACACAGCAGCGCGTTGTCCCCCCTCCCCTACCCACCAGACTCCAGGTTGCCAGACAGCGACGGGGTCTCGGCGTAACCTCCGCTCTGCTCACTCAGTCAGTCTCAAAGCTATAGTAAAAAGCTAAATATTCATCAACATTATTATTATTGCTCTGACTCACAGTAACTACGAGCGGAGTTCCTGTCACTCAGGTGATCTGCAAGTTATTGTTACATTCACCGCTCCGACGCTGTGTCTGTGTGTGCAGCGCTGACACACACACACACACACTGTAACTTTGTAATTCTTCCCTTTAGCTTTAGCCTTTAGCGTTAGCAGCAGCTCAAACTAACTAGTCTACATGCTCACAACAGCAAGCTGTGTAGCCTATTAAACGACAGAGCGACAAGCCGCTTCTACCATGTGCTATCAAGCAAATATGACCAATAACCGATAATAGAACACAATCTTTTTTTTCATGATCTCGTTTTATCTCCCAGCCGTATTTGCAGCTCAGTGGAAGCTAACTGGCAACCTGGAGTCTGCACATACCAACCATAGAAATTCAAAACATAAACATGATTTGCGGTCTGCAAAACAAATTTTTTTAATGCGAATATCTTGGCTGTAGGATTGTTGTTGGTGAGTTCAGTATGTTATATGAACATTATTCCTGAGTCTCTGTTACATATTAGGACGATTTTACAACCAGTTGCTTTAGATTTCTTACATACTGTACCTTTAAAGGAGACATATTCTGCCCCTTTTCCACCAATTAAAATAGTCCCCAGGTGTCTTAAAGACAATGTCTGTGACATGCTCTGGTCAAAATCCCCCAAGGATCAAACATCACAGCTCTTTTCATCCTCTCAAAACAGCCCTGTTAAGAACGGCTGACTGTCCCTTTAAATGCAAATGAACTACTGCTTGCCCCGCCCCTTCTGGTACCAGGTAGAGGCGGGGTTATGCAAATTCAAATCCTAGTTACATCATTGGAAGACAACTGAGGGAACAGCTTGTAAAACCATATGGATTTCAACCTCAGGAGCCTGAAAGACAAACACCTAAATACATGTTAAAGAGCCTTCAAATAGTGATATTTCCATAATATGTCACCTTTAATTCTTCCTTCCTGTCTAGAGTCCATGTTGTTCAGGTTTAAATACATGTCTTATCTACTGTGGTGTTGAACTGAGCTCTGGTCAGGTGCCCAGAAGCAGAGTGTGTTGAAAAAGTGTTTTTATGTTGGGATCAGTCAGGTGAAACATTCCAGCAGCAGGTCTTCTGAGTGACTTACTGATAACATTTTGCACATTCAGTCGGTGCACGTTTTGTGGGTGACTGTGTAAACGACACCAGGTGCAAACAGCATTTTCAAAGGAGGGTTGAAACCGTTTCCACCATGGGGAGTAAGGATAGAGAACAGGACGGTCCCAGAGCAAAATGGAATTTGATCTGATGGAGTTGAGGTTTTAGTGAAGAAAATAAACAGATTGTTGAGCTGTAGCTTCATGAGATGATCTGTGAGGAAGTAAATACATAGAAGGCCAAGAGCAACAGGAAAAACAAACTGAAGAGAAAGAGGAAGAGAAGAGCTGCCTCTGACCGGTGCTGAGCAGCAGCTGCAGCAGGTAACCAGGGTGATGAGGAGATGCTGCCCTCCCCATCACTGTTCCATTGTGTGAAACTACTAGAAATCAGTTGAAAGTTTATATGAGTTGTGGAATGAGAAGTGAGAGAAAGTCACTCACTCACTCACTCCTCTCTACTCACTACAGGGAATTCTATATGTATTTATTTGTATAGCCCATTTTAACAAACAGTTTGTCTCAAAGGTCTTTACATAACAACATCCTCTGTCCTTAGACCCTCACATCCACTGACATATTAGACTATATAATGAGCTCACTGGTGAAATGAAAACACACTTTTGAAACTCTGCACAGTTAATTACATTATTCCTTTTAATAATCAGATTTCATTTCATTTTCTAAATGTACATATGTGACCCGATCCATCAAAATGAGTCACAGTGACCCAAAAGTCAAAGTTGAGATTTTGGTATCAATGGAAAGATTAGAAAATGAGCTTTAAAATGAAACCCTAGTCAAAGTAAAACATTTTATAGTTTTCGAGATATGGCCATTTGAATTACGATCTCCTCCTCTCTTATTCTGTTCTAAAACCTGAGAAAATTCCATTCAAAGTTTAGCCTGTGACTCTGGCGTCTGTTCCTGTACCACGTGATTACACGCATCGATGCACCATTCAATGACCCTCGGAAAGCAGAGAATCTCATAATTCAGATGCTGTTTACAGCTCGTCTCTATCATAAACGGTTCAGAAAGTTGTGATGTTTTGTTGATGTTTTGTAAAATATGTGCAAGCGTTGTGTTGACCGCGACGTTCGGTTTAGCATTTAAGCTACGTTCTATTTAGCATCGTTGCTACGTTCTGTTTCATCGACGCTAACAGAGCTAGCGTCGATGCTACTCGGTTTAGCATCTGTGTCTGTAGCCGTCCCTGCTTATCATAGAGGCACCATTCAATGACCGTCGGAAAGCGGAGAATCCAGCGAATCAGATGCAGTTTACAGCTCGTCTCTATCACAAATGGATCAGAAGATATTTCATGTTTTGCAACGATGCAACGCTCATTTTCAGAGGGTTTAAGTAACTTTAATCATCATTTACTGCCTTTTCTCAATTATCTGGACTGTGAAACTTTGGGAGAGTGTTTTTGAATGTCATTGCTTTGAAATTAGCTAGGTGTATAGAAAATAAAACTGAATTTGAGCCCACTCTGGGTCATAAAATTAGTGTAAAAACTCATCTATCAGACGTTGTAGGCCAAACTTTGTGCAAAATTCTATTTTTGAGTAAATCTGGGATGAAAGTGTGTATTTTGTTGTATTTTTTTTCGCATTGGCACAGATTCTACGTCAGTCTGTACACGATTCAAAAGCCACTGATATTGGATCTGTCATCCGTCATTCAAACGTCTAAGCACGCACACACACACGGAGCTCGGACTCGCCCCAAGCTTTGAATATCCCGCCTGCTCGATAACGACCAATCAAATCCGTTTTCCTTACTCGGGTAAAGTCGTGTTGCAGCTCGTGACAACTCACCTACACCTTTAAAATTATCTTATACAATTCTCCTGTAGTGTGTGGCGTGTTAAGAGTCAAATTCTCCCGACTGGCTCGTAATTACATTATTACAGTTGCATAATTAAAACGTTCCAGATGAATGTCGACCACAACTTGACATGTGTATTATGGTATTGCTTAGTTAGAGACCAGCGGTTACACACTGCATTGTGGAATACACAATGTGATTTGGGACACAGCCACAGTTTCTGTGTGCTGAATGTACAAGCAATAAGATGACATCATCATTATCATCATGTCAATGCTCTGCTTCAGTGCTTCTTGTGGAACCACCTAGTTATCCAAATATCTAAATTACATCAAATACAATATAAACTAAGATATTAGCTCATCAATCCCAGAATATAAACACACTTTTCTTCATTTCTATGTAAACAAATCACTGTTTTAAAGGATATTTCATCTGTGAACCTGTAGTAAGTCAGATCTTGGTGCCGGTCAAGCAGCTCCCTCTCCTACTACACACTACACCGGTCCTCCTGCTATTACACACACATCCCACTGTTTTCCTCCTCAGATTACAGACATTTCCCACACACCCTCAAACTCGGGCAGCGTTTCTTATTATGGAAAACAAAATACCTCATGGTCTCTCTATTTCAGCGACACTGGCTCCCTGCCTGGAAAACTGGGAATAATTTGTTCAATTCCCCTGGAAAATACCTTGAAATAAATAACTAGTCTGTTGTTGTTTTTTCTCGCAGGTCAGCTGGAGAATAACTGTGTAGTCATTTAAACTCTGCTGTTTGCCCTTCACCTGCATTTTAACATCAACTGGTTCCTCCTACTTTTAGGGAAGTTCAAACCAGGGGCACAATCTGACTTTTATTGTTGCTACACAGCAGGAAACGCAAGAGCAATGCAGAATGAGGAAAACTCACAATAGAAAGATAGAAAACTATCTAGATTTACTTTTTAAAGGGATAGTTCACGCAAAATTCAAATTTCCTCACTCCTCCGTGCCTTCTCTGAGTTACGGGGGGGATCCGCTCAGCAGTATTTGTCCATATAATGGTTGTGAATGGATACCACCTTTCTTGGTCCGAAAAGACACAACAAAAAACATGCAAATACCTCCATACTGCTCGTCTGTAATGTGAAATGGCGAGGAAAAATAAAGGCGCCAAGCAGGACTCGTCCTGTTACCACCTCTGGGCGCTAAGGGGTACATGGGAAGATTATACATCAAAACGTTGAGGACGGAGCCACCGTCATTTTTCAGCAAGATTGACGTTGATAGGATGAAGTGTGTGGGCGGAGCATCAGTTCGAAGGTGAAATGGCGAGCAAACAAAAAGGCGGCAAACTTTATGAAGCCAAATCAGCCACACCCTTTGACCTAGAGACCTGCGGTTCTGACATTTTTATCACCATGGCATGTCAGTGGTCCGTAGCCAATTTCAATATGATCGGGCTAAATTTGTGGGCGGAGTCAATGTTTTTGTAACGCAAGTAACTTCCTGTTACCACCAGGGGACGCTTTGAGTCAAGTGGGATATCAATACATCGAAACGTTCAGGACGGAGCCATCATCATGTCCAGCAAGAATGAAGTTGATAGGATGAAGTATGTGGGCGTGGCAGTTGCTCAAAGTTGAAATGGCGAGCAAAGAAAAAGGCGAAAAACTTTTGGAAGCCACTACAGCCACGCCGTTTGACGTAGAGACTTGCGGAGCACAAGATAACATCAGCATGGCGTCTCGCTGGTCTGTAGCCAACTCAGATTGAAAATCTGGAAACTTGTTTATGAGGACTCTGAAAATTCTCTTCACAGCTCTTAGTCGACATGAGGGTGAGTAGATAATGAGTGAAATTTAAATTTTGGGTGAACTATCCCTTTAAAAAAGAAAAAAACCTCATCTTTCTAACAAACCTGACACTGTCCCAGTGACGTCACAGACTCATATTTTTAGCCGTTGGGATTAGAAGCAGTTTCCACTATTGAGCAACAACAACACATCGAGTCTTTCACACAGATTCAAAGTGAGTAACAGATCCATCAGGTTAACAGCTTCACAACACACACCAACTGTCATGAACAAGGTGAGTCACTGGACGCAACTGTCACCCACTCAGTGTGTGTGTGTGTGTGTGGAGGAGGAGGATGGAGCTGCAGCCTCACGGTCTCCACAGTTTCAACAGACTGGATTATTGGTCAGGACTGATGCTCAGCTGTCCACACAGGCCTGATGACTCACTGCCTCCTGACTGTGACAGGGTGTGTGTGTTTGTGTGTGGACTGCAGGTATGAAAAAGGGTTTTTGTTATGTCTCTTGACATAAAAGAAAAAACTGTAAGGGTGTTCTTTACTAAAAGCCAATGTAACATTCTGCCAAATATAACAATCTCAGGTCATGATATTGTGTCAGAGGTCAAATATCTGGGAATTGTTATTGTTATTGAGAAATTGTTCCGATAAAAAATCAAATAAGTCTATAATTTAAACTTGTTTGTAGCGGAAGCTCCCAGTGTCTCAGTTCACTGCTCTCCCTGTGTCAGTGCAAAAAAACTATTTGGATGTTTTTTGGTGTCTTTTTGGACCAAGAAAAGTGGTGTCCATTCACAACCATTATATGGACAAATCCTGCTGCGTGGACCCCCCGTAACTCAGAGAAGGAACGGAGGACTCTGACCATTCTCACAGCTCTTAGTCGACATGAGGGTGAGTAGATAATGAGTGAAATTTGAATTTTGGGTGAACTATCCCTTTAAAGTCTTCTTGGACCAGAAACCTGAGAGGCCTTATTCTTCTTAAACATATTCTTTACATAGTTAGATAGAGGACAAGAGCTCTGACCCTCGGGGTTTGGTTCACTCAGTTCCTGGTGTGATAAAACTAACACATCACACATTCCAGGTCATATCACAGTGCAAACCATGAGACAGACCACTTATCAGTTATCACTGCACCAACCAAATGTTCTTCCATCCCCTCCCCCACAAGATTCAAATTCCTGTCAACATTAGAAATTGTGAAGTTCTTCTCAGCAGCCTGGTTTCAGGTCATTTCACACAGAACTTTAGATTCCTCGCTCCCACTTCCCTGCTTTCTTACTATGTGTTCACTCCAGACATGTTTTTTCCCCTCTGGTTCCTCTTCCACTCAGCTGTAGGCCCCATGCAGGGCACACTGGTTTTAGTCTTGATTGACTTTATGCTTGAAGGTCTTCATATACCCCTTTTCCACCAAACTGGTTCCGGTGCTGGTTCGGAGCCAGTGCCTGCTTAGCACCGGTTCTTTGCTTTTCCACTGCCTAAGCACCGGTTCTTGGTTCTTAAAACTGGTTCCAGACCAGCACCAACTTCTTGCTGGGCCAGAGCTAAGAACCGTTCTTCCAGGGGCTGGCAGCCAACAAGACCAGCTAAGAGATACAGACACGTTATCGCTACGTATTAAGCTTGTTTATCGATGTAAACACAGGTGAAGCTAACTAGCTGAGGTGGCTAACACAGCTGGTTTTAGTCTTGATTGACTTAATGCTTGCATGGTTTACAGTTTAATTAGAAGCCTCTGTGTTTCAGATGTCCGTGTTCAACACCCGAGGTCGGACCGGTCCGTTTAAACTGTAGCAGCAGCAGAGACAGGTCCTGGACGGGGAGTGTGGCTCTGACTTGGCTCCTGATCAGTGGAAAAGCAAAGTGGTTCTTTGCTTGAACCAGTTAAGCACCGTCACAGAACCGACTCACCAGAACCAGTTTGGTGGAAAAGAGGTATAGAGTCCTTCAGATGTGTCAGAGAGGTCCTAAACACAGTCGGTCTAACATTGGCTGTCTCCCTGCTCACTGTCCAGGACTCTTCTACTGAGGAAACTAAATGTCAACCCTGCAGATATCAAAAGAAGTCTAAATTATCTTTTTGATCAAACTGCTTCTTCAGTCCAATCAGCAGCACTCTGCTACATTAGGAGCTCTGCCGCTACAATTTCACACCAGTGAGCTGCTAATAATTTCCACTTTTGCAGTGTGAGTGTGACAACACCTGACTTCATCTTGGAATTGATTTGAGTCATGGACCGGTGAATCAAATCTTCCCAGACCTCCCACTCATCCCCCAAAAGACTCTATCTATCTATCTATCTATAGAAGTCATGAGTTTTAGCTCTGCTCTGATTTGTGCGGTTGCTCCATCCTTACCCCTCATTGTTCTGGCCATGTTCCCACTGGGACATATACACTAATATGTTGACAGTGACCTTACGTTCCATTAAAAACACTGTGCATTGCTGTGAAGTGCAGTAGTGCAGTATAAGCTCCACGATGCATCCTGAAATGACACATCAATAGGCGACAAGCTGTCATTCAGTCAGAGTACAAAATGTCATATGTCACAGCAAGAATTTATCAATCTACGATTACCTATCTGATATAAGAAACAGCACCTGCGATGGCCGGGAATCGAACCCGGGTCAACTGCTTGGAAGGCAGCTATGCTCACCACTATACCACCATCGCATGAGAAAAAGGGAAATTTCACCTTATTTTTTGTCGCCAGGTGGCAGTTCACGTCAGTGGACAAATACTTTGTTGGGGTCAGGAGCCATATGGCCTGCTGATACATTTTCAGCTTTAAAGGGACGTCCACATTGAAAGTGTAACTTCCTTTGGACAGTATGTATAGGTCTGAATAGCTGGTTGGAGATACAGTATCAGCAATTAAAGCCTCTCAAACAAAGCATGGGTTCCAGCACTGCAAATAAAACCTTCCGGTCGTTGTTGGCAGGATTCGAACCTGCGCGGGGAGACCCCAATGGATTTCTAGTCCATCGCCTTAACCACTCGGCCACAACAACTGCACATAGTGTGCGATGTTCCGTGTCCTCATGCATTGGAAAATGTGCACAGCTTGGTTAAAGAGATGAGAATGAAAAAGCAACTGCGATGGCCGGGAATCGAACCCGGGTCAACTGCTTGGAAGGCAGCTATGCTCACCACTATACCACCATCGCACAGGATGAAGGGAAATTTCATCAAATTTTCCGTCACAAGCCGGCAATTCATGTCAATGGACAAATGCTTTGTTGGTCACAGAAGTAATATCTACGATTACTAAACCTGACACTGTCAAAAGTATCAGAGCCTGATCTCAAAATAAGATTAGCTTTTGACCAATGTATGGGGGTGTAATGATACATTTGTATTGAACTTATTAGGCAGTGCTTTACCACAGTATTATATTTTTTTTCATATTTTGTTTTTCATGGTTTAGTTTAGTTTAATAAGTTTAATTGTATCAGGGACAATGTACAACATAACATTAGTAGGTGAGTAAAATAATTACATTTGATTAAAACATGTAAATTCGGTTTAGAAAAATTCCTAATAAACAACAAGCAAATTTATGTTTTGCATTTGGTTCTCTTACTGTACCGAAAATTAACTGAACCGAGACGTATCGAACCGTGATTTTTGTGTATCGTTACACCCCTAGTATACATATTTATTATTTACTTCAGTCCTCCCTTGAAAAAATAAGAGCACTGTGTCTGTGTATCTGTGTAAAGAGAAACCAAACACATCCATCCAGCTGTGAACATCAGGGAATATACTCCTACACTTCAGTTTTGATTACCCTTCAACTGTATTGGTGTATATGAATAGACCCATCCCTAGTATACATGTAGGGCTGCAAACAATCACCAACAGAGCCCTCCTCATGATGAGATGCAGACAGTGGTTCTGCTGAAACAGAAACAAGGTAGATCCTCCTCCACCTGACCGTCGTGTCAGAGATACATGGAAACAGAGGTGTGTGACACGCTGGGGAAGTGTCTGTTTCCTATTATTCACTCATAAATATCTCCACCCTCACTTTTTGGGGCAACATTGTCATATCTGCTCGCCATGGGTTAAGCAGGAAGTTCGCACACAACTGCTGACACTACTGTCTGAGTGAAAACAAACACAGCTGCCCAATAATCACCGTATGTCAGCCATGTTTGATTTTTTTTTACAGTAACTTACATAAAAAATAGATGGGTGGGGTCAGTGAAAGGGACTGGCACTGGATGTTGTGTTAAGTGAATAATATGTAGACAGCGCAGAAAAATATGTTTGTTTTTAGTGACATTGAAATTGTGAAGTAGCAGCTTCCGTGGATCGCTGAGGTGCATTTAACAACAGTGGTGAGGTGGAACTCTGCGGAGGGCAACATGACTATTGTTGCGACAAATAAAAGTTCCCTTCATCCATATTGGATCTGCTAAAAAACTGGAATTACAATACTTGTTTTTCCTGTCCAATCACGGTCACAGGAAAAATAGTGAAACTGGCTGAAATAAATAGGCTACTATTTCAAAAACTGAAAACAGGCTGGTGTTGATGATGCACAAGGAGAAGGCATGGGTTCTATGAAACTTCTGTCCCTAAAGTCCTAATGCAGTCCAGGAGTGTGTGTCTTAAGCACGCTCCTTTTCTACAATTGAAAACAGAGCAGTATTGAACATAATCAGAGTGAATCCATGAGGTTTCTTAGGTTGTTTGGAGATGCCAGGGAGTGAACCTAGGGCTTCATACATGCAAAGCATGGGCTCTACCACTGGCCTACAACCCCACAGTAAGGTATGAGGCCTTTTTTTCAGGATACGTAGGACTGCAGCAGGCATGACAACAGTTTAATCATAGACCTTGTTGAGAGAGATGGCAGCAAACAACAAAGAACACCTGGAAACATCCGGTCGTTGTTGGCAGGATTCGAACCTGCGCGGGGAGCCCCCAATGGATTTCTAGTCCATCGCCTTAACCACTCGGCCACAACAACTGCACATAGCATGTGATGTTCCGTGTCCTCATGCATTGGAAAATGTGCACAGCTTGGTTAAAGAGATGAGAAAGAAAAAGCAACTGCGATGGCCGGGAATCGAACCCGGGTCAACTGCTTGGAAGGCAGCTATGCTCACCACTATACCACCATCCCACAGGAAAAGGAACATTTCGCCTAATTTTCGGTCACGAGCCGGCGGTTCAGGTCAATGGACAAATGCTTTGTTGGTCACAGAAGTGATATTTGATGGTGAGAAATTTTCAACTGTAAAGGGATGTCCACTAGATGGTGTCAGATCCTTCGGACGATATGAATGGGTGTCAAGACCTGGTTGGAAAGCTTCTCAAACCAAATAGAAACGGAATTTCCTTCCGTTGTTGGGAGGATTCGAACCTACGCGGGGAGCCCCCAATGGATTTCAAGTACATCGCCTTGACCACTCGGCCACAACAACAACACGAAGTTCAGATGTTCCATGTCCTCCCACACCTTCATTACATGGAGCGGTGCAAAGAGAAATCCAACAGTTTGACATAAAAAGGAAACTGCGATGGCCGGGAATCGAACCCGGGTCAACTGCTTGGAAGGCAGCTATGCTCACCACTATACCACCATCGCACAGGAAAAAGGGAAATTTCACCTAATTTTCCATTACGAGCAGGCGTTTCAGGTCAATGGACAAATGCTTTGTTGGTCTCAGAAGTGATATCTGATGGTGACAAATGTTCAGACAAACCAGGTTGGAAAGCTTTGGAGATTTCCTCCCATTGGGGTCAACTTGGAGCCAATGGATTTCTAGTCCATCGCTGATACAACAACGACACGAAAGTTGTTCCAGTCCTTCCGCACCTTCATTACATGGAGCGGTGCAAAGGGAAATCCAACAGTTTGACAGTTCAAGGAATCGATCAACTTTGGAAGGCAGTATGCACCACTATACCACCATCGATGGGAAAAGGTGGAATTTCTCCATCATGAGCCGGCAGATAAGGTCAATGGAAAAATACTTTGTTGGGGTCAGGAGCCATATGGCCTGCTGATACATTTTCAGCTTTAAAGGGACGTCCACATTGACAGTTTAACATCCTTTGGACAGTATGCATAGATCTCAAGAGCTGGTTGGAGCCCCTCAAACAAAGCATGGGTTCCTGCACTGCAAATGAAAACTTGCTCTCGTTGTTGGCAGGATTCGAATCTGCGCGGGGAGACCCCAATGGATTTCTAGTCCATCGCCTTAACCACTCGGCCACAACAACTGCACATAGTGTGTGATGTTCTGTGTACTCATGCATTGGAAAATGTGCACAGCTTGGTTAAAGAGATGAGAATGGACCGCCAACCATTTGACACAAGAAAAAGCAACTGCGATGGCCGGGAATCGAACCCGGGTCAACTGCTTGGAAGGCAGCTATGCTCACCACTATACCACCATCGCACGGGAAAAAAGGAAATTTCGCCTAATTTTCCGTCACGAGCCGGCGGTTCAGGTCAATGGACAAATGCTTTGTTGGTCTCAGAAGTGATATCTGATGGTGACAAATGTTCAGCTGTAAAGGGATGTCCACTAGATGGTGTCAGATCCTTCGGACAATATGAACAGGTGTCAAGAAACCAATGGTTGGAAAGCTTCTCAAACCAAATGGAAATGGAATTTCCTTCCGTTGTTGGCAGGATTGAACTGGGGAGCCCCCAATGGATTTCAAGTCCATCGCCTTGACCACTCGGCCACAACAACAACACGAAGGTCAGATGTTCCATGTCCTCCCGCACCTTCATTACATGGAGCGGTGCAAAGGGAAATCCAACAGTTTGACATAAAAAGGAAACTGCGATGGCCGGGAATCGAACCCGGGTCAACTGCTTGGAAGGCAGCTATGCTCACCACTATACCACCATCGCATGGGAAAAGGGGAAATTTCACCTAATTTTCCATCATGAGCCGGCAGATAAGGTCAATGGACAAATACTTTGTTGGGGTCAGGAGCCATATGGCCTGCTGATACATTTTCAGCTTTAAAGGGACGTCCACATTGACAGTTTAACATCCTTTGGACAGTATGCATAGATCTCAAGAGCTGGTTGGAGACATCAGCAATTAAAGCCCCTCAAACAAAGCATGGGTTCCAGCACTGCAAATGAAAACATGCTCTCGTTGTTGGCAGGATTCGAACCTGCGCGGGGAGACCCCAATGGATTTCTAGTCCATCGCCTTAACCACTCGGCCACAACAACTGCACATAGTGTGTGATGTTCCGTGTCCTCATGCATTGGAAAATGTGCACAGCTTGGTTAAAGAGATGAGAATGGACCGCCAACCATTTGACACAAGAAAAAGCAACTGCGATGGCCGGGAATCGAACCCGGGTCAACTGCTTGGAAGGCAGCTATGCTCACCACTATACCACCATCGCACGGGAAAAGGAAAATTTCGCCTAATTTTCCGTCACGAGCCGGCGGTTCAGGTCAATGGACAAATGCTTTGTTGGTCGCAGAAGTGATATTTGATGGTGAGAAATTTTCAGCTGTAAAGGGATGTCCACTAGATGGTGTCAGATCCTTCGGACGATATGAACGGGTGTCAAGACCTGGTTGGAAAGCTTCTCAAACCAAATGGAAATGGAATTTCCTTCCGTTGTTGGCAGGATTCGAACCTACGCGGGGAGCCCCCAATGGATTTCAAGTCCATCGCCTTGACCACTCGGCCACAACAACAACACGAAGGTCAGATGTTCCATGTCCTCCCGCACCTTCATTACATGGAGCGGTGCAAAGGGAAATCCAACAGTTTGACATAAAAAGGAAACTGCGATGGCCGGGAATCGAACCCGGGTCAACTGCTTGGAAGGCAGCTATGCTCACCACTATACCACCATCGCATGGGAAAAGCGGAAATTTCACCTAATTTTCCATCATGAGCCGGCAGATAAGGTCAATGGACAAATACTTTGTTGGGGTCAGGAGCCATATGGCCTGCTGATACATTTTCAGCTTTAACCCTGTAAGGCCTGAACCATGAAATAATTGCCAGAAAATTCTAATTCTTTGAAAATTGAGTCTTTATTGGACCTTCTGACAAAAACAAAAAAAAAAATTAAAATTTTTTTTTTTCATATATGATTTTTAATTTGTATCATATTTGATACACCAGGTCTTAATGGTCCGTTTTTTTCAAACAAACAACTAATTGTTGTAATTCATTAAACTTCTAAACATTAAACATAGAAAATAACTTTTGTTGTTGGTTACAGGATGTGGAGGCTCTCTGCCTGCAAACTGCTGCTGAAACCCAGACCAGCATGATCAGAGTCTCTCCCATTGGCCCTCTCTGATCATGCAGGTTTGGTTTTCAACAGCAGTGTGCAAGGCAGAGAGCTCGGCCACAACAACAATTAGTCACAAGCTGTTTAATGAAGGTAAAAATGAAATATAAGGTAAATATCCTCATGCTTGTGAAAATCTGATCAGAGCGATTTCCTAGCAATTGTTTGTTTTAAGTAATGGTCTTGGACAGAGGGGGTGGGTGTTTAGTTGTGAATTTGATGAAAAAATCTTAAATATAGCCACCTGGGACAGTAACTTTGACAAAATGACTATTGCCAGATTTGCAAAAGATTTCCTTTTAAACCTGCTGTATCAAATTTGATACATACATTTTCAACACGGTTTTAGTATAAAATAAGTTATTAAATATTAAATAATTTTACCTTACATCAATGCAGTAACCACCTATTCAAGTTTCAGTGAAAAAAATAAAATTTTTATTACCATAATGTCTTCAAAATTGCCAAAAGTATCAGGATAAAACACATGTGGGTCACTGATTGATGGCCATTTTGGATGTCCCAAGGTCCGGTGCATTAATTACTTCACCCTGGTGGAATATCTGACCATTACATGTATCTGATTGTATACATTAGGTTTTTCAGGGGAAAAAAATTCACAGTGATGATATAGAGGTCTCAAAAAGCCATGTATCAAATATGATACAAACGGTCATATAGGGTTAAAGGGACGTCCACATTGACAGTTTAACATCCTTTGGACAGTATGCATAGATCTCAAGAGCTGGTTGGAGACATCAAACAAAATGGTTACTGATTTCCTCCCAGCCATGCTCCTGGCAATGTTTGAAATTTCAAAGGAAATATCAGCAAATTTCGCTGGAGGATAAAACATATGTTCAACAACACGACTGGACAACGTACAGAGCAGCAGTCTGGAACACAATCAACCCACCACGAAGATTTATGTTCTCACTGGTTGTCAAACTGCAAGTTTTTGGGCATTAACATGGAGCGGCTTCCGCTGCAGGGAAATCCACCACTTTGACAGTGAAAAAGCAGCCGCTGCCTGGAGGATCCCTCGGAAAGCCCAGGTAAAAGCCCCAAAAGTACGGCTTTCAGCTGTCATTGGAGGGCACTATGGTTATCCCCATATTTACACTTGTTCAAGTCGAAAAAAAGTCCGAACGTATCTGAACATCTCTAATTTTCCATCACGTAGCAGCAGTTCAGGTCAACAAAATCCTTTGTTTTTCGTCCCAGGAAATGTAATGAATGCTGAGGCCTTTTCAGCTGTTAAGGGATGTCCACTGCTAACGTGTCAGATTGGTCAATAGCGGTTTTAGGGTGAGTCAAATTACCTGGTTGGAAGCATGGGTTCCAACTGCAAATGAAAACATGCCTTCCGTTGTTGGCAGGATTCGAACCTGCGCGGGGAGACCCCAAAGGATTTCTAGTCCATCGCCTTAACCACTCGGCCACAACAACTGCACATAGTGTGTGATGTTCCATGTCCTCATGCATTGGAAACTGTGCACAGCTTGGTTAAAGAGATGAGAATGGACATCCATTTGACACAAGCGGATGGCAAATCGGGGTCAATCTTGGAAGGCAGTTTGACAGAAGGAAAATTTCACCTAAAATGGTTCAGGTCAATGGACAAATACTTTGTTGGGGTCAGGAGCCATATGGCCTGCTGATACATTTTCAGCTTTAAAGGGACGTCCACATTGACAGTTCAACATCCTTTGGACAGTATGCATAGATCTCAAGAGCTGGTTGGAGACATCAGCAATTCGCCCTTCGCGTAAGCCCCGCCCCCCTTGGTTACTGTTGCCATGCCACCATCTCACTGGTTGTCAAACTGCAAGTTTTTGGGCGATTGTGAACCATTTCCGCTGCAATTTTTTTTCTCCACCACTGTATCAGTCAGTGAAAGCAGCCCCTAAGGATCCCTCGCCTGAACCCAGGAAAAGCCCCAAATACTTTGTTGGGCTGTCAGGGAGGTGAACGTATGGCCCCATATTTACACTTGTTCAAGTCGACCGATCTTATCTGAACATCTCTATATTGCTGCTGCCGCCGCCGCTGTAGCAGCAGTAGCAGCAACAATAACAATATCCTTCTCTACAAACGTTTTGACAGGAAATGTTAAGCATCCAGGCCTATGGTTACGGGTCAGGTGACGGTTGCTAACGTATGATTGGTCAATAGCGGTTTTAGGGCGGAGTCCGCGAAGGGTCAATTAAAGCCCCTCAAACAAAGCATGGGTTCCAGCACTGCAAATGAAAACATGCTCTCGTTGTTGGCAGGATTCGAACCTGCGCGGGGAGACCCCAATGGATTTCTAGTCCATCGCCTTAACCACTCGGCCACAACAACTGCACATAGTGTGTGATGTTCCGTGTCCTCATGCATTGGAAAATGTGCACAGCTTGGTTAAAGAGATGAGAATGGACCGCCATCCATTTGACACAAGAAAAAGCAACTGCGATGGCCGGGAATCGAACCCGGGTCAACTGCTTGGAAGGCAGCTATGCTCACCACTATACCACCATCGCACAGGAGAAGGAAAATTTCACCTAATTTTCCGTCACGAGCCAGCAGTTCAGGTAAATGGACAAATGCTTTGTTGGTCTCAGAAGTGATATCTGATGGTGACAAATGTTCAGCTGTAAAGAAACCAATACCTGGTTGGAAAGCTTCTCAAACCAAATGGAGATTTCCTCCCATTGCTGGCAGGTTTCAAATCTGCACAGGGAGCCCCCGCTGGATTTCAAGTCCATCGCCTTGACCAGTCGGCCACAACAACGACACGAAGGTGAGATGTTCCATGTCCTCCCGCACCTTCATTACATGGAGCGGTGCAAAGGGAAATCCAACATTTTGACATAAAAAGGAAACTGCGATGGCCGGGAATCGAACCCGGGTCAACTGCTTGGAAGGCAGCTATGCTCACCACTATACCACCATCGCACGGGAAAAGGAAAATTTCACCTAATTTTCCGTCACGAGCCAGCGGTTCAGGTCAATGGACAAATGCTTTGTTAGTCGCAGAAATGATATTTGATGGTGAGAAATTTTCAGCTGTAAAGGGATGTCCACTAGATGGTGTTACATCCTTCGGACGATATGAACGGGTGTCAAGACCTGGTTGGAAAGCTTCTCAAACCAAATGGAAATGGAATTTCCTTCCGTTGTTGGCAGGATTCGAACCTACGCGGGGAGCCCCCAATGGATTTCAAGTCCATCGCCTTGACCACTCGGCCACAACAACAACACAAAGGTCAGATGTTCCATGTCCTCCCGCACCTTCATTACATGGAGCGGTGCAAAGGGAAATCCAACAGTTTGACATAAAAAGGAAACTGCGATGGCCGGGAATCGAACCCGGGTCAACTGCTTGGAAGGCAGCTATGCTCACCACTATACCACCATCGCATGGGAAAAGGGGAAATTTCACCTAATTTTCCATCATGAGCCGGCAGATAAGGTCAATGGACAAATACTTTGTTGGGGTCAGGTCAATAGATTTTCAGACAAAACAGTATAACATCCTTTGGACAGTATGCATAGATCTCAAGAGCTGGTTGGAGACATCAGCAATTAAAGCCCCTCAAACAAAGCATGGGTTCCAGCACTGCAAATGAAAACATGCTCTCGTTGTTGGCAGGATTCGAACCTGCGCGGGACAACATGAAAACATGCTCTCGTTGTTGGCAGGATTCGGAGACCCCAAAGGATTTCTAGTCCATCGCCTTAACCACTCTGCACATAGTGTGTGATGTTCCATGTCCTCATGCATTGGAAACTGTGCACAGCTTGGTTAAAGAGATGAGAATGGACCGCCAACCATTTGACACAAGAAAAAGCAACTGCGATGGCTGGGAATCGAACCCAGGTCAACTGCTTGGAAGGCAAACCAAATGGAAAAAGGGAAATTTCACTCCCATTGCTGGTTCAGGTCAATGGACAAATGCTTTGTTGGTCTCAGAAGTGATATCTGATGGTGACAAATGTTCAGCTGTAAAAAAAAAAAAGCAAGACCTGGTTGGAAAGCTTCTCAAACCAAATGGAAATTTCCTCCCATTGCTGGCAGAATTCCAACTTGCGCGGGGAGACCCCAATGGATTTCTAGTCCATCGCCTTGACCACTCGGCCACAACAACGACACGAAAGTGAGATGTTCCATGTCCTCCCGCACCTTCATTACATGGAGCGGTGCAAAGGGAAATCCAACAGTTTGACTTAAAAAGGAAACTGCTATGGCCGGGAATCGAACCCGGGTCAACTGCTTGGAAGGCAGCTATGCTCACCACTATACCACCATCACACGGGAAAAAGGGAAATTTCACCTAAGGTCAATGGACAATTGTTGGGGTCAGAAGCCATATGGCCTGCTGATACATTTTCAGCTTTAAAGGGACATCCACATTGACAGTTTAACATCCTTTGGACAGTATGCATAGATCTCAAGAGCTGGTTGGAGACATCAGCAATTAAAGCCCCTCAAACAAAGCATGGGTTCCAGCACTGCAAATGAAAACATGCTCTTGTTGTTGGCAGGATTCGAACCTGCGCGGGGAGAGCCCAATGGATTTCTAGTCACAACAACTACACATAGTGTGCAATGTTCCGTGTCCTCACGCATTGGAAAAATTGCACAGCTTGGTTAAAGTGATGAGAAAGAAAAAGCAACTGCGATGGCCGGGAATCGAACCCGGGTCAACTGCTTGGAAGGCAGCTATGCTCACCACTATACCACCATCGCATGGGAAAAGCTGAGCTGTACTGAGGCACACCAGTGCACTCACACTGATCCAGAGTTGTGGAGCTGGATTGGAGGATTCTTGACCCACTGGGATCACCCAGCGGGTGTTTAGGCTTCATGTGAAAAATACAGCTGGGTAGAAATTTTGCACATGCACGCCTGGCTGCAAACTGCCAGACTTAGAGAGAGGAATGTGTTCAGATACAGCAGGACGGATCTGGAGTGAATGGTTTTGGAGGAGGAGGAGAGAAAGAATGAAACAGTCCTGGGAGGGAGACAGGGAGGGGGAGAGACAGAGAGCAGTGGCGGGGGCTGTGGACCGTATCTTTATTTGGGAGACATTGTTTTGGTTTGAGCAGATGTGGGAGCCTGAAGCAAAGCCACATTCCCACATGGACAGACACTTCAGACGCTCAGGGAGGAGGAGTACAAGGGGGAGGGGCTACACATGTGTGTTTAAGCATGTACTCAATCGCACATAGATGTTGTGCGTTCACAAACTGTCATTATTGTGCAGAGCGGAGCAGGTCCGTGCAGCCAACAGAGTGCGTTTTGTTCCGCCTCCTCCAGTGCATGTGCCTTTCTCATCCCAGCGTTCCTGCTGCAGACACATGGATGACGTGACTGACACACACTCAGCGCCGCGTACGCCAGTGTGCAGATCCTATCTGCGCCGGCCTGCTTATCTTCTCCTGATCTGACATGGCAACGTGTCAATCTGCTGTCCTGCTCTTCCACTCAAGGACTCTCTCACTGGCCGAACTCTTCCTCACAGTCCAGACCCCGGCTCCGCTCAGCTGGGGAAGCAGATTCCTCCAGCACCGCAGGTCCTGGCTTTGTCCATGTGAATGAGTTCAGTATTAAACTCAGTGAACACTGTCCATCCTCCAAACATGTCAGCCTGGTTTAAACAGATGCAGCCTTAAGTCTTTGTGCTACGTGCATGCCAGTGGTTCACGCTGTTGGGAAATGTAGTCTGTGGTTTGATTGATCTGGGTTCTTACCACCTGATCTGGATTTCCCCTCCAAAACCTCCCATATACCCCCCTACACCCACTCTTCTCAAAGACCCAAACCTGTAGTCAGTTATGAGTCACATGTTTTAAGGTATATATAGGGTTGCAAAATTCCGGGAATTTTCAAAGTTGGAAACTTTCCATGGGAATTAACGGGAATTTATGGGAATTAACGGGAATATACGGAATAAATCGGAAATTTACAAAATTGAAGGTTGGCCCTTAACAGGGAACTTAAATATAGTTGGAGAAAATATATTGTAGCATAATCTTGGCTAAAACAACCAGATTTAATGCAAGCAACTTGAATATCTCTGCTATTCCATGCACACTGCTTCCTGCAGGGCTGTTAGGCCACGCCCCCTACATGCACTGTGCATTCCTCCATCACATGCACAGATGATTCCTTCAACCCTGGAGGCCACACTTTTGAGCCCAAAGCACAATAGGAGGGCTCCTTTCATTTAAAGGGACAACCAGGAGTTTTTGAAAGCAAAGTGTGTTCACACTACATTTCCCATGAGCCTCCGTGCACGGTGAAATTCTTGGACCGGCGCAAGACAGACGAACCATAAACGGTGATTTGGTGACATTATTCCCATAACCCACAGGGCAGCATCCGCAAAACCAAAACTAAGAAATGCTGGGCGACCCGACCACTAAATAATAATAAAATAACGTTAAAGACAAGATTTTTTTTTTGATACAGTTTGTTTCAATTACCCCCAATTTCTAGTTAATTCCCATAAATTCCCAATAATTCCCATAAATTCCCAAAATTCCCATGGAAAATTTCCAATTTGGAATATTTCCAAAATTCCCCAGCTTAATTTCCCATGGAAAGTTTCCGGAAATTTACCGTTAATTTATTGGAAATTTTCCATCCTTTGCAACCCTAGGTATATATAACATTCAGAACATTTACTGTAGATTGAATCCCCCACATGGGAGTGCACATTGTCTGCAGATGCTGCAGCTCTGCAGGTTTCGCTGACATGTGAACTCCTGGACCAGGTCACAGCCGAGTGTGAAGCAGCTGGACTGAGACTCGGCACAGTCGTGTGTGAATGTGAGAGAATATCGGGGCGACGCAACAGCAACAGTTTTAATGATTTGTGGTGTCTCGACCCCTCTCCATGCTCCACCTTTCAGCATAAATCTAAAGGAGCCTCCTCCATGTCTGAGGCCTTCAGTTTGCTACAAGTCACTGGCCAAGAAGCATTTTGCAGGATCGACCCCTGCAGCAAAAAAAAAAAAAAAACTGGCCACGTGCACATGCTTGCGTATTCTCAGCAGACAGATTTGTAATAGGGTTGTGAGATCTTATCCATGATCTGATTGTAACTCTCAGCAGCCTGTGAAAATGCCAGTGGAGGAGAATCAAGTCAGCTCAGGGTTTGTTTCCCACACGTTAGACACCGTGGCCAGTATTAAGTCAAAATGCATTTAATACCACTATAAAAATCACAAGACTCCACCCTGGCTGCAAACCACTGCAGCAACAAAGACGCTAGGAAGCGGACTGATTCCATTTCCTTTGTTTATTGATTTGAATTGCATTAAAAAATCATGTTGTTTGAATGTTATTATGTTTCTTGTTTTCTTAGATACCTGAATTTGACCCTAGAGGCTGTAAACAGGATCGTGGATGCATTAATTAAAGGTCTAGTGTGTGATAATTGGCAAGGTTTATTGACAAAATCTGAATATACTACCAGGTTTATGTTAAAGTAACTTCATTCAGTATTATTTGTGCAATGTTTTTTTTTTTTTTTATGTTGCTATGTCCAAACAATTTATTGTAAGGATTCCTGGATCCAGTGTTTTAATGAGCACAGCACCTCAGATGCTCAGTGATCCAGCACCACCGCCACAGAATGCAATATAGCTTTTTCCACTACAGCACAATTAGGTATAATAACTTAATACACAAATGGGAAAACAAGTCAAACATTGTCCACCTTGGAACGCGAACAAATATTTCCACTGTTCACTTCATGATGGTCACACAGTGAACAATAAGAGAGTTTCCACTGTGAAAACCCTGCACAGTTGTTCAACCCTGGCTGGAAGAATTACAAATCCCAGCAGAGTCTTTAGTTGCCCTATAAACCTTTAAAAATCTGTTACTCCAACGAGACTTCCTGGATCATATTGTATCATCTCAGCCAACCACCTTCCAAGGTTGGACCAGAAGTCACGTCAGGTATTTCTGCAGCTTATCAGGAGGTTATCAGGCGTTCCTGCTGCTTCTGTGAGGGGGGACATCCACCAGGGAGGAGGATCCACCGAGCACATGATGGCTGGAGCTACACCACCAGAGCCTGGCTGCTATGTGGGTGTGATGATTAGTATAGTCCAGTAATTTTAAGCCAAAAAACGCGTAAATGTTAAAGATGTTTCCATCCACCGTTTGTTCCGTTTGTCGCATTTTGTGAAAATGCTGCAAATACTTGAATGGAAATTTAACTGAAATTGATTGGTGGTTAATGCGGGCATAAAAGTTTATACGCTTGGAGGGGTCCGATTTGTCAGTGTGTCGTAAAGGAAATGTTTAGTTTGAATGATGGAAACAGATTATGCAATATGAGGCAGAGTTTGTGGGTGAGGTGCTGGCTGGACTTCACCCAGCCACGTTGTCAAACATGGAGAAAAAAATACAACACTTTGTCCCAGCTCTTTCTGCAAAAATAGAATTTTGCACAAAGTTTGACCCATAATCTTTTGATGAGTTTTTGACACTAATTTAAGACGACACAAACACACGCTCAAATCGTTATGTAACTTATTGATTTTTCACTGGCAAATCAACAGATGCACATGGAATGAGGAGCAAAACCAAAATCAGTGGAAAAGTTTAGCAAGTTCCCTACTGTCTTTCTGTGTAAATATCTCATGTTTTCAACATGAAAACCTGCAGTTTATATTCAAGTGCAGCCTTAAATTTTTCCATTTAAAATGTAGCTGAGTTGATTAAAGGATATCAGGGAATGTTTTTGTTAATATAAGTCCGGAAAGTAGGCCCTACGTAAATTGTCCATGATGTTGAGTGTCAGCTGAGTGTCAACTGTTTTCACTCACGCTCTCTTATGACGTAATCTCATGGTGCACTCCTCCTAATCGCAAAACACTAATGAATGGAAACGGGCATAAATTCGCTTTGCTTTATGCGCATTTTCACAAAATCCGCTTTTAAATTTGATACGACTTGGATGGAAACCCAACTAGCGTTAAACAAATAGCAAAAGAAGCAAACTCAACTGATTGTGTCTCCTCAACATGTCCTGAATGAGGGAAAAAAAAGCCCAGAAGAATCCCATTAGGGGAAAGTTTAGATAAAGACCCAAATATAACCCATTCATACGCCTCATTATTTTTCTCACCTGAATAGGGTAACATTTTTAACCTTTAGATATCTCCATGAAAATCACTGAGTTGATTACTGACATTAAGACAAACAAAAAATGTATTACAAGTTTTTTTTAATTCTTCGTTAACATGAGCAAATTTGCATATATTTGGATAAATTCCACTGTTTTGACAACACATGTATGTATAAAGGTGCTGTGGTTGTACCGACTCCATCAGTCAACCGACAAGAAACCACTTGAAATTTCAAGATGACTGCAATTTTTCAAGAATCCGTCGCTGTGGGAAGCACTGGTTTTACATGGTAGCCTCAGCGCCGTAGCTCATTAAAGCTACAGTTGGTAAGTTGATAAAAGTGAAAGTAAAAACAGGTCCCTTTATGAACCTCTGGAGTCAATTCATTCATGCTGGTACCACCACAGCACCTTTATGTATGGATTTATGCAGATTTATACAAATTTGTTCATGTCAACAAAAAACTTGTAATACATTTTTTGTTTGTCTTAATGTCAGTAATCAACTCAGTAATTTTCATGGAGATACCTAATGTTTACAAATTTGACCCTATTCACGTGAGAAAAATAATGACTAGACGTATGAATGGACTATATTTAGGTCTTTATCTAAACTTTCCCCTAATGGGATTCTTCTGGGCTTTTTTTCCCTCATTCAGGACATGTTGAGGAGACAAAATCAGTTGAGTTTGCTTCTGTTGCTATTTGTTCAACATTTTTTCATAAAATGACTGGACTAGTGTTCAAGTACATTAATACTCCATGCTGTGTTTTACCTACAAACTGAGGTTTACACAAAGAAGGCATTCACAACATTTTGGCTAAATTCCATTGGCAAGATGGGAAAAACAAGAAAATTAGGCTCAAGTTGAAAATCACTGCAATTATTCTTTAACTGAGCTCATTTTTTTCTCAAGCTATAACTCAAAATAGACCGAAGCAGACTGGGAGCAGAGAGACCAGTGATTTACAGTAAATAGTTCCTTCTGCCACCAGAACCAAGATTCAGTGATGAATTAGCTCGATTGTATTAATCACAACTCAGAAAGTCCCCGCCACAGCAGACGCGTCTTTTCCTCCAGCCTCACCCTCCCTGACGGCAAATGTGTGAAAACCACAAATCTATTCTCGAGTGTCAAAACAAACAGATTGTGGTGGACGAGGTGCTGCCACATAGTTCACAAACCCACTCAATGCATTCCACGGTAGAAGTGAGGTAACGTCAGCTTAGGAGGGAGGAGTCAGTTTTGTAGTGGAGGTGGGGGTGGGGTTGGGGGTTGGGGGTTGGGGGTGGGGGATTTGAAGGAAGTGCACAGAACCACACTGAGCCAGATGTGGTCAAAAACCTTCATGGTATTTAAACATCTGTCTGGAAACAGAGTACCACAGAGCAACTGGCATGCTATTTTCAAGCAGAATGAATGAATGGATGGATGGATAAATGAATGAATGGATGGATGTTTCACCCTCCAGTCAGTCTGGACAGGGACTTCCCATCATGCTCTGGGTGATGTGATGAGGCCTTAGTTTTGTTCTTAGTGCTTCCCGTAGGTTTCCAGGTAACCAGTGGAACTAATGAGTGATGACAGTGATGTGACTCAGTGTTCCTCATGACACTGAGCTGCTGCCTCATCACCATCACTACAGAGCTGCCACTGAGACACTTCCACACAGGACAGTTCACACTGTACATACAGGTTTTGTATATTTGGGTTCTTTCTCTAAACAAGACTTCCTTCATGTGTCTGTCTGAGGTCTAGATGAAGAGACTGGACTCCAGATCACAAAGTGAACAGTCTCATTGAAAATCCGGAGGCTGTGGGGAGGGGTCAGTTTATCCCCAGCTCCATAACTCCCACTAATGACTGAGATACAGGCCTGTAGGCCAACTGGATCTCCATGATAGATTTTAATGGTACGATTATCACAATTATTATGCATTGATTCATTTCACAACACTATGAATGTGTAAAATCAACTGATTATACACAACATATATTAATCTATTAATATAGGACCAATTGTGACGTGTTACATCAAAATGAGTCACATTGACCCAAATTTCAAAGTCGAGATTTTGGTATCAATGGAAAGATTAGAAAATAAGCTTTAAAATGATACCCTAGTCAAAGTAATACATTTTATAGTTTTCGAGATATGGCCATTTGAATTACGATCTCCTCCTCTCTTATTCTGTTCTAAAACGTGAGAAAATTCCATTCAAAGTTTTTGCCTGTGACTCTGGCGTCTGTTCCTGTACCACGTGATTACACGCACCCTATACAGTCCCTTGTTGTCATCGATGCACCATTCAATGACCCTCGGAAAGCAGAGCATCTCACAATTCAGCTGCTGTTTACAGCTCGTCTCTATCATAAACGGTTCAAAAGTTGTGATGTTTTGTTGATGTTTTGTAAAATATGTGCAAGCGTTGTGTTGACCGCGACGTTCGGTTTAGCATTTAAGCTACGTTCGATTTAGCATCGTTGCCCTTTGTTTAGCATCGGCGCTAGCTCTGTTAGCGTCGATGCTACTCGCTTTAGCATCTGTTTCTGTAGCCGTCCCTGTTTATCATAGAAGCACCATTCAATGACCGTCGGAAAGCGGAGAATCCAGCGAATCAGATGAAGTTTACAGCTCGTCTCTACCATGAACGGTTCAGAAGATATTTCATGTTTTGCAACGATGCAACACTCATCTTCAGAGGGTTTAAGTAGCAAGTCAACTTTAATCATCATTTACTGGCCTTTACTCAATTACCAGGACTGTGAAACTTCGGGAGATTGTTTTTGAAGGTCATAGCTTTGAAATGAGGGTAAAAAAAAAATATTGATTTTCTATGGGTTTACCACGTTATCAGCTGATAATCTAAAAATAGAACGTTGCGACATCCGACTCATTTTGATAGAGCTCGTCACAATTATTAATCACCATGGGGAAATGACAAAATGACACACAAACATTTAAATTAGGGATGCACCGTTATGAAAATTTTGGCCGATACCGATATCCGATGTGAATTTTTCTGTTATGGCCGATACTCGATATTTACCGATATCGATATGTGTTGGATTTTTTTAAGTTTCTGAGACGATACATTTTTGTACAGACTGAAAATCATGCAAACTGAATTTTTGAATGTCTTCCTTTATTTTCAGAATGTATTTTACTTCCAAATAACAAGGTTACAGGCTACCATCCTCCTCGCATTACCTCAACTTTGCAGGTTTTGCATACGAATATATATGGGCCGATATATATCGGCCCAATTTTACTCATCGGACCGATACCGATATGTTAAAAAATGACTAACATCGGCCGATACCGATATTAATGCCGATATATCGTGCATCCCTAATTTAAATTCCTACCAAGTCAGTGTTACGTTAAGTAAATTGACGTTACCATAATTTAAAGGGATTGTTCAACATTTTGGCAAATTGCCATAATCCCTTTAATTGTTGGTGCAAGCTATTTTTAGAACGGCAGAGCAGAGACGTGAGCTGCTCAGAGCTACGCTACGGAGGCTAATGGGATTTCTTGGTTTCACGCATCAAACTCATCAAATACAAAAAAGAAGAAAGGGAAAGAAAACTCATCGAATACACAATCCGACAACTCCAAAACGCTAGGCTATAATAACGGAACGATAGGAGATGGAGTTGTTGTATTTAGGAATCTTTTTGATGCGTTTAACACAGTTAATTGTGAAAACAAGTAATGGTGACATCCCTCCTGACAACATCTGGCTATCAATCAGAATTGGCCGTATCAATCTGCTCTGGATCCAATCAATACTGATGACAACATCTTTCAGACAACAGGCACTAATCACACCTGTCACCTGTGCTGCGCTGTGCAAACTCAGCTGGCAGTTTAAAGGAGGACAACACCTGCTGATGTTGGTGGGAAATGGTGTATGGCAACTACTGTGTTATGGGATACATAGAGCTGCACAGCTGGAGAACTGGCTCAGTTCCACCAGCATATCTCTAATATCTACATAAAGTTAGCTCACATCAGCCACCAGATGCTACGGGTCAAACCAGATCAACCTTTGCAGCTGAATACACTTTTTTTCCTCCGATATCAACATTTTATTTTGAAGGAGAATCTTTTCCTTCAGATGTGTGTGTGTGTGTGTGTGTGTATTGTGTGAGGCACCAGGCAGTGCAACAGGTCCTGAGTGACTCATTGAGCTCAGAAGAATGAAGCTGTTTGTAGAACAAAGACAGAGCAGAGTGGGACCAGAGCTCCAGTGTCTCTGCACCACGTCTGCCGACCCCGGTCTGAGTGATTAACCCGCATCAGGCCGGATCCTTCCCATCGTTTAGGATCACATGAGGAGAGGAACCTGAGTCACAGACTGATGGTTTCCTGACGCACTACATTTACTACAGTTTTTTACCCAGAATGAGGAAACACACAGTCTTTTTGTTTCACCATCAGTCATTTCTCCGTGTTGTACCATCACTGCAGTTCCACTGAGTGACTCAGACTCACTAATGTACTGATGTTGACACTGAAACCAAAACAACACACTGTATATAGGAGGGACATCCATCAGTACTGATACCAGTATCGGTGTGGGTGATATACATTATGAGTCTGTTTTCTATTTACATTTACATGTTTCTCTCTTTCATTCCTTAGACAAAATAATCAGTGGAATTGTTAAAGCTGTACAGAAAAGAAAATTGAATTTGAGCCAACTGTGGGTCTTAACATCAGTGTAATAACTCATCTATCAGACGATGTAGGGTTAGACAAAATAATCAGTGGAATTGTTAAAGCTGTACAGAAAAGAAAATTGAATTTGAGCCAACTGTGGGTCTTAACATCAGTGTAATAACTCATCTATCAGACGATTTAGGGTTAGCAAAATTCCATTTTTGAGTAAATCCAATGTGGAAGTGTGGTATTTTTTCCCCGCATTGGATAATGCAGGGGCACAAATTATGCGTCAGCCTGCTCAAGATTCATCAGCCACTGATATTGGATCCGTCATCCATCAATCAAACGTCTGAGACACACACACACACACAGAGCTCGGTCTCTCCCCAAACATTGAATATCCCACCCGCTCGATAACGACCAATCAAATTTGTTTTCGTGTGGCAACTCATGGAAACTTGGCGTGACAAACAGAACAGGCGGCCATTTTTGAACATTTTTGATTATAAATTGTATTGTTCAACTTAAAGGGATACACCAAAAAAAATGTTTGTGTCTTGCCTCACTCCTGAGTCCATGACCAGCAGATAGACACCATCCTTTCGACTGTGCGTGCAGTAACAAGGGATTAGCTTAGCTCAAACACTGGAAGTGTATGGGTACTGTTAGCCTGCCTCCACCTGAGACACTCTTCAGCAACTCTAAACGGACCGATCTTCATCTCAGAGCTGACAAAACTCTCCGGTAAGGCATCTTGAACGGTCAGATGTCGTAACGAGACGAGAACGGTCAAAACAGAGGGTTCAAGCAAAGACGGTTTATTTTGGTTCAAGCTAGCTACATCGAGGGTAGGTTAGCTTCCTGTTTCCAAGTAAAAGCACTTCTGTAAAGGGCAACGGGTGTTTTATTTTGTGAAAGTAAATGCATTGGTCACAGCGCTAGCTTGAGTAGCGCCAAATTCCTCCAAACTAAACATGTTTGAAATGTCGATAAAGTGATATATTTATGATGATGAGTGATATATTATAGAGTTCAGAGCTAAAATGAAATCAGCTTCTGACTGCTGATTTCAGCTCAGGTAGGAGGCAGGCTAACACTACCCATACACTTCCAGTGTTTGAGCTAAGCTAATTACAGGTGATACGGCTCTATCTCCCTTGTTACTGCACGCACAGTCAAAAGGATGGTGTCTATCTGCTGGTCATGGACTCGGGAGTGAGGTAAGGCACGATAAAAAAAGTTCCCTTTAAACTGTCATTTTAGTCAAAAAATGTTAATTTATGTTTCTATAGAGGAAGTTGAATCTAGCTGAACTCTACACGTGCTTTTATGAAAAGCTAGTTGCAAATGAAGAAAAAAGTATTTTTTACTTCAGGGCTGAGAGAGAAGTGACATTGCTAAAATACAAAACTGTTAAAAATGTTTCAAAATAGATTTTACACCTGAGCGCATGAGACGAGCTTCCTGTTAACAACTGTGGAAAAAGCTGTAACATGAGCGAGGGGCCGTGCCGAGTGGCTAACGTCTCTTCATGACTGTTTTCATATCTGAGCCGCTGTGTTCCTGATAAGTTACTGTAGCAGAAGTTGTTGTGGGAGTTTGGTCACACTGTGTTAAAAAACAAAAGCTGTTGCTGTTGTTAATCTGCTCAGTCGGCTGTTGGTTCCATGAACATGTAACAACCTCAGGCCCAGCTGTGACGGTCTGACCAACTGCTGCTGTCTTGAGGGCTGGGCTGTTATCTGGCTTTGCATCAGTGTTTTATTTAAGTCTGTGCACCCAGCTGAGGATCAGTGTTTGACTTTGCTTTGTTGTCATGGAGATTATAGCCCAGTCGACACTGGATTAAAAAAAAAAAAAATCTGATAATGACATTTTTACATGAAGACACAGAGACGATATGAGAAGCAGGAGCAGAACTACTTCTGATGCTGCAAATAATCAATGGATTTTCATTTATGATCCATATAGACAGCAGTGATGTCATCCTGCCGCTAAAACAAAACATGTTCCAGTGATCATATTGTTGGAAGATTCAAAAAAGACGTTGATGTGAAATGTACTTTCTGTTCTGAACATATTGAAACAGTTATTCTTTTATTTTGGCACTGCCCCATTGTCCACAGACTGTGGACTGATATTTGTAACTTTGTAAGAGAAAAATCCAACAAAACATTTATTATCAGCCTCATCATAGGGATGGCAAAATTTCATATTCGTAAATGTAAATTAACGTCTTCTGTTGCCTTTCACAGTGAGCTCATCGTTTCCATTAAATTTCTGTTCCCCCCTAGTGTAGAATACAAATGTGAAATGCTATTGATTTGTAAGCTTCTTATGAATGTGAAAAAAGTTCTAATAATTTTTTTAAAGGTCCCATATGATGAAAACCATTTTTTCTGGTCTCTACATAAAGTGATCCTCCCTGAGCCGAATCTTATCAACAGGTCCTGAGTGTGTATGGACTCTGCAGACCAAAAAACGTTGTGGTGGCTGTAAATATGTTTTTGAAAGCTGCTTTTAACATACAGGCTGTTCAGACTCAGCTCCTGTGGTGATGTCACCACGGTGAAAACGCTGCTCGGAGGAGACTCAGCTCCTGTGGTGATGTCACCACTCAGCGCCAGAAAACGCCTACCAGCTCTATTTCTATGGCTGCAGTGACCAGCAACAAACTGATGAAAGAGCCACCAATCTGAAGTCATAAAGTGGTAATAATCATTGCTGTGTACAGTAACCATGTTACTTAAAGGTGCATTGCACAGAAACAGCTTGTTCTCAGTAGAGCTCATTGGAGCCACTTTTAGACAGCCCACTGACCACGGATCAGTTTGGGGCAAAACATTTACAATACAGTTTAGTTGGACGTCTGACAGCTGAGTGAAACTGAGTAGAAAGAGTAGAATATGGGATCTTTAAGACAGTGTGTGGGTCTGATGCCACCTCTCCACCAACACTAGAACCTACCATACAAGCTGAATGAGCTGTTTTCCACAGTCAGTCCAGTATCTCTGATTCTGACTGCACAGAGAAAAGAAAGATGTCATCACATGCTCTTACTGAACACACACAAACACACACACAGACGCCGCTGCTGTACAAACTGGTAACACGACCTATCACATCCGTAACAGAACCTCGTCCATGAGACGATTCAATCATTGATTGTATGTGTTTAAAACTGTCACTGCAGCTCACTTCTCCATCCCGTGTGTGTGTGTGTGTGTGTGTGTGGTGTAACAGCATCATGTTGGACAGGAGGCAGGTGTGTTTACAGAGCCTGCACCATGAGGAAAAGGGGTAAGAGAGGGGTTTGAACTTAAAGCATAATTCAACATTTTTCAGGTCGTTTTGGCTAAACTGCTGGAGAATGGAGCAGGCTTTAAAATCATACATTCAGCTTAAACTCACGAGTATCCCCTTAATTCAGTACCAAGCTATTCAAATAATACACTGGTATAGTCATATATACACTTTGTTATATCAACTATGTCTGTTGATTGCATAATAATCATGCAAACAAGCTATTTAAATTGACATATTTTATTTTAAGCATAAATGTGGAAATACTAAATAGTTTAATCAACCAAAACGTTCATGACCCCCTTGCAGTACCTCTGTGGACCCCCTAGGGGTCACGGACCTCCTATTGAAGACCTCTGACTTAGGCCATCTCTGGATCAGCTGATCTGACTGATCAATGATCATCTATTGGATAACACTTGTATCCCACAAAACCATATAATGTTTTGCTCCTGGTTTACAGCAGAGCAGAGTGACACTGATCAGCTGATGGTGTCACTTCACCACAGATGTCTCATCCATCCATGTAAGTGATTGCTGACGGAAAATAGGACTATTTAGGACTTATATTAACAAAAACATTCCGCTGAATTATGCTTTAACTTCAACGTTTTTCAGGCTAAGGACCCCCAAACTACTAGAGAGATGGAGGAGGGACCCCTGATAAATATATTCATACATTTTTTAATTCTATTAAACTGGGCCTAGTATCCCCTTAATTCAGTACCAAGCTATTCAAATAATACACTGGTATAGTCATATATTCATGGATTAAATGATTTTAAAGGTCCAGTGAAGTGAGTAAGGTGGCCATTCATTCAGTCATTTATAAACACATTTTGTTAGATCAACTACTGATCAGCTGATGGTGTCACTTCACCACAGATGTCTCATCCATCCAAGTGGAGCCGGTCTTTTAGTGACAACGCAGCATCACCCAGCAGGGTGCCGCAGCATCGACCAATCAAACGCCTGCAGGTTCACATTCCATGCAGACTCACCAGCGTCCTCAGACTGACAGATATGAGCGTGAGAGAGGACTTCCTGCATCCTGCATCATGTTTCATGTCTCACTGGGACTGGAACCAACAGCAATATACTCATGTTTAATCTGAAAAAAAAAGTTCAGCATTTGGGCTAAAAATATCATTTATTACTCGCTGGAATTAACATTTCATTCGATCCTGATGA
The DNA here is from genome assembly GCA_030347415.2 of Decapterus maruadsi. Lineage (NCBI taxonomy): Eukaryota > Metazoa > Chordata > Actinopteri > Carangiformes > Carangidae > Decapterus > Decapterus maruadsi. The sequence continues at coordinate 22,254,800 of CM064888.1, read as the reverse complement.
TCAAATAATCCGTCACTTCACAGCTGAACAAATCAGAGATGCAGGCGCTGATTCAGACGACTGGAACCTGACCAATCAATTAAAGGAGACATGTTATGGAAATATAACTTTTTTAAGACTCTTTAACAAGTGTTTGTTTTGCCTTCTGGCCCCAAAATGTGAGAATTGACCAAAAAAAATCTTTAATTTTCAGGCTCCCTAACCCCACCACTACCTGGTACCAGTAGAAGGGGCGGGGCTAGCAGTGGTTCATTTGCATTTAAAGGGACAGGCACTGAAACCAGCTGTCCTGAACAGGGCTGTTTAGAGAGGATGAAAAGAGCTGTGATGTTCGATCCTTGGGGGATTTTGAACAAAGCATGTCACTATTAGGAACTACTTACTAATAGGAACTATATTGTGGAAAAGGGGCATAATATGTCTCCTTTAAAGGGATAGTTCAACATTTTGGCAAATTTCCCATAAGGGTAGGTTCATTACCTTTAATTGTTGGTGCAAGCTGTTCATGGATTGGCGGGGCAGAGACGTGAGCTGCTCAGCTAACACAACGGAGGTGAGTGGTACTTTCGCCTTTCCCTCATCAAACTCATCAAATACACAATCCAACAACTCCAAAACACTCTGGTGGACAAGTTGTGACCTGCACATTCACCACACTATGAGATAATCGATGTAACATTACGAAACAGTATTGTTTACGAGGCAAATGCGTAGCCGGAATTACATTCCAGACACGGCTGCTGGGTGGAGTATCTTCAAAAAAATGTTGAACTATCACTCCCGACTGATACTTCTCTGAGCCCGGTCCAGACCGATCACAGGTCCACCCAGCACCTGTATTCCTAAACTGGTCTGAGGGCTGCTGCAACTTCAACCATGTGGCGCTCCTCAAGACATGCTGCTGTACAGTATCTTCTCACATTCACAAGAGAAGTGGTAAAAAAAAAAAAACATCAGAGGTGGTGCCACAGCTCTGAGCACTGGCTTCCTGCCCACCCCTCATCATGGGCACAGGCTGATCATAACTAACTGTCAGGGTTCTGGGTGGTGTCACAGCCTCCACCACAAACTCCTCTACTGCGATGTCGCCATCGCAAGAGACAAACAAGCCGAAGGACGAGACGTAAATAAAAATAGGATGGAGATGTTTTCTGGGATTGCAGCAGCAACATTTCCAAAGTGTGTAAAGAGAGGGTGGGGGTGGGTGCTGCTGAGTGGGGAGGGAGGGGCTGGCTGGAGAGAGGAGAGAGAGAGCATTCAGGCTGAGTGAGAGGAGACCTGAGTGTTTAGGAGGAATGTGTGTGGAATGAGGAAATTTGCTCAGTGAGGCAGGAGCTGCTGCTGCTGCTGCTGCTGGAGAGGTTAGAGTTAATCTGATCAGCTCAGCACGGGAAAACTATTTAGCCCATTATTGGAGCATCACTCAATGCTGTCTTTATCTTCAAGTGCGTATGTGACTGTAAGAGTGTGTGTAAGTGTGTGTGGTCTGAACTCTGAGTAATAGAGAAAAAAAAAAACATTTCTATGAAAATTCATTTTCCATCAGAAGCTTAAGAAGACAAAAGTCAGAGTTGAGAAAAATCTACATCCAATTAAGATCCAATTATTAACACAGTATAATAAGTAGCCTAGATAATAATAATGTCTTACCTCCAGCACCTGGACGTAACTGGACGGGAACCATCCCCTGACTCCGTCCTTGTCCCCCTCCCACCAGCCTCCGGGCAGCGCCTGGACCACCTTGATAATCTCCCCGGCCTCGAAGCTCAGCCCCTGCTGGTGCTGCTCCCCGCTGAACGGGTACAAACTTTTACAGAACGATCCAGACATGACGCTGATGAAGATCCTTCAGACGCGCTCCGGAATAAAACTAACCCCAACTAAGTAGTAGACTACTGCTCTGTGGACCGAGGACAGAAGGACGTGTTCTGGGCTGTGGATGAGCTGTAGCGGCGGCTCCCGGGTCGCGGCGGAGCGGAGTGAAACTTGTGTGAAGTCGGTGAACAGGTTCTCCTCCTCCCGCTGTCAGCACGCCCCCTCCTCGCTCTGCTCCTCCGGCGCTGTCTGCTCGGTCTGAGGACCGCCGTCAAGCTGCACAGCAGCACCGCGGGGGCCGGAAGTCACTCCCATCCGCCTTCAAAATAAAATAAAAATATCTAGGACTATGACGATGGACACTTCTTTTAAGCGGTCTCCATGACAGCAAACTCGATTAAAAAAACAATTATCATTATAGTTCATGATCAGTGGGCTAGGCTACTTGTTTCTTGTTAATTAATTTTGAAATTATTTAAATTTAACACTAGGCCTAATAGTTTCAGACGCCACATCTGTTGCTGTTATCAAAGATCAACATTACTAAATCATAATGAGAGTAGGGAAGCAGTCAATGGCATTTCTACTGTGTTACAGTTCAAATCAAATCAAATCAAACTTTATTTGGCACTTTGCATACATAAAAGTAACACAAAGTGCCTCACAAAAACCCACTCACACATAGCCTATACAAGTTCACACACGGTTGTGAACAATATAGTGTTTACCACTAATTGTGAATTTACAGTTAGCTTTCATTCTTGCCTTAATTGACAGTGATTCCAGTGAAGGGATATGGCCATTCACTCACTTCAAACTTCACTTTTATTTTGAAATACTTAGCCGGAAGTTTTGACTTGTTGTATGGAACACAGAAACACGGCTGAACATTATTGACTACATGAGGTTATTAATGTGGGTTAAGGTTACTGAGAAAAAGAGGGGCTCATAACATTTTGATGTTAGTTCAGTCAATATTTTAGCTTTCCAATTGAATTTGTAAAGTTTGTTGTGTAGGCTACTTTTATTATCAAAACCATCAATCCCAACTTCATCCACCAGCTTTACTTCACCATCTCCAAATAATCAAGGTCCACAACATTGAGAACAACCACATCCTGACTCTGTGCTGAGGAAGTTCTTGTGCTGTCCCACCTCGAAGCTACACCGACCCCCTCCTGGACCTCCAGCAGTCCAGCAACCTTTTTTGGCATGAACCCATTTCAACATCACAAATTTCTGGCGACCCTGCGATCACGCAGTCACATGATCACTAGTTTAGACATTTTTATATTCTGCATTTTTACTTTAAAGGAGTCATCACCGAGAAAGTGAAAGTAGGGAATTCAGTTGTTAAAACATGCATATTGGTTTTGATCTTAATTTTAAAAAGAATAACTGGCTAAATTAATATTTTTATCAGTAATTTCTTAATCAATAACTAGACATTTCAAGCGACCCCACGTGAGGGGTCACTTGAAATGTGAGGTTGAAAACCACTGCACAGCTCTATCTCCAATACCATTATCCCAGTTATGTCGCAGGACAAGCTCTTGCATGGTTCCCTGTCTGACTCCAGGACTATCAGGAGTGAATCCTGATTTTTTTGTCCTTCCTCATCTGCTGTCCTCCCTGTAGCCTACACCCACAGCTGAGCCTGAAATTCACAGGAGACACAACCCTCATTGGACTGATCTGTGGAAGGTTTTAATCTTCTACAGGTGAGAGACATGGTGACTTGTTGAGACAGAACACTCTGGAGCTCATTGCTAAACAAATTATGTTGTAAACCTCAGCAAGAACCTCGCCCCACCCACTCCCATCACCCTCTGTGACTCCCAGTAGACACTAGAGTTGTTATCTGATTGTGAGCTGAATTTTCCAATCAATCTCTAATTTTTAAAAGAATAATTGGCTAAATTAACCATTTTTATCAGTAATTTCCCAATCACATCCCAGACTGAGACATTTCATCATCCCAAATGAGGGAGACACCCACTATGTCAGAAACTACTACGGAGGCGGTTTCCAGTATTTTGGTTTTAGTGTGTGTCTGCCTGCCTGACAACAGATTATCACACTGAAAGCATCAAAAACACTGTTGTTGTTAAAGGGATAGTTCACCCAAAACTCAAATTTCACTCATTATCTTCTCACTCAGGACTATCAGGAGCTGTGAATCCTGATTTTTTTGTCCTTCTCTGATCTGCTGTCCTCCCTGCAGTACACCACAGCTGAGCCTGAGGAAAAAACCACCCTCATTGGACTGATCTGTGGTCCAAAGAAACTATTGAGAACATTTTTTTTCACTTAAGTTTTTAGATTATTTTTTTATTGAATGTCCCTCTGGAGCTCATTGCTAAACAAATGTAATAATGTTGTAAACCTCAGTTCATTTTGAATTTCTTTAAAAAATCTTTCATTTGTTGAACATTTGACTTAGGCAGTTAGACACTGTATTTGTTTAGAACTAGGAAATCTGAATCTTTCATCCAATCAATGCAATTTGTCAAGGACCTGAAAGATTAGGCTATAAAAGTTTGTGGGACTAGTTTATACCATCAGAAGCTGACATTTTGGCTGGTCCCTTCACGTTCTGCTGAGGACCAATGGTGTTTGAACACCTTAAATTCTAACAAAAACCCCATCCCAACTGAGGCACTGCCACTCAGAGGACATTGAATAACAGTTTTGAAAGGGTTAAAATGACTATGACAGAAACTCATACCAATGGAAGTTTCCAATATTTTGGTTTTAGTGTGATTTTTGCCTGCAACAGAAACAGATTATCACACTGAAAGCATCAAAAACACTGTTGTTGTTAAAATGGGATTTTAGTTCATTTTGAAAACTCAATTTCACTTTTTATCTTCTCACCCACAACTGAACTAAGAGCTGTGAGAATTCTCCTCTTAAAGGGACAATAGCATTCACATGGATTATATAAATTATACTTGACTTAGAGGTCTCAGAGTCATGTCCCCCACAGAGGACAAAAACGCATTGCCGGGTCTCAGGAGGATATAATGGTTGTGAATGGACACCAACTTTCTTTGTCCAAAAAGACACACCAAAAAACATCCAAATACCTCCAAACTGCTCGTCTGTAATGTCCCTCTTGTATTGAAGCCCCCACATGAGAAATTGTGTAAGCTGAGATGAAAATAAAGAGTTTTTTGTATATGTAACATATATTTTGTTGTACTGTACATTACTCCCACACTGTTTTGTTTTGGTTATGAGTTCCATTACGTTGTCGACAAGCATCAGTAGCATCTGTATATCCTCATTATGTCTCGTCTGTCTGAACTTTCTTCTTCAAACTGTGACAACTTCTTTTTTCTACCATGTCGTCTTTTTTCTTCACCCTCTCTCCAGCAGAGACATCAACATGTTCTGCCTTACAGTGACAGTGACAGTATTCATAACAGCTTGACTTCTTTTTCCAGCAGCTAAATGAACCCAAACTGTAGCTGGTATTTGAGGCTCCACACCCAGATCTGATGAAACACATCTTGTTTGTATCATTATTTAAAAGTCCTGCTGCAGTAACAGTCTGCCCTGCCTGTCACTGAGTGGGAGTTCTGAATGCTGTGTTCAAATGATGCATTTTCATCAACAACATCCACCCTGAGTCCAGGCTGTTCTCGTCTCCCAGAAAACCTGCACATTTCGTCTTTATTGGATTTAAATAAGTGCTTCCTGTTCCTCCTCGGGAGTTTGACCTCTGTCCAACATGGCCGCTGACTTTCCACGCATGAGGCCGCCGTCTTTCTCAGATAGGGAGCAACAACGCTACAGAGCGGAGGTCAGTTTCATTACTGTAACATCTATATGAAAGGGATAGTTCACCCAAAATTCAAATTTCACTCATTATCGACTCACCCTCATGTCGAGAATTTTCAGTCCTCCGTCCCTTCTCTGAGTTACGGGGGGGTCCACGCAGCAGTATTTGTCCATATAATGTTTGTGAATGGGGCTAACTTTTCTTCGTCCAAAAAGACACACCAAAAAACATCCAAATACCTCCATACTGCTGCATTTATAACAACTCGGAGGTCGAAATTCCCAACTCGGAAATTTCCGACTTCCGACATCATTGCATTCACACTGCAGGAACTCAGAAAAAAAAAACATGGATATCTGAAGGAAGTTTGGCATATGTGATATTGTGATAGAATGTGAAGCTGACGTCACACCGCTTTGGCGTTGTAGGACGTCGGCGCCATCTTTGGAGGAACTCAAACGTAAACAGAGTGGGGAAAACGGGGGAAAACGAGCAAGAAGTAAAAGAGAAAGAAAAAGAGATGAGGAAGACGGACAAAAAAAGAAAAGAAATGGAGAAGGGGAAGGGAAACGAAACTCAAATTTAATTTATGCAGCAGTACTGTCCCACCATGATTACTTTTAAGCGACTTTGGGAACTTTTTTCAGGGCGGACGAGCAAGTGTTTACATCCGTGATCCTCCAAAGATGGCGCCCAACATCCCACGGCATGACGTAACTTCACATTCTTTATTGTGGCTCGTAGCTGAATATGAAAAATAAATGCAGCAGTGAATTATGTTTATTTTGGAGGAGATGAGACGCCGCAGATGAGTGCACATAATGTTATAGCCTCGATAACCATTAAACGTTAATTCTGTCACATATAAGGACCAACAATTACAGCTTAATATAAACTTATTTCATATAGGCTACTGCAATAATAAACAAAAATAAGCATTCAAACCTCAACAAACAACTTAAAATGTCTAAATTCTAACCATTTAAGACGAGGGCTGCCATGTTTTAATGTTGACGTGACGTCAAGTCGGAAAGTCGGAGCTCTGATATGATACCCGAGTTTCCGACCTGCAATTTCCGAGTTCGACGCCGTTCAATTCATTTTTTACAACTCAGAGCTGGGTTTTTTTTTTTCGACTTCCGAGTGTCTCAAGACAATAGACTTATTTCATTTTTTTCGGAACAATTTTTCATGTTGGGGCTTCAATACTAGAGGGACATCACAGACGAGCAGTATGGAGGTATTTGGATGTTTTTTGGTGTGTCTTTTTAGAAGAAAAGTGGTGTCCATTCACAACCATTATATGGACAAATACTGGACCCCCTCGTAACTAAGATAATGAGTGACATCTGAATTTTGGGTGAACTATCCCCTGAATGTTTGCAGCAGTACCTCTGTGAGTCAGCTGATTGGCTGTGTCTTGCAGAGGATGCTCCTGAGGCAGTTCATGCTCATGAAGCAGCGGTTTCAAGTTCCCATGTATTTATCGACGGGAGACATGAAAGGCTGGCTGCTGGCCAGGAGGAGCTTCCTGCAGGAGTGAGTTCACCGTGACACGTCAGCTCGTAGTATTGTAAAAAGATTGTATTTATAAATGTTAACACACAGGGAGACAACAATGAAACAATAACACAATGTTTGTGACATTTATAGGTTCCAGGAAAAGGGGGCAGAGCCGAGAAAACTTCTGATGGCTGGACGGGTAAATAAACACAACACTGACTGTACAGAAATTCTATGTTAAAGGGATAGTTCAACATTTTGGCAAATTCCCTTATTGCCATAATCTGTGTAGGTTCATTACCTTTAATTATCAGTACATGTTGTTTTGAGATCAGCAGGGCAGAGACGTGAGCTGCTCATTGAACACAATGGAGGTGAACCAGATTCCATTGTGTTCACTGAGCAGCTCACGACTCTGCGCTCCGTCTTGTTCTTCAGTCAGGATTAAAGCAGATATCAGCGGCAGATGGCATTCAAGGAGGATTTTGAAACTGTAAGTTACAGGAACTACGACTGGAGGTAACCCGTAGCTCGTGTTTTTACCGTCCTGTTGCCTGTGAAAGTCACTATAACGGCCTCTCCTCCGACAACTCGTACCAGATGGAACTGGTATGACTTCACAGGAAGGAAAAACACAAAGTACGAGTTTCCTTGAACGCACCATGACTTAGCAGCCCCCGCCCTCATCATGCATCTATTGGTCCTCGTGCTACGTCACCACATTCACGCACACCCCTTGGCTGCACACACAGCCCTTCATGCCGTTCTCTCTCCTCATTGGATAACACTTGTATCCCACAAGGAAAGTTTTCTCCTGGTTTACAGCAGAGCAGAGTGACGGAGAGACTCGTGTTACGGCTGAAACACTCCATGTAAGTGATTGCTGACGGAAAATAGGACTATTTAGGACTTATATTAACAAAAACATTCCACTGATATCTGCTTTAAGACTAAATAATGTCAACAACATAACAAAAAATTATGTGCAAAACTTATCACCATGACTTATTTGGAAGGTCTTATATGTAAATGCGTATAATTCAGTCTGATATTACCAGTTACTCCCAGACCTGGAGGACAAAGTGTTGCATGTAATATCAGCTGACTCTATGGGTGTTGTCACAGGTCTGGAGATCAGGGACCTGCCAGCGTCTGAACCAGATGGAGGAGGAACTCCAGGAGGAGCTGGAGAAAGAGAGACGGCTCTCACTGCTCCTCAGCAGAGAGGTGAAGATACGACCACCATCATGCTCCGAGTGTCAGTATCAGTTGATCCCTCAGTATTCTGTCCCTCTCTTCTTGCCGTATAAAGGTCACGGTTGAGGGCCTTCAGATGTTTCTCGCTGTGATTCGCCCTAAAGCAGAGTGGGATGTGTGCACCTTCCTCCGCCACCTGTCCAGCAAGCTGCTCAGCTCTGACACCGGCTCTGACACCGGCCAATGGTCCAAACTGGCTCTGATCGCCAAGCTGAACCGGGTCACAGCGCCTCTGAAAGCACGGATCGTGGATATAGCTCTGAGGTTTCTCCTGGATGAACCGGAGCTGCTGGCTGAGGTCACATCATGTCAGACACATGTCAGCGGGGACTTCGCTTTACCCTCAGCTCTGAGAAACAGCGCCGAGGCCGCCGGCGCCGAGGTCAGCACGCTGCTGGCCAACACAGCCGCACCTTGTTTCTGCCTCAACAGGTTCTTCAGCAGGGATCGTCTCCTGGGCATCTGCGCCATAGTGAGCAAGGACCTGGTCAAAGCCATTTACAAAAGATTTCTCAACCGCTCCAAAACCTTCCAACTTCTGAACTTTGATGAGAGCTTCGTCATCGCCAGAAGAGGCGTCATCTGTGCCGTCCACGACATGGATGGCAGAGCACAAAGAGCTCTTCATCAGCATCTGACTGTTCAGAACCCTGTGGTAATTCTCTTGATATAAAAACATATTCTATATATAAAATCTTCAGTCAAAGGGATAGTTCACCCAAAATTAAAATTTCACTCATTATCTACTCGCCCTCATGTCGACTAAGAGCTGTGAGAATTTTCAGAGTCCTCCGTGCCTTTTCTGAGTTACGGGGGGGTCCACGCAGCAGTATTTGTCCATATAATGGTTGTCAATGGACACCAACTTTCTTTGTCCAAAAAGACACACCAAAAAACATCCAAATACCTCCATACTGCTCGTCTGTAATGTCCGTCTTGTATTGAAGCCCCCAAATGAGAAATTGTTCAGAATTTAAAAAAAAAAAAGTCTATATTTTAAGCTTGTTTGTAGTGGAAGCTCCCAGTGTCTCAGTTTACTGCTCTTCCTGTGTCAGGCGGAACAATTTCTCATGGGTGAAATATCCCTTTTTAAGTCCTTGTTTTACAGACTCCAGAGGTGTGCAGTATGAAGACCAAGTGTCATTTAGTGTTAAAATTTAAAGGTCCAGTGTGTAAAATGGGACAGGGGGTCGGGGGGTGGGATCATTTTATTCAGATTCTAGATTTTCAATGTCCTTTGGTGTGAACGTTCAGGAGCATGGAGCCCCCATGCTCTTGTTAAAACATGTATTGGTGTTTGACCTCCTTGCCTGAAAAGCTGGACTTCAGCCTTCTTCTTTCTTGGTTTATTTATGAATGTGAAACTCCAAAACGCACTCTCTGACTGGCTGGATTTTCCATTCAGGCTGCGGTGACCTCACCGTGGAGGCTACAAGGTCTTTCAATAAGACTCTTGTTATATGAATCATAAAATAAGGGGGCTTATAATGGGAGCAAGCACCAGACTCTGTCCTTCCTGACGGCAAATCAACACTCTCATTATTATACAATGCACATCCGGACCAGTCAAAACCGCGTAATCATTTTGGACTTTTTCGCGCTTGGAAAAAGGGTCAGAACAAGCTCAATGTTTGATTAAAATTTTTTTTTTTTCTAATAAGTTTTACGAATTGATCCAAAGCGATCCAAGGGGGGCTGGATACGTAAAAAACCAGGTTATGACTCCTTTAAGGTTACGAAAATGATTATACATACAGATTTTTGTCAATAAACTTAGCCTATTATTACACACTGGACCTCTAACAAACAATATCAGAGGTTCTTTTATATGACATTTATGTTGTCTTCTTTAAACTGCAGATGAAGAGGAGGACAGGAGGGGGGAGCGCCGTGTGCGAGCCTTCCTCTGTCGGATGTGGAAAAAGATGAGTCACCCATCAACTCAAGAGTGAATCACACCTGCTGTTCTCTCCACCCTCCCAGCTACATTTATGATATATTTATGCAATAAATGATGATAAATATAAGTCTACCTGGCCTTTATACAGACAAATTAAACGTGTAAAGCTGTATTTATCAACATTCTTAAAACAAAATTAGTGTGAAAGTGTTTTGTGATGACACATTCAGCACCTTTTAACTTGTGCTGATTTTACCACCTGCAGGTTTCATGTTTTGCTTCAGTCTGGCTACTTTAATCATCTTTGGTCACAGCTCCAATCAGCTGTCTGACACAAACACCTAGATGAGGAACATAAATAACATAACTGAATTTTCTCAGGGACCGGTGGAAACCTAAGAGTCCTGCTGTCATTTTCACCTGGAGCTCCAGATCCATTACAGAGTCTTCATTAGTATAGATGGATGGATTGATGTCGGTATATGTAGAAGGCATCCATGTTCAAGGACTAGTTTATGTCCATGCACACATAGGTATTTATATGTGTTCACCGCCTCAATGTCCTTCCTTTGTATGTAGAGTGGTGGTTGACGGGTGGAAAGTCAAGGACTGCTGCTCCTCATGAGCGTGCAAGAAGGTTCTGAAGCAACAGGAGGATTTAGCCTCTCTCAGGTCGTCTGAGGTCATCTGAAGTTAGACGTTGGGTAGAATTTAAAATCTTACGCTGCGATATCCAACCGGTCCCTGAACACAACCTGCTGCTCCAGAGCTGAGTGACCACGAGACTGAATCTCCTTTCTGATGCACTGAGGGAAATAAAGAGACGCAACCAAACTGAGTCAAACCATCTTCTTGACATTTTGCTGGAGCCATTACAAAGCTCACCTCCTGTTAAAGGGAGCCCTCTAGTGGTTTACACTGCAGCATTACACATGATGCAAGAACATAGGAACTTCTCACAGTGAAATCCTGCATGAATCAAACTGATAGTAAGTGGTGATAAGTTGTCCTTACTTGAAAGATGCAGAAAATGTGTAAATAAGTTCCCAAACTAAAGAAAAACTAAACTGAGATCTGAGGAACAGTCAATGAATTTCACAGAGTCAGCTATTGCAGTGATCCTCACATTCATCATCCATGGTCATAATGTTGAGTCATACAGTGAACCTGGCCTTCACAGCTGTGTCCTTCATCCAGTCAAAGAGAGGGGACGCCACAGCACTTACTGCCATCACTGATTGATACAGCGTGGGACACGGAGGTCATGCTCCATATGGAGGAAGAGGATGAGGAAGAGGATGAGGACTGGGGCTACTGATAAAAAACAATACAGTTACACCATGCATATCTCTGTTGCCTCTTTGTGAATCTTTAATCCTTTTTTAAACACTGCTTACTCCTTTTGACCACCATACAGCTGTCACATCTACAGCTCAATATTCAACTAAGCAAACCTCATGTCTCGTTACAGACGGGGCTGAAATATTTAGCTGAAGCTCCACTTACAGTTTTTCTCAATCATCAAATCATCAAAACAGACTTAAAGGGATAGTTCACCCAAAATTCAAATTTCACTCATTATCACCCTTATGTCGACTAAGAGCTGTGAGTCCTCCGTACCTTCTCTGAGTTACTGCTCCACTTTTCTTCTTCCAAAAAGACAGTTTCCATACTGCTCGTCTCGTCTGTAATGTCCCTCAATCATTTTCCGCAATAAGTCTATTTTTAAGCTTGTTTGTAAAACAGACTTAAAGAACAATTTTAAAAACTGCAGCTTTGAGGGATGTAAACAGGACAAATACTGAACTCAACGGGGGACTCTGAAGATCAATCTATCAGTTTAAAAAACTGCAGCTTTGAGGGATGTAAACAGCCTGAACAACGCAAGATCAATCTACTCTCATTATACGTTGCTGTGGCGATGCGGAACAGACAGAACTACTGGAGCGAAAATCTTCAGAATCTTTCTTTTTGACCTAAAATATTAGAAAACTATAGCGCCCCAGGTTGAATTTGCCCGGAACTGTCCTTTAACATTTTAACACTGTGGATTCGATGGTTGATCAAAACTGACATTTCAGAGTGTAAACTTTGTTGAGCCAAACTCTGCAAAATGTAAATATGCTTTACATGACCATGACATAGACACAGATGAGCTGTAATGGCCTTTTCCAGTCTTAAAGGCCTTATATTGCATAAAGGTAGATCATGTCCATATGTTCTTTGATTATACAGTAAACCAGGCTTACTTTCTATATTACAGTAATATACTGTGAAAGTATCAGAACCTCAGTCCACAGAGAAATGCAAACATCCTGTTTTCAGGAACTGAGTCTTAAAACCAGTCACGACTTCCTGTCACTTTGTGATGTCACAACATATCATTCATGTAGCCTCAAGCCCCACCCACGTTGTAGCATTTTGTTCGTCCCACCTGAAATCTGCTTTGTTTTTACTGGATCACTCAACACAACAAGGAGAAAAGGCTCTGGTCCTCTCCTCTGATTGGTTGACACTGACCTGTCGTTACTTAAAGCAGATATCAGTGGAATGTTTTTGTTAATATAAGTCCTAAATAGTCCTATTTTCACTTTGTGATGTCAATCATATCATTCATGGAGTGTTTCACCCACGTTGTAGCATTTTGTCTCTCCCACCAAATCTGCTCTGCTGTAACCAGAGGAGAAAACTTTCCTTGTGGGATACAAGTGTTATCCAATGAGGGATAGTAGCATTTTTTTAAGTGGGGTGTGTGCTGCAAATAGCCAAGGGATTGCGTGAATGTCCCGTGACAGAGCACGAGGACCAATAGATGCCCAGAGATTTATTGTCGGGGACTGCAAACTCATTTTCACGGTGAGGTTTTACAAGGAAAAAAACACTGTTCCATTGTTCTATAATATAATTTTTTCCTTCCTCAAAGTGAAGGAAAACCAGTTTTTATTTGATCTGGCTGATCGAGTTCACCCTGGGTGGAGGGATATGAGAGTTGGTTAGCTCAGTGACTTTCTCTGGGCAACAGGGCTGGTAAAAACAGGAGTTATGGGTTACCTGGAACTGCAACAAAGTCGTAGGGGCTATTGTGACTTGAAGCTGTAACTATCCCTTTAAGTTTCAAAAAGCCTGACAGAGGAGATGTAAAACTAGATGTTACACTCAGGTGAAACTTAAAACTAATACTGAAACAGAAAAGAAGAGAAGATGAAAATATGATATACATATGATTAATATCACTGGTTTCATTAGTGGCCGGAGTTGCAGTGTAGTTTGGAACTTCATGTGAGAGCATGTAGAACCTCAAAGACGGCCTCTGGCTTTGAAATTCCACAGAAATTCTTCAACAAAGTTGGTGACATCTTCCAGATGATTAGGGAAGCTTTCCAAAATTGTGACTCAGTTTATTCTATTCATAAATATTTATTTGGGATGTGTTGACTAAGCCGTCAGAAAGGAAAAACTGAAAATCATGCGGATGGGTATAATGTCAGACCTGAGTCACAGACAAATTCCTGTGATGATGGAGAGACTCAGACAAAGCAAGGAGAATCCCTCAGTCTGATGGACTGAACAAACAGTCTGAGAATGGAGTGACAGCTAAAGATGCTCATCCTCAGAGACTCTTCTGGATGCTTCCTGATTGGTCCACGCATTCCTTTGATTAGACTTGAGTAATGACAGTTAATCCAGCGGCTTTAGGTATTGTCTGCAGATGACTGACAGTGGAGAGCGGGCTATTTTAGCTGTCGAATCCAAATGTCAGCAGACACTGTGATGGGATCTGCCCTGATCTCTGCAAACAGTTGCCCAAATTAGACGCTAAACGCACAAACAGAATAAAGCACACGCTCCTGTCGCACAGCTAATTAGTACCACAAAGCTTCCACCAGTCTGCTAATGAGAAATGCTAATTTTCCATTTGTTTGTATTGATAGTCAGGAAGATGGATGTCAGTGGTGGGAAACAGACAAAGAAGCTTCTGCTGCTTCACACTTTTTTATTCTGACACACTTTCACTGCACAACAACAACGTCTGTTTCTACTGAGATTCAACTGGAACTAATAACTTGTGGAGAAGACACACCATCACTTGCCAGGTCTACTCAGAGTCAGAGGCCTGAGGGAAGGAGAGGAGGGAAGGGAGGGAGAAAGGAAAGGAAACAGAGAAATATAAGATTAGAACAATTTGAAGAAATAAAAAATACTACAAACAATCTGCTTGGACCAGAACCACCTAGAGCTAGTTTAAGAAACCAGAGGCCCGACCCAGTGCCCTCCCAGATGGAGCTCTAGTAGCCTCGTAAACCAGCCTCTCCTGGAAATACATTTCATTTCATTTCTGAAGGAGAGTCTGGTATCATTCTCGCTGTAAGCGTTTGGCCTGAAACCCTCAGAAGGACGAGCCAATCAGCATTGCTGCTCAGATTTCAGTGCATGTTGGCCAATCAGGGGCCGACTGGTGTAAAGCCCCGTCTCTACACTGCGCGAAGCTTACCACGGCGGAGCTAACTAGCAGTAGCAGCCTAAAAACAGCAACAAAGGAAGTTCTTATTACATCCATTACAGAAATTAAACAAGAGCAAGAGTCGGCGCTTGTGGAGTTTCTTGAAGGAAAAGACGTTTTCGCTGTTCTGAACCTGTTTACCAACAAATCAGGATGCGTGCGCAACCTGACTGCAGAAAGAACCAGTTGTCATGGTTACCTCCATGGATCCAGTGTAGTCAAAGCTGTGATAGCTAGCGATGTTGTCAGCCTACTACAACAGTTCATCACCTACTGATGTAGTGTGTGTTTTATACATAGACTGTAGGTTTTATAACGGCAGGAAAAAGTCCTGAAAAAGTCAGGACGGAGGATCGAGTTTGTACCGCAGCAACGGGACAAGGCACGGACACTCGGAGTCGGCTATCAGTAAAATCAATGCTGTGCATCCCTAACGTTACCTACAGCTGTTTAACAGACCATAATGTTCAGGAAAACACTCACGATTACAAACCTCTGTGGCTGTGAGGACTGAGGTGCTGCCTGGTCAGAGACGAGGGAAGAGGACGGACCTGTCTAAGGTCTGGAACAACTGCACCCTGACCTGAACTGTAACGTTACGTGCACGGCTGAGTATGTACCGGTAATGTAAAACAATATAGCTCACCGTTAATTAATCTCAGCTTGCTTTCCATTAGTATGTGACCTGGTCTTCAGTTACTGTCGTAGTAAACATTTCACAACTCATTGGCTGCAGTTCCAGCTGTGCTGCCTGTGGGCATTTAGCTTCATCACCATTCAAACCAACGTATCTAACACCTTATAATGCTCAAAATTAATCGACAATGTACTATTTTCTCTCTCGTTTGCCTTGAAAGGGGTGCGAGTTGATGTTTTCTGTAAAATTTGCGATTAGTGCAACTAACAGCACAATAAGACACGATCCCATAGAGTCCATGCGCAGTAGAACGTCTGTGACGTAGGCTGGTAATCCCTCTATAGCAACTTGCTGATTGGCTGAATCGGTTGTCTGTCAACGCTGCTACTCCCGCCCACCCCAAACACTCACAGTGGGGATGAGGCCAGACTCCCTCAGACATGAAATGAAATGCATTTCCAGGAGAGGCTGGTTTACGAGGCTAGAGCTCTAGGAGAGCGACCTGGTTTCCCTAACCTGGGCAGGGCGACTCAGCCTCAGAACCTCGCTTCACAGTTTCTCTCAATTGTTTTCAATTCTGCTAAACTACAAGCACAATTCCTGCTTTACACTCAATTGCAGTTGGCACAATTTTCACACTATTAGTCTCAATTCTAAAGTTAATTGCCCTACTATGCTGTCACAGTTTTACAATTAGCAATTGAGCTTTAGCAAAAGAGGGCATAAAGAGGCCATTTTTTGAGAAGAAATAAGATTGTTTTGAATGTAAAATTTCATTTTGCAGGAGAAGTGAAGCATTGTGTGTGTGTTTTTTGATTTGTGTGTAGAGTTCTGAGAGTATGAGGCATGCTTTCAGAAAATGTGTGTAAACAATTGAGAAAACCTGTAATGTGTTAACTATTGAAGCAGCCTCCCAAAGGAGGTCTTGCAGACTAGTCCAGCTGGTGGGAGACCCCAGAGTAGAACCAGAACACACTGGAGAAGTTATAGAACTTATCTGACTTGGAAATACCCCTAGATCCCCAGGAGTGGTTGGAAAACGTTAGTGGACAGAGAGACATGTGGACTACTTTAACACACTGCCACAGTGTCACACCTCAGACCAGTGGAAGAGGAACTTTAACTCAAGTCCATAAACATGGAGGGTCCTGGTCCTGTGGAAAACATCCCGTCTGTCTACAAGGAAAATACTGGAGTGGATGTCATCCTGTATGTGTTCCACTAGGCCCACTCAGCCAGGTGGTTGGTTGACCAGGTTCTTTGATTTCTAAAGTTCTTTATAACCCCTCATTCTAAAAATCAAGCCGGACCAGACAGCCACAGTCATCCTGGGACAGTGGTGAGCAGCACTGGGGCTCCACAGGGCTCTGTTCTGGCTCCATTCCTCTTCAGCTCATACACGGCAGACTTCACAGTTGCCCTGCACCCATTTATTCAATTGGTCGCCCTTTTGGCAAAACCTTAAGCACTTTTCACCTACTTACACACAACTTGCAACATATTCTCACCCACTAAAGCACATTTTGCACTGTGCACTTGTGTTGCATTATAGTAAGCACAGGTAGCAAAAGTGAAACTCAATTTAAGCACAAGAGTCTAAAATTAAACACAGCAACTCAAATGCATCACACTTGTGACTAATGATGTGAAGAAACCAGTATAAGCCGGTTCAGGAGCCCTGGTTGTTGAAGTTTCACTATGGATAATGTTACATAATATTTCATAGCGTGGTGAATATGAAGATTGTCCATGAAGAGCATTTGAGTTATTGGATTGTGCATTTGATGAATTTTGATGGCAAAAGTAGCATTCACCTCCATTGCATTAAAGCAGATATCAGTGGAATGTTTTTGTTAATATAAGTCCTAAATAGTCCTATTTTCCGTCAGCAATCACTTACATGGAGTGTTTCAGCCGTAACACGAGTCTCTCCTTCACTCTGCTCTGCTGCAACCCGAGGAGAAAATTTTTCTCGTGGGATACAAGTGTTATCCAATGAGGAGAGAGAACGGCATGAAGGGCTGTGTGTGCAGCCAAGGGGTGCGCGTGAATGTGGTAACGTAGCACAAGGACCAATAGATGCATGACGAGGGCGGGGGCTGCTAACTCATGGTGCGTTCAAGGAAACTCGTACTTTGTGTTTTTCCTTCCTGTGAAGTCATACCAGTTTGATCTGGTACGAGTTCACGGGTCGGAAGTTACGAGTGGCCGTTATAGTGAACTTTCACAGGCAACAGGACGGTAAAAACACGAGCTACGTGTTACCTGGAACGTTACAAAGTCGTAGTTGTGACTTGAAGCTGTAACTTATGGTTTCAAAAGCCTGCCTTGAACGCAGCATTAGCCGAAACGGCCGAACCGCTGATATCTGCTTTAACTGAGCAGCTTGCGTCTCTGCTCCACCGATCTAAAAACAGCTTGCACCAACAGTTAAAGGTAATGAACCTACTGCTAAAACTATAGGGATAATGGCAATATGGGAATTTGCCAAAATGTTGATTTAATTGACAGAGACTGCTCTTTTTCCTCAACAGGCTCTGGTGCTTTGACGTCTGCAGTGAAATGCTGCACGTTTAACCAGTCAGTGGAGACAGTGCTGCAGGTCTGAGCCGAACAGGAGACTGGAGACAATCTGGTCCAAGCAGCTGAGACTGAGACCAGTGACTCGGTGTGCTCTCAGTGACAGGCCACTTCCTGTGCAGCTGCCATGTGAACCACAGGTGTTTCCATCCACACAACAATTACCACTGCAGTTAGTTCCCTGGGCAAATTCATAGGAAGAACAGCAGAGGGCCACTCACACAGTCAGCAGGTGTGTCCAGAGGTCACAGTGGACTTTTTCATAGATGGACAGGGACATAAAACTCCAACATAATCTGATCTCATCATACAGTCTGTGTTTAGGCCTCACTTCATCTTTTAACACCCTGATCACTTTGACCTGCTTCATCACATTAGCAAAAGGTGTGAACAGCTTTAAGTTGTTGTGTCTAAGTGTTAAGTTTACCTATTTGCATTTAGCAGCATGCATCACAGTGCACAATGTGGTTTTAGCGAGTGCAACTGGTGTGCAAAAAGCTGTGTGACAGGAGATTTGCACCTTGTGTCTGACAGATGAAGATTGTTTATGGTTTTGCCAAAAGAGTAAATAAATAATTTGGTTCAGACGATGGAGTTTACAAGCAGGGGGCTTGCACAGGCTCTTGAAAGCCATTAAAAGTATAGAATTTCAAATCACTCTTTTCCAGACCTTGAAAAGTCTGGAATTTTGTGGTAAAGGTCTGGAAATGCAATTTTTTTATAGCCGTAGGTTGTTTATGATTTCTGATCCTTCAGGGCTCATGTTCTCACTACTCGCTGTTCTGTTGTAAATAAACACAATTGGCGATGGTGCTGCAACCAAACTACACAGCTTTTAAAGGGGACATATTGTGAAAATATCACTTTTTGAGGGCTCTTTCAGCCTTTAAGCCCCGAAAAGAAGTGAAAAAAAAAAATCAGTAATTTGCAGGCTCCATAGGATGAAGTCTATGTGGTTTTACAAGGTGTTTTTTGCAAGCAGTGGCTCATTAGCATTTAAAGGGACAGACACTGAAACCAGCCGTTCTGAACAGGGCTGTTACATAAGAGAGGATGAGCTGTGATGTTTGATCCTTGGGGGATTTTGACTGAAGCATGTCACAGACATGTCTTTAAGACAGCTGGGGACTTTTTTAATTTGTGGAAAAGGTGCAGAATATGTCTGCTTTAAAGGAGTCATAACCTGGTTTTTTACGTATCCAGCCCCCCTTGGATCGCTTTGGATCAATATTTTGTGAAAACTTATTCCCCTCCGAAAAAAAAAAATGTAATCAAACATCCTGAGGTTGACCTTCCTGATCTGGATGATTTCATCTCTGACCGCGACTTTATCGCGCGACTTTTCGCTAATGCTATGGTCCGGATTGCATTTTATAATATGTAAACAAAATGAGCAGCTGGATGAAGTTCAGCTTCCACAGGAAGGACAGACAGCCTGGATCCTCACTACAGACTCTGAAAGCATAAACAGCCCAAATGCCCTGGTACCGTAATGATTATTATCAGAACGAGCCAGGCAGCGGACGGAGATGACATCATCCAGATCAGAGGTTAGTAGGTCAAAGAGGAGCAGGATGTTGCCTGCCACCACGGGCTGGAGGGGAATCACCGTGTATCATCACAGAATCAAATGAACTCATTTTTAGGAAATGGCATTTAGAGGCCATTGTGTGCTATTCCTGTTTATACGGAAAAACGAGCCACTCGATTGGGGCTAAAATCAAAACGCCACTTTCAAACTCCAGCTTTTCAGGCAAGTTTCAACTGAGGTCAAACACCAATATGCATGTTTTAACAAGAGAAATTGCGATTTCCGGGTGATGACTCCTTTAAGGTCTTAAACACATAATGATTAGTTTGAAAAAAGGCTGGAGACAAGTTTACAAGATAATGAAACTGTAAAACAAAAATCCAAATGCTGCTATTCCTATAATAACCATAGTAAAGAGTCTACACAACAACAAGAATCCATACAAACCTACAGTAACTAAATGAACTTACCTTTCCCAGTTCTCTGCTCTTGGTTCTCAACTTGTTGACCTGGGACTCAGCGATGTCGGCCCGCTCCAGGGCCTCCTCCAGCTCATGCTGCACCTTCCTCAGCTTGGCCAGATGAGCGTTGGCCTGCTCCTCCTGCACAAGTAACAAGACCACATGTTCACGGTACACGGTCTGAGCTGGATAAGGAAGAACATTCTTGTTTTAAGAGAAGATCTTACAGCTTCTTCGTTCTGCCGTTTGTAGGCCTTGACTTTGAGCTGCAGCTTGTCCACCAGGTCCTGGAGCCTCAGGGTGGTCTTCTTGTCCTCCTCAGTCTGGTACGTCAGCTCTTTGACTCTCCTCTCATATTTCCGGATTCCTTTAATGGCGTCGCTGGCTCTTCTCTGCTCACTCTCCACTTCACCCTCCAGTTCACGCACCTGAAGTCAGAACCGCCACAAACCTGGCCGTCAGTGGAATCATCATCTGTTCAGTGAAGCCACACAATGTCCTCACGCAGGCGAGCACGATACCCGAGTTTCCAGCTTCTGCAGTTGTTTCTTGCCCCCCTTCAGAGCCATGTTCTCAGCCTCGTCCAGACGGTGCTGCAGGTCCTTCACAGACACCTCCAGGTTCTTCTTCATCCTCTCCAGGTGGCTGCTGGTGTCCTGCTCTTTCTTCAGCTCCTCCGCCATCATGGCTGCCTGAATCCACACAGCAGGTTAAGATGGTGTTTCACTCACTGCTGTCAATAAATGACTTATTATCAATCTGGATCAGAACACAGCCAGTTAACTGCTTGATAACTATCATAGACACTCTCCCTAATGTTTATATTGACAATAACAACATTATGCTATGTATTATTGATGAAAATCTCACTTGGAAAAGTCATAATATGTTAATTTCAAACAAGAGTAATCAGAAGAATATGTCATTTACTGCCTAGAAAGATCCTGGTTAATTTATATTATACTATGATTTATCCTTTCATTTCATACTGTAATATTACTTCAATAGTGATCTCAACTGTATCCTTACCTTCTAAAAATGATTTATCAAATTGGTAACATTTTCCAACAGATTCACTCGATCCATCCCATTGTTCCAATCCCTGAGCGTTCTTCTCATCTTTGCTGTAAATACCTTTCAAATATGTATTTTTGTTTATCATTACATTCATAAGTTACTTCCATTCTGTATTTCTAGTCAAAACAAATCTCATTATGCTTAAAATAAGACTAGTTGCTTTAAAAAGTAGCTTGTTTTAAGACACTTTATACTTTATATTCTTTCAAGCAGATTTTCACTTGAAATAAGTAGAAAATATCTGATAGCAGAGCAAGTTAAAAAAAAATTCTACTTATTTAAAGTGAAAAATTGCTTGAAACAAGTGAAAATGATCTAAAAACAGAAAAAGTTGATAAGTCTTATCTTGAGTGGAAAGATATTATTTTTGACCAGAAATGAGACATTTTGACAAGAAAGAAGACAAATATTCTTAGAAAGAATTTTCACATTGATCAATTCCCGAATTCATACATGAGTCAAGTCAGCAATAATCTTCATCCCACTTTTTTCAGATCTACTTTTGCTCAGTTCTCATTTAGATTCAGACGTCCACATTAGAAACTGCACAAGTATAAACTCCTTCAAGAAACTCATTTTTTATTGGTCCAGTTGAGCAATTCATAAGCACCTGTCTCCTCTACAGTACATCACTACTGAACATAACTTCTTTTAAGTATCTTATGATGTTTTTCACATTATTGTAGCTACATCTTATTTTATGTTAAATGTGTTTCTACAGTAAGAGGACCACTGAGGGTTGTTTTGGTTTCTCCAGCACATTTGTGATATGTTGTATCTATTCTTTATTGTATGTTTTATTTGTTGTTCTACTCTTTTATTTTTTACACATATTTTTCTCTCATGTGTTTTTGCAATTTGAACTTTTTAATACTTGTATTTATTCTGTTTAAATCTGCACTATCGCTCTTCACAAATGAAGTTCCTAACGGTTCTTTGAAATGAGTTGAATAAATAATAAATCATATAATTTCCTCTCCAACTGTATGAATCATCTAATTGCTGCCTGTGATTGGAGATTTTGATATTTACATCAGTGATGGCTTTTTTGGCCTTTTCCTCTGCATTGCGAGATTCTTGGACTGCATCCTCCACCTCGGCCTGCAGCTGGCTCACATCTGCCTCCAGCTTCTTCCTGGTGTTGAGGAGACTGGTGTTCTGCAGCAGAATGACAGGCAGTTAGTGATGAAATACAAACTAATGATATGATCACTGGCAGTTCTGGTCATGAACAGAAGAGTACAAATCTGCAGATATGGTTTATTCCAGTGAGGTTAAATTCCACCACTGGATGGATTTTGGTGCTGTTTGGCCTCAACAACCAAATCATCAACCTTTGCCTCTTCACACCTTCAGCACATACACAGCTACATGAATTTGGAGTTGGGTGTTTAGTTTTTTTCAACATTAACCCATATCATCTGAAACATAACACATAATAAAAGTACAAGAGACAAAAAAAGGAAAGAAAAAGATAATGAAACAATTGGACAGACAGAAAAACATCACATTTTAGGGGAGAGGAGAGTGACCACCAAGAAAAACAAAACTGTTATTACTTACATTAATCAACCGCAGCCTTAAACTTTTTCTAATGATAGTCTCATGTGTGCCTTGACATAATCCAGAATATTAATAATGTTTTCTTTTGTTGAATCTTTCACAGAGTTTCAAGTTTGAGAAAGTAAAGTCCATCCTTGACCCAGTAAATGTTGAAGGTTTGCAGTCTGAAACCATTTGATCACAATCAGCTGTCTGACCAGGAACAAGAAGAGAGTAATACTATCTGACTGTGCTCTAGTTAGACCTAAATGATCAGCTGTAACCCCAAATTACCCAATTATTAGTAGATGGGTTATTAACTGTGAATTGTAATGTAAATATAGATTTTAGACTGCCAGTGGGAATTAGCTAGGGGGTTTTTACTTTTGACAAATAATCACAAATTCAAATTCCAAACAGTTTCAGTCCCATACAGGGAAATTTGTCTTGTAGCACTGCATTATTAATTTCATTTTCTATACCGCTTATCCTGCACTAGGGTCAGCTGGAGCTGACTTTGGGCGAGAGGCGGGGTACATCCTGGACAGGTCGCCAGTCTATCGCATCTAACTAATGTCTATTTCCCCTTGCATCTTGCTGATCTTGTAACCAATTCATGTGTCCATTTCTTGGACACACAACTGTTTTTCGGACTCTCTGTGTAAAGCACTTTGTGACACTTGTCTGCGAAAAGTGCTATATAAATAAATGAATGAATGAATGAATGAATATATAGACAACCATTCACACTCTCATATGGGCAATTTAGAGTCGCCAGTTAACCTGACCTGCATGTCTTTGGACTGTGGGAGGAAGCCGGAGTACCCGGAGAGAACCCACGCATGCACGGGGAGAACATGCAAACTCCACACAGAAGGGTCGAACCCAGAACCGTCTTGCTGTGAGGCGACAGTGCTAACCACTGCACCACCGTGCCGCCCCTGCATTATGTAAATCTAGCCTAATAGATGATGATGATCATGCAATATGTAATAAATTTTGCCATATTTTGTAATAAACAGTTACATATTGCACCGAATTATTACATTTTTTTCATTAAAAAAAGTGCAACACACACATTTTGTAATAATTTGGGGCATTATGTAATAACTTATTACAAAACACGGCAAAGTTTAATAAATATTGCATTCAAGAATTGTATTATTAGTAGGGCCGGGACTCGATTAAAAAAATTAATCTAATTAATCAGAGGCTTTGTAATTAATTAATCGCAATTAATCGCATTTTAATTGCATATAAATATTTGACCTGAGAACAGTGAGAAACATTTTTTTTCACATGGATTTTAGTGTACCATTTTATAATGATTGAATACATAAGCTTAAGCAACAGTGGTTGCAGTGCTGAGGCACCAGGTCGGTTTGAGCTGCGTTCAGTCTGCGTTAAAACTCCGCAGGCAGCTCAGGGTCGGCGGCTTTTTGACTTGTTACTCACTGGTGTGTTAGCGATGGTACAGCCTGAGGCCAGTATACAACAGGTAAGTTATAATAACATAATAATAACATAATAACAGTTCTATTCTCCAAATAACCAAATACAATTAAATGTGTATAAAAAGGAAGAACTGAAAAATTATATATAATAAAAACTTTGTTCCTTGAAAAAAAAAAAAAAAAAAGTGATTAATTGTTTAATTGCGTTAATTAATTAATCGCATCAATTAATTAATTAATCGCAATTAACGTGTTAATTTCCCTGCCCTAATTATAAGATGTGGCAGATTATTACAAAATGCAGCGTTATTACATCATGAAGTGAAAATGTACATTATGTGATGCTACAAGCCTCATCCAGTAATTGATCAGTAACTGTGAACCTGTTGCTCATGTTT